>CM036616.1:84802697-85402697 GCA_020745705.1 Hemiprocne comata | reverse complement strand
TTCAATCCTGTATGTATATATTTTCAATAGTTTCATTGGACTGAAGGTCCAAAGACTAGAACAAAAAAAAGAGAAGGTTCCAGTACTATGAACTGAATACACTTGAGTGATAAAAATAATCTCCCAGCACTTCTCTCACACAGGCTACCAAGTAGGGTAGAAGCACAGGGTAAGAAAAAAGAAATCAAAGGCTGCATTTTCTCACACTTCAAAACAGTGCTTTGTATTTGTGTGAAATTGCTTGCCCTACCTGCAAAAGCAAAGAATAAGACTTCAGTTAGAGGTTACAGGGAAAAAAGCAGCTACATACTATAATTTAGTTTTAAGTCAACTCAAGAGAAATTACATCCATTCAGGAGCTTTTCAACGGACTGAAAAATCAAATTGAACAAACTGCTTATGGGAAGTAGATATTAATTGTGTGCACTTCATTTTCTGCAAACAAAGGCTGTGATGTTTCAAACTAAAACAGAATTACAAAATCTGTAAAATAGTATCTTTGGGAAGATCATGCATGTATCGAGTTTATATCCCAAGGTTTTGGCAGCAGGGGGAGGTTGCAGGGTTGGCTTTTGTGAGAAGATGCCAGTAAGTTGCCCTGTGTCTGAAAGAGCCAATGCCAGCCGGCTTCAAGGTGAAACCACTGCTGAGCCCATCAGCAATGATGGTGGTGCCTCTGTGATAATGTATAAGGGTAAAAAAAAACAACAATGTGCAATAGAAGCCAGAGGAGTGGGAACATGCCTGAGAAACAAGTCTGAATACACCAAGGTCACTGAAGAAAGAGGGGGAGGAGGTGCTCCAGGCACCAGAGCAAAGATTCCCGTGCAGCCTACAGTCCTCTGCAGCCATAGTAAGGCAGGCTGTCCACCTGCAGCCCACAAAGGCCCATGGTGGAGCAGATATCCACCTGGAGCCCATGGAGGACCCCACACTGAAGCAGCTGGATGCACTCAAAGGAGGCTATGACCAGGTGGAGAGCCTGTGCTGGAGCAGGCCCCTGGGATAAGCTGTAACCCAGTGAAGAGAGGAACCCACACTGGAGCAGGTCTGCTGGCAGGACCCCATGGGAAACCCATGCTGGACCAGTCTGTTCTTGAAGGACTGCACCCCATAGTAAGGACCCAAGCTGGAGCAGTTTGTGGAGGACTATCTCCTGTGGGAGCAACCCCACACTGGAGCAGGAGAAATGTGTGAGGAGGAAGGAGCAGCAGAGATGAAGTGTTATGAACTGACTGCAAACCCCATTCCTTGTTCCCCTGTGCCACATTGCAGGGAGGAAGTGGAGAAGTCAGAAGTGAAACTGAGCCTGGGAAGAGGGGAGGGGTGGGGGGAAGGTGTTTTTACATTTGTTCTTTCTCATTACTCTACACTGCTCTTGATTGGCAATAAATTAAAATAATTTCCCCAAGTTGAGTCTGTTTTGCCTGTGACAGTAATTGCTAAGTGAAATCCCTGTCTTTACCTTCACCCATGAGTTTTTTTGCCATATTTTCTCCTGTCCTTTTGAGGAGCAGGGGAGATGGAGTAGTATGGTAAGCACCTTACTCGTCTGTTATAATGCTGCATTCCCACACCTCTCAGATTCAGTACACCAGTACTGCCAAAACAGTAAACACTTGTAACTGTAGTTTCTCCAGTCCTTCTGGACAAAACAGCAATAGTTTTAATACAAGCTGTTACAAACACAAATGCAATTATGACCATAAAGCAAATCACAGATGCTACAACCCACTGATGCTACAGGAAGACAGAAGAGCATTGCAACAGGCATCAGGGAAATCTTTTTCACCAGGAAGCCACAGCTGCACTGAAATAGGTTACCATAGGTGGTGGGATCCCCGTCCTTGGAAGTTTTCAGCTTCAGCACAATGACAGCTGATTTAATAAAGATTGGCTTTGCATAGGAGTTAGGGAAGGCAGCCTCTAGATACCTCTCCCAAACTACATTTCTGTGATACTACAAGATGTAAAAAATGAGGCCGGGGACCAAGAATGCTGAAAATAAATACTGAATAATTGCCTGGTCTTCAACACCATCTGTGTGCTTGAATAATACAGAAGCCAGGTTCTGGGAAGTACTAATGTACAATTCAACACCACAGTGACCACCTAATCATGATCCATTCTAAACTCTTGCACTTACTACCATCAGAACAGTCAGTCATGACATTTAACTTTCCCACTACTCAGCAGCAAAAACAGAGTGATTGGAATAGACAAGATTTATTAACGTGCCTCCTACTCAGAAAACGTCATTTTGTCTTGGCATTTATATGAGAAAGACCATTATTTTCTTCTATAAACCATTCTAGCACTTTTTAAAAAAAACAAACATTTTGAATTACTGAAAAATATAATGGATTGGGGATCACAGCATTGGTGGACAAAGGAAGGGTGGACAAGGGAGGCTGGGGTCACAGCTGCGGTGGACAAGGGGAGAGCAACTGATGTCATCTATCTGGATCCATGCCAAGCGTTCGACTGTACCACATGACATCCTGGTGTCTAAATTGGAAAGATACGGATTCAATGGATGGACCACTTGGTGGAAGGAATTGGCTGGATAGTCGCACTCAAAAAGCTGTGGTCAACAGCTCGACGTCCAGATGGAGAACCATGACAAATGCCATTCCTCAAGGGTCATTACTGGGACTGGTGCTGTTTAACATCTTTGTTGGTGACATGGGCAGTGGAACTTAGGGCACCCACGGCAAGTTTTCTGATGACACCAAGCTGTGTGTTGTGGTCGACACACTGGAGGGAAAGGATGATATCCAGAGGGATCTTCACAGGCTTCAGAGGTGGGCCTGTGCAAACTCCATGAAATACAAAAAAGGCCAACTGCAAGGTCCTGTATGTAGGTCGGGCAATCCCAAGCACAAATACAGGCTGGGGGGAGAATGGATTGAGAACAACCCTGAGGAAAAGGACTTGAGGGTGTTGGTGGATGAGAAGCTCAACATGAACCAGCAATGTGCACCTGCAGTCCAGAAAGCCAACCATAACCTGGGTTGCATCAAAGCACACGTGGCCAGCAAGTCAAGGAAGGTGATTCTCCCTTCTTTCTGCTTTCGTGAGACCCCACCTGGAGTACTGTGTCCAGTTTTGAAGCCCCCAAGATAGGAAGGACATGTAGCTGTTGGAGCAAGTCCATAGGATGGCCACGAAGATGATCAGAGGCATGGAGCACCTCTCCTATGAGGACATGCTTTGGGGTAGATTTAGATTAGACATTAGGAAGAAATTCTGTAGTGTGAGGGTGGTGAGACATTGGAATAGGTTGTGCAGAGAAGTTGTGGATGGCCCTTCCCTGAATTGTTCAAGGCCAGGTTGGAGGGGACTTTGAGCAACTTGGTTTAGTGGGAGGTGTCCCCACCCATGCAGAGGAGTTGGAACTAGATGATCCTTAAGGTCATTTTCAACCCAAACCACTACCATGACTCTGTAATTCTAAGATGACAAAGTGATCTATGTGGAGTTAGTCTACTCCCTTAGTATACACCTTCCTATGCCAAGGCAGTGGATGGTGCTACCATCCTTAGCAGAGGAACAAGTATGAATAGACCAAGAAGGCCTCCAAGAAGCTGCATATTCTGCTTCTACTGAAGGGTCAATCAAACACAAATATTCTTTACAGATACCTAATGGTCTGACTCATAAGCAATACACAATTTACAGAGCCCCTCTACAATCCATCCTACATCTCTGCTGTCTTTATCTTACAGTGTTTTCTCACCTACAGCTCCTGTGTTTCTATTTAAGAGCATTATTTCCATTTCTGTCCATCGTGGATTTGAAAGGCAAGAGTGTTACCATCCTTCTTCACATGCATAACTATGCACAGATGCCTATAACCATACCTCAAGACTCAGATCTTGTCTTCCTTTTTTTCCTTCCCCTCCCCTGCTTTACTGGAAAACATATCTAACACTTTCTAACTTTCCTCCCACAACTGAAATAATGTTATTGCCCTCCATGGTGTGCTTTTCAAATTGCACTCTACAGTGAGGCACACTGGGTCTCTTCAGCTTGGAAAAGAGGAGACTGAGGGGTGACCTCATTAATGTTTATAAATGTGTTAAGGATGAGTGTCAGGAGGATGGAGCCAGGCTTTTTTCAGTGATGTCCAGTGACAGGACAAAGGGCACTGGATGCAAACTGGAACAAAGGAGGTTCCATGTAAACATCAGAAAAACTTCTTTACTGTGAGAGTGACAGAGCACTGGAACAGGCTGCCCAGAGAGGTTGTGGAGTCTCCTTCACTGGAGACATTCAAAACCCGCCTGGACAAGTTCCTATGTGATGTGCTCTAGGTGATCCTGCTCTGGCAGGGGGTTGGACTAGATGATCTTTCGGGGTCCCTCCCAACCCCTAAGATTCTGTGATTCATCAGCTGCAGAGCGTCTCTCTACCACTGCATGAGAATACAGTGTCCATGCGAGTGGAGAGAGTCACCCGTGGAAAGTAACAAATCTCCAGACTGTCTCGAGGACAATCAGGTTTAACTCCCCACTTCTTTTTCTCCCCGTTTCCAGCCCCAAACACTCACTAATATCGCAACACTCTTAAGGGAAAAGTGTCGGGCTCAGAATGTTCTTCTCCCCCTCTCTTCCTTCCTCCTTTGCTTATTTTAGAACATCATAAATATTTTGTTGTTCATAGTGTTTGTGGTCCTATATTCCTGTATCTCCCTATTACTCCTCCTGAACCCTTGTCCCCAAATTGTAATTGGTCCTCCCAATAAACTGTTTGATTTGTAACTTTAAAACCTTGCCTAAATTGTAGTTCTTGTGGGTGTGCTAAGGGGCGGATTCCAGCATTCACTCCAAGATTTGGTGCAGCAGTTTCACCGATCCTCTGTGAGAGGCGAACACTGCGTGTGCCCTCGGTCCCTTTAAATTTAAAATCTCCTGGAAAGGGAGGCGTGACGTACTTATATCTTGACAAGGCGGAGGGGCGGCTCACTGCTTAGACCTCCGGATAGTCACACAGGCCTTGTCCAACTTGTACTTTTCAGTAGGCTATTTGCTCTTTCCATAATTGACAATACTTGGACTCCCGGGGTGCGTTTTAATCTCAAAATCATCCCTTTAATTCTACCCCATCTTTTATTTGTATAGGTGATTATTTCTACCTTAGTGAAGGAATAATCTTTACCTTTGTTTGAACTGCATCTTGATTCACCTAGTTCAAGTTATTGTCTTGAAAAGCCTGAACTCTGCTCTCTCAGGTACTTGAAGGTCCTCCCAGCTTGGCACTTTCTTAGGGCAAAAACAGTATTTGCCTTAAGTTTTGGCAATAACATGGATGACAGAATATTTGCAAACAGTAGATTTAGAAAAGATTCCATGGAGCCCAATTCTGTATCATTCTGATTTGACAGTGAAGCAGAGAAGAAAACCGACTGACATTCCAGCCGGGAAGCATTCTCATTACAGATTTCTACTGAATCCATAATCCCACTTGTTTATGACAAACATCACAGGGAGCTGGAGCAAAAGCCTATTATCTGCTTTTCTCTATTAGCAAGTTGGCTTAATATGATTTAATTTACGCCTTCAGTTTATTACCACAGGCACTCTAAAATAAAGTTGGGTCAACTATATATTTGCTAAATAAAAGCTTTTACAGAATTTAACACAAATAATTCCTATATTGATTTTCATATTTATGTCTGATTAACTTGCAGTCTGAACTGAACCATGGAACATGTGGAAGAACAAGAAGAAACCCAAAGAAACAGATTACAAGATCAAAAAATCAATACTTGCTGCTGTTGTTACTTGGAACAGGAGATGCGGGAAGGTCAGAGCACAGAAGAAAGCAGTCTGAAATAAAGTTTCATAAATAGTAGTTAATGCAGTCCATAAATAAATTCACAAAAGCATCTGACTTGTAAAAAGGTAAATCCTACCACTCAGTTGCTCTCAAAAGCCATTCTCCCCTTCCATGGCCAAAGTGTTAGGGACATGGGACACCTCCATTTCACATATTCCCCGACAACCACTGAAAACCACTACCACCCACACCACTCCAGTGACACACCCTACCAGTAGCTGGGGTAGGAGCAAACCCAAACATCAAACCCTCAGCTGGCACGCCAGCACCTCTCACGCTTTCACTCCAAGGAGGTGCAGGCTGGGCAAAGATGGTGAGCTACTGCAGCCACACAGTGCCTGCCTGAATCCACTCCAAATACATTTACTCAGACATGATATCATTAAACAACTTACACTTAAAAGCAAAAAAAAAAAAAAAAAGAAAACAAAACCCAAACCACCTGAAGTTCCCTCACACAGTATATAAGCTTTTCCATTTGTTTCACTTCATCTCTTTCAGTTAGTCACCAGGACTTTCTTCCCTCAGGCTGGAAGTTATCCACAACACAACCAGAATAGATAAATCAGACAGACACGTAATCTGATGCAGCTTTTTTACCCTGCTAGAGAACTCCTCTCTAGGACCTTGTCCAGACCAGGATTTAAAGGTACGCTGTCACTAGCTACATACAGCTTCAAATCCTACTCAAGAAAAGGCCTAGGTGGAAAAGAAAAGGTGTTTTTCCACATCTGTTTCACCTCTGCTCATTATTATTAATCATCCTAAATATGACTGTGATAAAGTACTGCAACTACAGAATCAGCTTTACAAAAGTATTCACATATACTGGCTCTTTATCTGTACTTTCCCTGTTTAAACTTCAGGAAGCCATTACACATACAAAATACAATTTTCCCCCATTATTTGTAATGAACAAGAAAATGGAAGTAGATTAATAATCCCATGCAGTCACCTCAGAAAACTCTTGCCAAGGTAACCCACTTATAAGGGCAGAGAAAAGGACCTCGCAGCCCTGATATTTCAAGGATAGCATAAAAAGACAACAGTCAAAAAGTCATTTTCTTCTCCTTTATTTTTAAATGGAAATCTGTAAGATTCAGTTTTACTTGGCTGCTTATCTTTCAAGGGAATAAAATGAAGAAACTCAGTTTAACATATTTCAAGGGAAAAATAGGCTACAAGTGTTTCAATTTAGGAACATAAATATTTATTTTATGCTAAGCCAAAGTGCAGCCTTTTATATGCAATTCAGCATTTCAAATTAGTTAGATAAGCACATGATGTTTATATAGTTAAGACAGTACAAAATTCTACATCAAAATCCAAAATTATCAAAATTCTTACTGCAGACTAAAGATGCACAAACAAGAAGTCAGGATTTGAAGAAACCTGTCTTTCAATACTTTAAGTCTTTTTTTCCCATACTTTAAGGTTCTAAGTGCTGCTTTAAAAAACAAAACAAAACCCCACAAAAAACCAAATTTCTTTAGAAACACTTATAATTGCAGGTTAAAAAAAAATTTAAAAAGAGTCAACAACTCCCCTGACCTGACTCACACACTGCAATTTATGCTTTGGCGTTTCCTAGTCTTCACAAAACAAACTTACTTTCCTGCATTAATGTTGCTTCTCTTTCCAAAGTATCTGAATACAGCAATAGTAGATATGTCTAAAGAAAGTGACAATCTATGCACAAATACTTCCATTTTATTTACCTTATCTTTCAGTAACAATTAGCATTCTGCAAGAAAGAGATGCCTGAGACATCAACATGTCTTAAAAATACACACTGAAGTAGAGGTGCTTTGTGCAATGATTTCAATAACCCTTTCAGCTCTAGCACCTCAAGGTTTCAAGTTTGCAAACACAGAGTGCTAGTACTGCTGAAAAGAAATCACCTTGAAGTTACGACAGCAACTGTGAAATGTACTCTCTCAGGCATATATTCAAATGCTTCCTGAATTTGAAGCTATTATGTAGCTGTAATGAGCATACCTGTCTTGTCTTTTGATCCCTCTAAAATGTTTTTTCCTTACTGCTTCTCTCCTCTAAAAGCAGCTGCAATGCTTATAGCAAAACAGTAATTTTAGTAGCACTATTAAACTGCATTTAGAGTTAGAAGAGGTTAAAGTGGTCCTGCATTTCCCATAGCCCAACTATAAGTATTATTCTGTTAAAATTTGTAAAACACATACAATCCACAAAAAGCAGATGGCTCCTTTCTGCTAGTACTCAGTCCCTCAAGTTGCAAGCAAATACCTCCCACCAGCTGGGAAAGGCCAAAGGGAAAGTTCCTTCTCGCTGCAAGTCTAAGGCTGAGGAGTTTCAAGAGTAGCAGCCACGCTGAACATCAGGCTTCAAGGCATCCCAGCAGTCCGCCTAACAAGGGGTCATTAAAAGTTCGAAGTAGCTGTTTTGTGCCAAGACAGCAAAACCAAACAAATGTACATATTATGAGCACAGTACAAAGGCACAAAAGAGAGCAAATGATCCTGTACAGATCAAGCCTTGAATTGGGATGTATGAAGTAGCTTTCTAAGGGCAGCATATGGTGATTTCTTCGTGAGATTACTGCCCGCCTCAACTGCAGGGACAGGAAATTGAAACAGCCCAGTGAAACACCATTTGCTGCTGACATTTCTTGATCTACTGTGACAAAGGGCATCCTTCCATTACAGGTCTGCACAGGAGTCAAAATGGGAGCATATCGTTCCATAGCTCAAGGGCACTACTGCCCTAAGGGTTAAAATGCCATCGCTAATTAAATACATGGAAATATTTTAAAAGCATGCACAAAAACTACTGAAATTATTGTCCAGTGATACAGGTGCTAGTATCTGTGAATCCTAATTTTAAACCAAATATATCTTTGCAAACATGCAAATCTAATCACATCAGTGAGCAGAAGTTGTCCCTCTTGAAAGACATGTTCAAAATGTCAAAGCTGACAAACTTATGTTGTGTAAGTGCGGATGAAACATCGGGGGGGAGAGGGCACAAAATAGTGGCAGTGCATGAATCAACATACAGAAGGAAACAATAATCTTCCCATCAGAAAATCCTAAAGGTCTAAAAAGCACAGCTGTGACTGTATCAGCAAATAAGCTATCTCTGAGCACCTGCTGGTGGTTTAAGGTGACCTAACTACATCATTGTGATGTCTCCAGCTCATTCTCAACTGCTGTAAATAAAGGAGGAGGCTAAAATAGTATAGAAGTACCATCCTTTTCATATCAACAGTTGCTATTGTCACAGAACTGCAACAGTGTTGGTGAAAGTAGCTAACCAACTGGACAATTAATGCATTAAATATTCGTTCATTCTGAATCCCTACAGTCAAAGCTGTGTAGTGCGTCTGCACCCTGGGCGTGACATATCGTTCCATGTCTCAAGACTGATCTTTTACACTAAGATATCCATCTTGCTATGAATACTCAGGCTGCATTTTTAGTTTCAGTACAGAAGTCATCTGTAGCAGAACCTTTGCAGAGCCAGTGATCTGCACATACAGAGAAGAAACAAAATTCTTACCTGCACTACTGTTACACGTCCAGACTATACAAATTCTGTTTTTAAAATCCTTGCTTTAATTAACACCCATACACCTTTTTGCAGGTTGGAGAGACTGTACTTTCCACTTTCTCTGGCTGGGCTCCCATCCATTTTGTTTCCAACACAAAAAGGAGGAAAATTTTAAACTGAATATAATGAATGACAAATGTTGAAACAAATAATAAATGTCAAAATATGTTATTAAACTAGTCTGGTGTTCTTAACCACTCTTTCCATACATACCCTTAAAGAAAGGACAAAAGACTCCAAAGGCATTCTGGATGTACAGACTAAGCTAACAGGCCATCCTGAGAGTTCATGGGTTTAAGAGACTGATTAAACAGGGTTTACAAATAGTGTGAATTAGACCGTTTCTGGAAACATAAAGAGAAGATTAGCAATCTTTCAGTTTTTATGACATCACTTTTTCAACTTATTAGTAATGTTGGCTTAACAAAATAAAACTTGTTAATTATAAATAAACAAGAATGTTCTGAATTTAAAAAATGTGCGTTGTTTTCGGTTTGCTTTTTTAAAGTTAAATTTGTTGATGGTGGAGAAAGGAAAAAGTACGTTTGCTCTGAGAGCTATTACAGCTCGCCTGGCACGAAATCTCCAGTGTGCATGAAGATATCTTAGTATGAAACACACGTAGTGTATCCGTCTGGCAGTCTGGTGTCCTGGTTTATGGCCATAAAACTAGTGAGATATGGAACCTGTGAACTTGAAAGATCTTTTCGGGGCAAGAAGGAATACAGAAATCCTAGGGACCTATGAACCACGAGACCGAACTCTCTGGCAGAGCCTCTTTACCGGCACCTTGTTAGTTTCCACTTGGCAACACTACCCGCGGTTAAGGTCGGGTGGCACCAGCTGCCTCTTTAAAAGAAGTATTGATTATTTCAACCACCCGGCTGTCCCATTCATAGGGCCAAGTAAGTTCTGACTCGCTGAAGCAAAGCCCAGTTACCAAAAGCATGTGGCGCGGGGCGCACCTGCGTCCCCGCCTCAGTAAAAGAAGTTTCCACGAAAAAGTAAGTTAGCGCTGGCATGAGGGGCTCTGCCCAGGGCTCCAGACGGCACCGGGCTCCCCCGGCGGCCGCCTCCCCACCCCCCCTGCGCACTGCCGCTTCTCCCCGGAAGTGTCGGGCAGCTGCAGCGAGACGGGGCTGCTCGCCCACACACAAACACCTGTGGCGGCCGGCACTGCCCCGCCGTCGGATCTCACCTGTATCTGCAGCGGCACCAGGCGCACCTTGCAGCGCTCGCTGACCAAGAAGCCCTTGGGCAGGTCAATGTACTGGCTCCACTCCTCGGCGAAGAGCTGCACCACGAACTTGCGGTGCATGTCTATCTGGTCGCCGTAGAGGCTGAGGAACTTCTGGATCAGCAGCTCGTAGCCGGCGCCGTGGGGCACGCTGGAGGGCCGAGCGAAGACGGAGAAGCAGAAGAGGACGGGCACGGAGCCGCCGCCCGCCGGCAAGCAGCCCCCGCTGCCCTGAGAAGCGGCTGCCTCAGTCGCCGCCATCTTCAGGGGCAGTCGCGCCAAACCTAGCTAGCTCCCGGCGGCCCGCGTCTCCGCTCCTCCTCCTGCCACCTCCTCCCTCCAGCCGGGCGGGCGGCGCCGGCTGCCCCCAATCCTGGCTGCAGCTGTTCCTGCTCCTCCTCCTCGCCATGGGGACCGGCCGTGCTCCGCAAGGTTTCGGGAGTGGGCACGCTGCTGGGGCGCCTCCGCCGGACGGGCAGGACCTTCTGCTGCCGCCGCCACGCCCCCTCGGAGGGCGGTTACCTCCACTGTAGGCGGGCGGCGAGAGGACCAGCGCCTAGTCCTTCGGTGAGGGATACGCGGCTGGAGGCACAGGCACCTCCCGCTACAGCTGCCCAGTTGTGGTGTTGGCGAGGCAGGCAGGTAGCTCATACCTCGCCGCGGTGCACCCCACCGCCGCCGAGCCGGCTGCAGAGTCCGCTGTGGTTACGGGGCGGAGGGCGTGGGGCCGCGAACCGCGGCGTCCCATAGGGCGGAGGCGGTGGCGCGGAACGACGGACCGACCGGAGCAGGCAGCCACCGTGGCGCGGCTGACAGGGAGGTAGAGAGGGCGGGCTGTCGGGCGCCGTGCGTGTCCGCGGCGGTAACGGGAGCGGCCGCGCTCCGCAGAAGCTTGAAGCAAGAAGGAACTTGTTGATGGAGTCTGAGAAATGACCGAATGACCGGTTTGTTTCAAGCATGATCCAGCCCGATCTTGGAGCTAGATGGGGATTCGCTCTCCTGGTACCGAAATCGGTTGCTAAGTTTAACACGAGGCTTTCTTCAGACGTTGCAGTTTCTGAACAGCGGGAGGTACCTGAGCTGCTGCATGCCGATGCTCTGACCCTGCAATTGCATCGGCAAACAAGGGAGCGGGTTGGTTGCTTGGTTTGGGGTTTTTGTGCCAGGAGTGACTGGCAGCTGGCAATGTTCCCTATATTTTTGCCATAATTATCAGATTTCTTCTGCACTTCAGTGTACTTGGAGAAAAGGATCTGAGTAATGTGTTACACTTGTAAGAAAATACTCGGTTAAAAGCAAGTCGATGTTTTCACATGCAGTGGCACCACCATCAAGGTGGTCTGCCTGTCTAAATAGAAACAAGCTGAAGCTCAGTTATTCTTGTGCTTTAGTGATGTCAGAAATTTGGAGCTGTGGTGTTAATTAATAATATGTTTTCACTTAGATATATTTTTCCCAGAAAATAATTCCTTATGTTAATTGATTTTAAAATGGCAAGTGTAAGGAGCCTTTCACAATTACATATTTACACAGTCAGATACTCAGTAGGCACTGAAGTGATTATTTTATACACTACCCAAAACCCAAATGTGCAACAGCTTCCGCACATTACAGGGAAAGCATGCAAATTTTGCTTTATCAAGGCAGAGATTACACACAGTAAGGTTTTCAAAGGATTCAGTGGGAGTTCTGAAATATGCACTGATTCTGCCTTCATTTATTCCTTGGTAATTCAGTGAATTCATACAGAGTTTACCCTATCTTTCCAAAGGAGTTTGTGTCAATCTGATTTATTCTGTGTAACTGATCAAGTCTCTGTGGTTAAAAATTACTCTTTAAAGACTGAAAAAGCAGGATCCTGTCCATCTGGATTCTGTTTAAATATTTGTTCCCATCCCATGTGTGACAGTATTTAGCTGAGAAACGAAGCAGTTTCAACTCCAGAAATACATATATGAGAGCATTCAGTGAAGTATATGTAACTCTATTCCACCTGCCAGCTATAAAATTAGGTAGCAGCCAGGGTTCAGGACTTACTTTAATTATCAATGCATGCAGTTCTGCTGTTTTAATTTATGAATTCAGCCAGTCATTAATGCTATTACAGTAGAGGCATACACGGTGAACAATTTTATGGCCTAGTCATTAGCTCACTTGAATTGGTTCCACTTTTCCAAAAATGAAGGTGACAAATTGAACACTCTGATTTCTGTTTATTTTCTTTTATTTTCTGTAGTTTAAATCAGTTTCCAGTTCTTAATTTGTACTTTATTTTGACTGCAGTTCTAAAATTAAATATATTTTTAAAACATAGCATGGGTAGTGGTTTTGTTGATCAATGGTGTCTTAAATAGGCTTCCTTTTTCCATTATAGCAGGATAGGATTATCTGTATTTACAAAATGCGCCATAGCAAGGTCTTACCTTTCTATACTTGCTGTCTACAATTAAGACATTTGAAAACAAATTACTCAGTTATTATACAGAGTATATAACTGATGGAAACATAATACAGCAGAGAGGGAACAGTCCCAGAGATTCCTACAATGTGTATAGAGAGAACAACTTCCTCACATAGTGCGTGAGGGAACGTACTAGGGAGGGTGCTCTGCTGAACCCACTGCTGGTCTACAGAGATGAACTTGCAGATGTGATGGTTGGCGGCCATCTTGGGCATAGCCACCACAAAATGATAGACTTCTTGATGCTTGAAGAAGTAAGGAGGGCTTCAGCAGAACTACCACCTTGGACTTTGGCAGGCAGCCTTTGACCTGTTTCAGACACTGGTCAACAGAGTCCCTTGGGAGGCAGTCCTGAAGGGCAGAGGATTCTAGGAAGGCTGGACATCATTCAAGAAGGAAGTGTTGGAAGTGCAGGAGCAGGCTACTCCCCTGTGCCGAAAGACAAGCTGGCAGAGAAGAAGACTGGCCTGTCCGAATAAAGAGATCAGGCTGCTACTCAGGGAAAAAAATGAGAGTTTATGGCCTTTGGAAGCTGGGGAAGGACACTCACGATGACTACAAAGATGTCATGAGGCTATGCAGAGAGAGAGAGTTTGAAGAGCCAAAGCCAAGCTTGAAATCAGACTGGCTGCAACTGTCAAAGATGACAGAAAATGCTTCTATAAATATATTAACAGGAGAACTAAGCAGAACCTCTATCCCTTATTGGATGCAGGGGGAAAGAGTGATCAGGGATGAGAAAGCTGAGGTACTTAATGCCTTCTTTGCCTCAGTCTTCAGTAGTAGGACCAGTTGTTTGCTGGGTACCCAGTCCCCTGAGCTGGAAGACAGGGATGGGGAGCAGTTCGATGTCCCCATAGTCCAAGAGGAAATGGTTAGCACCCTGCTGCACCACTTGAACATGTGGAAGTCTATGAAGCCTGATGGGAGCTGGCAGAAATGCTCACCAAGCCACCTTCCATCATTTACCAGCAGCCCTGGCTAACCAGAAGGTCCCAGTAGACTGGAGATTGGCAAATGTGACCCCCATCTGCAAGAAGGGCAGAAAAGAGGATCCAGGGAGCTATAGGCCTGTCAGTCTGACCTCAGTGTCAGGAAAGGTTATGGAGCAGATCACCTTAAATGCTATTGTGCAGCACATGCAGAACAACCAGGTGATCAGGCTCAGTCAGCATGGGTTCATGAAAGGCAGGTGCTGCTTGAGGAACCTGATGTCCTATGACAAGGTGACCCATTTAGTGGATGAGGAAAAGGCTGTGGATGTCATGTACGTGGACCTTAGTAAGGCCTTCAACACTGTTTTCCACAGCATTCTCCTGGAGAAACTAGCTAAATATGGCTTAGACTAGTGTACACTTTGCTGGGTAAAGAAGTGGCTGGATGGCCAGGCCCAAAGAGTTGTGGTGAATGGAGTTAAATACAGTTGGTGGCCGGTCACAAGTGGTGTTCCTAAGGGCTCAGTATTGGGGCCAGTTCTCTTTAGTATCTTCATCAGTTATGTGGATTAAGAGATTGAGTGCACTCTCAGTAAGTTTGCAGATGATACCAAGTTGGGAAGGAGTGTTGATCTGCCTGAGGGTAGGAAGGCTCTGCAATGGGACCTGGACAGGCTAGATCAATGAGCTGAGTCCAATTGTATGAGGTTCAACAAGGCTACCAGTCAGATCCTGCACTTGGGCCACAACAACCCCATGCAAGCCCTACAGGCTTGGGGAAGAGTGGCTGGAAAGCTGCCCAGAGGAAAAGAACCTGGGAGTGTTGATCAACAGCCAGCTGAATATGAGTAAGCAGTGTGCCCAGGTGGCCGAGAAGGCCAATGGCATCTGGTTTATATCAGAAATTGTGTGGCCAGCAGGATTAATGTGGTGATTGTCCCACTGTACTTGGGGCTGGTGAGGCCGCACCTCAAATACAGTGTTCAGTTTTGGGCCCCCCACTACAAGAAAGACCTCGAGGTGCTGGAGCAAGTCCACAGAAGGCCAACAAGCCACTGAAGGGTCTAGAGTGCAAGCCTTATGAGGAGTGTCTCTGCTCTGTTACTCTCACAGTACATAAGTTTTTCCTTATGTTTAACTTGAACCTCCTATGCTCCAGCTTGTGCCCATCGCCCCTTGTCCTGTCACTGGACACTGCTGAAAAGAGACTGTTCCTATCCTCCTGACACCCGTCCTTTAGATATTCATAAGTGCTTATGTGATCCCCCCTCAGTCTCCTCCAGGCTAAACAGACCCAGCTCTCTCAGCCTTTCCTCATAGGACAGATAATAGAATCATAGAATCATAGCAAGGTTAGGGTTGGAAGGGACCTGTGTTGTTTTGGCACAGAGTTGGCAGTCAAACCAATAACAATAACACTTTCGATTCACCCCTCCCCCCACTTCCTACCCCAAGGTAGGGAAAGAGGGAGAAAAATGAGAAAGAGAGGCTTTCTGGGTTGAAAAGTGAAACATTGATTTTAATTATTAGTGATAAGGGAATATATATATATTTATAAAGGGAAGTGCAACACCCGATCCCCTCCCTCCTCCCCCAGCGACTCTCACAGCAACTCTTCTCCCTGGTGACTCCAGCTGAAGGGGGGAGTGTCCGGGCACATGGACGGGGTCCTGGGATGTTGGATGTGAAGAAAAATGAACAAAAAAAGAGAGACCAAAGAGAGGGTGATAGAAGCGACAGTAAGCAGAAAAATGAGTGGAAAAGGAAAAAGGGAGGCTTGAGTTCCGTGGTGTCTTAACCTATACTGAAAGCCAAATAGAGAAAATATGATGAGAAGGGAATATTCTGATTTGCTGATCCTGCCTTTGGTCTAATCTGCTCCCCCGTAGCGGGGGAGGCTGCAGACACTCAGAAGTGACCTTGGTTATTATCAGTCCACTGGTGCTGCTAAAAAGTTCACTGAAAGAAAAAAAAAAAAAAAGATCAGCGAAGAGATTGCTCAAACCAGGACATTCCACCCCTATTCCATTCTCATTTTACACAGAGTCTATAAGTTGTCAAATTAAGAATTCTCTCCCAGTGTTAGATTTCCTTGAGGTACGTACTGAACTTCACCATCTTCCAGCATTACACACCAAGTATGTCCAGGTCCCTGAGCAAAAGCAACACCCCGGACAGGTTTGCCCTTGCCTGAAGCAGGATGAACCCAAACACTTTTTCCCAACAGATTTCTTTCACATACCACAGGGACTTTATCCCCATCCACTGTTTGCAAAAGGTCTGACTGAGCAGGACCAGCTCTACTGATGGATCCCCTGGTATTAACTAGCCAAGCGGCCTTTGCAAAATGTTTGTCCCAATTCTTAAAGGTTCCACCTCCCATTGCCTTCAGGGTAGCTTTCAACAGACCATTGTACCTTTCAATCTTCCCCGAGGCTGGAGCATGGTACAGGATATGGTAGATCCACTCAATACCATGTTCTTTGGCCAAGTCAGTTACAAGATAATTCGTAAAATGAGTCCCATTGTCTGACTCAATTCTCTCTGGAGTACTGTGTCGCCACAAGACCTGCTTCTCAAGGCCCAAGATGGTGTTCCGGGCTGTGGCATGAGGCACAGGATAGGTTTCCAACCATCCCGTACTTGTTTCCACCATTGTAAGTACACAGTGCTTACCCTGGCAGGTCTGAGGCAGTGTGATGTAATCAACTTGCCAGGCCTCCCCATACCTGTACTTTGACCACCTCCCCTCACACCACAAAGGTTTTAACCTTTTAGCCTGCTTGATTGCAGTGCGTGTTTTCACACTCGTGAATCACCTGCAAAATAGTGTCCAGGGTTATGTCCACCTCATGGTCACGAGCCCATCTGTACATTGCATCTCTGCCCTGATGACCTGAGGCGTCATGGGCCCATCGAGCTAAAAACAGCTCACCTTTGTGTTCCCAGTCTAAGTCTATTTTAAACACTTGGGCAGCCTCATCTGCTCGTTGGTTGTGCTGATGTTCCTCCTTAGCTCGACTCAGAGGCACGTGTGCATCTACATGGCACACTTTCACAGCCAATTTCCCTACCTGAGCAGCAATGTCTTTCCATAGGTCAGCCACTCAAATTGGCTTACCCTTTCACTGCCAGTTGTTCTGCTGCCACTGTTTTAGCCACCCCCACAAGGCATTTGCTACCACCCATGAGTCAGTGTAGAGATAGTCTTGGCCACCCTTCTCATTCAGCAACATCTAAAGCCAGCTGGATGGCTTTTCCTTCTGCAAACTGACTTGATTCTCCTTCTCCTTCATCTGCTTCTGCAACAAGCTGTGTAGGATTCCATACAGCAGCTTTCCACCTCCGACGGTTTCCTACAAGGTGGCAGGAGCCATCAGTGAACAGAGCATATTGTTTTTCAGCCTCAGGCAGTTGATTACATGGTGGGGCTTCTTCGGCTCGTTTCACCACTTCTTGAGGTGGCATTCCAAACTGTGTGGCATTCCAAAATGTGTGCCTTCTGGCCAGTCTGTAATAGCTTCTACAATCCCAGGACGATTTGGGTTCCCTATCCTAGCCCGCTGGGTGATTAAAGCAATCCATTTACTCCAGGTAGCATCGGTGGCATGATGCACAGGAGGAGCATTACTCATGAACATCCAGTGCAGTACCGGTAATCGGGGCACCAGGAGGAGCTGCGCCTCAGTACCCATCACTTCCGAAGCAGCTCTCACTCCTTCATATGCTGCCAGTATCTCCTGTTCAGTTATGGTGTCATTGGCCTTGGAACCTCTGTAGCTCCTACTCCAAAATCCCAGGGGACGACCACGCATTTCCCTTGGTGCTTTCTGCCAGAGGCTCCATGTAGGACCATTGTGCCCGGCTCCTGTGTAGAGTATATTTTTGATGTCTGGACCTGTTCTAATTGGTCTGAGGGCTACCACATGCACAATCTCATCTTTAATCTTCTCAAAAGCATCCTGTTGGTTGGTACCCCACTCAAAGTCATTCTTCTTCTGGGTCACTGTCATGGTCCGGGCTCCTGCGTGGGTGTGTGCCGCAGCGTGTTGAATGTTGTGTGTGAGAGTGTTTTGCGAGGTGGCTCATTTAAGTGGTGTGACGTCTGTAAGCAAGCACGAACACTCGCTCCGCCTTCCACACCAAACCCCAGGCACGCCCTCTTTCACGCTGTCCTTGTGCGCCTTTCCCTTCGTCCTCCGCTGGCCGCTTCCCTCACGGGAGAGCGGGATCGCAGCTCGGGACTCCACACTCGCTTCGCAGCTTGTGCTGCGTCTCAAACACACACTCACACACACTGTTTTAGGAATGGAAGCCCTAAGACCGTGCGATCAGGGGACTCGAGCGGTCGAGAGTCCCGCGTTTTCCCTCCGTGCAACCCCCCCCACAGGTATTTACGGAATACCAGCCATGAGAATGAGTGACTCCACTCTCGGGTAATTTAGATTTATGTGCTTTTTACTTTATAATTACTTCAACGAGATAACACGACAATATAAAGGAACTAGCAACCACTTTCAAAAGGTAAAATGTAGGGGAACAATGCCCACGCCAATCAGGAAAGAATGGGGAAGGATAAGGTATAAGGGAAGTCTTCCCCCAACCCCCTCCCTTCTCCATCCTCCCAAGGATAATTTAGGGTGCGGGAAGAACGCGTTAAGGGAAGGCGGTTTTTCGGGGAAATCAGTCTTACGCCTCCTGGGATTGGAGTTGGGGACCAGCCCCGGCTCTTGATGGCCAGCATTCTTTCCGGTGGCTTCTCGGGACGAGCTCACGGGGTTCAGCTCTGCGAGCCTTTAAAAAGGCTTTTGCCCCAGCTCTAGTCC
Source organism: Hemiprocne comata (assembly GCA_020745705.1). Classification (NCBI taxonomy): domain Eukaryota; kingdom Metazoa; phylum Chordata; class Aves; order Apodiformes; family Apodidae; genus Hemiprocne; species Hemiprocne comata. The sequence goes on along the minus strand of CM036616.1, from coordinate 85,383,812 downwards.
CTGGCGACGAGCTGAAAATGGTGGCTGGCGGCTTCTTCTTCTGCGTCTTCTTTTAGCAGCAGCTTCCGGGCGAGTGGCGGCTTTCAGCGAACGGCAGCATCTCCCAGCGGAACCAGCGGAACCAGCAGCAGTGTCACTCACAGCACTGGCTTTATAGGGAATCACGCAGTGCAGCTTGGCTCCTGATTGGTGCGCTTTTCAATCCTTCTTCTGATTAGTCCTTTTGCACCAATCAGCGCTTTTAGTTTCTGAGGCGCTTTTTTGACATTTGCAACAAAGTAATTCTTTTCCCACCTCAGGCTGGCTCAGTTCTCACTTTGGTCCATTCTTTACTTCCTGCCTTATGTCCCTGTTGCCATGATAATCATTACTTTAATGTTCATGTGGGGTACGATTCCCACAGTCACCTTGTAAAGAGGTTGCACAATGTGACTATAATCAGGAATATGCATCCTCCAAAAAACAACCGTTCCTAAAAAGTTTTGAGTGTCCTTTTTGTTGGTCGGTGGGGCCATAGCTGCTATTTTGTTAATCACGTCCGTTGGAATTTGGCGACATCCATCTTGCCATCTAATTCCCAGGACTGGATCTCTCGTCAAGGTCCTTTGACCTTGCTCCTTTTGACAGCAAAACCAGCTCTCAAAAGAATCTGGATTATCTTTTTACCTTTCTCAAAGACTTCCTCTGGCGTGTCGCCCCACATAATGATGTCATCAATGTACTGTAGGTGTTTTGGAGCCTCACTGTTCTCCAGTGCAGTGTGGATCAGTCCATGGCAAATAGTTGAGCTGTGTTTCCACCCCTGGGGCAGTCGATTCCAGGTGTTTTGGACTCCCCTCCAGGTGAAAGCAAACTGTGGCCTGCACTCTGGTGCAAGAGCAATAGAGAAAAAGGCATGAGCAATGTCAACAATGGCATACCACCTGGCTGCTTTCTACTCCAGCTCATACTGAAGTTCTAGCATGTCCGGCACAGCAGCACTGAGTGGTGGTGTAACCTCATTCAGGCCACGATAGTCCACTGTCAGCCTCCACTTGCCATCAGGCTTCTGCACTGGCCAGAGAGGACTGTTGAAGGGTGACTGAGTCCTGCTGATCACTCCCTGGCTCTCCAGTTGTCAAATCAGTTTATGGATGGGAATCACAGAGTCTCTGTTGGTGTGATGTTGTCGTCTGTGCACTGTTGAAGTGGCAATTGGCACCTGTTGGTCTTCAACCTTCAGCAACCCCACTAAGGAAAAGTCATCTGGAAGGCCATACAAGGTATGCAGTTGTTCAATGTTCTCAGTCTCTACAGCTGCTATACCAAAGGCCCACGTGTACCCTTTTGGGTCCTGGAAATATCCTTTTTTGAGATAGTCTATTCCAAGGATGCAAGGAGCATCTGGGCCAGTCACAATAGGGCACTTCTGCCACTTATTTCCAGTGAGGCTTACATCAGCTTCGACAATGGTCAGTTCTTGAGATCCTCCTGTCACTCCAGAAACAGTAATGGACTCTGTCCCCTTGTGATTCAATGGCATTAAGGTGCTGGCTGGAGGCAGGGCAGCTCTAATACCGACCAGTAGAGGTCGATGCACCATCTTGGCTGAAGGACTGGTTGCTGGAAATCAGAGCTGCCTTTTTCCAGGAAGAACCATCTACTGCACCTTTTCTACCTAGCAGCTCTTGTACATGTAGCTGGAGAATATCAGTGGGTTTATTATCCCAGGTTCTCATATCCACTTTGTAATAATCATGCAAGAGGAACCACAGGTGATGTCAAAGTGGGTCCCGTCTCTCTCGTTGCTGTCTCATAGCAGGGCGTCTCCTCTTGATGGCTGCAACACGAGCCCATTTGTCCTTAGGGAGATACTGGGGTATAGGAAGAGACTGGGGTTTACCTTCCCATCTCTCCAGATTCCTTCTGTCAGTCACCTTTTCAATGGCTGAGGTGTGGAACTGATGATAATCACAAAACGTATCTCCATACTGTTGTGCTTTGAAAGCCAATTCACGCACCGTTGGTCTATTGGATTCATCAAAACATCCCATGAAGGAGAATATATGGGCATGTGTTGCTGGTACAGCCTGTGCAAACCTCCAGAACATGGGCGTGTCACACACGACATCACCAGGATTTAGAAACCCTTGGTCATCATAGACCACTTTTTGCACTGCTAATTCTCTCAAATAGGTGATGGCCCTTTCAAGAGTGGGCACTGTGCATCGGCATGAGTCAATGTCACCCTTATGGGGGTACCTGCTCCGTATGGCTGAAAGAAGTCGGCTCCATAGGGTGATATCTCCTGTCTTATCACCAATTGCTCTATCAATACCAGCATCTTTAGCCAGGGATCCCAACTGTCTGGCTTCTCTTTCGTCCAGGGTGTAGGTGTCGGCTCCACCATCAAAACATCAGAGCAGCCAGGTAAGAAGCCCCTCATTTTCATTGCAGATAAAGTCCTTTCTCATGAGATGCAATTCCTTTAGGGAGAAAGGCTGTAGCAGATCATCATCCTTATCTACTTGAGAAGGGCCTGCTCCTCCATCTGCTTGAGAGAGGCCTGCCTGTTTATTTACTTGAGAAGGGTCTGTTCCATCATCTGCTTTAGAAGAACCTGCTCCGTCATCTGTTTTAGAATCGTCTGCTTCCTCAATTACATCTTCTGATGCTGCTTGAATAAGCTCTGGATATTTCAGACGGGAGCAGGTATAAGGATCAGTCACCTTTCCTTTGCCCCTGGTCACAAGATTAACTTTTACTCGTTTGAATCGAATGGGAGTGGACTTAATCTTTGCAGAAGCAGCTGCTTTTGTAGCAGCAGCAGTGGTGGTAGCAGCATCACGGGTGGTAGCAGCAACAGTGGCAGCAGTAACAGCAGTGGCAGCAGCACTGCCTTGGGGGGATTGGCAGTGAGTGGAACAACACCTCACTCTATGCATCCACAGGACACTGTGAGCATTCAGCAGAAGCATCCCCAGTGGAACTGTGCTATTCAGACCAAGAGCTGGGATATCCAGCCTGATGGGAGTGGAAAGGCAAAACTGAGTCTGCCATTACCAACATAGACCTTCCTATCCACATGCACATTCACACTGCACACATACAGTGTCCCTATACAGATCAATATCATGACCCCTGTGATCACTAAATAGGTTATTACACGTTGATTATGGCTATAGTCTTATCAATGAACCACAGAACAATTACAAGAACAGATACACTAAGCAGTAGTATCCCAGCTGCATAGGACATGTACGACTGCATATTGGGTGCAAAAATCATCTGTTTGGTTTTCAACCCATCCATGGTGTTCATTCAGCTCCTGGCTGGCTCACCAAAACAGGACCTTAAAGATCATTTTGATCCAACCCCGCTGCATGGGCAGGGACACCTCTCTCTAGATCAGGTTGCTCAGAGCCCCATCCAACCTGGCCTTGAATACTGCCAGGGATGGGGCTTCCACGACCTCCCTGGGCAACCTGTTCCAGTGCCTTACCACCCTCATAGTAAAGCATTTCCTCCTAACGTCTAATCTAAAAGGATTCTTTTCTCCCTGATTCATTTTACTTGTTTATTTCAGTCTGCCTTGAAATCTTATTTTATGGTCATCTTCTGTAGAGTAAAACACAATGTTGAACTGTATCTAATAAAATTATAAGCTTCCCAAAGAACTTCATTGAAAATTACAGGAAAATCATGTAAGCCCTAGAGAAAAATGTTTACTCCTCTGGTGATACCTACTCTATCAGTGAGAAAAATGTGAATGGTGAGCATGTCCTGCTGTTAACAGTTTTTTGCTTTGAAAGTCCAAAGTGAGCAGGTAGCTTTAAAATCGGAATGGGATGACAGATTTCTTACAGTTCAAGATCTTTTTTGGCATAGCAAATGTCTGAAATTTATACAATGTCTGCAGTAGTAAGGAACTCAAGGAAAAGGGAGCAGCCGTACTGTTATTCTTCATAACCTGGCAAGGACAAATACACTGCCTTTCTGTGCAGTTTCTTTTATGTTCTATTATTTCAGGGTTAATCAGTTGCCCTGTGATATTCCAAAATTATTTTCATCTCACATCCAAATTACTGCTTTTATTCCCTATGAGGGCATGTCACAGATTACACTGTTGAAGCAATAGCATTGCCACAAAAACCTTTGTTAGTTCTCTCACATCTTGTCCTGCAAACATGCATTAAGCTACCTTGTAGTAATGTAACCACATTATCACACAGCTCAGCACAGATGGTTTGTTTTTGCAGTCCTGACCTTGCAGTCCTGACTTTGCAGTCCCAGCTGAACTCTTTGTTGACTTTAATATATCTGGCTGGATCTGTGTTGTATTTTAAAATGACCCTTGATACTGAGCTTACAGCCAGATTTACTTGATCTCTGTGCTACATAACCTGAGATAGTGTCCCCTGCACTGACTCTTTAATAATTCTGATGATATTGCAGGGGTGAGGATTTTACAAGTGTGTACTTTACAATTCAGAGTCATGCCAGCTGCAATGTGGCTTGGCCTCAGCACCCCATGCTTGGCACAGCAGCTGCCATTTACCTAATCTGCAGAAACACTGTATCAACTTCACACAAAATCCTTTCTAAGAGACAGCTGTATTTCTGCTGCAGTTACCTATAATGGTAATCTGTATATGGAGCAGGGGAGTCTTTGGGCATCCTGGATATCAAATGAACTCTGAAATCAGACTACTCAAACATTGCCCATATGTGAGCTAATTAGCTTAGAAATGTGTTGGTACTGTATGTTCAAATGACAGACAGGGGGTTTTTCAGCATTATGAATGGAAATAGGTATGACTGGTAAAGAGCTCCTGGAATTTTCTGGAAGAATAAAACACTCTTAATCTGGTCAGTTTTGTCTTCCTTGCAAGGTTTGGAAATGAGTTAATACTGATCATGTTTTTAGCTTAACTTCTAATGTCACCTGCCCATGTTGTCCCTTTTATCAAAAATTATTAGACTATTTTATTTCTTTATTTTAAGATTGCCCACTACATAATGATACCTCAAAGTAAAAAGTGCATTATTGGGACAAATCTCTGTCCACCATCTGATTTTGCAGCTTGATAAATGTCTTCAAGCTCCACTGTTAATAATAAATTCAATACCATGTCACTCAGGCTGTATTTAAGTATCCTAAATTCCTTTAATGTTCCAACAGGATAGTAAAATGTGACAATATGTTGATAAAATATATGAATACAGAATATAAAATATATATTAAAAAAGGTTTACTCACTGGATAATCATATTATTGTTTTCACTGTGATATGTGAAAATGAAGTATCTTAGATCTTTTTTCAGATGTGGTAGCCCTCACATTTCTACCATGATGAATAATTATGTCCTTGGTTACTAGCATTAAATGCGATATGGTAATTCTGTTAGAGCACATCCTTAATGATCTGATTGTATTGTATCTTTCTCTCAATCACAAAGTACAACAGACAAAGTTGTCAACAATTAGCAATTATTTTTTCAAAATCAAGTATTGCCACCATGTCTTTTCAGGACAGAGAACTACATGGCGTGACAGCAACTCTTGGTTTGAAATTCCATCAGTTTCCTTTTGACACAGGTTTCTTACCAATTTAACTTTTTTAAGTGTTAATGTAAATGTACACAGATACACTTTTCCAGTCAGACAGAATTTCACCAAATAGGAGAGAACTTTTTCATTCCCTGGCTTCAAGCCAGCTAATGACAGTGGTAGAGACATTAAGTCATACCTGGTAGAATCCAATTTGTTGGCTGAAGTTGATTAACCTGGAAACTTACAGCATTTCCTTTATGATATAATTGATCTTCATCTCTTGCAGTCACTCTTCCATCAACTTCATTAGGCTTTGTAGGTTATTTAAAGCTCCTACTTAATTTTTCCTTTGAATCAATAATGTTTGGTCACATAGGACACCATTTGCCATAGTGAAGATAGTTTTGAGTGGTTTCTGTACTGTGCCTTTATATGTCTTTAATGACTTGCATATTTTTTGATCAAATAAGCATTAGTCACAAGCTACTCATAAAATAATTCTCTATGAAAGCCTTCTTTGGATCATGTCGTTTCTCTCCAGTTCAGCAGAACTCTTCTAGTTCCTGTAATCATAAGTGCAGAAGTCACTTCATTTGATTATTGATTTTGTTTATAAGGCAGAAATATTTTATAAACAATTGCAACTGGGGGATCTTTAGAATTTCCACAATCTCAACAAACCTTTTGCCCTCATCACAGAGTCACAGAATCACAGAATCTTATGGGTTGGAAGGGACCTCAAAAGATCATTTGGTTCAACCCTCCTGCCAGAGTAGGATCACCTAGAGTATATCCCACAGGAATGCATCCAGGCGGGTTTTGAACTTCTCCAGCAACCTCTCTGGGCAACTTATTCCGGTGCTCTGTCACTCTCACAATAAAGTTTTTTCTCACGTTTACATGGAACCTCCTATGCTCCAGTTTGCACCCATTGCCCTTTGTCCTATCACTGGACATCACTGAGAAGAGCCTGTCTCCATCCTCCTGACACTCGCCCGTAACATACTTATAAACATTGATGAGGTCAACCCTCAGTCTCCTCTTCTCCAAGCTAAAGAGACCCAGCTCCCTCAGCCTTTCCTCATAAGGGAGATGTTCCACTCCCTTAATCATCTTTGTGGCTCTGTGCTGGACTCTTTCAAGCAGTTCCCTGTCCTTCTTGAACTGAGGGGCCCAGAACTGGACACAATACTCCAGATGCGGCCTCACCAATGCAGAATAGAGGGGGAGGAGAACCTCTCTTGACCTACTGCCCACACCCTTTCTAATACACCCCAGGATGCCATACCTGGAAGAGTTCATACACTACCCAGTAGGCAATATAATTTTATGTAGTCATGTGGCACCTTTTTCTCTGTGTTCATGCTGTAACCAGTTATGGACCTTTCCAGTTTGTCTGATTAGTTGGTCAAAGAAAGACGTAGGGAACTATCAGACAAGGCTGTGTTCCCCAAATAACCAGGTTTGTCAAAGTTTGAACATTTTTTTTCCTCTTGCAAATGAGGTGTTTATTCACAAATGAGTGGCTGCCAGTTTGGCTTGCTTCCCAGTTTTGTTGCCATCTCTGCTGTTGCTTTGTTGACTTCACACATTGCCAGAATGTCTCTGTCCACAGCTATTGTTTTTTTGCACAAGAGCTGTAATAAATGTATACATGTGTGTTCATATTTCTAATAACTAACAGTACACACTTAATGTAATATTATATAAATAGCCACTGATTATAGCTGTGGTAGGATGGGCAAGGTTTTCTGAGCAGTCATTTGTGTGGAGTGTGTGAGCCATGAATATATGGAAATTACATACAGGGGTCTGTGACTTGCAGGGCAGCTAAAGCATCACCATGGAGGAAGGGCTTCCCACAGGAGAAGGAAGGATTGTAGAGAGCAGGTCACATTTAGGGATGGAAGAGAATAATTATGGTGAGATGCCTGGTTCCTTGCAGGACTGGCCTTTCACCATCAATACCTTGTGGTAGAAGATGTATATTGTACTCAAGGACTGTTGGTAGGTAAGTTGTGATACTTATTCCACAAATGGGAGTAGTTCTGGTTTTTTGAGCTGTACTGTCTGTACTGTCTGTTTTGTTCTTTGTAATTGATGTGCAAGGAATCACAAATGCTATTCAGTTTCTCAGATTATCACTATTATGTTAAGACCTACTTTTCTTTTAATTGTAAACTGTATGACTCTTTTGTAATAACTAAAGCAGTGGTTTACACTTACTAATAAAAAAAGGAAAACATTTGATGCAATTTAATAGTCAAGAAAATGCAATACTTCTTCAGTTATTAAAGATGAGTTGAAATAATTCCTGTTACTACATTCTGAGAACAGAGCTGCGCTTGCAGTAACTGTGCTTTTTCTCCCTGGTTTTACATAGTTTTTAGTCAGTTCCTATAAAGACATTAAATTCAGAAAATGACAATATCTAAATTAAAAGAAACCTCAATAAACAGTAATCAGCTTTTCTTTTTTTTTTTTTCTTTTTTTTTAATGCACCTGTCTTTATGGGCTGCAAAATCCTCTGAGCTGTCGGTTTCAGGATCCTAGATATAACTTTTGTGAACAGTTTACTCACTACAAGTGGGCTATTTCACCAGGGAAATATTGCCTAAGATCTGAGGGTGGCAAGCGAGCCAGAGGCAACGTTTTCACCATCAAGGGCACAGTCACAGAATCACAAAATTGTCAGAGTTGGAAGGGACCTCTAGAGATCATCTAGTCCAACTCCTCTGCTAAAGCAGGATCACCTAGAGCACATTACTCAGGACTGCATCCAGGTGGGTTTTGAATATCTCCTGAGAAGGGGACTCCACAACCTCCCTGGGCAGCCTGTTCCAGTGCTCTTGTCACCCTCACAATAAAGAAGTTTTTTTCCTCACGTTTAAATGGAACTTCCTATGTTCCAGCTTGTGCCTGTTGCCCCTTGTTCTGTCACTGGGAAATACAGAAAACAGTCTGGCTCCATCCTCCTTGCACCCACCCTTTAGATACTTACAGGCATTAATAAGGTCTCCCCTCAGCCTTCTCCAGGATAAAGAGTCCCAGCTCTCTCAGCCTTTCCTCGTAAGGGAGATGCTCCAATCCCCCAATCATCTTTGTTGCCCTCCACTGGACTCTCTTTAGTAGTTCCCTGTCTCTCTTGAACTGGGGAGCCCAGAACTGGACACAGTATTCCAGATGTGGCCACACCAGGGCAGAGTAGAGGGGTAGAATCATCTCCCTCGACCTACTGGCCACACTCTTCCTTATGCACCCCAGGATTCCACTGGCCCTCTTGACAGCAGGGGCACATTGCTGGCTCATGGATAATTTACTATCTACCAGGACTCCCAGATCCTTCTCTGAGCTGCTTTTCAGCAGGTCCACCCCTAACCTATATTGGTGCATAGGGTTCTTCCTCCACAGGTGCAGTACCCAACACTTCCCCATGTTTCACCTCATTAGGTTCTTATCTGCCCAGCTTTCCAGCCTCTCCAGGTCACACCGGATGGCAGCACAGCCCTCTGGAGTGTCAGCCACCCCTCCCAGTTTGATATCACCAGCAAACTTGCTGAGGATACACTCTGTCCCCTCATCCAGGTCACTGATGAATATGTTAAAATGAGATCGGACCTAGTATTGCCCCCAGGGGACACCACTTGTTACAGACCTCCAACTCAACCCTGCTCCATTGGTCACAACCCTCTGAGTTCTGTCACACATCCAGCTCTCAATCCACCTCACTGTCCACTCATCTAGCCCACACTCCCTCAGTTTCCTACTGAGGATGTTATGGGAGAGAGTGTGAAAAGCCTTGCTGAAGTCAAGGCAGATGACATCTGCTGCTCTCCCCTCATCCAACCATCTAGTTATGTCATCATAGAAGGCTAGCAGATTGGTCAAGCGTGATTTACCCTTGGTAGATCCATGTTGACCGCTCCCAGTAACTTCTTGTTCTTCAATATGTTTAGAGATCCAGAAGAAGTTGCTCCACCTCCTTTTCAGGTACGGAAGTGAGACTAACCATACATTAGTTCCCTGGGTCCTGCTCTGACCCCATGGGAGAGTCAGTCCTCCTCAGCCAGGCAGGGACAGCCAGCAGGGTTGGGACATTTCCAAATAATCCATCCTTTTAGTTGAAGCATCCCATCTCTCCCGTTCCCTTCTCCCTCTAGCACACAGACAGAGTTCATTCTTTTCTTGTTCATACAAGTAAGGTTTCTTTTTCTTCTAGCATTTTGAATAGGGCAAAATGGCTCCCACTGCTTCTGTTGATTGTATTTTTCCCTGGAGTCCTATCTTGCACAAAAACACAGTGCTTGCCTTTACCTTCTCTACCAAACCACCACCTACTTGTAAAGATCACTTATATTTGGGCAGTGAAACATACTTTGCTTGTTATCGGTCCCTATAATTGCATTTTTAAGCTAGAGATGGAGTGCTGTGCTGATTCCACACCACCAGATGTCATTAAGGTAGGAACACGTATCTGCCACTTTTCTATAGCATGGTTTGTCTGCAGCAGATGTCCTGCTGGATTTCTGTATCTTGACTTGTTTTATGAGACTAGATTAAGACTCCATGGTCAGAAAGCATAGCGCATCGTTTTCTATCCTTTTTGCTTTTCAACTGAATGTTCATGGGAACATTCAAGTGGCACCAGGCCTACTGAGGACAGAGTTCAGCTGTCTCAAAAGGAGAGAAGGATTCTTGCAAGGGGGTTGGTGGGGCTCATTAATAGGGCTTTAAACTAGGTTGGAAGGGGGGGGAGGGCGATAAAACCAGGCTCACTAGAGATGAGCCTAAGGGTGGTGTGCCCCTGTCAGGGATGAAATTGACAACCCAGCTCAAGTGCATTTACACCAATGCATGCAGCATGGGTAACAAACAGGAGGAGCTGGAAGCCCTTATGTGGCAAGGTAACTATGACCTAGTTGCCATCACAGAAACATGGTGGGATGGGACTCAAGACTGGAATGCTTCAATAGATGGCTACAAGCTCTTTAGAGGGGATAGGCAAGGAAAGAGAGGAGGTGGGGTGGCTCTGTACATTAAGGAGTGCTTTGATTGTATAGAGTTCCATGACAGAGATGATAATGTGGAGTGTTTATGGGTGAAGATGAGAGGGAAGGCAAATAAGGCAGGTATCCTGTTGGGAGTCTGCTACAGGCCACCAAACCAGGAAGAGGAAGCAGATGAAACATTTTTCATGCAGTTGATAGAAGTCTCAAAATCACCAGCCCTAGTTCTGGTGGGGGACTTCGACCTACCAGACATCTGCTGGAACAACTCTGCCGCAAGCAGACAGGCTAGGAGATTCCTTGAATGTATGGAAGATAACTTCCTAACACAGCTGGTAAGTGAGCCTACCAGGGGAGGTGCCTTGCTGGACCTGCTGTTCACTAACAGGGAAGGAGTGGTGGGAGATGTGGAGATCAGAGGCTGTCTTGGGATTAGCGACCATTAAATGGTTAAATTCTCGATTCTTGTGGAAATAAGGAGAGGGGTCGCCAAAACCTCCACTATGGACTACGGGAGGGCAGACTTCAGCCTGTTTAGATCACTGGTGAAGAGAGTCCCTCAGGAGTCAGTTCTGATGGGCAAAAGGGTCCAGAAAGGCTGGATGCTGTTCAAGAAGAAAGCCTTAAAAGCACAGGAGCAGGCTGTCCCCGTGTGTCACAAAACAAGATGTCAGGGAAGGCGAGTGGCCAGGCTGAACAGGGAGCTTTTGCTGGGACTCAGGGAGAAAAAGAGTCTATCACCTTTGGAAGGAAGGGCGGGCAGCTCAAGATGAGTGCAGGGAGCTTGTGAAGACATACAGGGAGAAAATTAGAGGGGCAAAAGCCTAGCTGGAGCTCAATCTGGCCACTGCTATAAAGGACAATAAAAAAAAGGTTTTACCAATACATTAACAACAAAAGAGAAACAGGGAGAATCTCCATCCCTTATTGGATGAGGGAGGGAACATGGCAACCAAGGATGAAGAAAAGGCTGATATACTTAATGCCTTCTTCACCTCCATCTTTAACAGTCAGACTGGCTGTCCTCAGGATACTCAGCCTCCTGAGCTACAATATAAGGATGCAGAGCAGAACAACCCCCCCATAATCCAGGAGGATGCAGTTAGACCTGCTGCAGCACCTAGACACTCAAAAGGCTATGGGACCAGATGGGATTCACCTGAGGGTACTGAGGGAGCTGGCAGAGAAGATTGCAGAGCCTCTTTCTATCATCTACCAACAGTCCTGGGGAGGTTCCAGAAGACTGAAGGCTTGCCAATGTGACGCCTATCAACAAGAAGGGCCCAAAGGAGGATCCTGGGTACTACAGGCCTCTTAGCATGACCTCAGTACCAGAGAAAATCATGGAGAGGCTCATCTTGAGTGCGCTTATGTGGCAAGTGCAGAACAGCCAAGGGATCAGGCCCAGCCAGCATGGGTTCAGGAAAGGCAGGTCCTGCTTGACTAACACGATCTCCTTCTATGGTCAGGTAACCCCCCTGGTGGATGAGAGAAGGGCTGTTGACGTTGCCTATCTAGACTTTGGTAAAGCCTTTGACACCATCTCCCACAGCATTCTCCTGGAGAAGCTGGAGGCACATGGAGTAGACAGGTGCACTCTCTGCTTGGTAAAAAACTGGCTGGCCGGCCGAGCCCAGAGAGTTGTAGTGAATGGGGTTGGATGTAGTTGGTGGCTGGTCACCAGTGGCATCCCCCAGGGCTCAATTTTGGGTCCAGTCTTGTTCAATATATTTATTAATGATCTAGATGAGGGAATTGAGTCCTTCCTAAGTAAGTTTGCAGATGACACTAAACTGGATGGAAGTGTTGACTTGCTTGAGGGTAGGAAGGCTCTGCAGAAAGACCTGGACTGGCTGGATCGATGGGCCATGGCCAATTGTAAGAGGTTTAACAAGGCCAAGTGCCAGGTCCTGCACTTCGGTCACAACAAGCCCATGCAAAGCTACAGGCTTGGAGATGAGTGGTTGGAAAGCTGCATGCTGGAGAAGGACCTGGGGGTGCTGGTTGACAGCTGATTTAATATGAGCCAACAGTGTGGCCAGGTGGCTAAGAAGGCCAACAGCATTCTGGCTTGCATCAGGAATAGTGTGGCCAGCCAGAGTAGAGAGGTGATTGTGCCTCTGTACTTGGCATTGGTGAGGTCAGACCTTGAATGCTGTATTCAGTTCTGGGCCCCTCACTGCAAGAAGGATGTCGAGTTGCTGCAGCGTGTCCAGAGAAGAGCTACCAGGCTGGTGAAAGGCCTGGAGGACAAGTCCTACGAGAAGAGGCTGAGGCAACTGGGGTTGTTTAGTTTGAATAAGAGAAGGCTGAGGGGTGACCTCGTTGCTCTCTACAACTACCTGAAAAGAGGTTGTAGGGAGGTGGGAGTTGGTCTCTTCTCTCCAGTGAATAATGACAGGACAAGAAGCAATGGCCTCAAATTGCACCAGGGGAGGTTTAGGCTAGATATTAGAAAGAATTTCTTTACTGAAAGAGTGGTTGGACAGTGGAACAGGCTGCTCAGGGAGGTGGTGGAGTCACCATCCCTGGAAGTGTTTGTAAGAAATATAAATGTGGTGCTTAGATACATGATTTGAGCATTGAACGGCTAGATAAAGGCTATGGTGGGTGGATTAAGGTTATGGCTGGACTTGATGTTCTTTGAGGTCTTTTCCAACTAGGATGATTCTATGATTCTGTGATTCTTGCCCTTTTTGAAGACTGGAGTAATATTGGCCTTCCTCCAGTCCTCAGGCACCTCTCCTGTTCTCCATGACTTTTCAAGGATGATGGAGAGTGGCCCAGCAATAACATTTGCCAGCTCTTTCAGCACTCGCAGGTGCAGGGCCCATGGCCTTATGGATGTCCAGTTTGGCCAAATGGTTTCTAAACCAGTCCTCCTCTAGTAAGGGAAAGTCTTCCTCTTTCCAGACCTTTCCCCTCACCTCCAGGGTCTGGGATTCAAGAAGGACAGCTTTAGCAGTGAAGACTGAAGCAAAGAAGGCATTCTGTAACTCCGCCTTCTCTGTCCTCCACCACTAGGGCACCCACATCATTCATCAGTGGGCCTACATTTTCCCTAGTCTTCCTTTTTCTATTGATACACTGAAAAAAACTAACTCTTCTTGTTATCTTTCACTGCAGTGGCCAAGTTGAGTTCTGCTTGAGCCTTGGCCCTTCTAATTTTCCGTCTGGATAGCTTCACTACATCCAGGTATTCCTCATAGGTTACCAACCCCCTTTTCCAAAGACTGTAAACTTTCCTTTTGTTCCTGAGGTCCAGCCAAAGCTCTCTGTTTAGCCAGGCCGGTCTTCTTCCCCATCTTCTTCCCTTTCTTGGGTCCTGGTGATGGCCTTCTCCTGTGCCTTGAAGAGTTCCTTCTTGAAGTATGACCAGCCTTCCTGGGCTCCTTTGCCCTTCAGGACTGTCTCTCAAGGGATGAGAAACAGGCCAAAGTCTGCCCTTCAGAAGTCCAAGGTGGCAGTTCTGATAGCTCCCCCTCTTGCTTCTCCAAGAATTGAGAACAGAATCGCAGAATCACAGAATCACAGAATCACAGAATCACCAGGGCTGGAAAAGACCTTTAAGATCATCAAGTCCAGCCTATGACCTAATACCACCACATCAGCTAGACCATGGCACTAAGTGCCACATCCAGCCTTTCCTTGAACACATCCAGGGACGGGGCCTCCACCACTTCCCTGGGAAGTCTATTTCAACGTCTAATCACCCTCTCCATGAGGAAGTGCTTCCTAATATCCAACCTAAACCTCCCTTGGAGCAACTTCAGGCTATGCCCTCTTGTCCTGTCACCAGTTGCCTGGGAGAATAGCCCAGCCCCCACCTGACTACAACCTCCCTTCAGGTAGCTGAAGAGAGTGATGAGGTCCCCCCTGAGTCTCCTCTTCTCCAGGCTAAACAACCCCAACATCCTCAACCTCTCCCTATAAGACTTTCCCTCCAGTCCTTTCACCAGCCTTGTTGCTCTCCTCTGGACCCGCTCCAGCACCTCAACGTCCTTCTTGAAGTGAGGGGCCCAGAACTGCACACAGGACTCGAGGTGAGGCCTCACCAGTGCTGTGTACAGGGGGAGAATCACATCCCTACTCCTGCTGGCCACACTATTCCTGATACAAGCCAGGATGCCATTGGCCTTCCAGGCCACCTGGGCACACTGCTGGCTCATGTTCAACCAGCTGTCCACCAGCACTCCCAGGTCCCTCTCTGCCAGGCTGCTCTCCAGCCACTCTTCCCCCAGCCTGTAGCACTGCCTGGGGTTATTGTGGCCAAAGTGCAGGACCCTGCACTTGGTCTTGTTGAATTTTATGCCATTGGCCTCGGCCCATCGATCCAGCCTGTCCAGGTCCTCCTGCAGCCTCTTCCTACCCTCTGGCAAATCAACACTCCCCCCCAGCTTGGTGTCATCTGCGAATTTACTGAGGGTGGACTCAATCCCCACATCCAGGTCGTCAATAAAGATATTGAACAGGACTGGGCCCAGTACTGATCCCTTGGGGACACCACTGGTCACCGGACGCCAGCTGGATGCAGCTCCATTCACCATCACTCTCTGGGCCCGGTCATCCAACCAGTTTTTGACCCAGTGAAGGGTGCACCTGTCGAAGCCATGGATTGCTTTTTGGATTCTCAGGTGGAGACCTAGCCTCCATAGCCAAGATCCGTGGCTCTTTTACCTCTCCTCTGTTCTCCTCAGCACAGGTAGGCGGGTGTGGCAGCGAGGAGGTCCAGCGGTGAAAAAGAGAGAGGACCTGCACGAACGGTCCCTTTATAGCCCCTAGGAGCCTTCTGTTTGGTGCATCTTTTGAATCCATTTATTTGCATATAGTTCCAGCCAATCAGATAGCTATCTGGCTAGCTGCAGAGTTCCATCCAGGGTTTAGCAGCAGTCTTGGTCTAAGACTTGTCCTGGCTTGTCCTGGACTTGCTCTTGACTGTTCCTGGTGCAGCCCTACTGGCTCCTTTACCAGGTGAATAGTTCTTTATGGGAGACAATTTTCCCTTGGTGAGGGGTAAAACCCTCACAGTCTGTGATTGGGTAGCACGAAGTACAAGCCCTAGCTTTCACAAATAAACTGTCAGGTGAACAAGTTAATCTTTAACCTTTTAAAATATGAATAGATTATTTAAAGCTAAACTCTGTAGTGTTAATTGGAATGCAATTGAATTCTTGCCCTCTCCGCTACTTTCTCCATGTGATTAGCTACCCAAATCAACAAGATGCCTCTATCACATTTGGCCTTTGCCTTTCTTTTTATATGCTTTCCTCTTTGACATGCTTCCTGACCGACATTGGAAAGTGTAGTTCCACTCTTATAAGGTGTATCATGAAACTGTAACACAGATAAAATTATTAGAGACTTTTAAGGAGGAAAGAAATCTGTTCTGTCTGCTTTTTCACTGCCAGCATACATCTCCATTGTATTTATTTTTAAAGTAATCACCCCAGTCCTCAGTTTCCCAGTTATAAATATTTAATTTTGAGGATGTCATCTATTAACTCAATCTGTGAGTGGTTGTATCCAATTATCCTTGCCTCCTGTTCACTTAAAGGTATCAAGTTAGTTTGTTATTGTGGTTTTTTTGTTTGGTTCGTGGTTTTGTTTGTTTGTTTTTTGTTTTGGTGGGTTTTTTTAATCAGGTAACAGAACATAGAAGAAAGATGAGGTCCGTAGCACAGATATTTTTACCTAGCATCTGTTGTCAGTATCTTTGAGAGACCAGAATGAATCACCTCATTGTCAGTCCAGTTCTGGCAATACATATACTATTAATACATTATATTCATAATAGTGAAACGGATTGGCAATTGACCCACTTTGGAACAAAATAATAAATGTGCCTGACACATTTCATAGTTACAAGACTGTTTCTTGAGTGGGGCCTTGGTGCTGTAGCATGCAAGGAAAACCAAAAGATGAAAAAAAGCAGAAATAAAAATAAAAGTGCTTTTTTTTCTTTTCCCTAGTGTTGTCTTTTAGGAGATTTCTACCACTAGGAGTAGGGTTTGTGTGACTATTTGTTCAACAATGGGCTGTAAAATGAATAGTTGTTGCAAGCTAGGGCTAAAAATTTGGTAATTTGAATGAGGCTTTTTTTTTTTTCAACAAAGAATGATTCAATGGAATATGCAGGGCCAAAATTATTCCCTGTCTGTTTTCAGTGGGTTCAGCTGAATGGCATTAGCCATGTTACTAAGCATTTCAATAGATTAAATCCTTTCCCTTTTGACTAGTAATTCTTGGAGGTTACTTCAAAGTGGAATGATCATATGCATTATTTGGTGTTTGGGAAAGGGAAGGGAGAACTCCAGTGCCAACCTCAGGATTATGGCTTTGAGATGTCCATGTTGCTAGGTGCAATGGTCTGTTCTCTGTAAGAATTCACAGCGAGAGAAACTCCGTGATGACCAGCAGGTGCCAGATGTGTGAATTAAAAGTTGTAATATGAATTCTAAGTGTTCAGAAAAGCTTGTAGTAAGATTTAAAAAACCTGCAATTTTGGTAATTAAATTAGTTTTTCCAATAACTGCTTCTGGGTGACTCCAATCTTTATGTCACAGCAAATACATAGTTCTCTCACACCTCAAGGAACATCTATGTAGAATTACTTTTTTCAACAGAATTAGGTCAAATGAGTAATACTTTGTGTTCTAATATTTTACTAAATACAGAAGGCCACATCGTACATAGTGTACAGTTTCAATTGATTTCACTGTATAGTTTGAAGGTCCTGCTGGCTCCTGTATTGAGCATATTTATTAAAAAGAGACAGGATGGTGGTGACGCAAGACAAGATACTGTGATTTATGGGATCCAGAAAGAATTATCTCCATTTAAATTCTGCAAATCATTGAATATACAGGTTCTGAGCATAACTGTGGGAATTGCCAACTGTTTTTCTCTAGAAACAGTTTTTAGAAACTCCTTTTCTGACAGTGGTCTTTGTCTAACAAAGCAAGAAAGAGGTTATCTTCCCTAGGTTGGTCACATATCGTCTAAGAACAACAATACTAGTACTCAATGTCACATAGAGATGCTCAAGAACAATAGACTATAAGATCAACATTTTAGTTATGAAGCACTTCTTTTCATTTAAAGTTATGAGCTAGCTGAACAAAGTCAGTGATCTCAAAAAATCTGACTTTTTGCTTTCTTGCATAACCCATTTCTCTAAAGAAATTTAGTTTTAATATAACACAGGAGGAAGCCAAAAGGTTTCTAGAAGTAATCTGTAGATATGGACAAAATGTACTACCTCAAGGTAGTTCAGAACATACCTGACAAATGGCATAGGGACTCATAATTGTAGCAGAGATATGCCAGACTAAGACAATGGTGAGTCAGACAATGTTTTTTTTGAACGATGAATTTCCCAACAAAACCACTTTGTTAATGGCAGTAATTTGGGTAGATGTAAGCTTCTCTTTACAAAAATTGGATTTTTGTGGCCAGGAAAATTGAAATGGAGTCATATTGCTTATAGTCCAAAAGAGGTTTTCTTCCTCTTATGAGAGAATGTGTCCTTTGTTACTGGAGTGATGGATGACAGATTACAGTGCTCTCACATGCCATCAAGAAATAATTTCCTCTCCTATCTTTGTTTTATAATTCTAGTGAAATACTTTGATAGAAACTGAGCTGAATGCATACAGCTGTCTCATTGTTGACAGTCTGTAGAATTAAAATAATTTGCAAAAAATTTGGTTTTGTGTAATTCCAGGAGAGAGCTCAAATATCTCTGTGTGCCCAGCAAATGAGAATTAGATTCCTATGTGCTGACAGGAGATGGATTTAATCCTTTTCTCACTGTTCCCTACTAGTCGATTTAGGCAGTTCTTGATCTTTGAGTTGACTTTTGTGGATCCTATTCTCAGGCATGTAACTCTTCTCTTACATACTTTAAGTCACTGTTATCCACTGCAATTCCTGTAGCAACTCCCCTTCCTTCAGCAATTCAGCTTCAAAGGTTAGTAACATTTGCTCCTAAGCATGATGGCTTCAAATGAAGTAGGAAATTAGATCTCTCTTGTACATATACATATATATATTTAGCCACACAGATATGCTTAAAATAATAAAAAAATATGGCAAAGGTTATAAGTGGAACAGCTGCAAGTAGTAGCACTTCAAAATGTGCCACACCCTTGGAATTCAATCCATGCTTTTCCAAGATTATAGTCTCTTAGTCTCTTTCTATCCAAGACTTATGTTTGGATTATTACAGAAATAAGGATCCACTTTCAAATCTGCAGTACAGTCCAAATTGTCATAACTATTGTTTTGATTCTTGTGGGGTTTTTAAGAATTTTCACAGGCTAAGGACTTTCTTATTATCCCACTTTCTTATGAAACCATACATAGCCAGGAATAAGTGCTGGTCTCTACCAGAAAATGGCAAAGGGGTTGAAACCTTCTTTCATCCCTGTATCTCACACTATCTGATTAGCCTAATCACTTCCAGTTCCCTAGGGAGGAATTATTCCCTAATTTAGGATATACTGTGTTTACTGCCAAATTGTACTTTAACAATATTATTCAAAAAATGTAGGAAAGGTATCAAAGGTTTTCACCATGAAATGCAGCTAATGGATGTGTTTAAGGAGTATTTTTTTCAGATACACACACAGTGTTCACTTAATTAGAACCACAATAAAATTATACTCCAGAAGTATTGAATTTTATTGTAATGGTAGCTGGCATTGTTTATTTCTCTAGCAGTCACAGCTGGAAACAAACACATGTAGGCTGCTCAAGGCAGCTAAGTTGTAAGAGCCCACATGCTGCTGAAATATACCACAGAGCTCAGAAACACTAACTGGCTGCCCTAGTAGTGGAGAGAACATCAAAGTTAGCACACATGCACTTTTTTTCCTCTAATACTTTCTCTGCTCTAACCACTGCACACAGAAACAACTTCATCTTAGATACTTGGCAAAAGACAGGTTTTTGTCTCTTTTTTGTTTGTTTGCTTGCTTTTTCACATAAAGTTATTTACTTGTCTCATCTTTTTTTGTTCTTTTTTTTTTTACCTCCCTCTCATTTCTGTTTCATTTCAGTCACAGAATCTTCACAAGTCACAAACACTGTCAAATATTGTAAAGTAAAATAAATTTTAAAAGTGGTAAATCTGATACCAAAGCTAAGCATCTGGTATTATTTTATTAATTTATTACAAGATTTAACATACTACAGTAGATCCCAGAGTACAGGGGGTTTTTTAATTATTTTTTAAATGTTTTATTTCCCGTAGGCACTGCATAATTTTTACTGTTGTAATAAAAGGCACTCTGAAGTGTATTTAGCACAACAGTAGGATGAGCGTAAGATAAAATATTTTTTCTTTCAACAACCAATTCTTTCCTCAAAATTATAACCTAACTTCCAAAATTGGGTTTAACTTAATGGGAAATACTTGATATTTGCAGGCTCTCACTAGAAAAAATAATCTATCTGCAGAACAGAGCAATGGTACTTCCATCTGGTGCTATGGTGGAAGTTGTTCTCACCAACAAGAACAGGCTGGTGGGGAATGTAAAGCTCGAGGGCAGCCTTGGCTACAGTGACCATGAAATGGTTGAGTTCAAGATCCTTAGGGCAGTGAGGAGGGTGCACAGCAAGCTTGGAGAGCAGATTAGGCATCTTCAGGGATCTGCTTGATAGACTACCATGAGATTAAGACCTGGAGGGAAAAGAATCCCAAGAAAGCTGGTTAATATTCAAGGATCACCTCCTCCAAGCTCAGGGGTGCTGTATCCCAACAAAGAGGAAGTCAGGCTTTGGAACTGACTACACCCACAGCAAGTTTCCTGATGATACCAAGTTCTGTGATGTGGTTGACACACTGGAGGGAAGGGATGCCATCCAGAGGGACCCTGACAGGCTTGAGAGGTGGGCCTGTGCCAAATTAATGAAGTTCAGTAAGGCCAAGTGCAAGGTCCTGCACGTGGGTCGGGGCAATCCCAAGCACAAATAGAGGTTGGGCTGAGAATGAATATCAGAAAAAACTTCTTTACTGTGAGAGTGACAGAGCACTGGAACAGGCTGCCCAGGGAGGTTGTGGAGTCTCCTTCACTGGAGACATTCAAAACCCGCCTGGATGCGTTCCTGTGTGATGTGCTCTAGGTGACCCTGCTCTGGCAGGGGGGGTTGGACTAGATGATCTTTCGAGGTCCCTTCCAACCCCTAGGATTCTATGATTCTATGATTGTCCCCCTCTATTCTGCTCTCATGAGACCCCACCTATAGTACTGTGTCCAGTTCTGGAGCCCCCAGGACAGAAAGCACATGGAGCTCTTGGAGTGAGTCCAGAGGAGGGCCGTGAAGATAAACGGAGGGCTGGAGCACCTCTGCTGTGAGGACAGGCTGAGAGAGTTGGGCTTGTGCAGCATGAAGAAGGCTCCAGGGAGACCTTACAGTGGCCTTCCAGTTACCTGAAGGGGGCCTACAAGAACTCTGGGGAGGGACTTTTTATGAGGGCCTGGAGAAGTAGGACAAGGGGGAACAGTTTCAAACTGAAAGAGGGTAGATTTAGATTAGTTATTACGGAAGAAATTCTTTACCATGAGGGTGGTAGGACACTGGGACAGGTTGCCCAGAGAAGTTATGGATGCCCCATCCCAAGGGGGGGAGGATCAAGGCAAGGTTGGATGGGGCTTTGAGCAAGCTGGTCTAGTGGGAGGTGTCCCCACCCACAGCAGGGGGGTTGGAATTAGATGATCTGTGAGGTCCCTTCCAACCCAAACAATTCTGTGATTCTGTGAACAAGTGTCAACACGGCCCCCCCCTCCCCCACCCCGCAACCCTAGCTTTCTGTCACAACAGCCATTTTGGAAACTACATGAAAAAACATATAGAAAAAGTGGCACTGCTTGGGAAGTCCTAGACCATCATGACCCCTTCCATCCTTACCCAACAGTCTTCTCCTTTCTCCATTATGTACTTAAATATATTAACATCTACCATAAAGCACTATGTAAGTATTTTTTGGTTGTGCTGCTTTGCAAATTGCAAAACTGCAAGCTTACTGATTTATATTGGCAGTCCCATAAAAAATATGGTATTCAGAAATACAAGCAAGCTACGAATCTTCATGTATTTTTTTACTGCACCCTTGGTTTTGGTTTTTAAGGAAAATAAAATTATAATCAGAGAATCAAAAGCTGACACAAGTTTTAACATCTTGTTAGATGAGCAAAGTAGAAAGAAGTATGTTACATCCTACTCTTTTAGGAGAGCCTGGTTTCATACCACAGTTATAACAGAAGAGAGACCCACAATGCCCAGTGTTGAAGAGAGTTGCCCTTTCAGTATTCTGTACCACAGGAACTGCTTCTGACTGATCAAAGCTAGCATTATGATCCATTAGAGGAGGACACTGTGCAGGTACTGTAACAAAACAGGCTACAAAACAGACTTCACACAGTATGGAATTTGGTTTAATTAATGTTATACTTTATTTTGAAACTTTTAAAAAGCAATGCGTTAGAACATACGATTTAGAATTTTTAAATCTCTGCTTCATTTTATACTCACAAAATCATAATCTTTGGCTGTCATTAATAAGAGTAAGGAAGCTATTTGTTAGTCAATATGCATGCCTGTGCTGTAATAATTCTTTTTATGCTATATACGCAATTTTTCCTATTAAGTGTGAACATTTTCTCTGCCTATTGTTGCTCTGCTGCTAAACACTTCACAGAAGTTTGCTGTAGTCTTCAGAATTTGACACTTCAAACAGCCAGTTTAACAAATGGAGTATGACAAAAAAATCTCAGCAGTGATGTTAGTATAAACCTCTTAGTTTTGGGTTTGTTTGACTGGTGTTCTTCTGCTTCACTCTTTTTCATATTACGTTCCATCTGCAGAAGAGTTAGTTTTTCTTGCAACCACTGTCAAGCCTTTGTTTCTTAAAATATATATTCTGAAGTAGATACAAAATGTAAACTACATTAAAACAAAAGATATCACTGGCATTTGTTCTCTCTAGAAACAACAACTTCTGTCACAGTATCTTTATATGTTGAGGTTTTTTTACTATCTTTCATACCAGATATCATCTATGTTCATTTAGTATTACAAAAAACTGTCAGACTCAGTATTTCAATTCCAAAATTAAGATGAAATAGATTTCAGTCACATTTTACAGGCCATTTGCAGAGAAATTGGACTCAAGAAGTAAAAAAATTATCGAATCATAAGGATCAAGTGAGAAAAGATACGAAACATATCTGAACATAAATATCAAAAATGTAAAATACTATTCTGTATTACTATGTATAAATACTGGCATTTAATGTTACTGTTTTCTCATACAGACTGTCCCTTTATAGCCTCTTATTAGGTTAATTAAAGTTTCAGTTTCCCAGATAAGATCATCTCATGTACTTCTTTGGTTAACAAGACATAGGCTTTCTTAGAATTATCTAAAAAATAAAGAGGATCAGCAATTGTAGATGGATTAAAACCTTCATCCACCAGTTGAAATTTTTGTTGTTTGAATGTTCCAGTCATTTCCATTTTTTTCTAGAGAATAAAGAAAGATCCATTATTCAATAGAAGAACTTTTTTCTTTTGCTCATATTCATGCTTGTTTTTGAAAATCTTACTTGATATAAGGTTAATTTATTCTCATCACACTGGAAAACTAGAATTTTCATGCTGCTATGGACCAACACCTGGGGGCATGGTGGAAAAAAAGTCACAACCCCTTACTTTTTGCATCACTGTGCAGTGTCTTATCACTGTACCTTTTGTGGTGTAGCCCCAGCCCGCTGAGACAATCTAGCTTCTTCATTTGTGCACATGATAAAATGACACATCATAAAGAATCTGAGAGTAAAAACCGTCATTATCAGGAACGTCTTACTGATAAAATTCAGGAAATTATCTATATGATTTTTGTCACCTTAAATAAAGGGTTGAAAGGATCACATACAAATTGGCTCATACTCAGCCAGGTCCAAATAAAGACAGATCTTTACCACACATTTTATCATATTTTCAAGCTTCGTTTCAGTATCACCGTGTCCCTCGGAAAAAGCCTCATTTTATGATGTCTGACCGTTATCTTCTGTCTTTTCATTTTTATAAATATGCAAACAATCTCCAAAAATGAAAAATTCTCCAACAACCCAGCTGTTGTATCTACTCCAGATCTACCTCCAGGTTGTACCTACCCACTTTTGTTGATCTAAGAAACATGCTGACAACTTATAAAGTATGATTACATGTCAGATCAAGCTCAATTGCTTAATTTTTCTTCCCAAGTTCCAACCACTACCTTCTTTCCTGGTTAATGACAACAGTACCAATAGCAATTCATCTTTAAGGCAGACATTTAAATACTAATGAAAGTTCCAGAGACTTAATATCCAGGCTACACCCCAGATTCAGATTCTTTGTGCCCAGCATAAAAGCTTTTTTGTACATCTGTAGAGCAATAAATCTAGACTAGGTTCTCACCATTTAATAAACTGACTACCCTAACATTCTCAACTATCATCTTGCTTGCTCATATCAGAATGCTGCTGCAAAAGGTATCTTCTTGGACTTATGAGACATATGTATAGTCATATATTTAAATTTCAAGATCCTTCATAGCATTTTCCTTTCCACCCCTTTATTCTGTGTAAGTATTCAATCTCTGATTGGCCTGGGGAAGCAGCTTACATAACTTATCTTCTCTTTTCAAACAATGTTTGGGTTTTTTTAATCTTCTCCTCAAACTTAGGAGATTTCCTTCATAAGCATATTCAAAAACATTTTTCTGTTTGCCTTTGTCATATTCTTTTCAAAACACTTACCAGAAATCAAGATACTCATCAAACTTCACTTAATGTGATAATGAGTATTGCATGTTTTCTATACTCCTACATTTTTTTCTAGCTATATGTAGTTCTTTATATTACATTTACATTTTTAACTTTTGAGGGGAGGAATTATTTTTTCCCAAATTGGACAGTTACTACAGCAAAGTAGTAGTACACAAAGAGGGATGACTTTGACAATTTTGATAACAGCATACATTTTAAATTCACCTTTTCAATTTGCACAGTACCTTTACAAATGCTTTAACTTTTGTCATTATTTTACACAGCAAATAGCATTTCATTTATTGTGCACAGTCAGTGTCTCCTGCTTTAGCTCTAATCTCTCATCTTCACTCAAAAAAATGGATTTTAGATTTATTTTCTGCAGATGCAGTTGTTCACATTTTACTAATCTGAATCTTTTTGTTTTCCCATGTTAATGCTTCTAATCTCCCTAAATGCTTTTGTATGATCTCTATCCTTACGCATTAGTACAATTCCTCCTGTTTTAACATAATCTGCAAATTTTGATTCTTGTGTAATTCCTTTCCCAGGACTCCATTAATAAAGACAGCAAACAGGACCAGTTATAAAACCAATCAAGTGGCATATGAACAAGCAGTTTCAGCTACTCATTTTGCCATCTCTGTGTTCAAATGATGTACATGTTTATATGCCCTGCACAATACTGCAGCTTACCTGGACTCTTAAAAAAAGAGGACATGCATAACTTGGTAGATAGGTCACTACTTGCTTATACACTTGTTCCAAGTCTAATGATGTATTCTGCTTTACAATAAGAGAGGCCATTCCTGCTTTTCCTTCATGATCTGGGGGAAAGGAAGTGAGATGAGAATTTGAAATTTTAGTGATGAACCGTACAAAAAAGGACTATAGTGCATAAATAAACCGATAGTAATATAACAGTATCTTCTGAGTTTCCATAAAACTGGAAGATTACATTCATATTTTAAAAGGTACTACATGTATCTGGTGATCACTCAAGTGATAAATTAAGGAATAATGCAGTAAATTACTTTGGCAGGTAAGAGGAAATGGAGCCCCATGCTCACTATTAATCAATACATGTAAATAAACATCAACACCATTCTTCTCAAAAAACAAGAGTGCTGAGCCACCTTCCAGAATTAGTCAACTATGTAATCTCTTCAGTTTTAGCCTTAATGTCTTGTCAGTATCTTCTCTCAAAATGGCAGCTTAATAGGGAAAGCTGCATGCAATAGTAAAGCAAAACCAGGACTTAATTCATTATTTCCTATGATCAAGCAGATGGTAGAATGGTTTAGGTTGGAAGGGACGTCAAAGATCATCTAGTTCAAACACCCTTGCCATGGGCAGGGCCACCTCCCACTAAACCAGGTTGCTCAAAGCCCCATCCAACCTTGAACACTTCCAGGGAGGGGTCATCCACAAGTTCCCTGGGCAACATGTGCCAGTGTCTCACGACCCTCACATTAAAAAATGTCTTCCGTAATAACTAATCTAAATCTACCCTCTTTCAGTTTGAAACTGTTCCCCCTTGTCCTACTTCTCCAGGCCCTCATAAAAAGTCCCTCCCCAGAGTTCTTGTAGGCCCCCTTCAGGTAACTGGAAGGCCACTGTAAGGTCTCCCTGGAGCCTTCTTCATGCTGCACAAGCCCAACTCTCTCAGCCTGTCCTCACAGCAGAGGTGTTCCAGCCCTCCGTTTATCTTCACGGCCCTCCTCTGGACTCACTCCAAGAGCTCCATGTGCTTTCTGTCCTGGGGGCTCCAGAACTGGACACAGTACTCCAGGTGGGGTCTCATGAGAGCAGAATAGAGGGGGACAATCACTACCCTGACCTGCTGATGATGCTTTCTTTTGATACAGCCCAGGATATGGCTGGCTTTCTGGACTGCAAGTGCACATTGCTGGCTCCTGTTGAGATTTTCATCAACCATCACTCCCAAGTCCTTCTCCCCAGTGCTGTTCAAAATTCATTCTCAGCCCAACCTCTATTTGTGCTTGGGATTGCCCCGACCCACGTGCAGGACCTTGCACTTGGCCTTACTGAACTTCATTAATTTGGCACAGGGCCACCTCTCAAGCCTGTCAGGGTCCCTCTGGATGGCATCCCTTCCCTCCAGTGTGTCAACCACATCACAGAACTTGGTATCATCAGGAAACTTGCTGTGGGTGCACTCAGTTCCACTGTCCATGTGGCCAACAAACATGTTAAACAGTACCAGTCCCAGTAGGGACCCTTGAGGAACATCGCTCCTTACTGATCTCCACCTGGACATCAAGCTGCTGACCACTATTCTTTGAGTGCAACCATCCAGGCAATTCTTTATCTAGAAAGTGGTCCATCTATTGAATCCATAGCTTTCCAATTTAGAGACCGGGATGTCATGTGGGACAGCATCAAATGCTTGGCACAATCCAGGTAGATGACATCAGGTACTCTCACCTTGTCCATTGAAGGTGTGACCCAATTGTGAAAAGCCACCAAATATTGTCAGGCATTATTTGCCCTTAATGAAGTCACACTGTTTACCATGAACCACCCCCTCATTTTTCATTACCCTTAGCAGAGCCTTCAGGAGGATCTGCTCTGTAATCTTGCCAGGCACAGAGGTGAGACTGACTGGCCTGAAGTTTCCCCAGCTCTTAATTTTTTCCCTTTTTGAAAACGAGGGTTATGTTTCTCCTTTTCCAATCAGCAGGAAATTCGCCAGACTACCAGTACTTTTCAAATATGATAAAAAGCAGTTCTGCACCTTCATCTGCCAGTTCCCACAGGACCCACAGATGCATCTCAACATATCACATGGACTTGTGCAGTTTCAGGTTCTTCAGATGGCATTGAACCTGCTCTTCTCCTATGGTGGGTGTATCTTCCTTCTCCCAGTTCCTCTGCCTTCTGCAACTTGTGTGGTGTGGCCAGAGCCCTTGTCAGTGAAGACTGAGGAACAAAAGTCATTGAGTACCTCAGCCTTTTCCATACTCTGCATGGCTAGGTCTCCTGTTTTGTTCTAGAAAGGGCCCACATTTTACCTAGTCTTCCTTTCATCACTGATGTACCTGTAGAAGATTTTCTTGTTTCCCTTGACGTCCCTGGCCAGATTTAATTTTGGGGGCCTTTAACTTTCCTAAACCTGATCCCTCGATGCTTGGACAACTTCTTTTTACTTCTCCCAGGCTGCCTGTCCTTGCTTCCACCCTCTGTAAAATTTCTTTTTACATCTGAGTGTGTCCAGGAGCTCCTTGTTCATCCACGTAGGTCTCCTGGCATTCTTGTCTGGCTTTCTCTTTGCTGGGACTCATTGCTGCTGGGCTTGGAGGCGGTAATCCTTGAATATTGACCAGCTTTCCTGGGCTGCTTTCCCCTCAGAGCTTTATCCCATGGTACTCTACCAAGCAGATCCCTGAAGAGGTCAAAGTCTGCTCTCCTGAAATGAAAGGTAGCAAGGTTCCTGCGCACCCTCTCCTTGTTGCCCTAAGGAGCTTGAATTCCACCATTTTGTGGTCAGTGCAGCCAAGGCTGCCCTGAAGCTTCACATTGTCCACCAGCCCATCCTTGTTGGTGAGAAAAGGGCTATGCTGCCATAGCATCTTTTTTGCTTGGTTCCTCTACCACTTGGAGAGGGAAATTGCCATCAATGCATTCCACAAACTTCCTGAATTGCCTTGCTGTGTTGTTTCTCCTGCAGGTGTTGGGCTGGTTGAAACCCCCCTTAAGGACCAGGGCCTGTGACCACAAAGATGCTTCTGTGTGTCTACAGAGGGTGTCATCTGCTCGGTCTTCCTGGTAAGATGGCCAGTAGCAGACCCCCACTATGATACCACCTGCCCCTGTCTCCCCTTAAATCCTTACCCGTAAGCTCTCAGGCAGCTCCTCATCCATCCCCAGCAGGAGCTCCTTGGACTCCAGCTGGTCATTGATGTAGAAGGCAACACCCCCTCCTCTTCTCCCCTGCCTGTCCTTTCTAAAGAGCTTGTATCCATCCGGTTACTTCCTGCAGGGCAGGGCCTCACTAAGTTGCTTGGGAAGACAAACACCATAACCACAAACATCTCACCCTCTTCCTTTCCCCAAGCTGTTATTACTGAGCATAGCATCATATGATATGGAATATCCCCTTGGTCAGTTTGCACTCACTGTCCCCATCTACATCTTTCTCTATCTCCAAACTTCTTGCTAGCCCCCAGCATACTCGTTGCAAGAAGCATGTCTTGATACTGTGCAAGCTTCCTTCAGTGATAGCCAAGTGTTGGTAAATTATCATCAACCCTGTTTTAAGTCACCAATGCAAAGCACAGCACCATACAGACCCCTATAAAGAAACTTATCTCTATCCCAGCCAGAGCTTGTACACATTTTAAATAAAGATTTAGCATGAATGGGAATTGAGCTCAGTTGATCTCATGAAAATTAACCAAAAACAATTATTTAAAAAATCAATTTACTTCCTTAGTATCTATTTTTACCTTAGTTTTCTTTTCACCTTGTCCTTGGTTTTGTAATAAATCTGTTTATGAGGTTTATGAGGCTAAGTGAAAAGTGAAAGAAAACAGAATAATGTGTTCATACACTAATTCTTACCTTGTTAACATTTTATTTTGACACAGGGATATATGGATTTTCCACAGATGTGATTTTAATAAGTCTTTAAACTTTAATCTAGATTATGTATCTATCACAGATTCATGAAAGATAACTTTTCAAAAATACACATCACTGCATACACAGAAAAATGCAGGATTCATTGGCTCATTCACAATGTGGTGGGTTCTTTGTTATCTACATCTACATTTTATCTAGGTATTAAGCATTACACAGTCAGAACTTATTTATAGGTTTAAAACATGAAGTAAGAGTTATGAAGGTTAACAACTAACCCAGGGGAAGAAAAATATAGAAATAAAACTTCTTTTACCTGGCACAGATACACCATACACATTTGCCTCTTGTATGAAGTCCAACATCACAATGACATCAGAAACTTCTGTGGTTGCAACATTCTCCCCTTTCCATCTAAAACATGTGAAAATACAGTTCAATCCCATGAAAACACATGGACATGTCCTCTTTAAGGACATTAACTTTAGTAGGAACTCCATTAATTTCAGGATAACAACATCTGAATTTTGTTCCCACTTCTGATGTTGGTATATTGATCTGATCAGCAGAATACAACACTTGCAATTTAAATGGTACTGGATATTAGCTATCACTATAAAGCACAATGAAAGCTTTTAATAGTCTGATACAATAGTTTTCAAAATTTTGACGTATATCTGAACATACAAAATTTGACTAATCTTTATTTTTGGTACATTTTTCTCCACTTCAGTATACAACTTCCTTGCTTGCAGCAAAGCCATCACTAACTACTGTGCTTATTTGAAGGACTGTTGAAAGAGCTATAATTCCTACAAAACATTCTGGAAATCAGCTATCCAACTCCACAGGAACACTTTGTACAAAAGTAAGCCCCTGTCATCCACTTCAACATTATTATAAACTACATCACAGTAGTAACAAACTGAACACTTTGGTTGAAAACAAATAGAAGTATTATTCTATTCTGTATGACCATGCTTTTTAATGAAGAAATGTGAAAACAAACAATTATTTTACCTGAAGGTATCTCCAATCCTGTCCCAAAAATAAAGAAAATTCTCATGGTCTTGAACCATCAGATCTCCAGTATTAAAATAAATATCTCCCTTCTTAAATACATCACAGAGTAATTTCTTTTCTGTGTGTCTCTTATTGCCAGCATAACCAAAGAAGGGGTTCTTTGCATTGACTTTGGAAATTAGAAGACCTGCCTCACCTATACAGAGAAGTCAAAAGAATTTAAACATAAGTTATCATTGCACATTTCCTGTACTTTACATTAATATTAATTTGGTACATACAATTTTAGAACACTAGGAACTGAGTTTGGCAGGGTTCAGTATATAAGACCCAATGATAAAAACTTACCTATTTCTACTGCTTTACAGTTCTTCTGGTCATCTCTACATCCAAATTGACAATAAAGACACAGTACAATACTGTCCACTCAAATTCCCAGGTTTTCTTTATTTCTTCCTGATGAATCATCAGTTTTCTCCCAGAACTGTCATCAATTGATAAGTTCACTACTAGCTTTACTGTCCTCTCAAAGTGCATGCTTCAAGTCAATATCATGTCCCACTCCCCATACCTTACTGAATTTCCAATATAAGTCTTACATTCATCAGCTTTCTACTAAAAAAAATGTTAATAAAAAGCATGTATTGAACCCATACTTTAAATCCCAATTTAGCCTGATTTCTGAAGTTCTCAGAAGACTGCTTAAGGGTTTTCATAAATATTTTATAGCCTCATTGCTTTGTTTTTGGAGTAAAATATAATGTTTTAATATAATTTATTTCTCAAAAAATAAGGAGAGATGGGCATAGGATTATCCTGTTATGCTTGTAGAGTATCAGGGTGTTAGTTTGCTAAAAGTCGAATAGTTGTATGAACTCCTAAGATTTATTGTTCAGAATGTGCTTCCAAAAAGGTTAAGTTACATTACTTTGTAGCAGAGACAACAATTATAAATATGGAAACATGCACATTTTTAATTTAAGACTGCCTCCTCATAAAAGAGCTGTGCTGTTTTTTTAAACTAGTACTGTTTAAGGTTTTAGTTTGTAATGTTTATGGATTTAGTTCACTGGTAGTGTCACATGATGCTCTGAGGATACAGGGCATGGGTAAGACAATGTCTACAGATAGAGAAAATGCTTTTTAATTAGACTGACTGGAATAACTTTCCTTTGCAAGTCAGTCTGACATCCCATTTCCTATAAAATGTCATGGGTTTGGGACTGTATTTTCCTGAAAGTGCTCATCTTTGATTAAAGATGTTAGAGAATCTCTTAACTCCTTTGAAAAATCTGCTTCAGCTCTCTGTTAAAGCTGTCTGCCTGAGGTTTAATACGAGTCTTTTGCACTTCAGCTTCCAGGCATCAATTATATCTATTACCTTCCTACAGTATAACGTAAATGCTTCAGTAATTGATAAACACTTTGAAAATAGGTATAATTGAGAGATAACAGATATTTTATAAGTATTTTCAAAACGGCTATAATCAAGCAACCTCTTTAAAAAAAACAAACAAACAAAAAAAAAAAACCCAAACAAAAACCAAAAAACACCCCCACAAAACCAACCAACCAAAAACCACAACAAAACCCACAACCAAAACAATTGTTTAATCTAACCACTTCGTCTGGAACACTTGATCTCTCACCAAAAAGCTTTTGCTCTAATCCACCAGTCTTTCTTTTAGATCTCTTAGACAACCACCTCACTATGTTAACCTCCATTAAAAAACACAGATGCCATCTACATATTCAAAGAGAATACCACATCATTACTTTTGAATATTGTTTTTCTGTTAATATATCTAAGGATCTCCTAAGTGCTTTCGGTGTAAGCACTGGTATGTTTAATAATGTTCTGTCTTAGATCAAAACTCATATTGCTTTTGTCAGAGCAAAGAGTAATAGTTGATGTTGGCACGGCACAGTAATACAATAGCAAAACTCCTTAAAAAATTCTCAGGTGTATCTGTATTCCAATCAAAAGACCATTATATCCTAATGAAATACATACTTACCTTTCTTAACCTTTTCACACCAACCATGCGTATTTCTAATTGGTTGATCTTTTTGAAAATCATACTTGATTAAATCAAATGGGAAAAAAAGCTAAAAGAAGGAAAAAGGGTCATCAGTTATTCATCTATACAGCGACATCTGGTGGCAACAAATAAAAGCAAGGACACCTTGATTCCAGTGTTGCTCATCCCGAAGTAGATTGCAGTTTCATTCAGAACTGAAAATACTTTGTGTGTAAACTTCATGGGGGTAAGCAACATCAAATATTTTTTATAATCGTGAAACTTTCAAAAATAGAACCATAATTTTGTTAATTTTCTTACAAATAAGTTACAGGATCCACATATGAGTGGAAGAGCCTGCATGAGTCAGGGCAATAGAAGCGTATCTGGAATTTAACTGAAATGAATGATAGGAAAAGTATTCGTGGGATTTTCTGGCACCTAAAACAATGGCAAAACAAAGGACTAAATCTCCTTACAATGGCAAAACTGCTTCCTGTTGAGCTTTACTCTTGCTTATCTAGCCTCAGTTCTCCCCTCAGGCAGGTATATGGCAGAAAGTCTTATCATGAGCACCAGCACAAGGGTAAGTATTCCCACATAATTTGACAGGATTATGTAGCTGTGCATGTTCCATAGTTACATCAGGATTACTTATGCATTTTTCTAAAATACTGTGAACCCCTGAGTCCTGACACTGCTGACCTAATTGACCTCCTAGTTACGTTTTCCAACTAACCTTCCTCTTGCATAAAGACAACAGAGAACATAGATCTGAATAAACTGCAGGCAATGGCAAGATACTCTTTATCAACACTAGAAATTGCAATATATTTTTTCTCCAATATACCGGGTCTGACTCTTATTTCATTTTTCTACTGTGATATAAATCCATATTAGAACTTTTGAGAGACATTGACAGGTATCATATGCCTGAAGCTATATGCACTGCTGTGTTTGCAGTTATCCTAAGACTTCAGTTTGCCCAGTTTGGGATTATCATAGAATAACAGAATATTAGGGGTTGGAAGGGACCTCTGGAGATCAGAGTCCAACCACCCTGCCAGAGCAGGAATATCTAGGTCAGGTCACACAGAAATGCATCCAGACAGGTCTTGAAAGTCTCCAGAGAAGGAAACTTCACAATCTCTCTGGGCAGCCTGTTCCAGTGCTCTGTTAACCTTACAATAAAGAAGTTTTTTGTCATGTTGAGGTGAAACTTCCTGTGTTTCAGTTTTTGTCCATTGCCCCTCATCCTATCACAGGGCACCACTAAAAAGAGACTAGCCCACTCTTTTGGACACCCACCCTTAAGATATTTTAATATATATTTTATATTTTAATATAAATATTAATAATGTCACCTCTCAGCCTTATCAAGACTAAACAGCCCCAGGTCTCTCAGTCTTTCCTCATAAAACAGATGTTCCACTCCCTTAATCATCCTCATAGCCCCCTGTTGGACTCTCTCTGGTATATCCTTGTCCATTTTGAACTGGGGAGCTCAGAACTGGACACAATAGTCTAGATGTGGTCTCACTAGGGAAGAGTAGAGGGGGAGGAGAACCTCCCTCAATCTGCTAGCCACACTTTTCTTAATGTACCCTAGTATACCATTGGCCTTCTTGGCTCCAAGGGCTCATTGCTGTCCCATGGATAACTTGTTGCACACCAGGACTCCAAGGTCCTTCTCTATGGTTAACCTGCTTTCTAGGTTTAACCCCTAATCTGTACTGATGAGTGGTGTTTCTCCTCCCCAGGTGCAGGACTCTACACTTATTCTTGTTGAAACTCATTAGATTCCCCTTTGCCCTACTCTCCAGTCTATCCAAATCTTGCTGAATGGCTGCACAGTCTTCCAGTGAATCAGTCAATCCTTCCAGTTTTGTATCATCACTGATCTTACTGAGGATACACTCTATACACTCCATCCCCTCATTCAGGCCATTGATTAAGATGTTGAATAAGACTGGCCCCAGTATTGATCCCTGGGGAACACCACAAGTCACAGGTTTCCAGCTGGACTCTGCACCATTGATCACTACCCTCTGGGCTCTGTTGTTTAGCCAGTTCTGGATCCATCTCACTGTCCGATCTTCTACCCCACACTTCCTGAGCTTGTTTACAAGGATGATACAGGAGACAGTGTCAAAAGCCTTTCTAAGATCAAGGTAGACTACATCCACTGCTCTGCCTGCAACTACCCGTTCAGTCACACCATTATAGAATGCTATCAGATTAGTCAAACATGATTTCCCCTTGCTGAACCCATGCTGGCTACTCCTGATAACCTTCTTTCCTTCCATGTGCTTAGAGATGACCTCCAGAATGAGGTGCTTCATCATTTTTTCCAGGGATGGAGGTGAGGTTGACCAGTCTGTAGTTTCCTGGATCATCCTTCTTGCCCTTTTTGAAGACTGGAGTGACATGGGCTTTCCTCCAGTCCTCAGGCACCATGATCTTTCAAAAATGATGAAGAGTGGCAGAGCAACAACATCAGCAAGCTCTCCTGATGGTGCATCCCATCGGGGCCCATGCATTTGTGTATATACAGTTTACCTAACCAATCTCTAACCCAATCCTCATTGAACAGTGGAGAGTCTTCCTTCCTCCATACTTTCTCTGGGAGTGTCTGGGATTTCCAAGGGCTGGTCTTAGGAATAAAGACTGAAGCAAAGAAGGTTCCTGGTAACTCTGCCTTCTCTGCATCCTCTGTTACCATGTTTCCCACCTCATTCAGCAGTGGGCCCCCATTTTCCCTATTCTTCCTTCTACCACTGATGTATTTGAAGAAGCCCTTCATGTTCTCTTTTACTTCCTTTGCCAAGTTTAGTTCTAAGAGGGCTTTCATCTTCCTACGTACCCTAGCAACATTCCTATAATTCTCCCAAGTGACCAGTCCCTTCTTCCACATACCATCAACTTTTTTCTTCCACAGGACTTTTTTCAGCAGCTCTGAATTCTGATTCTGATTTCCCTTTTCAAAATGTGTATCAGTAATCTATTTAACAACTAGTCAAACCAAGGATGTACAAATTTACTTTCTCCTGGATAAATCTTAGCAAGCAGAGAAAACAACTTTAAAAACATACAAATAAAAATCTGCACTCTTCACAATAAAGAAATGCAACACAACTTAAGGATGGTGTTATGAAAGTGACTGACTTAACGGGTAGGATGCTAAAACATAAGCTTCTTTGTGTTTCTCCAACTAATTTGGATGAAGAGTTGCATAATTATTTTATCCTAATTTGAAATTTTGCTGTAGCTATATCCCATCATTTTGTTTTCAAGGAATTCTGGATAAATAGCAACAAGAATCAAACGCATGCCAATTGCAGCCTCAAATGCATGAACTTGCCTCACTGGGTCTTTTCAATGTTCACCACTGTGCTTTCCTTCTATGGTAAGACCGAAACAAAATTACATTTTTAATAGTTGATCAAAAGAACAAAGTCATAGCAGGCAAAATCGAGTAATGATCCAAGAATTGGACACTTTTTAAATAAAGTGAAGGGTATTTTTTTCTGTTCTTTTTCACTTTATTTTTACATTGATATTTACTACTGTAATGCAGTGAGTAACATAAATAATAAGAATGAAAGCATGAAGTGCAATGTAATTGTACTTTTGTGTTTGATTAGAACAGCAGTGGCTCTGTTCAATTCCATTATTACCTGTTCATGCCTTCAGAGTTCCATAGCTGTGTCTTGTCAACATACTAGTCTGTATGATACATTATTGTACATTGTTATAACTACTTGGAAACTTACTTAGTATCTGAGATAATCTAAAAACTCCAGACTTCCACAGCATACATAGTTGCTGCATAAGTTTTTTTAGTGCCTGCAATCTTAGAGTATTAACTATGCCTATCCCTTTTAGGTTTTTTTAAATAAGTCATGCAAATACATAATTAAAAGGAGAAAATGCCACATATTGCATTAGACATACATAATGAAACTACGCCAATGCTCATTCTGTGCAAATAGCTGCCTTAGTACAAACAACTTTCTCTTCATATTAAATACTAGAAAATGAAAGCTCCAGAGCAAAGCATTTAGTCTAGGTACATGCCTACATTTGTTTTATGTCATTAATTAAAATTTATTGGAAAAGCAGGCCTGAGCTGTTGACACATTACCTTATTATTTTCACATAGTACTGCATGCAGCATTCATCATCTTAATCTATATTTTACTGTGACATCCCTAAAGCACCACAAATGTACAGAACAAAAAGCATAATTTATCTGCTGAAGCTTAAAATTAGTTAAATTGCAACATTGTCTGTTACTATGCTGCCTGGATGTTATCCAATAATAGCAGGTCACTTTCCACCCCACCTTGTTTTTTCATTTATAGGAAGTATGTGAGTTTTGAAATATGTTTTGTTTTGAAAATCCTAAAGTTTAAACTTACAGTGAATGCTCACAGAACCTTTATCAGACAACAAAGCTCACAAGCTATTGCTTTATTTAGTTATTTTGGAGATGAGATATTGTTGAATTATCTAGGATAATATCTGTTTATAAATAAAGCATTACACTTACTAGATTTCGTTCCAAGCATCTTAAAATTAAAAGGAAAAAGATTCTGGAGAATAGTATAATCATATCTTATAAATGTTTTTAAAATATATTTGTAATGCCTTATTTATGCTGTAAAGTATAGATGTATAGGTCCTTTTCATAGTATTGTTAGCCAAAGTAAACAAAACTAAGGAAAAAATGTTTTAAAGCTATCCTTGATATTAACTGAATCAACATATAATAAAATACCTTGGAATACACTTAAAGTACCTTAGAGTATTTTAGCTCAAAACTAGTCTAATAATTCTTGTTGGTCAACGAACTTAAGAGCTTCCATTGCTTAGATTAATACATGCCCATGTTTTCCTGTTAAGATTTGCTTAGACCTAGCTATTTACTTTTAAAATCAAAAGTATATTTTCTGCCATTTAAGTTCTGTGACAGAATGAAAAAAGTGTACTACATTAATTATTTGTTGCTGTGTGAAAAAAAAAATATATATGTTGAAATTATTTATAATTCGCTGTAAAATTTAAATGTTTTTCAGCTCAGTGCTGATTTCATCCATATAGTTTCGAGTAAGAGATATTTAGATTCCTGTAATAGTTGGAATATTTCTGCTTAAAATAATGAAAAATACATTTATAGAGTTGGGAATATGTTTTTACATGCTATTTTTTCAGGTGTATCTGCCATGCGTTATTTTTAGCCCTTCTTACAGGCTTCCTTGGATCTCACTAGTCCCATTCTCCCATTGCATGTTATCTGCCATCACTCAGAATTTCTACATAAGAAAGCAATTTATAGATTTATAGACATAGATACGACAGAGTCTTAGATTTTTCATGTATTACATTTATATACACACATAGTGTATGTCATATATATATAATCATTAACTACATACTCAAGGTAGATGTAAACATTAACAGTGCACAGATTAAACAGTATTTTATTATATTAGTATCTTCTTTGTAAAACATTTTAAGTTTTACCAGCTAAAAAGCTATTCAGAGGCCTCTATTTTTCTGTTTACTGACTCCATATGAACATCCTTATGGAAAGATTTATTAATGTACCACAGTTTCAAGCACATGAACCAATCCCTCATACATGAGCATAGTGTGAAACTAACAAGTGCAAACAAGAGCATGGCTTTCAGTTAAAATCTCACACACAGTGGCTTCCTGGATGTCTGGCAACTGCTATAACATCCATCTGTTTCTTCCTATTAACATGCATCTTCCACATTTATATGAAAATAAATGTGTTTTGATAAATGTTAAGGTTCTACATAAGTATTTGTTCCCAACCTTGGCAGTTACTGACAGAAAAGTTACTTTGCTCATTCTGAGCACTCAATTTGTCTTTTAAAGCTGTAGCTTTTGCTTGCATTTCACTTTTAGAAACTGTGCCATTACCTACAACAGAAACACCTTCCTCTTTCTTTTACTTTTCCCATGCTAAAAATACTATAGTTGGAACCTACCTGCTATTAGTCCCACTATTACTCCCAGTATCTGTATGTATACCTTTTATACTGCATTTACTTCATTCTGACTGTGCAATTATGTCAGTAGGAAGAAAGTTTATTCCTTCAACTTTATCACATACATGAAACCACAAGCAACTTTTCCCCTCAGTTCTTTCTACTCCTAGTTTAAGAAACAGGTGTTTCAGAAATTCCTAGCCATGATATCTAAGGGTATCTCCTTGTATCATCCCATATGTCAAGAGAATGATGCTTCAAAACTTGCTGTAGCATTTCTTTGAAGAAGAAAAAAAAAAAATCTAGGAATTGGAGGGGTGGACCTTGTCTGTGCCATTCTCTGCTTTCCAGCAGAAGCCAATCTCCCTTTCCAACTTCAGATCATTCATGAGTCAGCAAACCAGAAACAAAAGTCACTCTCCTTTACATATTACTAGATGTCTAGCAGATGTCATTCAGACTGAAGTAAAGCAAAAAACAGCTACACTTCAGAATACATTGTTTAGTGATCTATAGCCTGTAATACATATTAAAAAACACCAAAAACTGTCTGAAGTAAAAATGAACTTATCCATTTCATTAATACAGTTAGCTGGTCACAATACACCAATTGCAGAGTAATCAAAAACACCTAAAAGGTCCCCAAAGTATTTGTTTAAATACATACTTAAAAAAAAAAAAAAAGAAGAAAAACAACCTAAAGAAGTACTTTTCAGGATATGTTTAGCATTCCTTCATTCCTTCTCTCTTTATCCTCTTATAGACTTCTTTGAAACTGTGCTGTATCTAAGCCCTTGTTCAACTCAACACTAGTCTGCTTCAGCAGACAAGGGAGTTAGCTGCTCCTACTAGCAAATATCATGAAGCAGAACAAAGGAACAGCCATCCAGAGGAACTGCAGCAAAGTCAGCAGCAGAGCCTTACTAGTTAACAGATTGCAGAACTGTTAATTTGAGACATATAACTATTATAAAATTATAAATATGCCATGTTGTCCCACCAACACAAATCCTTTAAGAGAGGCTGTGTATGTCACACAACTATAAATGCTCTGGACCAAAACACATTACTTATGAAAAAGCTCCTGATGGAGCTTTGGAGTAGTCTCTGAAATGTCCTTGATTTGACAGAGATTTTGAGCAGTTCTATTTCCACATAAAAAGGGTCATAATCAACACACTGACCTGGCTAGATAGACCATGCCCATATTACCAAGGCAAGGTAGTTTGTCCCTGCACTGAATCTGGTTTGCAGCATCAATCTTCATTCTTCTCCTCAAACTCGACAGTCATAGAATGCCAAATATATGTACATTGCAGGAAGGATTGGGAGCCAACACACCTCAGGAGCCTTGGAGAACGATCTTAAGTAAATACTGAGCCTGCTCACAATGTGCTTTAGCTACTTTATGACTGAAACTACAGCAATAACTGAAAACTTACTGAAGATTTATTTCTAGGGGAAAAGAGAGTATTGAAAAAGACAGAATTTATTTCAAATCAAGCTAAATGGAATTAATGGACTTTTCTGGACCATAAAATATCTTACAGTCTTTCCATATTCATACTAAGTAACACATTTACCTTCAGCACTCCCTTTTACAAAGTACAAGGTAACTAAACAGTCACCTTATAAAAGAAATTGGTTCTTCCAACAGATCCGATTTTTCCTGTGTGGTTCATGAAACAGATGTTTCCTTCAGTAGCACCATAAAACTCACAGATCTTAACAGCACCAAATCTGTCTAAGAATTCTCTCCATACATCATTTCTTACTCCATTTCCAACTGCTAGTCGGACTTTGTGATCATTTTCTCCTTCCTTCTGTTAAAATATAAGAAAAATATAATTTAAAATAGAAAATATAATTTTAAATATACTAATAACTGCATTTGATTGTTGCATATATTGTGTGGTAAATGTACCTTCCTTAAATATATCAAGTATCAAGAACAGCAAAAAAATAAAACAACAATTAAGTGAAAGAATGATGGACTTGCTCTTCTACAGCTACAATGTCGCAAACTGCAATTAAAAAAAACTATTATCTTGCTGAAAAGCAAATTATTTCCTGAATAATTGATACATTAACTTATATAAATGCTTCAATATTTTAAAAGTTGTGTCATCTCAGTCTGTTTCCACTCAGAGGAATCAGAAAACTGGGAAGAACAGAGAAAAGCAGGAAAAGGGATTAAAGTCAGCAGAGATTAATAGTTTCTTTCTTGAGACTTCAGACTGATTACAAGAAAAAGTCAGATTTCACACACTTGTAATATTTGTTCCTTCCCACACATTGCAAATGAGTAATCTTCTGTATTTCTTTCAATATTAAGACTTTCAAGGTTTTGTTAAATGTTCCTTGGAATACATTGTTTCTTGGTGATCTTGAGTTTTTACTGTTTTCAACTCCCACATTTTACTACAAGAAACATAATAGTATGTGTTCATCCAGTTCACTCAGACTTGCTGATTTTATCAAAACATTCCCAAACCTTGCAATTGCATGGAGCATCCTTAAAATACAATCAGATTTAAGTTGAAGTATCATAAGGCAAAAGATCTAAGTTGTTATTTTGGATGAGTTTTTAAAATTTCACCTATTTTTTTTTAATAAGACTCCATTTTAATCATTGTAAGTGGTAATACAGAATGCCCTAGAAGCAAGACAACACAAAACAAATACAGGTTCAGTATGTCATCACATGCCTTTAGAACTGCATAGCACTCTAGTACTGCAACACTGTCTGTATACACTTATTTCTATTATATACACACATACACTTATAAAAATACCTCTCTATATACTTATGCACACTCATGCATATTCACACTCTTTAAATATTCAAGTACATATATCCACATATATAGACACACTAAAGAAAGCAGATACTTCCTATATTCTCTTCTGGTTTCCTTTTCCCCTCCCAACTCTAATCTAGTATGAATTAGGTATGTCTTTATAATGAAAATCCATTTGGACCTGTCAGGGTCCAATGCTACGGCAGGCATGTTTGTATCTATGGGCACTGTGGCAAAAAAAACTTACGTAGTAAACAACATAAAATAAATAAGACAAGGGAAGGAAATGGGATCATAGAATCATTTTGATTGGAAAAGACCTTTAAGGTCATCAAGCCCAACCGTTAACCCAGCACACTGCCAAGTTCACCACTAAACCATGTCCCTAAGCACCATATCTACATGTCTTTTAAATACCTCCAGGGATGGTGACGGAACCACTTCCCTGAGCAGCCTGTTCCAGTGCCTGACAGTTCCCTACCCTTTCGGTAAATACATTTTTCCTAATATCCAATCTAAACTTCACCTGGCACAACCTATGAACTTGTAGTTCCACATAAGTGTCAAAACTGGCACTTTTCCTCACATAGAACAATCCCATTTTAAACCATTTCTTCAGTTACTCTATATCCTTTTGAATTTTACTCGTCTTCATTACATGTATGGTTCTTATAAATTTCATGACATCTACAAATGTAGTAACTCTTTTTAATCCACCATCCAGCTTACAGGAACGCTGAGCAGAGCCTGGCCAGGATACAGTCCCATGCATTGCCTCTTCATTCATTCTTCCCACAGGAGAGTGAAAAATTGTAAGCCTCTTGTAAGACTTCTCTCAACAGCTTCCACATACTCTCGAGGCTACACTTTCCTAGCCCACTTGCTTGGTGCATAACAGCATCAGAAGCCTTACTGCAGTCAAGATATACATATATCTATCTACTGCTACTACAGAGTCCAGGAATTCCAACAAATGCTAGAAACATCATTGACCAATGCACACCTAGGGTGTCTTAATGTATGAAAATTTAAACACAATAAATATGCAGGAACTTATGCTTTAAGCAGACTATAGCACCAGTCATGCTTTGAGTTTCTGCCATATTCAGAGGACATTTCATCAACTAGCATTCCTACAGTAGAAAGAATTATAGAAGTAGGAAGAATTCCAAGGAGTCACCTAGTACACATCTCTTCAGAGTCATAAGTTCTTCTATTCCTGTGCCATTCTTGAAACCTGAACAAGCTGTGGCACCTTAGCCACTTAAATGCAGCAATTGTCTGCATGTGTATCCCTAGATAGATGAAACAGCATAGTACCTAGTTAACACTTCCTTTACTAAAAGCTGTAATTCCTCATAATCTCTCAATTACAAAGGACTTCATGCCTTGCCCTGGTCAACTATCAGAAATAAGTCCAAAAAAAAAATGTGTGTCCTGTGATAATTTGCTCGTGATTTGTGTTTCTGAATGTGATTAATCAGACAATAAGACAGGTTTTAGAGTAACAATGTTAGAGCATCTTTCCAAAGTTTTTAGAAATGTCTGGGGTTTTTTTCCTGCCCTGTGATTTCCTTTTCTTACAGAGTGATCCTGAAATTAAATTTGGGTTCACTCTATATCCATTTATTTCCAACAGTAAATGTGAAACATTTTTTTCAATGCCTTTTTGAAGCATTAATAAGTATAAAATGTTCATACACCTAGACGGTTCTTCCTTCTGTTAGTATCTTTGAACTGTATACCAAATATTTGCATACATCAGTTTCTGACACACTTTCTCCATTTTGAGTGCTTGTTTCATTGGCATAGTAATTAATCGAAAAGTCAAGATCTGCCTTATTGCACTAAATACCACATACCTACAATTTTTCATTTGCCAGTCACTTAAGTAGGAAATTATGTGCACTATCTTCATTATTAAGTTGTTGATAAAAAGAAATGCCTTTTAAAGTGCCATCAACAGTATATTAATTGGTGCAGGAATGATTTGTGACTGCAGATATATAAAAACATACATAGCAGTTGCTTTAAAAAATACAAGATAACAAAGATAGCAGGTTCATTATCCTACTTTTACCATTTTTGCAGCAAGAAACGTCAAATGGAGAGAAGCAAAGGCAACTTCAAGCACAGGAGACATGAACATTTCCATGAACGTTTCCTGTATTTTGGCCTTGATGAAACTGAAAGCAATCTCAGTGTCTGAGAAATGCAAACATCTATTAAATATAAAATATGATTGACAGACCACACAGGATTTACATTAATGTATTTACACGGAATGCATGTAACAACACATTCACCAGTTCTTTGTAGACATATTAGCCCTGAAAAAAGGGGCACAAGGTAGTTAGTAGAGAGACTATATATGAGAGAGATCCTTCTGCTGTTATGACGATAGATGTAATCAATTCTGCAATATACATGCCTACATTTATTTTTCAGTAATACCTAATTATAAATTGCAACTTGATCCTTCGAGCAAAATAATTACCTAAATTTTAAAATACCAGTAAAAGAAAACAGGAAAGGTACTGAAGAGATGCACCATAAGAAAGGAACAGGAATTGTAGGAACAGGACACATCCTTCCAGTTCAGGATCAGGTTGCTTCCTTTTTAATACAGCTCACTCTCACCATAGTTTCATCATTCAGTTTCTGGATAATCAAACAGGATTGCATTCTAACAAGAGCTTTCTTCCTTTAGTGCTTTGTCTCCATTTACCCCGTGTCTGGGGCTAGGCTGAAGCAGTGTCCTATCTCTCACCTGATGATCCCTCCCCAGCAGCAAACTGGAATCCGTTAGAGAACGGAAGCCCCATTGGTTGAAATATACACAGATTTAATGAAATAACAAAATGTATACAAACAGCAACATAAAGGATATAAGCTGATACTCATCCTCATCCTCAGGAATACCAGAGGGAGCAGTGGGCCAAGAGGAACCCTCACACACACAACATACTTTCTTCTTGCATGAAGAGCACAATGTAAGTGGTATGGGACACACCTGTTAGCTTGGGTCAGCTGCCCTGACTTAAGCTCCCAGCTGACTTGGGGTTACTCATGGCCTGCCCTCCATGGCTGGACTATGGTACTGTCCCAGTGAAACCAGGACACTCTTCTAATAGGAAATATTTTCTTTAGCTGTATTTCTATTTCCTCAGAAAATATCTACCAATAAAAAAAAAGCCACTGTTGTCTGTGTTCTACAAAGTACTATGAAGTACACCACTGTATGTTTAATGTTTGCCCTGGAGCCCACATATCAAAACAAATACACAAAACTTTCCAAAGGCCAAGTCAGTGAATTAAAGCATGCACAAATTATTTCTTGGGCTCCATATTCCACACATTATTCTGTGAGCAGTATGAAGTTCTGTTTTGTAAAAGTATGATTGTGATTCCTACGCTTCATTATCAGGATATTTTCTGCATGGCTCTACTAGCTTAATCCAAAAGATAAGTATCTAGGAGAAGAAGCTGGAAGGAAGGTGACTAGTCAAG
This sequence comes from Hemiprocne comata, assembly GCA_020745705.1. NCBI lineage: Eukaryota > Metazoa > Chordata > Aves > Apodiformes > Apodidae > Hemiprocne > Hemiprocne comata. Next base: position 85,339,482 of record CM036616.1, on the reverse strand, counting down.
ATACATGACCTCTTAAAGACTCAGAAAAGTCTTGATCCACCGTTCTAGAACCAGTAGCTAACTTTGCAGCTAGCCTTCCATGCTAGGTATCAAAACCCAATGCCTCCTAAGACCAAAGGAACTCTATGAACATTGCAGAAGACCTTTTAAGGAAGAAAACCAAAAAACCTTTGCCATTGTTAGTGGGAAGAATGAGAAAGCAGACAAAAAATCATCATGTGGATGGAGGATGGCATACCAAGAGAGGTATGCCAGTATATTTAAATATTAGAAGGGAGTAGCCAACATGGATAGGATTATTATCTGCTTTTAAATACACTTTTTTAAAACAGTGCTGTTGTAGTAATCATTGCAGTTTAAAGTACAAAGTTTGTTGTGATATACTGTATATTTTTTATTAGATAAACTATATAGTCTGGAGGGGAAAAAAACAAGCTTTGAAATCCCAAGTCCATTTCTAAACTTCATTTCAGATGTGCTGAATAAGTTCTTAATCTACAAATTGTATTTTCTCTAACTACATGTACAAACACTGTTCAGTTTTCAACACTGTTACTACTGTAATAAATCAGTTACAACTTTGATTAAGAATGATGTCTGCTTATGGCATTCGGAAGTGGTCGCAGAACTTTTTGAAGAACACATAGGTTAGTAGAAGAATAAATAAACTGCCAAATTCCCCCTGGTAAATAAAATTGGGATATAGAGATTATTAAGACACTTCAAATGGAAGTTACAGATGTCGTTACCTTATAACTGTGACACAACAGTGGTCTAAGGTATTTATTTGGGGTACTAAGTTCATGCAAGGTATTATAAATCATATAATTAATGCCATAATGTATGAAAGCTTATGAGATTAGAAGAAGGACATAATGATAAAGAAGACTGATTTTTAGTCTCTGTAAACCGCTTCAGGATTCAGGTCTCCTTTAAAGAAAAGCAGACAAGAGATGCTGCATTGTCATTTGTATCGTTCCGAAAGCATGAGGACACAATGTATTATTTAAATAGCTCTTTACTTCAAATATGAAATAAATCTGCACGTGCAATAGTAAGATTTTGTATACGTTTCAAATGTTAAATTTCAAATGTGTTGCAACCTTATACGGAAAATATATCCATAGATTAGTTGAGAAGTATTTCCAAGGCATTTGCTAAGAGAGAAAATAGGGAGCTATGCTATGCCATAGTTCTGAAATTTCATAGATCACTGTTAATAGAGACTTTGAGCAATGTCAGTCAGCAAGACCAAGTTTTTAATTTGTTGAATATTCTCTTTCACTGGACTAGTTATGCTAGTATCTTAGAGCAGAATCCATTTTATTGCTACTGATGGCTACTAGTCATCAATGCTGGCTCTTGTACTTTCACTAGGATCAAAGGACTGCAGAAAAAGAGCTTGGAAGAGGGGAAGCAAGAGGATTACTCACTTATCTAGGAGCTCAGCAAATAATGCAAGGTCTTTGTATTCATACTTAAGGAAAAAAAGACAACTTCATTTTCCAATAAATGTTCTTTCCAGACAACAGGTTACTAAACCAAACTGGATGCAGAACAAGTTTCAGAAAAATTCTACTATAAAAGAGTCTTCAAGAGCTTTTGCAGATGCGAGTAGGAGGCAGAAAGATCAAATATGACAAAATTAATAAGGAAAGCTAAGCCAAGAGTCTAGATGCTACTGCAGAAACATGCCAAAAGTTTTGTTCAAGATCTATTAAATAAGAGGCCACAATGTTGCCACCAATTATTAGAAATATTACCACCTTTTCCAAGTTTAGTGTTAAAAAAAAAAGTGAAGCACTTAAGATAATTGCTATGGTTTCAGTCTGTGTTCATTAGAAAGGCTTTATACTAGTCTAACATTAAGAACACTGCTCCCATAATATCTTCACAGAGTTTTAAAACTTGTATTAGCTGCATCTTTCTCATGTTGCCACTATATATGGAACATCTAAGTTAATGAAACTTACAAGACAGAAAACAAACTGGCAAATTATTTCACCTACTTGATAAATAATAATGGATTCCATAACATATTTAAAATTATTTCACTTACCTGTATGGACATGTTTCATAGAATTACAGAATGGTTTGGGTTGGAAGGGACATTAAAGATCTTCTAGTTCCAAACCCCCTGATGTGGCTGCCCTTAAGCTTTAGTTGTCCACCAGCCCATCCTTGTTGGTGAGAACAAGGCTATGCTGGCATAGCACCTTCTTTGCTTGGTTTCTCTACCACTTGGAGAGGGAAATTGCCATCAATGCATTCTATTAACTTCCTGGATTGCTGGTGCCTTGCTGTGTTGTTTCTCCAGCAGATGTCAGGGTGGTTGAAATCCCCCACAAGGACCAGGGCCTGTGACCACAAAGATGCTCCTGTGTGTCTACAGAGGGCATCATCTGTGAGGTCTTCCTGGTCAGATGGCCAGTAGCAGACCCCCACTATGATACCACCTGCCCCTGTCTCTCCTTAAACCCTGACCCAGAAACTCTCAGACAGTTCCTCATTCATATTTCCCTTTCAGTACCAAGCTGTCAAACTGATTAATTTTATAATTTCAGTTTTTCTTGATAAAGTATATTATTAGGTTTCTCTTCAGGCAGCTAGCTAAACAACCCCAAAGAAACCCCATAGCCTCACAGAGAAAAGAGTTTAGACACACTCCTAGACAATTTGCACGTAAATAAATAAATAGTTATATAGTGTACGAATAGTTAATGATTGTGTATATATAGTATATAGCATTTGAAAAAATAACTTTATTTGGAAAATGTAAAAATCCTTTAACTTAACAAGGGCTTGGAAGGGATTTAAAAATGAAAGAGCTTGTTTTAGAAAATGAAGTATATTATTCTATCATTCTTGCTTTAAGAATTTGGTTTTTTAAAACAAAAAGCTATGCCACAGTTAACAGACAGAAAAAGAGAACAACTAACATCTGATGTTGCAAACACAGCAAAAGTTGGGAAGTATTGGAGAGAAGGAAGATGAGTTTGAGGAATTTTATCTTAGCCTGAAATGAAGAAAAAGCAAAATTTGTAAAAGCTAGGCCCTTCATACGTTTTTACTTTCCTTATGGCCATTAACCTGAGTTTTCTTTTTCCTGTAACTTTTGGTTTATTTTATTATAAATTCAAAAAAACAAACAACCTAAAAAAATTAAAAAATTAAACAAAAAAAACCAACAAAACACCAATAAAAAAGAAACATAGAAAGGTATCGCTATTCTGATTTCACATTACATCCTGTGCTGGTCATTCTCTTTGTTGAGGCATGCATGGATAACAGTTGTATTACATCTAATTTCTGTACATTTTCACAAATATCTTTGTGTTCTCCTAAATACTTTGTTAAATTAAAAGTGGATACAGTTCTTTTTGTTTAATGTTGGAAGGTGTTAAGTATTTTTATTTAATATTCAAACTAAAAGCTGTTTATGATGACAAGTAACTGTAAAGGAATTTATTAAAATGCTTAACCAGATAAGATAATGTATAATGTAACATTTAGGATTTATTATTGAAACACAATAGGACAACCTGCAGCTCATAAATGTATGGAAGTTGCCAGCATTAGCAAGATGAATTATAATTTATACGGGACTATGAATGTTGGTTTCATACTCATTTTGACATACGTAGCACAAGCATTTGAGGATAGAAAGTCTGTCAGATTTGCTATGCAACAGGTTCTATCCATTCCATTTATATTATTCTATACATTTGAATTAATGCCAATAAATGTTAAGCATCTAGCTTAGCCCAAACATCTTGGACTCTCCCCATTGTTAATGCGTAGGTGCAGACACATACAAGAAAACGGCCAAATCAAGAGTTAATTACATTAACCTGAGTCAGCTATACTTTGTACTCTATATCATACTTGACATCATACTTTGGGTTTGATACTATATAGAAAGACCATCATACCACTGACTGACAAGGGAAAAGAACTACTTTCAAGTTAGGGCTAACACAGTTTCAGAGAGGAATGTAACTTGAACAAAACTAGCTTTTTTTGTCTGGAATAGCTTTCTAACTGAACCAAAAGGCATGCCTCCTTTGAGCCTCTAATCTAGACCAAACCCCTTCCAAATTTTAAAATATGGTTTAGATGGTCTCAAAATAAGCACATTCCACGGCCAAAACAGTGCTAAAAACTAACCTACAAAACTTGAGACCTCTGATATACTTATGTGCCAAGAAACACAGTTTTGAAAATTCTGAAAAGACATTGAACAATTTTCTGAACTTATGCTGCAAAACTCTGTGAAATAATATTTTTTCACTAAATGATAATGAATCATTTTTTGGTTTCAACATCTTTTCTTTTAGTACTTTAACCTCTTCTTTATTCAAGCCATTTTTTTTAATCATCTACAGATCACCAAACATTTGAAGAACCTCACCTAAAAAGAAAGGCAGAGGGACAGGTTCACTACATTTTTATTTCCCTTTTAGCATAAACACATCAAGAACAATAAATGTACATACCATTTAAAGATGAATAGCCATAATTTTGGATCCACTTACCACTGGCTGGCTGCAAAGGTAACGGCAAAGCTCTCCAATGTACTGGATGACAGTCACATTGTACTTTTTGCAGTCACTCCAAAACTGACTAGCTGAGAACTTCTTTTTTAAGACACAGGTTGCACCTTCAGGGAAACAGCAGAAAAGGAAATTAAGCATTTTCTCTATATTGCAGCTTAGCTAGCTATCTTCACTGTTTCTACCATTTAGAACATAGGAGGAACTAGAAGCAGTCTCGTTCAGAGAACTATATGGTATTCAAGCTGTTTTATTAGAAGACCTGTTCAAACCTGGTAGACAAAGAAGGGAGATTAGCCCAGTTGCCTCCTTGGTGAGACATTAAAACAATAGATAAGATGTTAAAAACAAGAAGACAGTGTCTCTTTATGGTGTTCATGCTGGGTTTCTGTGGTGGGGTTCTGGCAGCAGCAAAGGGGCCACAGAAGTGGCTCCTGTGATAAGCTTCCCCTGGCTCCAAAATCCAGACCTGACTCTAGCCAAGGCCTCTGTGATCAACATATTTAAGAAGGGGAAAAGGAAACTGCTAAAAAGACCTGCAGGGAGGACCAGAGAGAAAAGGAGGTGAGAATAATACCTGAACAGAGATCAGAGGTCAGCGAGGAAGGAGGGGGAGGAGGAGCGCCACAGAAGACTTCCCCTGCAGCCCATGAAGGACCACGGTGGAGCAGATGTGGATCTGCAGCCCCGGAGGACCCCACACCAGGGGAGGTGACTGTGCACGAAGAAGGCCATGACTCTGTGAGAAGCCTGTGTTGGAGCAGTCTGTTCCTGATGGACTACACCTCATGGGAGGGACTCATGTCAGAGGAGTTCATGAGGACTCTCTCTCATGGGGGGGACCAAACACTGGAGCAGGGAAGAGTCTGAGGAGTCTTCCCCCCTAAGGAGGATGGGGCAGTGATGTCGAAAAACACAGGGCAGCATAAAAGATTGAAGGGGGTCTTTACTGAGCTTATCTTGGTACAAAGAAGAGTTGAATGGAAAATGCTAACCATTAACATACTTAGCCCTGAGTACTAAGTATAATGACTAAGTTAACTTCCTGTGAACTTACCTCATTAACATTAAAATACCCTCCCTTACGATCAAAGGACCTCCTACTCAAAAAAGCCCCTTACCATGAGCATGCATAGGGAAAAGTAGAAGCATTACCACTTTAAGTAGAAGCAAAGAACTAGTTAACCAACCATGTAGATTAATGATATCGGTATACTTAGAGACAAGGTAATTTTGCATTTTTTGGTGTATAAAATAAATTTGGTACTGTGGGAAGGTGTGCTAGCTTTGTGTATTATCAGCCTTGCACTTTGTTCTGTGCAGAACTGGAATAAAAAAAGTATCTTGACTCTGTGTGTGAACTGTTTTTTACACACTGGGTGAAGATCCCAGATGTGGAACACCATTTTTGGCTGCCCAGATGGGATGGCCACAAGGCACTGCACAGATCATCTTGCAGGCCCCAACAGTAAAGTACTGAATCAGACAGGACTCCAGCACACACTGATCTGTTGAGCAGGGACCCATCCGAATCCCCTCCCATGTTAGGCAGTGAGCAACTCAAAAGTGCAATGCCAGAAGGAGATATTTGAAAAAGGGAGAAAGAGGGAAGTTAAGTCATTGAACAGAGAGTATTTATCCCATATGAATTGCATAAATCACATATCGGTAACACTCCAAATCAGCCATCCTGTAAAGTACACAGTGGTAGCAAATAAGATTGTGCATATAGAGGCTTGATAATTGGCAGGGGACCAAAAACATTGTCTTCTTAAAAACTAGAGTATATTTGGAACGGATCCCATAACTAAAGACAAAATGAAAAGATATCATAATCAATGGTGGCAACGATATAAACTAGAAGATGGTGAAATTTGGCCAGAATATGGGTCTTATATACATATCAGCAGGTCTTTGCAATCTAATATTATTGATGTTGTTTTGTCACCACTTGAAAATGGGATCAAGTACCATACGTTGATGCCTTTTAAGAATTAAGAAGAAACATGGGGCATGAGGAAACTGAGATAAGGAGAGGTGATGATAACAGGGAGAGGTAATGGGCAAAACAAGGACTGAACAATGTTAGAGAAGGGAATGATCACAGGGAATTTCAGTTGTTGTAACTGTGGTGAAGGGATGAGGGGTGGATTGTGTGTAAATTGCCCATTTTCATTCAGTATTGTGGTACTATCTTAAATTTGGAGTGATGTTTGGGAGGACTGTGTGGAGAATATGGATTTTAATGATAGTTCTTTTATATGTGCATAGCAGAGGTGAGGGGTGGAATGCGTTTGGTTTGTGTGGCAAGGTTTTGGTGGCAGGAGAGGGGCCACGAAGATGGCTCCTGTGAGAAGCTGCTAGGGGCTCCCAAGGCTCCAAAGCTGGACCCAGCTCTGGCCAAGACCAAGCCCTTCAGCACTGGTGATAAGGCCTCAGCAATTAACATATTTAAGAAGGGAAATTGGAAACTGCAAAAGGAGAAGTGGTAGAAGAAATACATAAGATTATTCTGAGAATTTTCTTCTACCAAACAGGGCCTAGAATGTGATCTCAATGTCTGGAGAAAGAGAGCTTGATTAAACAGTACTAGCAAGTTATACTATATGGGGTTCAATGTGGAGTGTCTAAGAATGTGTCTAAACTTCATGAAATAAGACTGCCCAGAAAAAACCCATCAGCCTTTTATGAGAGGCAATGTAAAGTAGCTATGAAATGGATGGATTTGAATCTAGATGATGAAGTAAATCAGAAGATGTGTAATATGTTGTTTCTTGGACAGTTGGCTCAGGACATAAGAAACTTACAGAAAGTCAATGGGGTTGGAGGAACATCCACTTTGCAGTTCATAGTATATAATCAAGATGGAAGAGAGAAGAAAGAGAAGCAGAAGAGGATGAAATTGAAAACATTTTTGCTGGCAGCAGCAATAAATGAGAATTATATTAGAGACAGAGGTAGAGGAGGACAAGGCAGGATGACAGGATGCCTACAAAATTGAACCCATTTGGGGCCAGATCAATGTGCAGTCTGTAAACAGCACAGACATTGGCAAAAAGCCTGAATTGAAACTGGCCAGATGAACAAGATTATGTAGGAAATGTTAACCTTACTGTCTTAGAGGATCCAGGCAATGAACAAAAGGGACCAGGGGGAAACTACTACGGTCTCCCCAGAGACCTGTTCCAGTTAAGCTGGGGAACAAAATTGTAGATTATTTAATTGACAGTGGAGTCACTCATTCAATAGTCACTAGTTTCAAAGGACCTGTAAGTAAAGTAACTATACCTATTGTTGAGGCAATGGGAAACATTAAGATTAAAGTCTTTATTACGACCTATGGAGTGTACAATTGCAGGTACTAAACTGACTCATGGGTTTCCATATATACGCCAGAATGCCCCCTTCAATTATTGGGACAAGATTTATTATGTAAATTAGATGTATAAGTAACCTTCTGTGAGAACTCTGTACAGCTTCACATCCCACCTGAAGTGGCCTGGAAAACACAAATTTCCCTAGGGATGGGTAAAACTTTGGAGGAGCTGGAAGATAATATCCTTGATGTGGTAAATCCTGTGGTGTAGGCTTCAAAGGAACCAGATGAATCAAAGAATGTAACCCTAATTAAAATAGAGCTGAAACTAGGAGTAGAACTGTTAAGGGTAAATCAACACCCTATTAGACTGGAAGCATGCAAAGGACTGGAGCCCTTGATGCCAGTTCTGCCTGTAAGGAAATCTTGTTCTCAAAGAGTATCAACTAGTGCAGGATTTGAGAGTAATAAATCAACTAACTAAAGATGTACATCCCACGGTACCAAACCCTTACACCTTGCTGGCCTTGGTACCCAAGACAAATGCTTCTTTCACTGCACTGGACTTGAAGAATGTTTTTTCTTGAATTCTAGTGGATGAGAAGAGCCAGACAATTTTTGCCTTTGAATAGGAAAGCCCTACTACAGGAAGAAAGGTGCAGTTGTGTAGGACTGTTTTTCCTCAATGATTTAAAAACAGTCCCACTCTATTTGGTGAGGCATTGGCTAAGGAATTAGAATTGTGACAAGGAAACAGAAGGGTCGGCTTGGCCACAAAAGAGCTTGCTTTGCACAAACAGGCAACTGGAGCCCTAACACCTGGCAGAAAAATCAACATGAAACCTCCCCAGTATTCAGAGAGGGAAGATTGACTGGCAGAGAGGTTGCAATGTTCAAAAGATCCCAAAGGATGGTGGATATCTCCAAACCAGCAAATTCTTACTAAGACAAAAATTATGAAGTCCTCCTTAACAAGTTACATGAAGAAACTCACATGCACATCATGAGTGTCATGTGAGTGTCACTGTGAGTGTCACTGTGAGTGACACATGATAAGCAGCACTATGAGATATGCTATAGGGCCAAAAATGCAATCAAGTGCATAAGAGTAAGGAGATGCTAGACATGCTGTGCAAATAGCCCTGAGATCCAAAGGAAGCCACAAGCAGGCAAAGTAAAAAGGGGAATAACCCCAGGAGAATACCAGCAAATAGATTTCTCTAAGTTACCAAAATGCAGGCAACATTAAGTATCTACTTGTTTTGATAGTTACCTCTTCTAGGTGGCCTGAAGCTTTCCCTTGTCACAACAATCAGGCTAGAAAATTTGTTAAAATGCTATTGAAAGAAATAGTGCCTAGTTTTGGAAACCCTGAAGGCTTATCCTCTGACAATGGGCCTCTTTTTATTTCAGAAGTAGCCCAGGGAGTGTTGAAGTTCCTCCAATTCAAATCAGACTTGCTTACTCCCTGGAGGCCACAATCAACCAGAAAGGTTGAAAAGATGAATCAAGGGATTACTTTAAAAAGACAGCTTTCAAACTTCTATCAGGAAACCCACTTGAAGTGCATTGAAGTTTTACGTGTTGCATTGGTGAGAATTAGGATCTCACCCCAAGCAAGGGAGGGGTATCTCACCCTGCAAGCCCCATTCCCATTGGATGTGCCAGCCCACAACTTCCAGCCTGGTGACCTGGTATACATCCAAACTTGAGCCACCAAAAGAAAAGTGGAAAGGACCCTTCCTAGTGCTCTTGACTACATGCACAGCAATGAAGATGGAAGGAGCCAACTCTTGGATCCACTACACTAGAGTGAAGAAGGCATCTCCAGAAAAACAGGTGACTTCAACCTGTACTATGGACTTAAAACTGAAGATCTCCAAAAATAATTTGAACTGGTGAACTGCAACTGGCATTCAGAAAGTACCTACATGGAGCTAAACTATCCCTGAGGGTTGCTGATATATTATTTTATGTATTGTCTTTATTAACCTCTATACCTTTAATCTTGCTTTGCAGAAATTCAAATTTGTTTGAGAACAATGGTCATTCTGGTAAGAGAGGAAGTTGTGATTTTGTTAAGTTTGACCATGTCAATTAATTTCTTTACTGAATGGGTTGACAGGCACTGGAACACACTGTCCATGAAAGGGACTGAGTCACCATCCCTGGAGGCACTTAAAAGACTTGCAGATATGCTCAGGAACATGGTTTAGTGGTGGACTTGGCAGTGCTAGGTTCATGGTTGGACTTCATTATCTTAAAGGTCTTTTCCAACCAAAACTATTCTATTACTCTATTCCACCATATAATGCTTAGTCTGTACATTTACTAATGTACTTCATACACTGCCAAAATATTACGTTTACAAGGAGTCACATGGAAAAGACAAGGGGTAATGGGCACAAGTTGCTCCTGGGGAGATTCTGATTGGACACAAGACATAATTTTTTCACCATGAGGACAATCAAACATTGGAATACTCTTCTAAGGGAAGTGGTAGATTCCCCCACATTGGACTGTTGTAAGTCTCAGCTGTACAGGGTGTTGAGCCACCTCATATCAACTATAGTAATACCTAGATAGCTTGGACTAGATGATTCTTGAGGTCCCTTCCAACCTGGCATTCTATGATTCTATGACAAAAGAAAGTAAAAACATTTGTGACTCTAATGACTATACCTAATATAGAGCTATTCCAAAAAGACTATTCATTTTATTTCAGCAAAGCATTAGTTTCCCTAATGACAGTGAACCTAAGTGTGTTTTACACATTTTTGTAATAATTAATTGTCTATTAACAACACAGATAAATTAAATTAGCCCTACCCAATTCAATGCATCCACCGATGCCAAGAAGAGATGCTGCACTGTGATAAAGAGGCAGAGTAATATAAATGATGTCTTCTGCACTAGCACCAAAAGCCCACAGTCCAGCAGCTCCTTTAAGAACCTGCATGTGACTGATGATTGCAGCCTTTGGAAGACCTGTAATGAAAACACAAAATCATGCATAAAGCTTCTCTTAAAAAAGAACTTTTTTTTTTTTTCCTGTGTACAGTCTCTAGAATCATAAAAGAATACATTCGTTCTTCCATAATAAAATTCTCAGCCATCTGTTTAGATGGCATTAAGAGACAACTGGCTATTTAAACAGTATTGCATGTTTGTTCTATACGCATAAAGATACACAAACCAGTCTGTAACCTCATCTGTTATTTAATCTTATGTCAATTCAAATAGGTAGAAACAGGAAGAAACTCCATAGCTGGCACATTATCAAATTATATGGAGCGAATAAAGAGCCAAAAACATTCACTCTACATACAGACTTCCTTTAACATCAAAAAGCATTACACTAGATCTCTCTCAGGCAAGAGTCATAGTGACTGTAATGTAATTCAGAAAGGTACAGGATCTACATCAAGTAGATATTGTAGTGGGTGCTAATCTAAGATGTGTACATCTAAGTCTACCTGTTTGTTTTAGAACACTATGAAGACTATGTAGAACTAGAAGAAAAAAAAATACAATAAAACCAGCAAAAAGTCTGCTCCAGTTAGGTTCTTCTCACATGCAAGAGCTTCTCGGGCTACTACTGCTCTGGTACCCATTATTTTGAGTAGAGGATGTGTTCTTGCTACATATATATTCTCACATACACACAGAAATTTCAGGCTGAGTCCTGATGATGAACTGTTAAAAATTCCCTAAAAATTTAATGGTTCAAAAATTTTATCACCTATTCTAGCAAAGCTACCATTCACTTGAAGACTCAACTGGAGCTATTAACTGTAAGTGTAATCTATGGAGAATTCAGCTACACTTCAAAACTATCTCAAAACCCGTCACACTAAAGGGAAAGGTCAATAAGCCTATGTTGCCAATGAATCACTTCTAGCAAGAACTGCTTGAGTCTTGAGTTTTTCCCCCATGTCTTTATAGACAGGTGACTAGAGATTGTGCAAGATACATCTTTCTTTTAACTAAGTTTAGCAGTAATTTATTTTAGAAACAACACTATGCTCTTGTTTTGTCAAAAAAATGTGAAAATGCTCTGTTACTTTAAATTAGAATGAGTTATTCCATACCCTTCAGACTAAATGAACATTATTCTTCTAGTTACCTGGTACATAAAATAAATCAAAGGTAAATTAATGTAATATATACATGCATTCAAAAGTGTTTTAAATTCTACATAAAATTGAGATTTCACACAAGTATTAAAATGCTGTTATATGAACAAAATCCTCCTACCTAGAGAATTATACATTTTTAGCTGGAACTCCTTACTTTTAACCAGCAAGCTCATCTATATTTATATTAGTAGTGTTAGAAACATAACTGACCTCTTGACAATAATTATACCTTCCTACATTTTTATTCTAGACCGACATTTTGATTTCATAACTGTTCCCCAGAACCTGAAGCAAATAAATTAAATACTTATTTGTATAAGGGAACAAATCCATAAATGCAACTTAATTTTAAATCTTCCTGTGACTAAAACTGTTTTGTTCAACTGAAGGAGAATGCCAATTTGTTTATCTTAACAACATCATGCCACTTCTCATGTCAGCAATGAGTTTTTTTAAACTCTTAGCTTCTTAGCTGCTGGAGCACTGCTAATAAATTCAGCCATCTGTTTCTAAACTAAAAGGCTAGTAACTTAATCCTATTTTCTGTGTGTACAGTGACCTGCATAGAACAAGACTTAATGAAGAAAAAACAAATGTCTATTTGCTTGTTTGAAGATTGTTTCTTAAAGTTCTATGTAGAATGTTACCTATATTAGCTGGGCAGTGGTATGTGATCACAAAATCATTTTTATCACTGTAAACCCATTGGAAAAATAAAATGTTTTAAAGACACCTGTGAAGTAATAAGCGGTAAAGCTTCTCACAGTATTTGCACAATACAGCAGGAAAAAAAAACAAACAAGAGAAGCCCATAAATCACTGAATATAAACAGTCACTGAAAAGAAACATGCTTACTTCCTACCATAATACATGATACTCTACTATGAAAAGATGAACCAGAAGACAAGAGTTGTGGAAAATCAAGTTTCCATATGAAATGTGAATGAAAATACAGAGTCTTTAGCAGATCTGTACCTGTTGTTCCTGAAGTAAATATATATAAAACAGATGACTTCAGGTTGTTGGCAGAGCGTCGATTAACTGGAATAGGGTCCTCAGATGCAGCCTCTATTTTGTCTAAAAGGGTATGCACACTTGGAAAAGCAGAGTCTTTGGACATTATCCAAACACTAACGTCTTTTTGGAGGTTAGAAAGAATTTCTTCCAGCGTCCCCAGCAAATCTTAAAAATTAATATAAAATAATGTTACATTATGTCTTCACAAAACTAGTTAATAAAGTGTTTTTCCAAAAAGTTTTGCTTTTTATAATAGAGGAATAAAAGTCATCTCCATGGACATAAATGCATTCAATAAAACAATTATTAACTAGAATTCAAATTCACTGAAAACAGGATATAATGTAGTAAAAATACTGATGACCTCACAAGGTCTAATTGTCAACTAGCACTCAAGACAAAATGGTGAACCTTGATTAGTAGGCTCCTGTTTTCCACTTCAATTTGGATAACCCTTAGTCATTGCTAAAACCAGAATGAAGTATAGTTTAGCTTCATCTTCAAATAAATCCTGACAAAATCAGTTAAAGATGCAAGGCAAATATATACATAGCTGGTAATTACAGTGCATGTTTCTCTGGATGCCCTTCACAGCAATCTCTCATCAAGGAGTATTTTTTTCAAAAGCACAGAGTGACTAGTTTGAAAGAAACATACAAACAAAAAACTGTATCAGGTATGTAGGTAACCAAATTTCACAGAATAGAAATATGATACAGGCTCATGGTTTATTCAGACACTACCAAAGAACCATGTGGCTGTTTAGGTAGTTCTTTGAGCATACTAGATACCTTTTCTAATCTGATTTTACGTACATCAGACTTCTTTTTTTTCTTACATTCACATGTTCATTCACTGAAAGCTATTCCTACTATTGGATTTTACCTGGATATAAATATAAACTCACTTTTACAAGATAAAACCAGCAGCAAATCAGGAAAGAAACCATGGGAGAGAGTCCCAGACTAAATAAAAAGAACAAATATAAAGAGAGACCAATCCTTAGGTAATACATTTAGTATTTACATTTACCTTTCTAAGCATTTTTACAATCTGTCAATTTCTCAGAACAGTGCACAGGCATTAAACTACTCATCCAGGAAAGTTCTCAGGAACAGGAATGATATTGCTTTCAATAGAACTATTCATTTACATTTACACTTAAGTGCTTTGCTGGATCTCAGCCTACGTAATTAATCTTGCAAATATTCCTGTGGGTATAAGTTAATGTTATTACCTCAGTTTTTATAGATGAAGATGCAAAGAAAGTTGCCATGACTCACCATGAATCTCATAATGAGGCATTGACAGAGCCAGCACATTTTGCAAATATTCAATATAGATACCATTAATAGAACCACCTTGCATAATTTTTATGCAAAAATAACTGAAGATTTTTTATCTTTCAGAAAACTACTTTTCTAATGACAGACTGCCATATATACTTTAATGAATGCTATAATAATCTATATTACTATAACTGAGGTATAGCCTACTCCTGCCAACTAAACATACATTTTAAAAACCTAAAGCCTATGGAGTACAAATTTTACATATTTTATGAACATTTAGCTAATAGATCTGGTGGAGTGTGACATTAACATTTTTGTGTTCTAACCTTCCTTCACTGCAGAATACCTTCATAAAGGAATCACCCAAATACTGATGAAAATCCAAAAGATGGATAGCCTCCTGTTTCAATCATCACAGTCCCCTTCCACTATACATAGCAATAGAATGGAAAAATTGGAATGAAAAATAATGTTAAGAATGATAGTGTTAACTGTAGGAAACTTGATGCACTAAAATTCAGGGTTCATTGGCATATTAATTCTCTTTTGCCATCATATAATAAAATTAGGGTACATTTTTTCAAGTAATAACTATGAAAATATAGAAGTATTATTTCTAATGAAAAACAGCTATTAACAAACCAAGTGTGACACAAAACCAATATACTTATTGTCACCTAATACTGATCTGTGTTTTCCTACTATACATAAATATACTTGCATGTCTCCTAAATATACTAAGGATATTTTCTGTAGGTACAAGTTAGGCTGAGAACCAAGCAAAACAAACACAGGTATTAGAAGTGGTTTGAGCTCCATTTCTGTTCTGAAAAAGGATAAACGAATGTATCTGTCATTCTTTATTGGTGCACTGGATCCAACTGCAGTGCCAGCAAAGATGTTAAGCACTGTATATTGTTACGGAATGTTAAGAATTTCTTGGCTCCTCCAGCTTCCAGTAATCATCTGAACCAGACTCAGCTGCCCATTCTAGGTAGTGTCCTTAGCGGTTAGAAAATATGTACAAATATTGACAAAAGCTGCCCAATTACATTTATCACACAAAATTATCCTGTGTAACTGAAGTGTAATTCTAAATTAAATTTCACCTATTGTTTAATTGAAAACTATTCACTTGCAAAAGGCCTAGCAAAAAAACCCTCAATGAGTATCATTCTTTTTAATGACTACAGATACCAAAAGAATCATTGCAGTGTTTCCTTATTTTCCATAGATAAATTCATTCCTTCTTGCATTTCCTTAAATTGTTTTGCTTTTTACATCTTTGAAAGTGATGAAGATGAGGCTGTATTACCTACAACCTCTTAACTTCTCTATGGAAGACATTTTTGTTTAGGGCTGCATGACATTTCACAAATATTTATAGTTTTTTAGTATTCAGAATTTCTAGGTAAGATGTGCATCAAGTTCTTTGTGTACTTCAGTAATACGAAGTGCAGGTCTGCCAAAAAGAAGACAAATTACCTCTTCTTTTAGTTTTTCCATCTTTTGTTTCCTTCCTTCAAAGGAAGAAAGATGGCAACTATTAATTTCAACTCTACAGACACAATCCTGTAAGATTCAAGAATGACAGGATGGCATGGCTCCTTTTTAGTAGACTGAAACATATTTGTTCTATTTAATAAAGATCAATCTTCAAGTTAAAATACACACTATTTGTTCTCTAAATACTCATAAAACCTGTATTTTTTGTTGTTGCACAGAAGCTTGCTTGTTTTTTTTACTTCTACTGAACTATGAACAGATAATACTGTGCTCAGGTTCCTAGTACTTGGAACAATACGTAAAGAGCTTGTAATATACATTCTCTTGAAAGAAATTTCTAGTTAGATACCAGACAACAGCAGAAACAGAGGTTACTTCCTGAATATAAAGAGGTAATTTAAAGCAGCTTTATTCAAAGTGCCAGATACTGAAAATTACTTCTGAAACACACAGGAGCATGCGGTGTTTGAAGATAACTCTCATTTGTACTAACATACTTCCAAAGAATAATTCTGACGACAGTCAACTAATGTTTTTTTTTCCATGAACATCTGTGCCAGATGTTGTGTAGGGCTCATTGGTCTTTACATATCATCTTATCCATGTGTCAGGAAAAAAAAAAGCCTCTTGGAGGACGTATAGTTTGATTATTTCTAGAGGTACATGGTACCTGTACTTTATTATATAGGAAAGCAATTACAGTAAAGAAAATTAGATATTTAAGCCTGTAATTTCTCTCAAGTATCTGTTTGCTTTTTACACTATGAAAGTATATTCAGGCTTAGGTTTATTTGTTTTGGAAGAAATGACTGCTTATTTAAATTTGGCGATGTAGTCAGTTCTGTGTGTATTGTTTACATAGTCTGTATATGAATATCACCATTTGCTAACTATTTGGCTTCCATGAGGAAGAAAAACATCTGTAATGGATCAAGATGAATATGCTTATTCACTGTTTTTGCTTTTTTCCCCTATAACTTTTAACCATTCCATTATTCAACAAAAAATTTGTGAAACTGTTACATTAAATTTGCATTCATACACAACTCGGTTACATTTTTGAGAAAGCAAGGAAGATATGTTTTGGTTTTGAACTACTTTTCTAAGCTTCAAGTCGCACAAGAGGTTTTTCATGTTATTTTCTAGCAAAGAAACTATGTGTCCTGTTGGCAAGGCCACAGTTTTACAGTGATGAAACGAATACATCCCATTATGAGATCAACCTGTACTGAACTGAAAGTTACTCAGAAGGAAAACTATATGAAATGGTCCTTACATAACTTTGATGTGTTCCCTGGTTGATATGTTCAGTAACCTGTGGCAAATCCAAACTTTCCCAGGCTGTCTGGCCTCAGAAAATAAATTTCACTTGTACTTGATCCCCTAAGTGTTTCCTTACACTAGCACTTATGGTCACTAAGCAGTAATAACAGAAATTACAAGTCAATTCAAAAGATAAAATGTATGTCTCAAGCAAGACGCCAATGAATATAAATGTAGCCTTAAAAAGTGCCTTCATTTTAAGCCATGACTTACTCCTCTGTTTAACCAGTAGTTTTTTTTTTTTTAATGGGTGGCATAATCCAGTAACAAAAGTAGTAAGGATTAGTATCTTTTAAACAGGCCAGACTGCTGTTAGAGTAAGTTAATACCAGCAGTCTGAAAGAGGAAAGTATACAGCTTCTTTTTATCTTTTACAAGTTCCTTATTTACTTATATGGTAATTAACTGCTGTTTTACTAAAAATGCAGTTTTGAACTCCAAGTTTTAAATTTCTTTCAACAAGCATTCCCCAGAATGGGAGTGGTTTCTGGGAATGGAAGAGTGAGCATGTTGTGTAACAAATTAAAGCAGGAGCTAAATGATCTGAGAACACAGCAGACAAATTGAAGTAGCTAAAGCAAAAATGCTCTCTATGCCAAAAAGGCAAGTGAAAATACTGGGAAGGAACACGAAGTCTAAATACAGGCAAATCAGGGAACCTCTATTTGCCTCAAAGCCTGCAGTTGGATGAAAAGGAAAAAAACAAGTTACTAGATCATGCTAAATAAATTAAAAGAACACTCCTGCCACAGAAAAATTCAACCTTGTAGAGATACCCATTTCATATAAGAACTGACAAGAAGGAAACATTTTGAAGTTTTTATAACATATCTGAGACTTGAGAATAAAACATTCAATTTCAGAGTGTTTGTAGAATACCTAAGTCAAAATCAAACCCTCAGAACATAATTACTACTGGAAGACTCTAATCTAAAGTTAGAAAAAGTGATACAAATATCAGAGAATTGTCAGACCAGAAGAAAGTCTGACTTCAAGTGCTGAAGGAAAGACAAGATGATACTAAATGGACCAGGTTACCAAACCACAACCTCTGAAAAATATGCAGGCACAAAACAAAACTAAAGAGTAGCAATTCCACAAATGAAAGTGATCTTGCAAGAGGTAGCATGAAAGACTGAACAACGTGTGGAAGAAAATGCAAGAATAAATACTACTTAGCCTATTTGGGTAGAGGTATCACATTTGCAAAAAAATAAAAGTTTTTTCAGAAAAATGACAAGATGTACCAAATTAAGCTGAAAGATGCAATCAACTCATGAAAAAGAAGCCTACACCACCATTCTGAGCAGGGAAAATTTAGCAATAAATTATTATCTGTGGGAACTGTTCCAGATACCAGCAGAGGCAGAAGTCTCCCTTCAGGACAAATGAAACCTTACTATTAAGTGGATTTGAACATAGGTTCCTGATTTAATGTGCCATTTCAGAATTTCAAAAGCTAATTTGGTCTTGCTGAGCACAGACAGTTCATGGTCAAATTGTTAACGGGATGATTTCTTTTGTGCTGCAGTATATGAACATGATTGAGTGTCATCCAACATATTAAAAAAATAGTTTTATAACTGTTACAATAAATGGATTTGCTAGGTCAAGCCTATGTTTGTTTGTGGAGAGTGAAAAAAGTCTACATATTTTTGAAAATGAGAGTTCCCACTATCCTGAAACAAAAACATTACATACTAATCTCTGATTAAGAAAACAATCTTAGTTGCCAAACATCATGTCTGACTATGACAATGATAGATACTGGACTGATTGTTTTTAGCGTTAATATTTTGCAAAAAAAATATGCTATGCTCCAGCTATGCACAATTCTGTAGAAAACTGTGCCACAAGAGCAGAACACCCAAGAAAGTTCCTGCCATGCCTACTGATAAGGAAGGGTCCCTTGAAACACACACTAACACTGGACAAAAAATATGTTAACAGACCTCTGAAATTACCTCACTGATTATATAACCTCAGTGTTAAATACTGCCCTGCAAATTATGAACATTAGAAGGAAATTATAATGTGCAATAATTATGTATGGTATTGTTCCAAGATTTTTAGGACTTAAGTCCTCACAGTCACTGACAGGTTGCAAAACCTCGAGTCCGTTGGAGAGGCTCCTTTTCCATATGACATGGCCAATAAACAAGGACCTAACGGGTCTTCAACTTCTTTCATAGATACAGATTAAAAAAAGCTTCAACATCCCGAAGAATACTGTGGAGCCTTGCAAGCTCAAGGGACTGACAAACTTAATGCAGAGAATAAAACCCATTAATAAAGTAAGAAGACCAACACATAAAGTAACAGCTTATATTGCTGTTGTATTACCTGTCTGCACATAATTATTCTTTTGTGAGCAGAGAATGTCTTCTAGAACAAGTTAGTTCAACATTCTTAAACCAGCACACCACATAAAATTACAATGCCACAATTTGTAATTTAAAAATATGCAAGGAAAAATTTAAATAGATTTTTGAAAGCAGAAAACTGCAGCAGCAGAGAACAGATGGAAGGAAATTTCAACATTTAGGTGTCATGGATGCAACTCCCCCCAACTCGTGTAAGAGGAATAAGGCAAGAAGTTATGAAACAGAAATAAGGTAAAGCAGACTTGAGATAACAGAGGCAGGACAACATTACTATTTAGTATTTTGAAATCTCCTCCTCCAACCAAATGTCAAGGTTGTGTGTGATCTTTTACCATTGCAGGTTCACTTGCACTTGGTTATAAAAGCTCAGGCAAGTTGAGGTTTTCAATCTGTCTTCAGTTTATACATCTCAATAATTGAAGCCCAGTTTCCATTTACAATGCACATTATGCCTCCATCAAGATACTACATTCTTTCGAAGAACTTAATAAAACTGTAATACTATGGAAACGTACACAACACACACTCTTATCTCCTATTCAAACACAGTCATTTGTTCTACAATCCAACACCAACAGAAGTTGGTTATTACAAGTCAACCTCCTCTGCACTACACCTCTAAAATACCCTCTCAGTTTTAGTCCCTGGGAGACTACTGTACCTCAGCAAACAGGTTGTACAGCAGAGGTTGTACAGTCTGAAGTCAGAAGTAGTTTGCAGTGGTTTTGATCACTAGAAAGATGGGGAGACAGTACAGAGAAAGTATGTGACTTAAATAAGATGAAAAATTACTATTTAAAAAGGAATTAAAAATTATTCTTAATATATAATTTCAATATTTTCTGAGACATTAAGAAACTATTGAAGCGATTAAATGTTTGGAACAGGCAGTACTTTGATATTGAAAACTTTCCTACAATGCACATTTTTAAAGAAAGTTTAAACAGATGCCCCCAAAGCATGTAAATACGTGATCATGCCTGAGAGGCTTAAGCTTTATCATCTCTTGAACTCCTTCTAGCCCTACATTTCTTTCATCCTGTAAACATCTGAAAATTAGGTTTTCAATAAAGGAGCTAGAGAAAGACATACACTGTGGAGATGTAATATTAAAAGCTTTGGATGTATGAATCAGGCATATACTCTACCTGCTCCCACTACAAGTATCTTGGGCTTACAGCTACTGACACAGTGCAGGAGAGATCTGGAGCGGACATTGAAGTTTAGGAAAGCCACCACACAGCCTAGCTTGGCCAGTCCAAACCACACGTGGATGAAGTCTGGCTCATTTCCCATCAGCAAGGCCACCGTGTCTCCCTTCTTCAGAGCACTGTGTTGTAGGAAGACCTGTGCTATTCTGTTACTCCTTCTGTCCACATCCCGGTAGGTGTGGACCTTCCCTTCATAGATGAGGAATGGCTTGTGAGGCTGCTTCTCAGCCAGCTTCACAAACTTGTCCAGGACGGTGACAATCCTTCCTTGCAGCTGGTACATCTCCACTCTCAGCCCATACATCAACACTTTCAGCAGGTATCTCAGGTCAGCCCAAAAGTAGGGGAACAGGAGCTTCTGAATGAGGTGCAAGGAGACAACACCAGCAGCAGCGCCCGGTACCCAGGAGGGCAGCACTGGGAGAGCATAAAGGTCGTACCAGCCACTCATTTCCCTGCAGCTAGGCAGCTTGACACACGGAGTCGGGTCGCGGGGAGCAGCCAGTCAAGGAGAAAGTTGGTAACGCCTGAGGTTCTCCCGCTTTCTTCTCCTCCAGAGAGGTGCCCCGCCGCTCTAGAAAGCTCGCACCACCTCCCAGTCAGGCAGCAGCAGGGCAGGGGGAGCCAGAGAAGCCGACGGCGGCGGCCAGCGGCACACCTCGGCCCCGCCGCCCGCCTCTGCTCTGTACGGGCCGCCTGGAGCCGCTCGCCCGCCTCAAGCCTCCCTGTGCTGCGGCGGCCCCCGCACCTGTGGGACTGCACGCCCCGGCTGGAGCAGCGAGGGCAGGGGCTCCGCTCCTGCCTTCAAAACGCACGGCTGAGGCGAGATCCCTTCCCCAGCTCCCTCTCACTGGGACGCATGGAGTTCACCGACCTGCTGGCGCGGCGGAGGCGGCTGCTCCTTGAGCCGGTTGCATAAACTGCCTCACCCCACCCCCGGCGGCGAGGGCCCGGGAGGTTGGCTCTTGGGTAAGGCGGCGGAGCGTAAGAAGCCTCGTACCGGGATGGGCATTGCCGCGGCAGTCGGCGGCAGGACGAGAGCTGGGGCTCCGGTCCCTAGAAGGACGGTGGGACGTGCGGCGAGGGCAGGTAAGACATTGTAACATGTAAATGAAGTCTTTGTGCTGAAGGGACGCTGCTGGTAAGAAGCAGTCACACCTGGGCAGGGTGGTGATCCAACTGTTGCTGAGGGCTGTCATCCCAAGCACTTCAACACCCTGATGGCTCTCTGCCATCCAAAGGCATCCACAGCTGTAGCCCTTAGGTAGAGCATAACGTGATGTTCATGTGTTTTAGTGCAGCTGAGTCTGGAGTTTTGTGGACAGTGAGAGCTCATTTTACATATGACACATTTTCTGTCCTTGTGTTGGCCACAAAACATGTGAATTCATTACTCACGTGCATCATGACAAAAAATAAGAAGGTACTTATTTTAAAACTGTAGCCCACAGCAATTACATTTTTTAAAGAGGATATGAATGTGCTTTTGAATAAGCCAGACTTTTCTCAAGTTGTAAGACCGTAACTGCTGGTAGTTTACAGTATGAACTCCTCTGTCTGCCTGTGGCCAATATCACACCAGCATAACCTAGCATCTCGTCATGTTTCACACCCCATCCTACTATTTGCCTTATGTACTGGGCTAGTGTTCCAGAGTGTTACCTTGACTAGCACTCCAGGGTATTACTGCAGTATCTGCAACAATGTACTTCTCATCTATCCAGTTGGCACTTGACATTAAAATCTTTTTCCTGCCCAAAATTGTATGTCTTAATTGTGAGATCTGAAAGCTGACAGCACAGGCCTTGTTTCCATTGTCTTTTTCAGATACCAAGCCAGCCTGCTGTGTCATTTGTGCCCTTTGGAGTCAGTCAGGGATGTCTTCCTTCTCTGGACGAAGAAGAAATTTATATACCACAGCAAATGTCTTCCAGACTCATCTTGAATTTTATCAATAATGTGGATGCAGTCCTGTAACTGAAAGAATATGCTAACCTTCTTCTTGAGCCTGTCCAGCACAAGCATTGGCAGAAACCTGGAATAGAGCAGTAAAGCCTGAACAGTAAAAGCAACTCATCACTGAGTTCTTTCTAGAATCTTCCCTTCCTACATCCAGAAAACATCTCACAATTTCTGCTCTGCAGGTCTTCCAGCCACTGCTTGTGCTTCCACTCTCAGAGCACAGCAGCTCAGAAAGACCTTTGCATCTCTGAAACACTTGTCTGATCACCCATTCACCCAGCCTGCATTTAACCTATTTGCCCTGTCACGTTCTGCTAAACCCCAGCCATTTTCCTTTGCTACCACTCTACAGCTTCATCTCTATTTTTTTCCTTCTTCCCCTTCTTTTCTCTTCTCCTCTGAATATCAGTCACTCTTTCAGCCTGTAAACCATCCTATGTAGAACAGAAATTATGAGCAAGCTGCTAACATAAGAGTTTGATGCTATGAAATACTTAATTTCAAAGGAAAATTGTGGGTTTGTGATCTCTGAATTGTCTCTGTTCCTCTCAGTTGCGCACAGAAATTATATGTATCAATCCTCTGTACTCATTATTCAAGTTTCTTTGTAAAGTTAATATTAATTTACTGCTTGTTGTCCTCCCCAAGGGAGGAAGTAAAGCTCTATAGTGCACAAGATGTTTTTCAGTAATTTTCTCACTTGTTATAAAAATGGATAAGCTGAGGCAAGAAATGTCAGTAGATGATGAAAGAGTCACAGAATTCAGGTGAAGCAATACTGGAATCAGATTTGATCCCTGCCTGTGCCAAAATTCCTATGTGAGACTGGATTGATCACTTACACCCTCCCCAAACTGGGTGATTTAGCCAAGCTAAAAAGCCTAACCTTAGACCTTGAACTCTCATAGACTTTTGATTTGGTGGTTACTAAAAAAAGTATACATTAAGACATAGAGACGCATGCTTTGTATGCTATGCTAAGTGGAATGGCAAAAAAAATGGAACCCTTAAAAATCACTAGACACATTTGAGTATTTTTTGCTAAGTTGGATTTAGTTCATAGGTATCTGTGAGGTAGACAGTTGTCAAGCATTGGATATAATGGCAGCTAGCACCAAAGAAGAGTGAGTAGTGACTAAGGGAATTCAATTGCTTATCTGACCAAATGCTAATACCTAGTTTGGGATGAGTTGAATTGCTTGCTTGACTATCCTGACAAGGTTTCAACTGTAACAGCAGTGTAAGAATGTGGCTTACACTCAGGCATTATCTGTACCTTAGGCTTCAATCAGTTGCCCATGATTAGCAGTCTAGTGCTATTGTAAGTGTCTTGGCAATGAATGCCTGACCTTTAGGTGCATAGCTATGCAGAAGACACTGAACTTTTGAGTCATAGTTACCAGTCTCTCACTTGTGGCACTTACATGCCTCAGTTTAGGCAGCTGCTCTAGCCCCTAAAGTTAGGAGAGCTAAATTCACCGTCAGTATTTTTGCTCCCTACAGATTCAGGTTTATATCCAATAGAGATGTGTGCACAAAAGTAAATAGCAGAGGATTTGAAAAGGCTCACAAAGAAATTAGTAATTTTATTTCATGTTGACTAGTTAATATCAGGAGCAAAGATAAAATTTTCGACACAGGTGGGTCAATGAGTGTAACACAAATTACTAAATTGTTAAGTAAATGCAAACTGCAGTGTGCATTGAATAAAGCAAGAGTTGCCTGGGCAAAAAATTATATTATTATGGGATTACAATTGCTAACATAACACAGACTTGCATGTTCCAAATTTATCTTGTGAAGAAACCTAATTACAGCTATTCCAAAGGTTAACTTTTAAAAAATGCTAAAAAAACTCTTGTATTTTAAATGTAATGTTATTTATTTTTAAGTAAATAAAACCCCAAATGCTCCTTGTTTATGTAATGAGGTAGAATCTGTTTTTCTCTTGATTTTATGTAGAACTCATAAACTCCTACCACAGACAAACCACAGACCACTGAATTATTTAGTATGCAGTAATTATTCTGCTTAATTTCGCTCCAACAGAAAACATTTTGATGCTTGAGAGTATGTCATGATCCAATAATGAAATATAAAGGAGTTTCATTTTCTTCTGGTGAAACTCAGATGGAAGAAAAAACTCTTTTTAAAAAATGTAATTAGATAAAACATTTCCCTGTAACATCTCAATGCTGCAAGAAAATAGACACAAATTAGTGAAGTGCTTCTATAGTGCAAAAAACATGTAGTTTTGATGATATAATTTTGATACATTATGCCTTTTAATATAGAAATACTCCACAGATACTAAGGAAGTAATCCACAGATACTCGAAAGAGTAACTACTCTTCTGGAATAGAAGTTTTGAATTCTACAGCAGAAAAAGGTGAAACAGAAATTGCTAGAAGAGTGCCTATGACTTAAAAACAGACAGCTGGCTTTTCAGATTGTCAGAGAATGCTGTAATACGGAAAAGAAGAAAACCGCTTCACAGTCTGAAGGTTAAATTGCAGATTCTCACCCACTATTGAATTTTTCCTTAGTATCTACGGAGTACTTCTCTATATTTTAAAAAAGAGAAATTACAATCCAGAAAATTATATAAAAATAAGTATACCTTAAAAATTCAATTCCCAGCTCTTCACATTCACTATTCAACTACATATCCATGAAAGCAAAATAATTCTATCTAAATAATTGTCTGTGTTAATTTCCACTGTTTGTCTGTGAAACTTATGTCTAGAAGAGCCTAGAATGTTAAATCTAAAATAAGACAAGTAATAAGCACACCAGGAATGGATGACTAAGTGGCCAGTCAGCACGTCATAGCTCTGAAACAGCCTAAATACAAAGCTAACTCTAGACTAATAATGTCACATGGGGATTTGGGTAGTCATACTAGAGCAGGAACCTGAGGAAGTGAAGATTAAAGTTGTTATGGTGGCAGCAAAAGGACATTATGAAAGTTTTTAATCATTGGAAAGCATTTAGGACTCAAATTGATAGTAAAAAAAAAGATAATTTTAATGATATTTAGGAATGCTTCTTTATTCTGTACTTATGTGAGGACATTAATTTAAAATATTTACATTGTATTGTGTCTTGTATCAAGTAACTCATTACAACAAATTAACACAACAGACTTCTGTCAACCTTTCAAGGAAGTAGAGCAATACCATCTCTGCTAAATGTAACTCTATTAACAGAAAGCTTTACTATTAATGTACTAGAACATTTAAAAAAATAATAATCACAAAACCCCCGTTATTATTGTCTGTTAAACTCTATTGGTAAATATGTAGTGTTGCATGAAATCACAAAACAGTACACTGATGACATCATCATGTGGGGCAACACGCCAGAAGAAGTATTTGAGAAAGGTAAAAAGATAATTCAGATTCTTTTGAGAGCTGGGTTTGCTGTCAAAAGGAGAAAGGTGAAAGGACCTTCACGAGAGATTCAGTTCCTGGGAATTAGATGGCAAGATGGATGTCACCAAATTCCAATGGACGTGATTAACAAAATAACAGCTATAGCCCCACTGGCCAAACTTTTTAGGAACTGGTTTCTGGAGGATGCAAATTTGCTAAGGTTTGACTCAGGATCGTCAATTAAACCAGAGACAACAATGCTCTTGATCCCCTCCCCCTCCCACCCAGGTAGGGAAGGAGAGAGAGAATTAAGGAGACTTTGCTGGATTGAAAACTAACTTAGACAGCTTTAATTATATGTACAATTATATACAAGTATGTTCAGGGATGTGCAAAAGCCTTTTGCCTCCCCCCAGCACTCTTCTTAGCTGTGAGCAGTCCCAAAAAGTCTCAGCCCAGAGGCAGGAGATAAGGCAGAGCAGACAGGGGCTGGGTTATGAGGTCATAGATGCCTGAGCCTGGGGTTGACAGTGATGGATGGATGGAGTCCTCCCCAGACACCATGGACAGAAGGGAAGGGAAGAAGAAGCAGGAAGGAAGTTGTCTTCTGTGATCTCTGACCTTCCTCGGAGCTTACGTAGATCTATGGAATGGAATACCTTGGGTCAGGTCTGCTGTCTGTCTAGTCCAGCTCCTGTATGGGGTGGTCATAGATACAATTCTCCTGCCCCGGTATCCCCTGTAGCAGCAGAGCTAAGAAGCGACCTTGGAGTCTCAGCAGAAACATAAACATTCCAGTGTTATCAGTCCACTAGCTGGAACACTTGCTGCTAGTTAAAAGAGAGCTTACTGAATGAAAAAAAAAAAATCAGTAAGAGGAAAATCAGCTTCATCCTGGCTCAAACCAGGACAATATTCCTGATTATAGTCACATCGTGCAACATCTTTACAAGGTGACCCAGAAGAATTGCTTTGAGTGGGGTGCTGACCAACAGGATGCTTTTGAGAAGATTAAAGATGAGATTGTGCATGTGGTAGCCCTTGGACCAATTAGAACAGGTCCAGACATCAAAAATATACTCTACACTGGAGCCGGGCACAATGGTCCTACATGGAGCCTCTGGCAGAAAGCACCAAGGGAAATGCGTGGTCGTCCCCTGGGATTTTGGAGTAGGAGCTACAGAGGTTCCAAGGCCAATGACACCATAACTGAGCAGGAGATACTGGCAGCATATGAAGGAGTGAGAGCTGCTTCGGAAGTGATCAGTACTGAGGCGCAGCTCCTCCTGACACCCCGATTACCGGTACTGCACTGGATGTTCATGAGCAATGCTCCTCCTGTGCATCATGCCACCAATGCTACCTGGAGTAAATGGATTGCTTTAATCACCCACTGGGCTAGGATAGGGAACCCAAATCGTCCTGGGATTGTAGAAGCTATTACAGACTGGCCAGAGGGCACACATTTTGGAATGCCACCTCAAGAAGTGGTGAAACGAGCCGAAGAAGCCCCACCATATAATCAACTGCCTGAGGCTGAAAAACAATATGCTCTGTTCACTGATGGCTCCTGCTGCCTTGTAGGAAACCGTCGGAGGTGGAAAGCTGCTGTATGGAATCCTACACGGCTTGGTGCAGAAGCAGATGAAGGAAAAGGAGGATTTATTTTACTGTTGAATTTCCAGATGAAAGGGTTGTCAGAATCATCTTTCAAAGGACTAGAGAAGGGTGTTTACCTTCTCTGCCTTCAGGCATGCCTAAGATAGTTTTCAACTCGCCTGTTTTCTGAGCTTTAGTGTTTCTATCACAGAGTTAAACAATATGGCAGGCAACATCTCTCCCTTATTTTTGCTTTCATTATTTGGTACTTTGCTTGCATTATAAATTTTACCTGATGAGTCTGATATATATATATGTGGGGATTTATGGAAAATTAATATGCCTGAATTAAATTGTCAAGCACCCTGAAGCAAACCGTGAGATCAGGAAACAAGCGGATGTCTCACAGCCTGGTACCCCACGGGACCAGCAAACAGCAGGTGTCCTATCTCACGGCTGTTATCTCATGAAGTAGTGAGAAAAGAATGTTGTAGCAAGAACTGAGAGGCACCGTCTGGGAAGCAAAACACCTTGGGTCATCATGACACGGACAGCAAATGACAAGACACGTAGCCAATCATATATGAACTGTGTATGTATGTAACCAACGGGGTTTGTACTGGGGTGGAACATCTGGAATCAGAATGGTATAAATTGCCACCATTTTTAATAATAAACGGCTTTCGCTTGATCACATTGATCGTGGTGCGTTAGTCTGTGCTCTTGCCGCAACAAATGGCGCCCGAACAGGGACCCTCGGTTTCCTCAATTACTGCAGTAAGGCAGTTGAAAGTAGGACTGTAAGGGGGCGGGAAAGCCGGCCCAAATTATTCCTTGCTGCCCCGGCAAGAAGTCTTGCCAGTAGGGCAAGAAGAAATTCCTTGCTGTCTCAGCAAGAAGCCTTGTCGTTTTGACAGGAAGAGGAAGCGGCTAGCCGAGAGGAGCAGCCAGGATCGGAAGGGGGTGCGCACCCAGAATTACGGAATCTCGCCCTGATCAGGTGAGCGGTCGGGAAGGAAGATGGGGTTGGACAAAAAGCAAGAGGCTGTCCTAAATCTCCTCCCACATATGCTCTCTATGAGAGGAATTAAATATGATTCCCCCGCGTTAAAGGGGATAGTGAAGTGGGTGTGGAACAAAGGACTGATCCCTGAAATAAATGTAGCATTTGAACTCTGTCTGGGAAGTCATAGGGAAAGAACTATGGGATGATATCAGTCGTGGGGGAGCGACAGCCAAGGAAGCAAGTAAATATTCCACCCTTTGGAGGCTGCTAAAAGAGACTCTGAGTTCAATGAAAGCGGAACGCGAGGCGGCTGCGTCTGCGTTTGCCGCTCTGACTCCCAGTGTCTCCAATCACGCTAGCGGCATTGTTAACACCTCCGCTGCCTCGCCGCCGCCTGATAGTGCCGCTTCTACCTTTTCTACCCGAATTTCCATTCCTATTCCTTCCGCGCCGCCTTTGCCAAAAATGCCTGAGCATGCAGTGTTGGCTGCGCCTAAACCAGCGTATGAAGCATCCCAGACAACTCAGGGAGGCGATAATGCGGTCGTGGCGGGAGTTGATGGCGCAGTAAAAAAGACGGAGGAAGTTGGGCGTGGCGATCTCGGAGCTGGCGGCGCACCAAATACGAAAGCGGAACTTGAGCAGGGCGAACCGAGATGCCGGTCCGAGAGCATATACCCACCGCTACCGGAGTCTCCTTTCTCCCCCACGGAATCGAGCCCCAGTACCGAGACATCAGGGGCAGTAGAAGAACTACTGCAAGAGGTGCTGGAGAAACTTAACAATCTGGGCATGCAACCAAAACAGCAAACCGAAGGAGGAACATTGCCTTACGAACTCGCACCGGAGAAGACAGCAACGCCACCACCGTTCCCGACAGCGATACCGCCGCTCCGTCCCGGTCCTCCGGCGATCACATCAAATCAGCAACAAGTCCCGGAGCCTCTCTTCGCACCACCGCCGTTCTCATCACTGCCTACAGCTGCTGAAGATCCCAGCCGAAGATGGAGGGGTGTGATCCGCGACGCTATCGTGGAAGGGCATTTCTTGCCGCAAGCGTTTCCTGTCATACCGCAGGCAGGGGGGCAGGGGTTAAAGTGGGAGGCTTTTGATTGGAAAGTATTAGAACGGGCACGGGCTGCTGTTAGTCAGTATGGGTTAAAATCTTCCATGACTCAACAGATTATACAGTATATTTTCACTGCTGATTTATTGATTCCACAGGATAGTCAACAAATTGCTAATGTATTGCTGTCTCCATCTCAACAGTTGTTGTTTTACAGGGCTTGG
This sequence comes from Hemiprocne comata, assembly GCA_020745705.1. Classification (NCBI taxonomy): domain Eukaryota; kingdom Metazoa; phylum Chordata; class Aves; order Apodiformes; family Apodidae; genus Hemiprocne; species Hemiprocne comata. Next base: position 85,309,509 of record CM036616.1, on the reverse strand, counting down.
CAAAATTTGTGTGACAGAGAGTCGGCAAAACCTAGGCAGCAAATGATCCTCTTTATGGAGTTCAAACTCAGATGCTCATGGGTCAAGGACCATGGAGTAATGGTAATCTTCAAATGCAGCTCACCGCTGAGGTGTTGCAACTATCCCAGCAATTGGCTTATCAAGCAATTATCTCGATACACGAACCAGGGGTGACTCATTCATTTGCTCAAATTCGACAAGGTCCCAATGAGTTGTATTCAGATTTCATTGATCGCTTGCACCAAGCTATCAATAGACACCCCGACTTAGAGGAGGGGATGAAAGCCAAAATGCTTAGAATGTTAGCCTTTGACAATGCCAATGACAGAACTAAGCAGGTGCTGGGAACGCTGCCAAAAAATGCAGAAGTAGCAGACATGATAGAGATGTCAGAGCGAACAATGAAAACAGATAAAGCTGCCTATGTTGCTGCTGCTGTAACAGGTGCTTGTTTGAAAAGGGCCTGAACAAACCAAAGGATAAGAGATGTTTTAATTGTGGAAAGGAAGGTCATGTCCGAAGTCAGTGCAAACTCTCATTCAAGGGGAAGAAGTGGTGTACACTCTGTAAAAGGGATAATCATAACACTGATGATTGTAGAAAGAAGGGAAACTGGGATATGAGCGCGAGACCCCCTCGCGCTATGACACAAGTACAAGGGGCTTGGGCTGCGTCAACACAATCCCCAATGGTAGTCTCGGCACCCTCCACTCAGCCACAACTGGAAGTAGTGGATTTGGAAACAGCAGTAGATACCACTCTGACATCGACGGCAGTACAACTGATAAGTAGCAATGTTAGTGGCCCTTTAGGTAACAACTTATGTGCATTATTGCTAGGAAGGTCATCCACCAGTAGACTGGGAATTTTTGTACTGCCTGGGATAATTGATGCTGATTATACTGGCGTAATCAAAATTATGGTATATACCCTAACACCACCTGTTTTCATTCCAAAAGGTAGTCGGATTGCTCAATTAGTACCATTTAAATCTTGTGTGCCGAGGACAGGACAAGTGGAATGAGGAGACGGAGGTTTTGGTTCCACAGGGCAACCGCAAGTATATTTTTGCAATGGACATTACACAACACAAACGTGAGCAAATGGTGACCATGATTGCAAACAATGGGCAGAAATTAACACTTAAGATGTTACTAGATACAGGTGCAGATATCACCATCGTGTCTGCTACTCATTGGCCTGCCCAATGGCCAGTGATTACTCCACTATTTGGAGTTGCTGGCATTGGGGGAACACAGCTCACAAAAGTTAGCAGGGATGTAATTGCTTTTCAGTTTGTGGATGGTACAACTGTCTCCACTCGACCATATGTGATGCCCACGCCTCCAACATTGGTAGGGCTCATCGGTCGTGATTTGCTAAGTCAAATGAAAACTCAAATTGTTACCCAATCTTTTTAGCAGCGGCCACTGATGAGCAGCCGATCCTAAGGCTTAGCTGGAAATCAAATGATCCAGTCTGGGTCGATCAGTGGTCGCTCCCAGAACAAAAGCTGCTTAAGTTACAAGAATTGGTGGATGAACAATTAAAAGCAGGACACATTGTAATGTCTACAAGTCCATGGAACACTCCTGTATTTACAATTCCAAAAAAGAGTGGTAATTGGAGACTTTTGCATGATCTGCGGGCGATTAATGCAGTCATGAATGACATGGGCGCCCTACAACCAGGATTGCCGTCTCCCATGATGTTACCTGAAAATTGGGATTTGTTGATCATTGATTTAAAAGATTGTTTTTTCAATATCCCACTACACGAAGATGATGCAGAGAGATTTGCATTTTCTGTCCCATCTATAAACAAAGCTGAACCAGCTAAGCGCTATCATTGGATAGTGTTGCCACAAGGAATGAAAAATTTACCTACAATGTGTCAAATTTTCGTTGCATGGGCCTTAGAGCCAGTGAGAAAACAATTTCCAAATTTGTTGATTTATCATTACATGGATGATATATTGGTGGCTGGAGAACATATGAATTCAGTACAAATTTTGCACGAGCTCACTGTCACTTTAGAAACTTGTGGCCTAAAAATTGCCCCAGAAAAAATACAACAACAAGGGCCTTGGCAATACTTGGGGTGGACTATAACAAGCAGCACAGTAAAACCACAAAAAATAGAAATCAGAACAGAAATCAAGACATTGAATGATGTGCAGAAGCTAGTTGGAGATATCCAATGGGTCAGGACAATATGTGGTATCACAAATGATGATTTAGAGCCATTGATCAAACTGTTGGGTACTACTGCACAAGCCAATGAAACAAGAACACTTCAAACAGAACAGCGCAGGGCTTTGGAAATAGTAACTCAGAAAATTGCCCATGTCATGCTGATCAAGTGCATCCAGAATATCCTATAGTGTTAATGCTGGTTAATTCAGAATCTCCTTCAAAAGGGAGCACAGATGGTCAGTCTAAGAAACACCCTTGTGCTTTAATTATGCAGTGGATAAAACAACACAAAAATCCTCTAAGTGCTAGAATGGGTCTTTCTAGTAGTACAACCATCAAAGACAGTAAGTACTCGATTGGAGTTATTTGCACAACTGATCATGAAAGGTAGGGCCAGAATAGTGGAAATTGCTGGGCAAGAACCTTCAATGATATTAATTCCAATGGTTCAAACATATTTAGAATGGAGCATTAGACAATCAGAAGATTTACAAGTTGCCCTTGCAGGATTCATGGGTACAGTTGGAAATCAGTATCCAGCACATCGATTGATTCCTTTCCTGCAACATCAAGTTTTGGAACAGTTTCCATGGAGGTCAGAGATCCCCGTGGAGGGTATCACAGTATTTACAGATGCAGGAAAGAAATCAAAGTTAGCAGTCTGTACCTGGAAAACTGACCATAGTGCTTGGAAAGAGCATTTCATTCAAGGCCAACACAATGATTCTTTGCAAACCCTAGAATTGAAAGCTGTTGTTTGGGCATTACAAAATTGGCATCAGACGCCTCTCAATATTGTATCAGATTCTCTGTATGTGGTAGGGGTGGTATCTCGAATTGAAAGAGCAATGATTAGGGAAGTAAGTAATCCAGTTTTATCCAACTTACTAAAATATCTCTTGAGTTTGTTGAATATGCGTGCAGAAAAGTATTTTATCACACATATCAGAAGTCACTTGGTAATTCATGGTCTGGCTATAGGGAACAATCGCGCTGACCAGCTTGTTGCACCTGCATGGACTGGACCTTCTGTGGATATTTTTGCACAAGCTAGACAGTCTCATGACTTTTTCCATCAATCAGCAAAGATGTTGGCTCGTCAGTTTCACTTGCCTTTATCAGATGCACAGGGTATTGTGAAATCTTGTCCGTCTTGTCAAGAGATTGGGTTTGGCCTAGGGCTGGGCACTAATCCTAGGGGATTAAGACCTTTGCAGTTGTGGCAAAAGCATTTGTATAGTTGTTTTGCTGTGATGGGAGTTCCACATCAAATCAAGACAGATAATGGGCCTGCATATACATCAGTACGTTTCCAACGTTTCATGAATCAATGGGGAATTCAGCACATCACAGGTATTCCACACTCTCCAACGGGTCAAGGAATTGTTGAACGTGCGCATCAAACCCTGAAACAGTTGCTGTTAAAACAAAAAGGGGGAACTCCAGGGGTAATGCCAAGTGAACGATTGAGTAAAGTGTTATATGTATTGAATTATTTGCGTTTATCAGGTCAAAGCCAGGAACCACCTTTTCTAATACATAGCTTAGCTTTAAAAGATGCTATCACTGAAACAACAACTCAAAATCAGAAAATTTTAGTTCAGTTTAGAGATCTGCAAACTGGTCAATGGGAAGGACCTGCTGAGGTTAAACTAACTGGCAGAGGATATATGTGTTTGCTTACAGGGGACGGCATCCGATGGGTTCCTGCAAGATGGGTAAAACCGTGGAAAGGGCCACTTCCCAAAGACTCATCTGTAGAGGGCTCTGCATCAGAATAACATTGCAGGGAGCCTTTTATGCTTTTCCCACCATTAACCCCCAGCACAAACAATACTAAGTCATATCCATTATCACAGGTAAAACAGGGTTGCAACACATCACATAGAATTGTGTTGATACAGTAAATTTGTGGAGTATTAAGGAGTGCTTTGCTGTTAGTTTGTTTTTGCTTAAGCTTGCAGCCACAAAAGCTTTGATAAAATTGAATAAATTTAGGCTGATCAAAAAAAAAAAACAAAAACAAACACCACACCACCGAGTGCCTTAGTAACTAATATGAATACTGTTAGTCATGCTGTTTTGCAGAATCACGCCGCTGTTGATTTTATTGCTAGCACAGAACCTTAGTTGTGACAGTTTTAACAGAGTGTGCTGTGTGAATTTATCTAATAATTCGATTTTTTTTTACTGTTCATAAGTAGTTGCAGGCTTTGCAAGGGGACATGAAGAAGGTTCACGTCATGCATTCCCCGTCATCTCCGACCTTGGACTAGCTGCAGTCATGGGGGATAACTGGGTGGTCGTTGGAATTAGTAGAAGAAGGAATGGTAATACTGATTGTTATTGATGTAATATTGAAAGTTGTATCATGTGCTCTCTGTGACCAACAAGGCCTTGACTCGGGCCTGGATTGCTCAAAACAAAAAGGGGGAATTGTGGGGATTTATGGAAAATTAATATGCCTGAATTAAATTGTCAAGCACCCTGAAGCAAACCGTGGGACTGGTAAACAAGCGGATGTCTCACAGCCTGGTACCCCACGGGACCAGCAAACAGCAGGTGTCCTATCTCACGGTTGTTATCTCATGAAGTAGTGAGAAAAGAATGTTGTAGCAAGAACTGAGAGGCACCGTCTGGGAAGCAAAACACCTTGGGTCATCATGACACGGACAGCAAGTGACAAGACATGTAGCCAATCATGTATGAACTGTGTATGTATGTAACCAACGGGGTCTGTACTGGGGTGGAACATCTGGAGTCAGAGGGGTATAAATTGCCACCATTTTTAATAATAAACAGCTTTCGCTTGATCACATTGATCGTGGTGCGTTAGTCTGTGCTCTCGCCGCAACATATATTTATGTCTCTAATCAATCTATCAATGTTAGCTGATATAACTGTTCATTACTGTGACCTCTTCTTCCTAGCAGTACTTTCCTGTACTGGGTATTCTTATTTCTGAATCTGTCCCTCTGTTTTAAATAATTGCAAGAGGTCTCCCCTCAGCCTCCTCTTTTCCAGGCTGAACAGCCCCAGCTCCCTCAGACTCTCCTTATAAGTCCTGTTCTCCAGACCCCTAATCAGACTAGTTGCCCTTCTCTGCACCTTCTCCAGCACCTCAATGTCCTCCTTATACTGTGGTGCCCAAAACTGCACATAGTACACGAGGTGTGGCCTCACCAAGGCCAAGTAGAGGGGCAGGGTCATCTCCTTGGTCCTGCTGGTCACCCTATTTCTGATGCAGGCCAGGATGCAGTTGGCCCTCTTGGCCACCTGGGCACGCTGATGGCTCATGTTCAGCCAGCTGTCAGTCAACATCCCCGGGTCCCTCTCTGCTGGGCATCTTTCCAGCCCCTCCTCCCCAAGCCTGTAACTCTGCTGGGGGTTGTTGTGGCCAAAGTGAAGTACCCAACATTTGGTCTTACTGAAACTCACACAATTGGCCTCCGCCCATAGATAAAGCCTGTCCAGATCCTTCTGCAGAGCCTCCCTTCCCTCAAGTAGATTGACTCTCCCACCCAACTTCTTTCTTCACAGAAAGAGTGGTGAAGCATTGGAACAGGCTGCTGAGGGATGTGGAGGAGGCACCATCCCTGGAGGTGTTAAAAAAACAGGTAGACATGGTGTTTAGGGAGATGGTTTAGTGGTTAGGGGTTGTAGGGTGGATGGTTGGACTTCATGATCTTGAAAATCTTCTCCAACCTGATGATTCTACGATTCTATATGGAACACTACTTTCAGAAATACTTTGTCATCTGGTATAACTGGGTTAGTTGCTACAATAATTATTTATTTAAATTTAGTAGAAAAAACTTTTGCTGATTTTCTTAGTTTTTTCCTCAACTGCTCCTTCTCTGGTGTGGAAACAAATAGAGGAAACAACTTTCTTGGAAGCCCAACAGTCAACTTAAAACAGTCAAGGGATAAAATAATTTTGAGTGCTTAAGAGTTACAGATATTTTTATTTCTCTGCACGTTTGGGCCATTTCCTCTGAATCCTGAAACCACAGTCATTTTGTGTATGTGCAAGAGACTCATTCCTCAAGTGTCTTCTACCTATAACCTGGTAAATGCAATTTTAAAGCAAATTGTTCTTGTATAAAACCTCCTGTATTGACAGTTCCTGGCACATGAATTTAAGGCTTGGTTGAAGCAATGTTGGCATGCTCTTATGGCTCTCCTTTTTTCCTGGTATTCTCCTTCCCTCCATCACAAGGAAGCTTACTCTGAGAGATGACTTAAGAGAAAACTGTTACTGTGGCTCCATTTCACGTAGTCAGTGTCATCAAGCAGCAACAGTAGGGTTACTCAACAAGTTGGGGAACAAAACAGGTGCTGAAGATGCCCACAACACAGGCAAGAGTACCCTCCCTGACCAGAGGGCAGTCCTGCTGCACCTGAACACACTGGAGTCTTGGGGTACTTCAGCACAGGGGCTATCAGCAGTTCCAGACAATGTATGGGATGAATAAGGTCATTTGACACACTGCAGGGAACTTCATTCTCACATTTGTCTACATATGAAATATTCAGTCCCTGTTTCTTTAAGGGTCTTCTTATTCTATAAGTCATTATTGTTTCACACTCATCTGTGACATAGGGTGACAAATTATATGTTTAAAAGCTTTTCTGTACTAATTTTTTTAATTATGATATTTAAAATTAATTCTTATAATGGTGGTTCAACTCTGGTCTAAAGACAGTTTCAACTGCTGTAATTTGTTTAAGGTTGTTGTACAGACCCTAATGGAATTCTTCTATGAAAGTAAGCTTCTTAGGTAATATCATTTTCAAAATGTGATGCATGTCTTCCTCCAAAACAAAAGCAAAGTCATCCATACAGGAATTTGAAATAACATGAAGAAATGTTACTAATACTGATACTGATACCATGTGTTTTGCTGATATGAGAAAGAAACAATGCAACAAAAGAAAGAGATGCTGAAGTCTGGTGAGATCATGGAAAGTACCTAAGGAGAAACAAAAAAGAAAGTTTACCACAACAACCTTACAGATCTTGAATTTTGACAGGTCACCTAGACCTTATTGATGCATAGAGAGGAGAATACTTTTAGTCCTGAGATAAAATGTCTCCTGTTTTTTAATAAAGATTACAAAACATAGGGTGGGGAGGGACCCCAAGAAGTCATCCAGACATCTTAACTTTAAAAGAAATCCCTGATATTTAGGTTGCCAACAGATATGGTTTATGAGAACTATATATGCAACCAATCCTTGTGCCTGCATGAAGATACGTGATCTCCTGGGTACACCTATCATGACTGAGTGGCTGCTTTTTTGAGTGACAGAACGATGTTCTCAAGTAAGTTCATAACAAGCACCCTGGCCAGAAGCTTACAGCACATCTGAGCTAAATTTTTTTAAAAGCTTCCAGCAACATACATTTCACAGCCTCCTCAGCAGTCTTGCAGTTTCTGTTAGCATGTGAAAGTGTTTCATAATACCCAGCTGACATGTTCTCTTCTCCCATCTTGAAAACAGTGTTTGGTTCAGTGTTCAGGCATAGAAAGCTCTTCACCTAGCTCTTCACCTTCTGTGCTGCTGCTCTGCAGCTCATGAAAGTGTGTGCTCATCCTCCAGCTTTGCAGGGCCTGGTGAGAATGAAGGGAGATCCATGTGAATATGAAGTCCTTTTAAAGGGGACTTTTTATTCTCCATTCTGTGGACATGTAATTTAGGGTCAAGTCAAAGCACCCAGGCTTCAAAGCTTTATCATTAGTAGGAAGAGATAGATACTTTCAGAGGCAGTTTGCATGCTTATTTAGATAAGCAATATGTGCTGTAACTGCTAGAGAACATTAAAATAACCTTTTAGTATTTTTGGTTGTAGCTTCATGGATGAAAACAAAAATACCCAAATTCTTCTGTGCTCTGAGCTGATCTAGAAGCAACGTAACCATGCTAGCCCTGAAAAAAGAACAAGCTTTTGTGTAGGTCAAATAATCTTGGCTACTGCACTTTGTACCCACAATAACCTCAATGGTTTTGTGGTTGGAGATTGCCTTACATGGCCTGCTGGAGAATGAATAGCCTTGGTCTACTTTTACCTAGTTTGGAAGATCATCATTACATCGAATATGCTGAGTTGGAAGGCACCCATCAGGATCAACGAGTCCAATTCCTGTCCCCGTATAGAGCACCCCAAGAATCACACCGTGTGCCTGAGAGCATCATCCAAACACTTCTAGAACTCAGGCAGGCTCAGGTGCTGTGACCACTTCCCTGGGGAGCTTGTTCCTTTGATTTGATGACTCTAACCAATAAAAATTCCTCTTCAAGAAGTTGCTGATTCGTTATTTTCGTTTTTGTGTAGGTACAATTAATTCCTTCTTGCATTTAGTTCTTTACATGTTTCCCATCTTATTGCTTCCCGTTATTAAGACTATTTTGCAGTTCACTTGCACTAGCAGCCAAAAAAACATGCTGATAGCTCCACCACTAATTGACAGAAATTTATTAGTATACCTTTTGTTCCTTAAACCAGAGATTAAATTACTATTTTGAACCAAACTGGAAACAAAAGAGATGTCATTTCTTTTCTAGGGCTTTTAGAAAACAGTACAGATAAACACTTTTAGATGTAGTGATGTGGGACATAATTTGCTTCATGTAAATATGTGCAAGTGAGTAAGAAGCAACAAGAAGACTGTGTTCTGTAATACATCTCCATACTAAGAATAAAGACAGATAGGTGATACAAATTGTCTCTGAGCTTCTGGGAGCTCTCTAATATTATGCTTATTATTAGAAAATAATTCTGTTAAAGAGTTTTAAAAATTAACCATGTCCAGGGTTAAATTAAGAGGAACGCTGCCAGCAGGTCAAGGGAGGTGATCCTTCCCCTCTCCTCAGCACTGGTGAGGCCACACCTGCAGTACTGTCTGGTTCTGGGCTTGCTAGCACAATGAGACATGGGAATACTGGAGACAGTTCAGTACAACAGAAAGATCACTAAGGAACTGAAACACCTCTAATATCAGGAAAGGTTGAGTAAGCTGGGACTGTTTAGCCTGGAGAAGAAGAAGCTCAAGGAAGATCTCATAACTGTGTACAAATACTTGAAAGCAGGGTGTAAGCAGGGTGGAGCCAGGCTATTTCCAGTGGTGCCTAGTGACAGGACAAGTGGACACGAGGTTCCTCCCAAACATGAGGGTCACCAAGCACTGGTGGAGGTTGCCCAGAGAGGTGTGGAGTCTCTCTCCTTGGAGATATTCAAAAGCCACCTGGACAGCTGCTCTAGGTATCTCTGCTGGACCTCGTCTAGGCCTGGACTAGAAGACCTCCAGAGGTTCCTTCCAACTTCAACCATTCTGTGACTAAAAATCAGACTACTGCTGTTTTGTAAAATTATATGCATGGAAACACTAGAGAAGAAAGCAAGTACTGATCATGTTCAGAAATACCATCTTGTGGTGCCTGAAATGACTGAATATACTGATAGAACACTTACATGTAGTATACAATTACATGTAGTGTCTACATGCCTGCTACAACAAGATTTCATTTTAGTTTTATGAATCCTTAGTACTATTGTAGTGATTTCTTTCAGTAGATTAGGTTGTTTTGGTTTTAAAATTATTATTAATTACTATTAATTACTTTGCAACAAATTATTCATAATAATAAAATAATATAATCTTATGGGAAAAGGATGCCATCCAGAGGGACCTTGACAGGCCTGAGAGGTGGTCCTATGTGAACTGCATAAAGTTCAACAAGGCCAAGTTCAAGGTCCTGAACATGGGTCAGGGCAATCCTGAGCACAAATACAGGCTGGGTGCAGAGTGGATTGAGAACAGCCCTGAGCAGGACTTGGGGGTGTTGGTTGATTAAAAGCTCAACAGCCCAGGAAGCCAAACATATTCTAGGCTGCATCAAAAGAGGCATAACCAGCAAGTCAGGGGAGGTGATTCCCTCCCTCCACTCCACTCTCACAAGTCCCCACCTGGAGTACTGTGACCAGTTCTGGGGCCCCCAACGCAAAAAGGACATGGAGCTGAGGTTGCTCAGACAGGACTCGTTCTTGGTGAAGCCATGCTGGCTGTCTTGAATCATTTCCCTGTCCTTCATGTGCCTTAGCATAGCTTCTGGGAGGATCTGTTCCATGATCTTCCCAGGCACAGAGGTGAGGCTGACAGGTTGTTAGTTCCCAGAGTCCTCCTTTCTACCCTTTTTAAAAATGGGTGTAATGTTTCCCTTTCTCCAGTCACCAGGGACTTCACCCAACTGCCATGACTGTTCAAATATCATGGAGAGTTGCTTGACAACTACATCAGCCAGTTCCCTCAGGACTCTGGGATGCATTTCATCAGGCCCCATTGACGTATGTATATTTAGATTCCTCAGGTGGTCAAGAACCTGACCTTCTCTTAGAATGTGAGGGACTTTGCTCCTCCAGTCCCTGCCTTACTGTCCATCCACCTGAGAGGTGTGGGAAGAGAGGCTGCGAGTGAAGACTGAAGCAAAAAGTTGTTGAGTACCTCAGTCTTCTCACCTGTTGCTACCAGTTTGCCAGTCTCATTTCCCATCAGGGTGGGAATGCTTTCTTTGATCTTCCTTTTCTGGCAGACATGTGTAGAAGCTATTCTTTTTACTCTTCACATCCCTTGCCAGGTTCAGCTCCATCTGTGCCTTGATCTGCCTCACCTCATCCCTACATAACTGGGCAGTGTCCCCATATTCTTCCTAGCATACCCATCCTGCTTTCACTGCCTGTGCATTTTCTTCTTGCCTTCTTGCCCTTTACTTTGGCCAGCAGGCCTCGACCCAGCCATGCTGGTCTCTTGTCTTCATTGCCTGATTTCTTACACCTGGGGACTGAGAGCTCTTGGACTTTATGGAAAGCATCCTTAAAGATCTGCCAGCTCTGTTCTGCTCTCTTGTCCCTGACAGTAGTTTCCCAGGGGATCCTATTGATTAACTCCTTGAAGAGCTGGAATTTTGCTTTCCTAAAATTTGGTGTCCTGAATTTACTCTTTGCCTGACCCCTATCCCTCAAGACTGCAAACTCCACTGGTACCTGATCACTGCAGCCCAGGCTGCTCGCAGTCTTGATGTCGCCAATTAGCTCACTTGCACTGGTTCCAGTATCACATTGTCTCTGGTAGGGGTGTATATTACCTGGCTCAAGAAGTTGTCCTCAGTGCACTCCAGGAGTCTCCTGCATTTGTGTACAGCTTGCCATGCTCCTTTTGCAGCAGATGTTAGCATAGTTGAAGTCCTCAGCCGGACGAGAGCCTGGGAATGTGGTGCCTCCAGTAGCTGCAGTAAGAAGTCTTCATATTGGTATACTTAGAGATAGGGTAATTTTGCATTTTTTGGTGTATAAGAGAAATCCTGTGTTATAAGGGAGGTGTGATTGGTTTGTGGACTTACCACCTAGCACCCCTTTCTGTGCTGAACAGGAATGAAGCAAATATTTCAACCCTGTGTGTGAACTGGAATATTGCACACCAGGTAAATGGATCCTGCTTTGGGACCAGATCAATACAAACATTTCTCTAACTTTTATTAATGCAGCTAATCACAAAATCTGTAGTTTCCGGGACACTTGGTGATGCTCTGCAGAGAGCTGACTGATTATTAGATACTGGCTATCCTCTGATTTCCATCTGCTGAACTTCGTGTAAGACATTAAATACAACTACGTTAAATGCCCGAGTTATGTTTCTGTTTAAGCAGTTGCTGTGCAGCAGTTATTCAAATGCTAATTCATGAACAAGTTGGTCTGCACACAGTAGTCAGTGTATATAAGGATATATATGTATGTGTATATCATATATATATGGATATATATATAAAATATGTATTATATATGGATATATAGGATATATATGTATATGTATATATATGTATATGTATATATATGTATATGTATATAAGGAGAGATATAAAAACAACCTCATTTAAAATGTGGCTCACATTAAAGGGAAAGGTTTAAAACAAGGTTCTCAAGCATTGTTACTACTTGTTGGGTGCTTTCAATGTAGCCAATATTTTCTTTTAGTCCTCAAGCTGAGACAGGCCATTTTTCAGTTCTTAACTGTTTTTCTGTCTGAATCTGTAACATGCCTCTTCACACTGCTACTCCATTTCTACAACTCCAGGATAATTTAGTCTTTGGATTCTGAGGTAAGACTGCTAATAAGATTGCCAGTTCATTCTCTCTTTTGGCAGCGCTTATGAGAGGAACCATACTCAGACCACCAAGTCATTTCATGCAGACACTGAATAACTGCCAGATAGTAATAACGTTCCATCATCTCCATGTGGGATTGCTTCAAATTGTTAGCATGAATTTGTCTTTGTAATTATTTTTAAAGTTGCCATGACAACAGTTTAATAAAGACAGGTGTTAACTATTTTAAACATATATTATGAAAACAGATCACTGAGATTTTCTGCTTAAATTATCCCCTGATGTTATTTTAATAATGTCAGATTTTTCTACATGGAAATACGAGTTTTGAAAAACAAAAACAAAACAAAGAAACCAGAAAAAAACAGACAACAAATTAATCAAAACCGAAATAACTCCCTGGATGGTTTTAGAAATCTGTTTCTAATGTCTTTCTGCAAACAAGAAGTTAACAAAAGTCAAGTGAAAAAGCTACTATCTCAGAGTTTCAGAGTATCCTGGTTCTTATTGTCCCTGGGCCTCTGCTTTTCTTCTCAAGTCAGAGAAGTTGAGAAAAACAACTTGCAGTCTAGTTTCCACAAAATCAGTCAACCATGGTTGCAAGTCACATTAGAAAGAGCCTAAGGATGGACTGCTGAAAAGTCTTCAAGATTAATTTTATCTTAAATCGAATTTCAGAAGATAATTTAATATTTTTATGTGCCAGTCTCAGTTAGGATTAACTATTCTCCAAGACATCCTTTATTTCAAAAGGGACTTAACTTCCTGTCCATTCAGAGAACTGCGAATTCAGCATTCATTATATTATCCTCCCCTAGGATGGTTTTTTAAAGGAACAACATGTTTTTATCATTGTGACTGATTGGTCACACCCTTAATGCATCCCAGGATGCCACTAGCCTTCCTGGACACAAGGGCACATTGCACATTGTTGGCTCATGGTCAGCCTGTTGTCCACCAGAACTCCCAGGTCTTTTTCCCCAGGGCTGTTCTCCTCTTTAGCAGGTCAGCACCCAACCTGTAGTGATACATGGGATTGTTCCTCCCAGATGCAGTACTCCACCCTTGCCCTTGATGAATGTAATTAGGTTTCTCCCTGCCCAACTCTCCAACCTCTTCAAGTCACACCAGATGGTGGCACAGCCTTCTGGTGTGTCAGCCACTCCTCCCAGTTTTGTGTCATTGGCAGACTTGCTGAGGGTACACTCTGTCCCTTCATCCAGGTCATTGATGAATATATTAAATAGGGCTGGACCCAGTACCAAACCCGGGGGAACAACACTAGACATGGGCCTTCAACTAGACTCTACCCCACTTACCACAACACTTCTTCAGCCAGTTGCTAATCCACCTCACTGTCCAATTATCCAATCCACACTTCCTAAGTTTGGTTGTGAGGATGCCATGGAAGACAGTGCCAGAAGCCTTGCTGAAGTCAAGGTAGACCACATCCACTTCCTTCTTCTCATCTATCCATCCAGTTATTCCATTGTAAAAGGCTAGCAGATTGATGAAGAATGACTTCCCCTTGGTGAAACCATGTTGACTACTCCTGATAACCCTCTTTTCCTCCACATGCTTTGAAATGGCACCAAGAACAAGCTGTTCCATCACCTTTCCAGGGATGGGGGAGAGGCTGACCAGCCTGTAGTTCCCTGGGTCCCCCTTCTTCATTTTTTTGAAGACTGGAGTGACATTGGCTTCCCTACTGTCCTCAAGCAATTCTCCCATTTTCCAGGACTTTTCAAAGATGATGGAGAGAAGCCTAGCAATGACTTCTGCCAGCTCCCAAAAAGAATAATTGTCTCGAAATAGCTGCCCTGACAAACTGGACATTGTGGTCAGGTGGGGGCCTCATTCAATAACCACCCGGACCCTGTTCTTGCAAGGAGAGCCCCTTGTTTGGTAAACACCATGATAAAGTGGACACTGTCCTTGAAAGGGGAGCCCTCCTTTGGCAGCCACCCTGATAAATGGGACACTGTCCTTACTTGATAAGGAGCAGTGGCCAGCAAGAGGAGCCTCGTGGAGGCACAGTGCCACCTTGCCAAAGACCACTGTCCTGCTTAAGGACAGAGCTCATGTGTGACAATAAAGGTCATTGCTTGGCCAACCCGGATGGGGGGGGCAAGTGATCACCTGGACCCCCGCATCCCACCGACTCATTTCCAGAACAATCCCAAATCCAACACAAAGTCTGCACAAAGCAGGCTGAGCCTCACCAGGAGAGGCAGGGCCAGGTGCCATAAAAGAGGGAGACTCAAGATGCTCAGGGTGCACTCCCACCATCCAAGGACCACAACGTCATGCTGAGATCGTCGCTGGATCCAAGGGTGGTGATATCTTTCCTATCCACTCTTTCTTTATCTGTGTCTCTCTCTCTCTCTGCCTCTCTCTTCATCTCTCTCTGTCTCTCTCTGTTTCTAACCTTATTCTCAGCACATAGGGGTAACATCACCTCTAATTTCGCTAAGTTTTTCCAGTTGTAACGTGTTATTTTGAGAGTACGATTTTGCTAAGTTCTGCTAGTTGTAATCCATGGCTTTGAGAGTGATATTGTTGTGTGTTTCCTTTTGACAAGCTTTGTAATCTTACTCAATTTTAAAAAAAGGTGTGTTTTGTGAAAGCCTCCTGGGTCATGGTCTTACTCCTAGAGTACCACGCAGAGTATTCCTGAGCTTAATCTCACCGCATGGGTTGTTAAAAGAGATATTTATATTTAGTTTGGACCCCCAGCTCTGAGGAGCCATGACCACTTTGTGGGGTGTAATATTTATATTTAGTTTGGGCCCCCAACTCTGGGGAGCCACGACCACTTTGTGGGGTGTAATATTTATATTTAGTTTGGGCCCCCAGCTCTGGGGAGCCATGCCCACTTTGTGGGAGGTGATAGAGCCATACCCACCTTGTGGGACATGATAGAGCCGTGCCAACTTTGTGGGACGTGACAGTGCTGTACCCACCTTGTGCAACTTGACAGTGGACACCCAATTTACTTAACTGATCTCTAACCCAGTCATCTCCAGCCAAGGCAGTTTTCCTTCCATATGACTTCCTCTGTGGTCTTGAAGGTCTGGGACTCCTGAGGGCTGGCCCTAGTAGTGAAGACAGAAGTAAAGAAGGCATTCAGTAAATCTGCCTTCTGTGTATCCTCCATCACCAGGGCACCCACTTCATTCAGCAGCAGGCCCACATTTCTTCTAGTCTTCCTTTTGCTACTGATGTATTTGAAGAAGCCCTTCTTGTCCTTTGACATCCCGGGCCAGATTTAATTCCAAGTGGGCCTTAGCTTTTCTTGTCACATTCCTGCAACTCTGGAAATTCTCTTATATTCCTCTGAAGTTTTTTTCTAGTTATTTTACTTTTCAGTTAAATCTCTTCTAAGTCACTGCACTTTCTGAAATTAATATCACAGAATCACAGAATTACCAAGGCTGGAAAAGACCTTTCAGATCATCAAGTCCAGCCTATGACTAACACCACCACACCATCTAGACCATGGCACTAAGTGCCACATCCAGCCTTGCCTTGAACACATCCAGGGACGGTGCCTCCACCACTTCCCTGGGAAGTCTATTCCAATGTCTAATCACCCTCTCTGTGAGGAAGTGCTTCCTAATATCCAACCTAAACCTCCCCTGGAGCAGCTTGAGGCTATGCCCTCTTGTCTTGTTGCTAGTTGCCTGGAAAAAGAGCCCAGTCCCCAGCATGCTTTTCAGTCAGTGTCTGCTTCTAGGACTGATAACACTCAATGTCTATAGTTGTTGCTGGAGAGTGGTATGCAGAAAGGCTTTTGACTATACTTATTCTGATAGAAACCAAGGTCACTGCTTGGTTCTGCTAAACTTCTTATGTACAGGAAAAGAAAGAAAGAAAAAGGTGTCACACCTGCAACCTCCTTGTCACGAGGAGTAGACTGGACAGGTGATCAAAATTGACCACATGAAGTATTCCATCCCATACATGTCATGCTCAGTATAAAATTGAGGGATCATAAGGGTTAAGTTCTCTTCATCAATGGCCTGCATCCTGGGACATCTCAGTCTCTTCTTCTGCCTTTCATCCCCATCCATTTGGTTTATTCCTGAGTACAGGCCTTCCTAAATCCTATTCCTGTCTGAGCTCTCTCTGGGATTTTACCAGAACCTGCTCTGCAGCCTTGGTGGTGACATGAGCGTTATGGGATGATTAGTGGCATACTGGTTTTATATATCTTTGTACATAGTTCATTATTTTCTTTTCCATCCTTACTGCTTCATTAAAGCTGTGTAGTTTAGTTTAGTTTCCAACCTGTAATCTCTCTCCCTTAATCTCTTTCCTTACTCTATAGAAGAAAGGGAGAGGGGTTAATATAGAGCTTCTGTAATTTGTTCAGTTGTCAGCCCTGTGTTAAAACTTGACAGTTTTTATTACTCTGTATCTATGATAGGTACTGACTTATTTATTATTTTGTTCCTGAGGTTAAAATACATTTCCATCTTCTAAAGATTGTCATTGTTTTTCTTTCAAAAGATGTATGGAGATATTTTCAAACAAACAGTTTTCTTCATAGCTGTATATCTGCCTCTTATATTAAATCCTCTTTATTGTTTTGAGTTCTAAATGTGGAAGGTGGAGTGAAAGCTTACATTACCATTCAGAAGAGGAGTTGGCATTGGTGCAATTAGGACCCATGCTTTATAACAAAAGGAAACCCAAACCAAAAATGTTTACTTTAAAAAAAAAAAAAAGTGTTATCCCAAGCCGCAGTCAATTTTACAGAATTATTCTCTATTCTAATTTGGGAATTTACGGTCTTCAATGTCTCACATTACACAGAGTGATGGTTTCAGTTATCTAAAAAACATGTGCAACAACCCACAAAATTTTTCTGCCAGTGTCATGAAACTGAGCATTTTATCAATTTCACTGACAAACCAAGAATTTTGTATTACCAGAAATAATTAATAATTGGTACTTTTGTTTCCAGTACTGCTACCAGAACATAATGTATTATTAGAAATAACTAATAATAGCTGCTTTGATGACTAGTACTACTATTTGTCACTGAGATCTGACATGACAAATACCCCTAGGTGAGCTATACAACCAATTCTCTTTTTTTTGCCTTCTGGGATTTTATCTCAATTATAGTTAAAACTACATACTAAAACTAATGATGTTAAATACCTTTTTTGTCAGAATTGTTAACTTTGACACACATGGATTCATGCATGTGTACAGAGACACAGATAGTTATTGTGACTTTAGTAAAAAGCACTGCTCTGTCTTTCTGTGAGTCTGTTTTCAGGATTTCTTTCAAAGATACTCTCAGCTGTGAGTCCATCCTATTTTCAGCCTGGGAGCTTCAGCTATTTGAGTAGGAATATTCCATTCTGAGTAGGATTTTGGAGATCCTATGTAACTCTAGATATGAAACAGTTAAATCTGTTATATTCACTAAATGTATAAATATGAAAAATATTATCCAGGTTTTGAAATGGTGCCGTGCTTCCTCAGAATTTGAAATCTGGAAATTAGAAAGCATCTATAAACATCTAGTCTCAGAACACAGCATATCTAGGAATTACTGTGTCCAATTAATTTGAAAAAAAAAGCAGCATTAAGTAATCTGACTTGTTAAGGAATATGAACAAGTTTTCCAGGTGGGAATTCTGACCACAGAATATTGATTATGTTCTTATATTACTGCCTTTTTTGGTATCTAGGTACACTACAAATATATATGCTATTGGGTATATTAGGAGTAGATCCCTGTTTAGATCTATTGATAATACACTTTTTCTGTGTCATATTCAAGGTCTAAATGTATGTCAAGTTCTTGCTCACAGTACAGAGTTAATCCCTGCTTTAAAATATCACAATCTAAATTGTTAGCTGTTAATTGATAGACAAATAATATATTCCCTTATCTATGGGTGCTTTCTTACACCTTCCATTTTTATCTTTCTTAAGATATCTTAATCCAGACATCGTATTTCAACAACTCAAAAGAACATAGAAACGACATAATAAAAGTGCATATGCCTACTTAAAAATATCACTGTCTTACTCACTTTCCAGTTGTTCTGATAAAAATTGCTTTGAATTAATGGTTAGGACCTTACTGACTTTGGAAAATTTGGAACAGCCTGAAACATACTAGCCATATTCTGAGAAGCAATTGTCAGAAAGTGTTCATATCATGGTAAGCAATACTAAGTGTGTGTGTGTGTGTGTGTGTGTGTGTGTGTGTGTATATATATATATGTGTATGTATACATATATATACACACATATATATACACACACACATATACACACACACATTAAATGGTCATGTATTTTATCAATAAAAAGAAATTAATTGTTTTTTAGTATAGTCAGATTCAAATAATTTATATAAGGTAAAATGAAACAGTGCTTTTGATCAAATCATTAATTGTGCTTTAAAACTACCATCCATTTCTAAGAAGAGGCTTAACATTACTGGAATGCAAATCAAGAAGATTCTTGATTCAAGAATCAAGAACTCCAGCCAGATCCAAGTGGAAACTTTCAGCTCAATGGTTTGATTTAGGCTTTCCTGTCTTCATCCACACATAGTTAAGATTGCTAAAAGATCAAAAGCATTGCAGAGTTGTTGTTATGGCCATCAGAAAGCATTTTTAGCATCTCAGATTAAAAGCCAAATGTTAACTGATCTCAGTTTTTAGTATCATTTGAACAGTATTTTATTGCAATATAATGTTCAGAATTCTCAAAGAATCTATATAAATAGCATTTATATAGAAAAGCATTTGAGACTGTCAAGACATTTTTGTGGGTGGAAGATTAATATCTCCAATTAGAGTTCAAAAGTAGTCATATGTATAAAGTTTATAGCTCAGATATGTTGAGATTTTTTTTTTTCCCTTATTTGCTGAGAATGTTGTTTTTTGGTTTTTTTGTTTTGCTTATCTAATTTCAGAGAAGAAAGTGTAAGGCTTGTTTTAATGAATGAAGATGCAGTCAAAGAGTAAATTTGTGTTAGCTTGCTCTGGAACATGTATCTCCTGATTCATACCAAAAGTCAAAGCAAAACTAGTTTCTGCCTTATCACTTAATATCTCTGGAGTTTCAGGATGATAACTAAACTTCAATAGGAAACATTAATCAGTCCTGTGGATAAGCACTTCTATTCAGTCAGGTTTTCTTGTAATATTCTGGGGGAAAAGCAGTAGCTTCAGCTTCTGTTTACTTGTTCTGTATATTTATTCTAGCTTCACAATATATGTACTGGGAATGGAGTCAAGTGAGAGGCTGAGAATAAGGTTTCTGTCTCAGTTAACTGAATTTTACTACATCTGGACTGTAGTAAGCAGTTTTTTTCTTGTACATTTTCCTATTCTATAAATTTCTGCCTTTCATCTACCTTTTTTTTTTTTTTGGTTGGTTGGCTAGTTGCTTGGTTGGTTGGTTGATTTGATTACATTTACCTTTGAGGAGATGCCAGCATGGCCCATCACTCCTATTTTATTAGTATAGTTGAAGAAACTAAGATTTCCTTCTGTGGATCCATAGAACTAAAATATTTTAATTAGGCCAAACCTAATCAAAAATTCTTTCCAGACAGCAGGCCTGATATTATTTCTGAGAGCAATGCTGTTTGTGAACTCTGTCCTTTTTGTGAACAGCCAAAAAGAGGGTCTAAGTAGCTAGAGTTGATCTAAAATTTTCTAATAGAACAATTTTGCTTTAGAAACAACCACTTTGACTAACATACTTCACAGAAGTATTAATTTTTTAAAAATCAAACAAAATAATCAGAATTATTGTTAGTCTGAGGTTAAAGGATTTTTGTATGGTGAAAACTTTAGCTCTGTAGTTCTTCTTTGTATTTTCATGTATAAACTCCATAACTGAGTGCTTTCGCTGGGTGTGGCAGGGTTTTGGTAGCTCCCCACCCAACCCCCTCCCCCGGGCTCCAAAAATCCAGCCCCACCTCTGGCTGAGGCTGAGCCCATCTTCAACAATGGCTGTGTCTCTGCCATTAACATATTGAAGACGGGGAAAATGAACTGCTTGTAAGACCTCAGGGCAAAGAAGGGGGGTGGGGGGGTGTTGAGAGCAATGGCGGAGAAGAGATACCGAGGTCAATGCAAAAGAAGCAGGAGGAGGTGGCTGAGCAGAGTTTCTCCTGCAGACCGTGGTGAGATGGCAGGCTGTCCCCCCTGCAGCCCACTCAGAAGCATGGTGGAGCATACCTTGAAGGTGCAAGGAGGGGCAAATGTGGACCTGCAGCCCACGGACAACCCCACGACAGGGGAGGTGACTGTTCCTGAAGCACCATGTGACTCTGTGGGAAGCCCTGGCAGGAGCAGTCTGTTCCTCAAGGACTGCACTTTGTGAACTGCGTGGACTAATACCAGAGAGGTTCGTGAAGGACTGTCTGTCATGGGAGGGACTCCGTGGGGAAGTAGGGGAGAACTGTGAGGAATCCTTCTCCCTGAGGGGGAAGGAGTGGCAGAAAACAACAGTGTGTGAACTGATTCTAAACTCCATCCTCTGTTCCCCTGTGCCTCTAGGGGGAAGGAGGTAGAGAAATTGAGAACAAAGTAATTTGGACCCGGGAAGAAGGGAGAGATTGGGTGAGGTATTTAAGCTCTGGCCTTTGTTGTTTCTTTGTCTTGTTCACATCTGATTAGCAATAAATTAAATTGAAATTTTTCGCCACGTTGAGTCAGTTTTGCCCATACTGGTGAGTGAATCCTCCTTGCCCTTGTCTTGACCCATGAACTTCTAGTTGGAGTTTCTCCTCTCCATTCTACAGTAGGGGAGGGGTGAGTGAGCGGCCATGTGGTTCTTTGTTATTAGCTGGGCCAAGACCACAACACTGAAATGTAAATTACAAAGTTTAAACTCATTCTTTTATCTTGAAAATGTAAATAAATGTTTTAAGTAATTGCCATTTCCCATAGAATGGAAATTCCTTTCTGAACCAAATTTTCTGCATAATTAAAAGCTTGTCCCATGTTTCAAATTTAATTTTGATACATGTAGGGATGGTGGGTAAGCTTCCTGTAGACATACTTAGTCAGAAAGTAGTGTCTAGAGTCTCTGTCTACACCAAGAAATCCAGAAATGCCTCTTAGCTCCCAAATTCACATTCTTTCTCAACTTCAGTGTGAAACCTAGGCATGCTCTGTGAAAGGATATAAGGACAGATATC
Organism: Hemiprocne comata; assembly: GCA_020745705.1. Lineage (NCBI taxonomy): Eukaryota > Metazoa > Chordata > Aves > Apodiformes > Apodidae > Hemiprocne > Hemiprocne comata. The sequence continues at coordinate 85,287,941 of CM036616.1, read as the reverse complement.
CTGCATATGAGCTAGAGCATGCTCCAACAGGTCCCTCATCTAGGTAGCCCTAGTCCTGGGCAATACCAGAACTGCTGTGCTCTGGCATGCCACAGAGAGTTTATGTAAAACGTAGCTGGCTGGCTTATTAGCCTGCACAGGTTTCTTTCACTGTAGAAGAACTTATGTGGTAAACAAGTTCATATGTATTACAATTTGGTAAGATACCTGATCTTGACAGGTCTCTCTGCATGTACCCTAATCCACTTCTGCTGGCATCTTCAGCTTGGCCATCTTTCTGTTTTTCCCTCTTCTTACCAGTAGCCAGTTAAATATCAATATAAACTCTGTTAAATTCTTGTTAATGTGCCAGTTAAAGACAGTTCTTTCTGCTTTTTCTGGTGGAAGAGCCCTGGAGGGAGGTGGGGTAAAGTATTTAGGCTCTGTTTTTTGTATTGTCTTTGTCCTCTGTGCACCTGTTTAGTGATAAATTAAATGGATTCTTTTTTTCCCCAAGTTAAGGCTGTTTTGCCTGTGACCATAATTGGTGAATGAACCCTCCTTGTTCTTGTCTTGACCCACGAGCTTCTAGTTGGCCTTTGTCCTCTCCATCCCACAGTGTGTGTGTGTGGGGTGGTATGAGTGAGTGGCCATCTGGCTGGCTGACATGTGGATGACAGCTTTATGGAACAGGTCATAAGGGAGCCAACTTGGAAGAATGCCCTCCTTGATCTGCTGCTCATCAACAGAGAGGATCTCATGAGTGAAGTGCAGATCGGAGGTTGTCTCAGCCACAGTGACCACAAGGCAATTGAGTTTAAAATCTCTGTTAACAAGGAAAACTGCCAGCAAAACTTCAACACTGGACATGAGGAAAGCAGACTTCAGGTTGCTTAGGGAGCTTCTGAGTCAAGTCCCCTGGTAAAATGTTTGCAGGTGCTGGGTTTCATGAGTGCTGGTCACTCTTTAAACATCACCTCCTAAGGGCACACGAGCAGGCAATCCCAAAATGTCAAAATCAAGCAGACGAGGAAGAAGAGCTGTTTGGCTGAACAGGGATCTGCTCTTGCAGATTAGGCAACAAAGGAAGGTGTATGCCCAGGGGAAGCTAGGTCAGGTGATGTGGGAAGAATATAGAGATGCTGCTAAACACTGTAGGGAGAAGATTTGAGCGACCAAAGCTCAACTGGAGCTGAAACTGGCCAGAATTGTGGGGACAATAAAAAGAGTTTTTTCAAATACATTAATGGCAAAAGGCAGTGTAGAAGCAACATTGGTTGGGATATAGATAAAGCAGAGGTATTTAATGCATTCTTTGCCTCTGTCTTTAACACTGATGATGGACCAAGTGAGCCTCAACGCCCTGAACTGGAGGACCATGACTGCAGCAAGGATCAACTCTTAGCCAACCCTGAACTTGTGTGGGATCTGCTGCTACAGTTAGATCCCTACAAGTCCATGGGGCCTGATGGGATCCATCCAAGAATCCTCAAAGAGCTGGCTGATGTCATCACTGGGCCTCTCTCTATGATTTTTGGGAGGTCCTGGGAATGTGGAGAGATCCCAGTTGACTGGAAACTGGCTAATGTTGTTCCAATATTCAAGAAGGGCAAGAAGGAGGATCTTGGAAACCACAGGCCCATCAGTCTAACTTCGGTGCCTGGTAAAATTATGGAAAAGATTATTCTGGGAGGTATTGAAAAACAGCTGGAGGACAACACAGTCATCAGTCGCAGCCAGCATGGCTTCATGAGGGGAAAGTCCTGCCTTTAAAAGTTAATTTCCTTTTAGGACAAGGTAACCCACCTGGTTGACCAAGGGATATTTCTGGACTTCAGCAAGTCTTTTGATACTGTCTCTCACAGTATCCTCCTGGACAAAATGTCCATCATACAGCTGGACAACCATGCTATACAATGGGTGAGCAAGTGGTCGAGCACAAAGAATGACAGTGAATGGGGTAACATCAGGCTGGCAAGCGGTCACTAGTGGGGTCCCGCAGGGCTCCATCCTAGGCTCATGCTTCTTCAACATCTTCATCAATGACTTGGATGGAGGACTCTAAGGCATTCTAAGCAAGTTTGATGATGATACAAAACTGGGAGAAGCTGTCAACTCCCTCGAGGGCAGGCAGGCCCTGCAGAGACCTCGACAGGTTGGAGAGATGGGCAGTCACCAACCACATGAAGTTTAAAAAGGGCAAGTGCTGGATTCTGCACCTGGGATGGGACAACCCTGGTGGTAAGTACAGACTAGGGAATGAGTGGCTGGAGAGCAGCGTGGCAGAGAGGGACATGGGGGTCCTGGTTGATGGCAAAATTAATATGAGCCAGCAGTGTGTCCTGGCAGCCAGGAGAGCCAACCGTGTCCTGGGGTGCATCAAGCAGAGCATTGTCAGCTAGTGGAGGGAGGTGATTGTCCCACTCTACTCTGCACTGGTGTGGCCTCACCTTGAGTACTGCATGCAGTTTTGGGCACCACAATATAAAAAGGACATCAAGCTATTGGAGGGTGTCCAAAGGAGAGCCACAAGGATGGTGAAGGGTCTGGATGGGATGACTTATGAGGAGCGGCTGAGGTCACTTGGATTATTCATCTTGGAGAAGAGGAGGCTGAGGGGTGACCTCATTGCCGTCTATGGCTTCCTCATGAGGGGGAGATATGGGGCAGGTACTGACCTCTTCACTCCTGTGACCAATGACAGGACTCGGGGAAGTGGCAGGAGGCTCAATCAGGGGACGTGTAGGTTGGGTATCAGGAAAAGGTTTTTCACCCAGAGCACAGCAAGCTCCTCAGGGAAGTGGTCACAGCACCAATCCTGCCTGAGTTCAACAAGCATTTGGATGATGCTCTGAGGCACATGGTGTGATTCTTGGAGTGCCCTACACAGGGACAGGAGTTGGACTCGATGATCCTGATGGGTCCCTTCCAACTCAGGATTTTCCATGATTCTATGATTCTGTGGTTCTTTGCTGTCTGGTTAGGCCTAAACCACTACAGTCATTATTAATTATATTAATGTATCATATATTGTATTTCTGAAATAGCTAATCTGTTATTTCCTCCCCAGGCATGCTATATATGTGGCCTTCAATAGGTGCTGGAGGAACAGTGGTGCTGTGTGTCTCTATGAAGATCTTTTTCCCATATTTCTGGGGAGATCTAACCTATTTCTTGAGGCAGAAGAGGTTAAAAGAGGTAAAGAAATGGGCAAGCAATGGAATTATCTCCATAATCGAAGAGAATAATTTTCATGCAGAGAGTGGGAAAGACTCTGCACAAGCTCTTCCCTCATCGATGAAGTAAAGGTGTGTCACAGTTTGACTCAGGATTGGCAATAAACCAGAGACAACAATGCTCTCGATCCCCTCCCCCTCCCACCCAGGTAGGGAAAGAGAGAGAGAATTAAGGAGAGAGACTTAGCTGGATTGAAAACTAAACTAGACACCTTCAATTACATGTACAATTATATACAAGTATGTTCAGGAATGTGCAAAAGCCTCTTGCCTCCCCCCACCCCCAGCAGCTCCCCCAGCATCTCCTGAGCTGTGAGCAGTCCCGAAATGTCTCAGCCTGCAGGCAGGAGATAAGGCAGAGCAGAGAGGGGCTGGGGTATGAGGGTTGTGAGGTCATAGATGCCTGAGCCTGGGGTTGACAGTGATGGATGGATGGAGTCCTCCCTGGACGCTGGCCATGGACGGAAGATAAGAGAAGAAGAAGCAGGAAGGAAGTTGTCTTCTGTGATCTCTGACCTTCCTCGGCGCTTAAGCAGATACATGGAATGGAATACCTTTGGTCAGTTCTGCTGTCTGTCTAGTCCAGCTCCCCTATGGGTGGGTCACAGATACAATTCTCCTGCTCTCAGTAGCATCTGCAGTGGCAGATTCACTGAGTAGAACAAACCGACCTTTGCATCTCAGCAGAAACATCAACATTCCAGTTTTACCAGCCCACTAGCTGGAACACTTGTTGCTAGTTAAAAAAGAGCTTACTGAAGGAAAAAAAAAAATCAGTAAAAGGAAAATTAGCTTCATCCTGGCTCAAACCAGGACAAGGTGCAAACCTTGTGGACAGGAGTAGTAACAGGGTAGTGCAGCTATTCGTGCACTATGAGAGTCTGCAAAAAGGCATCACCGTGGCTCTGCTGATGGGTAATGGGCCTAACTACATATATAAGAGCCTGTGGCTTGGGCTGGCCAAGCTAGGTTGCATGATGGCTTTTCTCAACTTCAGTGTCCACTCTGGATCTCTCCTGCACTGTTTTAATACATGTGCAACAAAAGCACCAGTGATAGGAGAATGTAAGTTCTGTATTGTCTGACTTACTACTGACTTTCTACTGCTTTATGCTTTTTATCAAAAATAGAAAATCAGAGCCATTCAAAGCTGCAAGCAATTCATATATACATACTCATATGCTGGCTAAAAAGAGGGGGAAGAGATAGTCTTGTTTAAATTTCAAGTGTATAAGCACAAAAAATATGCGGAATTCATTAGTATAATAAAAGGCTTAAATCTGAAACTCTGCAAGGACTGGACAGTGTACTAGCAGAAACAATCATGCATCAGCAAGCAAACAGCCTTGGTAGATATTTTAGTGATAGCACAAGCGTTAATGGCTTTAAGCTGGAAGAGGGTAAGTTTAGATTAGACATAAGGAAGAAATTCTTCACTGTGAGCGTAATGAGACACTGGAGCAGGTTGCCCTGGGAAGCTGTGGATTTCCCTTCCTAGGAAGTGTTAAAGGCCTGATTTGATGGGTCTTTGAGAAACCTGGTCTAGTGGGAGGTGTGCCTGTCCATAGAGGGTGGTTGGAACAGGAGGATCTTTAAGGTCCCTTCCAAACCAAACCATTCTATGATTCTATGATGTCATTTCCATTTCTGTTTTTTTGCTTATGTAGATACAACTGACTACAGAAGGACTCAGGTTCCCTTTGTTATTGGTGAATTCCTTTGGCTCAGAATGTTCACATACAAATTTATGGTTACTTTAGAACTACTTTAAAGTAGTGGTCTTAAGATTGTATTACTTGGAGCAAAGAATACAGCATGTTGAGCGGTAATGTTGGCTCTCTTACTAGCGTATTATGTAATACTGGGCTATTTATTTAACCTTTCTATTCCTTTTTTCCCATCTTTAATACAGGTTTGCAATAGTTTTCCATAATTCCTTATGAATCCATGAGGGCTCATTTTTTGGTGTGTATACAGGTCAATGAATGGCTAAGAGATTGGTGTCAAAGACAGGGTTTTGGTTTTTTTGATCATGGGATGCTATATGAGACACCTGGCCTGGTGGTGGCAGGTGGGATGCACCTGTCCCAGAGGGGGAAGAGGCTTTTGGGGCAGGACTTAGCAGGGCTCATTGAGAGAGCTTTAAACTAGATGTGAAGGGGGAAGAGGAGAAAACCGGGTCTGTTAGGGACAAGCACAAGAGGAACGTACCAGGGCCTGAAAGCAGGTGGTCTAAGGAGGATTTAGTCCCACCAGTGGGCTCTGTTTGTTTCCTGAAATGCCTGTATGCTAATGCACGCAGCATGGGGAATAAGCAGGAAGAGTTAGAGGTCAGTGTGCAGGCTAAGGGTTATGATCTGGTAGCAATAACAGAGACGTGGTGGGACAGGTCACATGACTGGAATGTGGGCATGGATGGTTATGTGCTTTTTAGGAAAGATAGGGCAGGGAAGCGAGGTGGTGGAGTTGCTCTTTATGTGAGAGAGCAACTAGAATGTATTGAGTTTTGTGCAGGGGCTGATGAGGGGCAAGTTGAAAGTCTGTGGGTAAGAATTAAGGGGCAGGCTGGTGTGGGTGATACAGTCGTGGGGGTCTACTACAGACCTCCTGATCAAGGCGAGGAAGTTGATGAGGCTTTCTACAGGCAGCTGAAAGTAGCCTCACAACTGCAGTCCCTAGTCCTCATGGGAGATTTTAACTACCCCGATATCTGCTGGAAGACTCACACAGCCAGCCTTTCACAGTCTAGGAGGTTCCTCCAGTGCATTGATGATAACTTCTTAATGCAAATGGTGGACAAGCCGCCTAGAAGAGGAGCGCTGCTGGATCTTGTCCTAACCAACAAGGAGGGCCTTGTTGAAGCAGTGGTGGTCAGTGGCAGCCTTGGCTGCAGTGATCACGAGATGGTGGAGTTCAGGATCCTGTGTGGTAGGAACAGAATACCCAGTAGGACCAGAACCCTGGACTTCCACAGGGCAAACTTTGGCCTCCTCAAATCAACTGTTAAGGGAAATCCCATGGGACAGGGTGCTAGAAGATAAAGGGGCTCAAGATAGCTGGTCAACATTCAAGGACCACTTCTTGCAAGCACAGGATCAGAGCATCCCAATGGTTAGGAAATCCAGTAAGGGAGCTAGGAGACCAGCATGGTTAAAAAAGGAACTGCTGGGCAAACTGAAGTGGAAAAGGAAAATCTACAGATCATGGAAGGAGGGGCTGGTCACTTGGGAGGAATATAGGGCTGTTGTCAGAGGATGTAGGGAGGCAATTAGGAAAGCTAAGGCCTCCTTGGAACTTAACCTTGCAAGTCAGGTTCAGGATAATAGAAAGGGCTTTTTCAAATACATAGCTAACAAAGCTAACACTAGAGGCAATATTGGCCCACTGTTGAATGAGGGGGGAGCCCTGGTGACAGAGGATATAAAGAAGGCAGAGGTGCTGAACGCCTTCTTTGCCTCTGTCTTTACTCCTGCAGGATTTCCCCATGAGCTCCAGACTCATATAGCCCCAGAAGTAGTCAAGATAGATGAGGAGTTTGACATAGTAGATGAGGATTGGGTTAGGGATCAGTTGAGTAATCTGGACATCCATAAATCGATGGGTCCAGATGGAATGCATCCAAGGGTGCTGAGGGAGCTGGCGGAGGTCATTGCTAGGCCACTCTCCATCATCTTCGGTAAGTCATGGGTAACAGGAGAGGTGCCTGAGGACTGGAGGACAGCAAATGTCACACCAGTCTACAAGAAGGGCAAGAAGGAGGACCCGGGTAACTATAGACCGGTCAGCCTCACCTCCATTCCTGGAAAGGTGATGGAACACCTTGTTCTTCTCTCTGTCTCTAGGCATATCAAGGATATGGGGATCATCAAGAGCAGTCAGCATGGTTTTATCAAGGGTAAATCATGTTTGACTAACCTCATAGCCTTCTATGAGGAAATTACTAGGTGGATAGATGATGGTAGAGCGGTAGATGTGGTTTATCTTGATTTCAGTAAGGCATTTGACACCGTCTCCCACAGCATCCTTGTAGATAAGTTGATCAGGTATGGGTTTGGTGATCAGGTAGTGAGGTGGATCAGGAACTGGTTGATGGGAAGGAGTCAGAGAGTTGTAGTCAATGGGGCAGAATCTGGTTGGAAGTGTGTGACTAGTGGAGTCCCTCAGGGGTCGGTACTGGGACCGATGTTGTTCAACATCTTCATCAACGACCTGGATGAGGGTACATTCTATACCCTCAGCAAGTTTGCTGATGACACTAAGCTGGGAGGAGTGGCTGACACACCAGAAGGCTGTGCTGCCATTCAGAGAGACTTAGACAGGCTGGAGAGTTGGGCGGGGAGAAACATGATGAAATTCAACAAGGGGAAGTGTAGAGTTTTGCATTTGGGGAAGAACAACACGATGTCCCAGTATAGGTTGGGGGCTGACCTGCTGGAGAGTAGTGTAGGTGAAAGAGACCTGGGGGTCCTGGTAGACAGGAGGATGACCATGAGCCAGCAATGTGCCCTTGTGGCCAAGAAGGCCAATGGCATCCTGGGGTGCATTAGAAAGGGTGTGGTTAGTAGGTCAAGAGAGGTTCTCCTCCCCCTCTATTCTGCATTGGTGAGGCCGCATCTGGAGTATTGTGTCCAGTTCTGGGCCCCTCAGTTCAAGAAGGACAGGGATCTGCTTGAAAGAGTCCAGTGCAGAGCCACAAAGATGATTAAGGGAGTGGAACATCTCCCTTATGAGGAAAGGCTGAGGGAGCTGGGTCTCTTTAGCTTGGAAAAAAGGAGGCTGAGGGGTGACCTCATCAATGTTTACAAATATGTAAAGGGTGAGTGTCAGGGAGATGGAGTTAGGCTCTTCTCAGTGATGACCAGTGATAGGACAAGGGGTAATGGGTGTAAATTGGACCATAGGAGGTTCAAGGTGAATATCAGAAAAAACTTCTTTACTGTGGGAGTGACAGAGCACTGGAACAGTCTGCCCAGGGAGGTTGTGGAGTCTCCTTCACTGGAGGCATTCAAAACCCGCCTGGATGCGTTCCTATGTGATGTGCTCTAGGTGACCCTGCTCTGGCAGGGGGGGTTGGACTAGATGATCTTTCGAGGTCCCTTCCAACCCCTAGGATTCTATGATTCTATGTTTCTATGATACCAAGCTTTAAAACAAGTGCTACAACATACTGATGAAATTAAATCATAGAATCATAGAATGCCAGGTTGGAAGAGACCTCACGGGTCATCCAGTCCAGGCTTTCTAGGTAATACAATAGTTGATATGAGATGGCTCAGCACCCTCTCAAGCTGAGACTTAAAACTGTCCAATGTGGGGGAATCTACCCCTTCTCTTGGGAGACTATTCCAATGTTTGATTGTGCTCATGGTGAAAAATGTACCTCTTGTGTCCAATCGGAATCTCCCCAGAAGCAACTTGTGCCCATTACCGCCTGTCTTTTCCATGTGACTCCTTGTAAAAAGACAGTCTCCATCTTCTTGCTGGCCACCCTTTAAGTACTGAAACATTGTAATAAGGTCTCTCTGAAGCCTTCTTTTCTCAAGGCTGAACAAACCCAGTGTTCTCAGCCTCTCCTCATATGGCAGGTCCTCCAGTCCTCTGACCGTTCTTGTGGCCCTTCTCTGGACCTCCTCCATCCTGTCCACATCCTTTTTGTAGACCAGGGACCAAAACTGAAAGCAATACTCCAGGTGTGGTCTGACAAACACCAAGTATAGCAGGATGATGACTTCTTCATCTCTACTAGTGATGCCCTTGTTGATGCAGCCCAGAATCCTGTTGGCTTTCTTTGCTGCTGCAGTGCACTGTTCACTCATGTTGAGCCTGTTATCCACCAAGACCCAGGTCCCTTTCCACAGGGCTGCTCTCCAGCCAGGTGGATCCCAGTCTGAACTGCACTCCTGGGTTATGTATTCCCAGGCATAAGACCTTACACTGCTCCATGTTGAACTTCATAAAGTTCACGCTAGCCCACTCCTCCAGTCTGTCTAGGTCATCCTGGAGGGTGGATCACCCTTCTGAAGTGTCAAGCTCTCCACTCATCTTGGTGTTGTCAGCAAAATTCATCAGGGTGCTCTTGGTCCCAACATCCAAGTCACTTATGAAGATGATAAACAGCATTGGGCCCAATATCAATCCTTGGGGAACCCCACTTGTGACTGGTTGCCAGTTGGAGGAGGAGCTATTTATTATCACCCCCTGGGTATGATCTGTCAGCCAGTTCCCCACCCACATCACAGAGCACTTGTCAAGGCCATAACGAGTCAGTTTGTCCAGGAGGAGGCTTTGGGGGACTGTATCAAAAGCCTTGGAGAAGTCCAGGTAGACGATGACCACCACTCACCCTGCATCAACTGAGCAGGTTACTTTGTCATAGAAGGTGATCAGGTTTGTCAAGCACGACTGGCCCCTGATAAATCCATGCTGGCTTTTCCCAATCACGTGCTTCAACTGACTTGGGACTGTCCCCAGGAGGATTTTCTCCATGACCTTTCCGGGGACGGAAGTGAGGCTAATGGGTCTGTAATTACTTGGGTTCTCCGTGGAACCCTTCTTATAGATGGGGGTGACATTAGCCTTCCTCCAGTCTTCAGGGACATCTCCTGATCTCCACATCTTCTCAAAGATTATGGAGAGCGGCTTTGCAACAACATCAGCCAGCTGTCTCAACACCCTAGTGTGGATGGCATCCGGACCCATTGATTTGTACAGGTCAAGCTCCAACTCTTCCTTCAGTGATGGCGGGTTAGTGTCTGCATCAGCCTGGACTTTTGTTCCTATGCCCTGGGACCCAACAGCACTGGTAAAGACAGAGGTGAAGAAGGTGTTGAGGACCTCTGCCTTTTCAGTGTTGTAGGTGACTAGTTCACCTCTCCTGTTTAATACTGGGCCAATATTATCCATATGTTTCTGCCTGTGGTTAACGTATCTGAAGAACCCTTTCTTAAAGTTTTTGGCATCTTTGGCCAATGTCAGCTCAAGCTAAGCTTTGCTTTCCTAACTGCATCTCTGCATGCTCTGGCAATGCCCTTGTAATTTTCAACCAGTAACATTCCACTTTTCCACCTCTGATACATTTCCCTTTTGGTTCTGAGCAGACCCAGAAGCTCACAGTTAAGCCAAGGGGGGTCTCTTGCTCAGCCTACTTCCCTTGCCTTTAGAGGGAATGAACCGGTTTTTCTTATCTAAGACAGTCTTCTTGAAAAACTCCCAGCACTCACTAGCTCCTTTACCCTCCATTGAAGCTTCCTATGGGATCCCTTCCAACTGAGCCTAGAGCATGCTGAAGTTTGCTCTTCTACAATCTAAAACCTTTGCTCTTGAATTAACCTTCATTGTGCTGAGCAGTATCCCAAATTCCACAATACTGTGGTCACTGCAGCCAAGTCTGTCACTAACTGAGATATTATAGAGCAGATTTTCTTGGTTAGTGAGTAGTAAGTCCAGCTGTGCCCCATTCCTGGTTGGCACATCCAACATTTGTGTGAAGAAGCAGTCTTCTACACATTCCAGGAATTTGATTGATGTCAGGTGAGCTGCAGTGTTATCCTATAGATTAGCATCATCAACTAAGATCAGGGACTTTTACCTATTAAAATTAAAGCCATGTGAGAAGTACAGGGAAATTAAATATTAGGATTATTTTTTCACCATCAGGTTAGTCCTACTGCAGGTTCACTGTGGTAGGTTCACTGTACAGAGTGGTAGGGTATATAATTCTAATGCAGGTAATCAGTCCTGCAGTTATAATAATAAGCATATCATATTTTTTTTTAACTTGGCAGATTGTTTAGGATCAATAGAGAAGGGATCTATTTTTGATATCTTGGAAAATGTTGCTGTCTGGCTGATAAGCACTAGCTCTCCTTTCCAGTATGTTCACACTATACCAGACAAAAGAGACCAGGTGCTTGTCCACCCTGTTCTATCTCACCTTAAAGCTGCCACTAACACAAGAAACACAGATATGTATATCTTCACATTGGGAAGTACAGGTCAGGATGTTTACTAAAAAAATGCAACTGCAGATCTCTGGAAATTAAGGTGGCATACATTTAGCTACAGACAAAAAAAGAGACAGAACTTGAATTTTTAAGTGAAGATAGGGAGGAATTAATTTAATTAAAGGCATAATACACTTTAAACCGTTTTTGTCTTGGCATAACAAGGATGTAAGTCCAGTTAGTGACATTTCACATGGATATTCCATGGCGGAACTTTATTTCTTAAATATAAGGCAAATAAAATTCTCTAAGAGCTGCTCAGATTCCATAGTGACAGAATTTTACAGGTCTATACTAAAAATAAATATGTCCAGCACAAGTGCTTGAGCCTTGGGAGAAAACTTTTCTTCTGAGACTGGCCTGAATAATGAAGCTTCACCTTACCTCGGAATCCTTCCTCTAGTCCAGCCACACATCTTTGTTGAAGTTATTACTATTGCAAATAGCAGCTGGGTGGCACAGCTTTCAGAAGCTTTCCAATTCCTGCTTTGTGGAGACGGAACACTCTGTGCACAGTCGGTCTGCACTCTTCCATGAAGGGTATGGACTTTGTCCCTCAGACACGGCAGACAAAAAGTAGGTTAAATAGCCTTACAGCAAAAAGACTGAAGAACCTGAGTCACTAAGTATAAAAGAAAATTATCGCTGTACATTTCAAACATAAGTCTGTTTGCAGCAAAATTATTAATGCAAGCAGTGCATTTAAAACTATTTACTCTTCTTCCTTTGACAGGATTTTCAAAAGATGCTATTATGGTCATCTAAGAGCTCTATCTGCCTGCTTAGCACGTACTCAGTGTGGTGCAGTTTCTCAGGATGTTATGTATCTCACTCTTCCCATGTACAGCATCAGTGATTCTCTTCTTGACATCAGTGAACACATTACACAGAATCACACAATGTTAGGGGTTGGAAGGGACCTCTGGAGATCATCAAGTCTAACCCCTCTGCCAGAGCAGGACCACCTAGGGTAGGTCACACAGAAACGCATTCAGATGGGTCTTGAAAATGTTCAGAGAAAGACTCCACAACCTCTCTGGGCAGCCTGATCCAGTGCTCCTTACAGTAAAGTTCTTCCTCATGTTGAGGTGGAACTTCCTGTGTTGTAGTTTGCATCCAATCCTCTGCCCCTTGTCCTATCACAGGGCATGACTGAAAAGAGATTGGCACCTCCTTCTTGACACCCACCTTTCAAACATTTATATACATTAATAGGATCCCCTCTCAGTCTTCTCTTCTCCAGACTAAGCAGCCCCAGGTCTCTCAGCCTTTCCTCATAAGACAGATGTTCCAGTCCTTTAATCATCCTCGTAGCCCTCTGCTGGACTCCCCCAAGTAACTCCCTGACCCTCTTGAACTGGGGAGCCCAGAACTGGACACAGTACTCCAGCTGGGGTCACACTAGGGCAGAGTAGGGGATAGGAGAACCTTCCTCGATATGCTGGACACGCTCTTCTTAATGCACTCCAGGACACCATTGGCCTTCTTGGCCACAAGGGCACATTGCTGTCCCATGGATAACTTGTTGCACATCAGGACTTCAAGGTCCTTCTCCACGGAGCTGCTTTCTAGCAGGTCAGCTCCTAATCTGTACCAGTGCATGTTATTCCTCCCCAGGTGCAGGACTCTACACTTATTCTTGTTGAACCTCATTAGATTCCCCTTTGCCCTACTCTCCAGTCTATCCAAATCTTGCTGAATGGCTGCACAGCCTTCCAGTGAATCAGTCAATCCTTCCAGTTTTGTATCATCAGCAAACTCACTGAGGATACACTCAGTGTATCCGCTCATCCAGGTCATTGATGAAGATGTTGAATAACACTGGGCCCAACACTGGGCCCTGGGGGACTCCACTAGTTACAGGTCTCCAGGTGGACTCTGCACCATTGATCATTACCCTCTGAGCTCTATTGTGTAGCCAGTTCTCAATTCATCTCACTGTCCACTCTTGTACCCCACACTTACTGTGCTTGCTCATGAGGATGATAAGGGAGACAGTGTCAAAAGCCTTGCTAAGGTCAAGGCTCTCCCTGCATCTACCCACTCAGTCACACCATCATAGCAGGCTCTCAGATTAGTCAAGCATGATTTCCCCTTCATAAATCCATGCTGGCTACTCCTGATAACCTTGTTCTCTTCCATGTACTTAGCGATTAGAAATGACCTCCAGAATGAGCTGCTCCATCATATTTCCAGGGATGGAGGTGATGCTGACTGGTCTGTAATTTCCTGGATCATCCTTCTTGCCCTTTTTGAAGACTGGAGTGACATGGGCTTTCCTCCAGTCCTCATGTACCTCTCCCATTTTCCATGATTTTTCAGAAATGATGGAGAGTGGTGGAGCAACAACATCAGCCAGCTCTCTCAGCACTCATGAGTAAATACTATCAGGGCCCATGGATTTGTGCATACTCAGTTTACCTAGCTGATCTCTAACCCAGCCCTCATTGACTAGTGGAGAGTCTTCCTTCCTCCAGGTTTTCTCTTACTTCCAGGGTCTGGGATTCACAAGGGCTGGTCTTAGGAGTAAAGACTGAAGCAAAGGTATTCAGTTACTCTGCCTTCTTTGCATTACTTTGAGAATGCTGTAACGTTTAGTTATTTGGTAATGCAAATATTATGTCTACCAATAGATTTTTGTCATTTTCTCATTTTTATCACCTTCTCCAGTCTGCAAACAGTATCCAAGATACATACATAGTTTTGAAGCTTACAACAGACACCAATTATAATATAGGTCCAATGTAACATGACTTGAGGTCTTGGTAGTACTGCAAATGTTCTGTAGGTTTAACCTGAAATCATATTTTTATCCTACAGTAAAAGTCTAAAAGAGCAATCACACAGGCATCTGAAAAGTCAGGTTTGATTTTTGATGTCATAAGGTACAAATGCATTGTTCAGAATAAGGTCAATTAAATATGTTTTGATGCTTTTTAAGTCACATATATGAATAACACCTACAGAATTAGATTAATGGTATTAAAGTGAAAGAAAGGAAGAATGACATAGCCTCCCCTTTTGATTCTGATAATGGGAGTAATTTGTAGAGGGCTAGCAATCACATGTTTTTTCAGGAGTATACTCCTTTCCTGCCCTTAGAGTCTTGCCCAGCTGCTGTTTTTGGTACCGTAAATATATATCTGGACTGTTCTAAAAGTCATTACAATGCTTTGTTTCTTCAGGAAGACATGAGAGGTCTAGGGTGTGGTGGCTTTTGGAATGGAAAGCTCTGAAGGAACTTCAGGGCCAAAGAAACAAAAAAAAATTGAGGATGGTGAGTTGACAAGAAACAGGAAAAGGGGAGTGAGCAACAACAGACTCTGAGCTGGTTTATTTTCCAACACTTCTCACACAAATAGAGAAGCTGTGAGCTTTGACAGAAAGAAAATGCTTGGGCTTTGGCCTATTCGATTTATTTAAATAGCTATTTAGATATTTATCAGTCATTGCATTGAGAGAATAACTTTTTTAACAGTGGTAAAAGATAAGATAAACTTTAAAGGCTATTTTGAATTTTCGTGTCTGTTTCACATCTAGGAGCAACTGTGTTTTGAGGAAGAAATTTTCTGCAAGCCATTTTAGGAACAACTGCTGAAAATACAATGTCACAGGTTTTTTTTACATATGAGAACTCTGTCACTACCTCTGTAACCAGATCAGTGTAAGTTCTTGTTTGTAAATACAGCTTTAATAGCAAATCTATATTTTATAAGTAATATAGATATACCCATTTCTCAATGTAATAATATTTTAATGTGTGATTTTTTTTCCAGTGTATACAAAACTTGCATCTTGTGTTCCTTGTAGTTCTACAATACCAATCAAGTTTACGTGAACAAATGCAATAATTACACAGAAACAAGCCTGGCAGGACAGGCCAAACACTAATATAAATTCCTCTGTAAAGCCAAGCTCATTAGCTTTTCATTTGAGTAATAGGCAAGAGGCAGGTCAGTAAGGAAAAGGTATAAGCAGTAAAAGC
Source organism: Hemiprocne comata (assembly GCA_020745705.1). Classification (NCBI taxonomy): domain Eukaryota; kingdom Metazoa; phylum Chordata; class Aves; order Apodiformes; family Apodidae; genus Hemiprocne; species Hemiprocne comata. The sequence continues at coordinate 85,272,738 of CM036616.1, read as the reverse complement.
TTTATTGAACTCAATGATCAAATGAGAGCATTAATAGATGTAATGGTTAATGACCTACACTGCACTGTTCCAAAGTAGTTACATATTAAGAGGAGGTTGCTCTATTCAGTGTTAAAGGCTGATAACTAATTTTTGTATGGCTTTGAGACTGCTAAATGAGTTTTTGTTTGTTTAAATTTTTTTCTGAAGATGTGCTCCTAAAGCACATTTTGTTCCATGGCTGTGTATATGATGGTAAACTTACCTGTATAAAGCCATACTACTAATAGTGTGGTGCAAAACCTTAGTCACCCCTGGGATAATAATCCTGCAGAACATTACAGCTAAATCATTATCAGATTTAGGTAAAAATTAAGAAATCACCAAACAAAGTGGCAGTAGAAGAGCCAGTTTGAAAATATGTATTATATTGCCATGCTTATTTCTCAAGTATGGTGGAAAAGATTGATTTATTTTCTTAATTTTATACATGGGAGTTAGGAAGTTACTGAAAGGGGGATGACACGAGGTATTCCTACCTACCACAGAAAACATCATGTACAAGCACAAGGTTCAAATAGTCTCCAACTGCATTGTTCAGAGATTGGTGCAACAAGGACTTACTGTTGTGTGGTCTGGAGGCAGGAGTGGGTCAAAGACAAATAGGCATTAGAGAGGGAACAATCTGGGAGAGCTGTTGGACAAAACTCAAGTCTGTACAAATATTATGTTAGTAGTCCATGGATCAAAAATCCAAAGGAATAATTAGCTAAGCCAAACTAGTATAAAGGTCTCTCCTGCCAGAAAAAGCAGAAAAAACTGTCTTTACTTGTCTCTCTGCTGGCTTGGTGTGGCCAGAGAGTTGGAGCTGGGGAGCTTCTCAGCTTCTTACAGCAGCCACCCCTGGGGCCCCTCCCCTGCTGCCAAACCCACAGAATCACAGAATCAGCACATTTGGAAAGGACCTCTGAGATCACAGAGTCCAACCATCAACACAAAAACACCCCCAACACACAAACAGCTACACACACTCCACTAAAAAACACCCACAAAACCCCCCACAACCTCGGCCACTAGAGCGTGCCCTGAAGTGCCACATCTACACATTTCTTGAACACCTCCAAGGATGATGACTCAACCACCTTCCTGGGCAGCCTGTTCCAGTGCCTGATCTCTCTTTCAGTGTAGAAATTCTTCCTAATATCCATTCTGAACTTCCCCTGCCACAACTTCAGCCATTTCCTCTAGTCCTGTTGATATTTACGTGGGAGAAGAGGCCAAACACTACCTCCCTACAACCTCCTTTCAGGTAGTTGTAGAGGGTGATGAGATCTCCCCTCGGCCTGCTCTTCTTCAACCTAAAGAAACCCAGTTCCCTCAGTAGGTCCTCGTATGACTTGTTCTCTAGACCCTTCAGCAGCTTGGTAGCTCTCCTTTGGACATGCTCCAGCACCTCAATGTCCTTCCTATAGTGAGGGGCCCAGAACTGAACACTGTACTCAAGGTGTGGCCTCACCAGTGCCAAGTACAGGGACACGATCACTTCCCTACTCTTGCTGGCCACACTATTCCTGATGCAGGCCAGGATGCTATTGGCCTTCTTGGCCACCTGGGCACACTGCTGGCTCATGTTCATCTGGCTGTCAAGCAGCACTCCCCAGGTCTTTTTGTGCTGGACAGCTTTCCAGCCACTCTTCCCCGAGCCTGTAGCGTTGCATGGGATTGTTGTGATCAAAATGCAGGACACAGCACTTGGCCTTATTGGACTCATACAGTTGGATTTGGCCCATCTATCCAGCCTGTCCAGGTCCCTCTGCAGAGCTTTCCTACCCTCAAGCAGATCAACACTTCCACCCAATTTTGTGTCAGCTGCAAACTTACTGAGGGTGCACTCAATCCCCTCATCCAGATCATTGACAAAGATATTGAAGAAGACTGGCCCCAAAACTGAGCCCTGAGGGATACCAGTGGTGACCAGCCACCAACTAGATTTGACTCCATTTACAACAACTCTCTGGGCCCAGCCATCCAGCCAGGTTTTTTTATCCAGTGAAGAGTACACTTGTCTATGCCATGATTTGCCAGCTTCTCCAGGAGAATGCTGTGGGAGACGGTGTCAAAGGCCTTACCGAAGTCTAGGTAGACAACATCCACAGCCTTTCCCTCATCCAAAAGGCAGGTCACATGGTCATAGAAAGAGATCAGATTGGTCAAGTGAGACCTCCATTTCATAAACCCATGCTGCCTAGGCCAGATCCCCTGGCTGCCTTGCACTTGCCATGTGAGCTCACTCAAGATGAGCCTCTCCATGATCTTTCCCAGTACCAAGGTGTGAGTCAGGCTACAGTACAGTACAAGGTCAGGCTGACAGCCCTGTAGTTCCCTGGATCTTCCTTCCTCCCCTTCCTGTAGATGGGCATCACATTATCCACCCTTCAGTCATCTGGGACTTCTCCTGTTGATCAGGATTGTTGATAAATGATGGAGAGAGGTTTAGTGAGCTCCCTCAGTACTCTAGGGTGGATCCCATCAAGCCCCATAGACTTGTGTGTGTCTAGGTGCAGAAGCAGATCATACACTACTTCCTCCTGGATTATGGGGGGTTGTTTTGCTGTCCTTATCTTCCAGCTCAGGAGGCTGAATACCCTGGGGCTAGGTGGTCTGTCTATTAAAGATGGAGGCAGAGAAGGTGTTAAGTATCTCAGCCTTTTCCTCATCCTTGGTTGCAATGTTACCCCCACATCCAGTAAGAGATGGAGATTCTCCCTGGCTCTTTTTTTATTGTTTATAAATTTGTAAAAACTTTCTTTGTTGTCCTTTATGTCAGTGGCCAGGCTGGGCTCCAGGTGAGCTTTTGCCTTCCTAATTTTCTCCCTCTATGACCTAATGAGATCTCTGTACTCCTCTTGAGTTGCCCATCCCTTCTTCCAAAGATGGTAAACCCTTCTTTTTTTCCTAAGTCCCAGCAAAAGCTCCCTGTTCAACAAGACCAGCCATCTTCCTTACTCTTTGATCTTGTGACACATGGGGACAGCCTGCTCCTGGGATTTAAGATTTCCTTCTTTAAGACCATCCAGCCCTCCTGGACCCCTTTGCCCTTCAGGACTGTCTTCCAAAGCACTCTCTCAACCAATGTCCTGAACAGGCCAAAGTCTGCCCTCCGGAAGTCCAAGGTGGAGGAGGTTTTGCTAACCCCCCTCTTAACATCACTGAGAATTGGAAAACTTCACCATTTCATGATTGCTAAGCCCAAGATTGCCTCCAACCACAACACCTCCCACTAGTCCTTCTCTGTTTGCGAACAGAAGGTCCAGCAAAGCACCTCCCCTGGTAGGCTCACTTACCAGTTGTGTCAGGAAGTTATCCTCCACACACTTAAGGAACCTCCTAGCCTGCCTGCTCTCTGCCATGTTATATTTCCAGCAGGTGTCCAGTAGGTTGAAGTCCCCCACCAGAACAAGGGCTGGTGTCGCGGACCGAGATAGGTAAAGCCGCGACTCACACCCCCACCTCAGGGGATCGAGAGCTGAGGACCACTCCCTGTCACACCCACAAACAACGCTTAGGAATCAATAGATTTATTAAAGGCACTGAGGGTTTGGCAAGTCTGATATCAACGATCACACAGGGTCTATCTCTATATATATCCACACCTATATATCCATATACCAACAGCTATACAACACTACATCTATATACCAACAACAACACACACAGAAAACAAGAGAGAACCTCTCCCCTTCCCCCCTGTTCCCGTTCCCGGACAGGGATAAGAGGGAAAGCCTGGAGAGAGCCTCTGGGAAATAGAAGAATATGGGAAAAGAGAAGTGAGTGTCTGGTATGTGTGAATATTATGTAGGAATGTTTGTAGGAATGTTAGTAAGATGTTCGCAATTCTCACCACCGGGGTACGGCCGAAGCCAATCCCTGGTCGGGATCCACGTCCTGTCCCCTGAGACTCCAGGCAAACGGTCCGTTCGGTACGTCCACACGCCAACAACCACAGGGAGCAGCGCCGTAACTTCACGGCAGCCTCCGCAGCGGTACGCTCACCGCGGCGGCTGGATCCGCACAGTATTCACGGAGCGCGCGTCTTCTTGCTCCTCCCTTTTTTTCCCGGTTCCGGCCCCGCCGTGCCTCCTGGGAGCTGCAGTCTGTGGGCCTGTGCGCATGCGCCTGGTACCTCTGTCCTCTCCCCACGAGTGCCGGGGAGTGCATTACCAGGACTGGTCAGTAGATGTCGCTGGATTAAAGGCCATCATGGAGTCCGTCTCTCACAGGTTCCCTTCCCTTCTTCAGGTTAGTCCCTTTTGGTGAGCGTGGGTGTGCCAAAATTATTGTTCCATATATTGTTCTGTGTATTGTTCCATACTAATCTTAAGGTAAAAGCACATTGTTTAATTTTTCCTAAGTGTCTCTGTGTTGTCTCTTTCGTGGGCGGTGACTATCATTTAAATACCTGTAGTGGGGGGGAATAAAAGAGAGTTAAGCGCAGGACCTTAGACTGCTCAGTCCCCACGGACGATGCCTGGGAGCCCTAATAAATAAATCAGTGTGTGTGTGAGTGACTGAGACGCAGAAAAGTCTGTGAAGTGAGTGTGGAGTCCCCCAAGCCGTGGTTCCATTCTCCCGTGAGGGAAACAGCCAGTAAAGGGACGAAGTGAAAGGTGTGAAAGAACAGTGTGAAAAGACGCATGTCTGACAAGACAACCCCAGTGTGACAGGCAGCGTGGTTGTGCGTGGGTGCTCAGAAAAGACATCAAACTAAACCAAGCCCTCCTTTCGCGAATGCACACTGCCCTCCTCACGTGACACACTTGCCTTGGGCTCCTCAGATCATCACAGTGTGCACAAGTAGGATTATTATTATCCATGCTAAGATTATCTATGTTAAGACTAATCAAAAAAGCTTAGGAATTCTTCAGTAGTTGTGGTGTAGTGCAATAATATTCCTGACCAACATCCAAATCTGTGGTATTATTTTTTATATATTCATTCTTAGCTCCTGTGTGGTTTTGGCTGCATCTGTTACACCATAGGATAAAATCCTGGAGAGAGCAGGAACCCTTCTGGTTCCTCCAGGTAAACGTGGAGAGGTTTACCTTCTCCAAGCTCAGGGGCACTGTATCCCAACAAAGAGGAAGTCAGGCAAAAATGCCAGGAGCCCTGCGTGAATGAACAAGGAGATCCCGGACACACTCAGATGTAAAAGAAAACCTACAGAGAGTGGAAGCAAGGACAGGTAGCCTGGGAGAAGTACAAACAAGTTGTCTGAGCAGCCAGGGATCATGTTAGGAAAGCTAAAGCCCTGATAGAATTAAATCTGGCCAGGGACATCAAGGGAGCAAGAAAAGATTCTACAGGTACATCAGTGATAAAAGGAAAACTAGGGAAAATGTGGGCCCTCTCTAGAAGGAAACAGGAGACCTGGCCAGGTGGGATATGGAGAAGGCTGAGGTACTCAATTACTTCTTTTTTTCTCAGTCTTCACTGGCAATGGCTCTGGCAACACCACCCCAGTTGCAGAAGGCAAAGGCAGAGACTGGGAGAAGAAAGATCTCCCAACTGTAGGAAAATAGCAGGTTTGAGACCATCTAAGGAACATGAAGATGCACAAGTCCATGGGACCTGATGAGATGCATCCATGGGTCCTGAGGGAACTGGCAGATGAAGTTGCTAAGCCGCTTTCCATCAAATTTGAAAAGTGATGGCAGCTGGTGAATTTCCCCCTGGCTGGAAAAGGGGAAACATGATATCCATTTTCAAAAATGAAGACACGGGCAACTCCAGGCCAGTCAGTCTCACCTCTGTGCCCAGCAAGATCATGGAACAGATCCTCATGGAAACCATGCTAAGGCATATAGAAATAAGGAGGCAATCGGTGACAGCCAACATGGCTTCAGTAAGGGCAAATTCCACTTGACAAATTTGGTGGCCTTATATGATGTGATCACAGCATTGGTCGATAAGGGAAGTGCAAATGACATAATCCACCTGGACATGTGCAAAGCATTTCACACCGTCCCACACTACATCCTTGTCTCTGAATTAGAGAGATATGGACTTGACAGATGGCCCACTTGATGGGTAAAGAATTGGCTGGATGGTCGCACTCAGAGCTGTGGTTAATGTGTCAATGTCCAAGTGGAGAAAAGTGATGAGTGGTGTTTCTCAGGGGCCAGTACTGGGACCAGTGCTGTTTAACATCTTTGTTGATGACATGGACAGTGGGACTGAGTGCACCCTCAGCAAGTTTGCTGACGACACCAAGCTGTGTGGTGTGACCAACATGTTGGAGGAAAGGGATGCCATTCAGAGAGAGCTTGACAGGCTTCAGAGAGGTGCTCATGCCAACTGCATGAAGGCCAAGTTCAAGGTCCTGCACCTGGGTTGGGGCATCCCAAGCACCAATACAGGCTGGTCAGAGAGTGAACTGGGAACAGTCCTGAGGAGAAGGACTTGGGAGTGCTGGTTGATAAGAAGGACTTGGAGGTGCTCGTTGATGACAAGCTCAACAAGAGCCAGCAATGTGTGCTTGCAGCCCAGAAAGCCAACCATATCCTGGTCTGCGTCATGAGAAACATGGCCAGCAGGTCAAGGGAGGTGATTCTGGCCAAGGGCTGTGCTGCTGGCCAGGGTGGTGGGGTGGAGCCAATGGGGGGGAACCCAGTGCATGAGGACAGTGGTGGGGAAAGGGGCAAGCAGGAGGCTGAGGCAGGTGGCGGAGGCCACCACACCTCCCCATGGCAAATAAAACCTACAACCTGCTTTTCAAGCTGCTCCTCATCAAGGACTCAGGGCTCAGCAAGACCTGTGCTCTTTGACTTCTCTGATTGTGCCTTCAACACTACCTTCATCGCCACCATTAGTCAGTGCCTTCCCCTCTCCTCCCACACCAGGGGTCCTGGCCCTCAGGAAACCCCTTGAGTGGAGGCCCCCTGTTGGAAGAGTACAAGGCCAGGTTGGATGGGGCTCAGAGCAACCTGGTCTAGAGGAAGGTGTCCCTGCCCATGGCAGAGGGTTTGGAACTAGGTGATCTTTAAGGTCCACTCCAACCCAAACCAGTCTGTGCAATTCTGGGATTCTTCCCCACTACTCCATTCTCATGAGACCCCATCTGGAGTACTGTGTTCAGTTCTGGGGCCCCAACATAAGAAGGATATGGAACTGCTGGAGCAAGTCCTGAGGAGGGCCACAAAGATGATCAGAGGGCTGGAGCACCTCTCCTATGAAAACAGACTGAGAGAGTTGGGGCTGTTCAGCCTGGAGAAGAGAAGGCTCCAGGGAGACCTTATGGTGACCTTCCAGTATCCGAAGAGTGCCTACAAGAAAGCTGGGGAGGGACTTTTTATAAGGGTTTGTAGTGACAGGACAAGAGGTAATGACTTTAAAATGAAAGAGGGTAGATTTAGGTCGGATATTAGGAAAAAATCCTTTACTCTGAGGTTGGTGAGACACTGGAACAAGTTGTCCATGGAAGTTGTGGATGCCCCCTCTCTGTAATTATTCAAGGCCAGGTTGCATGGAGCTTTGAGAAACCTGACCTAGTGGAAGGTATCCCTGGCCATGGCAGGGCAGTTGGATCTAGATGATCTGTAATGTCCCTTCCAACCCATTCTATGATTCTATGAGAATTGTACTTCTTTCATTTATTTCTTTACTTTCTCAGTATAGGGCCATCATTTTAGTAGCTTCTGGTATGAAGGGAAGAACTGCTTGGGGTGTGTAAGAATAATGGATGTGTGAAATCAAGTGTGGGCAGGCTAAAAAAGTTGGCTGCAAGGTCTTGTGTTGGTGTGCATAGTAGGTACCTGTTGTTGCTGAATGTGTACTGGAAAGGAAAGCTGAGTAATAGGGCTAGATTTTGGGTGGAGAGTGACATGCAGGGCAGAATTTTTTGGGCAATATGAGAGGAATGAGTGCAGCAAGGTGAGTGCAGGCAGGCTAGAGAAGCTGTCTGCCAGTTCTCGTGTTAGCGTGCACAGTGGGTGTGTGATAGAACTTACTGCACAGTAAAGAGGAGAGCTCAGCTGTAGGGCTGAATTCATGGTGGAGAGTGAAATGAAACACACACATGTTGTTGGGAGTATAACAAGAATGACTATGGAAATGTGAGTTTAGGCCAGGCTAGGGTCAGTGCTGGATCTGGTTTTGTTAAACATATTCATCAATGACTTGTATCAAGGGACAGAGTATACCCGCCACTGGTTTGCTTATAATACAAAACTAGGAGGAGTAGCTGATACACCAGAAGGTTGTGCTGCCATTCAGCAGGACTTGGACAGCTTGGAGTGTTGTGCGGAGAGGAACCTCGTGAAGTTCAACAAAGGCAAATGTGGGGTCCTGCACCTGGGGAGGAACGAGCCTGGGCATTGCTGCAGGTTAAGGGCTGACCTGCTGCAAAAGCAGCTCTGGGGAGAAAGACCTTGGAGGCTTAGTGGACAACAAGTTAACCATGAGCCAGCAATGTGCCCTTGTGGCCAAGAAGGCCTATGTCATTCTGGAGTGCATTAAGAAAAGTGTGACCAGCAGGTCGAGGGATGTTATCCTCCCCCTCTACTCTGCCCTGGTGAGGCCTCACCTGGAGTACTGTCTGCAGTTCTGGGGCTTAGATTTCAAGAAAGACAAAGAACTGCTGGAAAGAGTACAGCAAAAACCTTTTATTTGAAACTGCCTAGGCCTTGGACTGGAATGGAAGAATCCCCAACCTCCAGCTTCACACATGACTGGTTTAAAATAATACAGTGGAGAGTTTGGTTTTGTCATCTAAAACAGCAAGATTAGGCAGTTGTAGGTTATCAGTTCAGAGGAATGGCCTGACCATGGAACTGCACGATTGTCACAGAATAAAGCAAGTATAACACAGGTTAGTGTTTCTTTCCTTAGGTCTGGTATTTTCCTTTTGCTTATCAATACCTAGAGCACTAGTAATCCTTAATTGTCCCAAGTGGCCTCCCATGGGAGGGATGGGAACAACTTGCTGCTGCCCCCTTGACACCGCTGCTCCTATTGGCAGATGGCACTGGTTCAGCAACCCCGTGTGGCACTGTGCCACCTCTTCCCCCCACCCTGCATGGCACCGCACTGCCATTTACCCCCACTGTGCAGACCTCTGAGCACTTGTTGGCAGGAGAGCCAGCCCTCTTATCAGCCTCGGCTTAGGGAGTTTTTCCTTCTTTTTTTTTTTTTTTTTTTGCTGGACCCTGCCTCTGCTCTTCTCCTCTTCATTTGTAGACCCCCCAGGGAAGCCCAGGGCAGAGCAGTGGAGTGGTGCTGTGAGGCTGCAGCTGGCAAGAGGCACAGTGGGCGTAGCAAGCAACCACAGGCCGATGGGAGCAGGTACCCCTCCCCCTTGTTTTGTTTAATTTTATTTTAATTCTTTAATTAAAAAGTAATTTTGAGTTCTAAAAAGCCCATACCTGTCATCTATTGCTCTCAGCTTCTATTTCTAGATTTATGCCCTTCCATTGCATTGTACAGATAAATACAGGCCAGGGAGAGTTGCAGTCATAAATACACGAGGACAAAAGCGGCAGTCACAGTGGTGCTTCCAGCCTGGCTGCTGGCAAGGCCAGTGGCACCAGACGGCCCTGGCTCCCTGTCAGGCTCCCCAGGGCCACCTCGGAGCGGTGGTGGTCAGCCTGGTCCTGGGGACTCCCGGCGGGGTTTCTGTGGTGCTGCACCGTGGGGGGAAGTGGCTGCACAGTCCCACACGGCATGGGGAGGTGGCACGTGGATGCACGGCAGAGGGAAGATGCACGGTGCTGCACTGGGAGAAGCAGTACGGCGGTACTGCGAGAGAAGAGGCACACCACTGCGCAGGGCTGCTGAACGAGCGCCATCTGACAAGCAGACATTAGAATCACCAGCAGCAAAGTGGCCGCCTTAAATTGTCCTAGACCGCCGTGGGAAAGTCACTCACGCACCCTCTGCCTAGGAGCGCAATTTAAGCTCAGCCCCAAGCACTTAGTCCTGCCCTGAGTTAGGGAGAGGGTATGCCTTTCTCCAGTCATGTTGCCTGCTGGACAGACCCTGCACCTGACCCCTTAGCTTGCTTTGTCTGGGGCTGTCGATGGACCCACCAATGCTGCCCTGCTCAGGTGCTATGGAACTGCCCTTTACAGGGGAGGATCATGCCTGTGCTGTTATCATCCTTGATTCTCAGTTTGCTGCCCCTTGCAGAGCAGCTGTGTTGTTGCTACTCCCTGATGCCTAATTGCTCCTTCCTTGCCACTTATATTTTTCACTTTTGCTGTTCTCTCTATATCCCACTGTTGGCTACAAGGGTCTAAGAACGGATGTGGTGTTTTTCAGTGGCTGCTCTTCTAGCAACATCCTGTAGCAGAGTTTCATGTGACTCTAAGCATTTTGGTAAAGTGGGTAAATAGTCAGGTGGGGTATAAGAAAAGCTTTTTTTAACAAGTCTTGCCATCCATGCAGGATACTCAATGCATTGCTGGATAGCCTTTGTTGGAGATAGGGATTTTGCAGAAAGAAACTCAGGCTTTTAACACTTGTTGAAAGTTTTAAAACATGGGAAGAGGACAGCTCTGTTTTCCATTCTCTTTTCCTCTCTCTGGGCTTGGCATTCTGCTTAAAAGTTTAGAGTGCAAACAACAGATAGAAGGGGTGCCATTTAAAAGACAGTAGCCCTGTGCTGTGTAGTGCGGTAGGTGTGCACACCAGCAAGTTCCTGGGGGTCTTTCAGCTGCTCCAGTCCTTTAGCACTGCAAGAATAATTCTGGAATCAGTTCTTCTTCATGGCATTTTTTGGTTTCCCTATTCTTGGCAAAGTTCATGCAAACCATCATAGGTGGCCTCCAAGGGCCCTTCTGTGCACCCTAGAGGCCCTCATTTAATTTTCTTGGTGGCCCAGAGCTCTCCAAATGCCTTTATTTGTAGCCAGAGGGCATCTGAGTGCCTTTCTACTTGACCCAGTGGCCTCTGACAGCCACAGAGCCCTCTGGCAAGCTTTGTGTGTGTGCCTGTGTTGCCCTGTGGGTGAAACCACAACAGGGATGGAGCAGGGGAATCCAGGTCAGGCCTGTATGTGTATGCACATGCATATGTGCATTTGTGTGTGCACAAGAGTGAGGGGGTCTGTTGCAGCAGCTGGAGTGGCATAGCAGATCAGGGCTGGAGGAATCAGTCAGCTATGGGGAAGACGGAATGCAGCAAGAATCAACTGAAGAACATAAGCCCTAGACAGGAGTGTGAAGAATGTTTCTTCTGTTACAAACCTGAATGATTGCTAGTGCTGGGATGATTGCTTAGGGAAGAAGAGACACAACCAGATGTCATAACTTGCTTCCACCTGCTGGTCTAATGTGGAACAAATTAGTATGTCCAAGTACCAGAGAAATGCAACTTTACACATTGCCTTCTAAGCTTACATGTAACTTGGCAGCTACTATGGCCTTGGAATTTATTGGAACTGTCTGCACTGTTAGTGAGAAAAAGAAATAGGAATATAGGAGCCTGCATTCCTTTGGCTCTGGATCAAGATCAGATGGTGGAAACCTTTCAAATCTACAAAGAGCCTCTGGAAAAATCCAATACAAATCAAACCCATCTCAGAAGTCACTGTCATCAGAGCTGACACAGGGAAATGTTAAGGCTGATAGTATTACTGCATTTCTAATACCGCTACTTGACTATAAGGAAAACATTTTCACTATTGTTTTCATCTTCAAAAGTACACAGCAGTACATGTTACAAACAAAACTATGGACAAACAAAAAACAATAAACATCAACAACAAACCAAAAAAAACCCACAAACCCACAAACAGACAAACAAAACAACCCAGAATGAGGAAATTAATTATAAGTTCAAAATGTGCTTGAAGTTAGTTTCCCAGGCTACTGAGCTGACTAGTACACATGCATGTTTGGTGCCAAGAAACCCATAACCTGTGCTTGCTGGAAACCAAGACCTTTGATCAAGGAAAAAAAGACTCAGCATGTGCTCAGCTTCTTTTACATGTTCCCTAACACCTGCATATAGGGTGCTATTGAAGCCAGAACAATGGAGTAGTGGATCCAGGATGGCTGTCCTGTGATACAGGAACCTTTTTCTTGCACAGAACTTCAGGCCCTTCTCAAGGAGAACCTTACGCTTTCCTTTACAGGCAGAGCTGTGGAGCCATGTGCCAGATGGACATAGGTGTCCATAGGACAGATGATCCAAAACATCTGTGTTCTTTGTAGTAGTGGGATTGTAACAAGCCTGAGGGAAGCACTGAGGTGTAGCATGGAAGATCCTGGCCACCTGGTTTCTCTGAAAAGTGGAGGACAAAAGGGTTGAGGACTTTTGAAAATGTGTGGAGTTCTGGACACTGTGGTTTCTTTTCCACCAGGAATATTAATGAATAAGAATTTGGGTGCAGGGCACCCCTGAGAATTGGGTTGCCTCCAGTGATAGGTGGGCAGCAGAGTCTAGGGGAGGTGCCAATTATTTGGCATTTAGATTTGAGCTTTTCTAGTTGGTTGCAAAAGGAGAAGGATTGCAAAATAAGGAGGAAGGGAAGGAGAAATGCATCTGAAGGGACCAAAAAAAAACAACTGAAATAACCACAAGCAAGCTAAACACAGTTCCTTCTTTCTTCTTGTTGTTGTTGAAATAACCAAAATGCTAGGATTCAGTAACAAGAAAATTCAGCATGAAGAAAAAACTGGAATATGATGAACATTGCATTAACATTAAGCTTACAAAAAGCTCAATTAAGCTTTACATTAAACAAACAAGCACACACAATCACAATAGTCCCTGCTGTAATTGCTCTGGGTTTGGTTAATGTGTCATTTCTTTAAAGAAGGCTTCATTTTGCATGTGAACCAGCCTCCATCATCAGCTTTGATGACTGCAGAATATTCTCACAACATGAGTTTTCAGGAAGGCTTTGGTCTTTGCAGAATGTTAAGAAAATGAAGGTAACTAGGGCTATGTCTAAGAACTCCACGAACCAGTCTGCAGTGTGTCTGATGGTGCAGGGAATAGCTCTATCCTGCAGCTGAGATGGTGATTGATGTAGTGGTTGTTCTGTGTCTTCCAGCTCTCTGCTAATGCCTTCAGTGTTACATAGTTCTAGAAATAAAACATTCAAACAAAAAAAAACTCAGAAGAAACGAGACAAAGGCAGTTGACCCTAATTTGCATTATATCAATTCACACTTATAAAAGAAAGGTATTATTTCACTCACATTTCCATGGAGTTTAATCAGGAGAAACTTAAGTTAATGCAGTGAAATGAGAAAGGACAAAAAGAACTCAACAGGGACTCAACAGACACAAAAAGAGCTGAAGTTCAAGTTTCAAGGTCAACAGTTTTGTGTTGGGTCTCTCATCTGCTGAATACTTTCTTCTGCACTTGGAATTTGACCTGAAACAACTGTCCTGTACACATGGACAAAATACAGCTAGCCATTTGCTGTAACTACACAGGGAAGCTATCTTTAAACAAGCAAACAAACAAGCAAGCAAACAAAACCCAACCAATGAAAAACAAATAAACAAAAAACAAACCCAACAATTTTCGTAATTGTAATACTTTTTCTCAATCTCAGAAAATTAAACCTAGAAATTATTGTAACAGGGAAAATAACACAGCATATAGTATCCCTTGGGAATTTCTCCCTGCTTAGTTTTCCACCTCCCCAGAATCAGCAAAGTAAAAATAAAATAAAAATCCTACACTCAAAACCTTAGATTAGACACAGCAAAAACTGTAGTTGCAGGTCTTCTGGTAGCATTATTACTGTTACAAAGTTTTTAAATCAGACCTTGACCAGAAATGTGTTTGGAAAGCCACTTTAGCTGAATGACAAAGGCATTCCTCCTAGGGCAATGAGCCTTCCTGTAGCAAAGACAAGGGCTTTCAGATTTTAAAACCCCTACTTTGACAGATTCTGTTTTATGCTCTGACTACTTTGTTTTGCTGCTCTGGTCTATTAAGCTAGAGCTGTTGTTTTCTTCAGTGTTTTGGCACTGTGTAGTGAGGCTTTGGCAGTGGGCTTTGATAGCAGGGGAGGGGCCACATGCGTGACTCCTGTGAGAAGTTTCAACAACTTGTGCCGGATGCAAAATCCAGACCCACCTCTGGCTGAGGCCAAGCCCATCAGCAACAGTTATAATACCTCTGCGATCAACGTATTTAAGAGGAAAAGTGTGGTAGTCAGGGTCCGGCGGCCGGAAGATCTCGCGATGTACGGAAACATAGGGACCCCCCTCAATGACGTAGGCAGGCAGAAGCGCTATATAATACGATGTCACGCTTCAATAAACGCCATTTGGTTTCCACCACATTGGTGTCTGTGTGCTAATGACCCGTGCAACCTGGGGTTGGTCGCCGATTCATCCCTGAACCAGGTCGTCATGCCGAAACCCGGGATCCGCGATCGTTAGCGGGGACCCGGGATCAAAGCCGGTGACGGAACCGAAGCCGAGGTCGGGAAGTCGCCAGGAATCAGGTGAACGGCGACCGGAGTGGCAGGACCAGCCCGGCTGGGGGGACGCTCCCGGACGTACGAGGAGGATGGAAGCTCTTGTTAAGGTCGTATCACAATTACATAAGCAGTGGGGTATTGATTGTAAGGCTAAAGATTTTACTCTCGCTGTTGCGAGGCTTTTAGAAGTTGGGGTTATCGGTCAGCCGGTAGATATTCTCCGCCCTGAGGTGTGGGATAAGTGCACTGAAGTGTTAGCCAAGGAGACGATGTCCTCGGGCCAAGGGAAAAACCTTAAGTCGTGGGGGAAAGTTGTACAGGCCCTGCAGAAGGCTTTAGAAGCGCAGGAGACCTGGAAGGCAGCGCGGGACTGTTTGATGGTCGCCCCGAAAGTGGGAGTCGGGGCAGCCACACAGACTCCGCGCCCCCCAGGCGATAACGATTGTGCTGAATCTGAAAATCAGAGGGAGGGCGATGCGCCCCCCAAATCCCCAAGCCCCAACCCGCTTACGGAGGGACAGAATCGAGCAAAATCCCTCTGGGGTGGGCTAGCCGAGGATGCCAGGGGCGCCGCGGCGAAGTCAGAGTCCGCGGAAGGCTGGGCTAGACCACCGCCCTATATGCCTCAGAATGGCGCCGGGCAAAGAGGGGAAGTGGGGGGCGAAGATGCCTTCGGTGGAGGCAGAGAAGCTGCACGGGAGATAACAAGCGAACGCAAACAGGGGGGAGAGGAGATAGAGAAGAACAGTAGTGGGAGTGATTGGGAGGAAGACAGGAATGTGAGCGAGGGGCAGGAAGCCAAGAATGTGAGCGAGGGGCGGAGAGTTGGCGAGAGGCGGAGAGCCGAAAACGTGAGTGAGGGGCGGAGAGCCAGGCGGGGCGAGTCAAAGGGGAGTGAGGGGCGGAGAGCCCGGAATATGAGGGAGGAGCGGAGAGCCAGGCGGGGCGAGTCAAAGGGGAGTGAGGGGCGGAGAGCCCGGAATATGAGGGAGGAGCGGAGAGCCAGGCGGGGCGAGTCAAAGGGGAGTGAGGGGCGGAGAGCCCGGAATATCAGGGAGGAGCGGAGAGCCAGGCGGGGCGAGTCAAAGGGGAGTGAGGGGCGGAGAGCCGGTGAGGAGCGGAGAGCTGGTGAGGGGCGGAGAGCCAGGAGGGGCGAGTCAAAGGGGAGTGAGGGGCGGAGAGCCCGGAATATGAGGGAGGAGCGGAGAGCCAGGCGGGGCGAGTCAAAGGGGAGTGAGGGGCGGAGAGCCCGGAATATCAGGGAGGAGCGGAGAGCCCGAAATGTGAGTGAGGAGTGGAGAGCCAGGCGGGGCGAGTCAAAGGGGAGTGAGGGGCGGAGAGCTGGTGAGGAGCGGAGAGCTGGCGAGGGGCGGAGAGCCAGGAGGGGCGAGTCAAAGGGGAGTGAGGGGCGGAGAGCTGGTGAGGAGCGGAGAGCTGGCGAGGGGCGGAGAGCCAGGAGGGGCGAGTCAAAGGGGAGTGAGGGGCAGAGAGCCGGTGAGGGGCGGAGGGCCAGGAGGGGCGAGTCAAAGGGGAGGGAACAGCCCACCCGCAAGGGAAGTGGGCGGGGTCGGAGCCCAACAAAAAAATACCGGGACCCGGAAGTAACTAGTCCGTCGAGCTCCGACTCCAGCTCAGACACCAGCTGGGACGAGTGGACCACAACTGATTCAGACTCGGAGGAGGAAATGGGGGTAGCCATAGCCAAAAGTCAACACACCCCCACCCAATTTAAAGAGAAACCGCGAAGGGAACAATTCCCTCTCACGGATTGGAGGAAAATAAAGATGGAGTGTGCCGACTGGGTCCCATCAACTGCATTAGCATTCCCGGTCCCGGTGACAGAAGGGGGACAGAGGGTTTACTCACCAGTAAATCCTGAGGATGTACAAGCGATTGTTAAAGCAATTGCAGACAAAGGGATTAATTCTGATACAGTCTCCACCCTTATAGATGGTCTCTTCGGGGGAGACAACATGCTCCCGTGTGATATAAAAGAAACTTGCAGAATGATTTTTCATGGGGCAGGAATGATTGTTTTTAAACAAGAATGGGAGGACAACTGTGTGAGGCTATTGGCTATGGTGACTGAAGCGGACCACCCACTGCACGGTACCAGCATGCAACGGTTGATGGGTATGGACCCAACGATGATTACCCCAAAGGCACAAGCCCAGGGCATGCGGGCGGCTGAAATAGCGTTAACTACCCGTGCGGCCAGAGAGGCCATCCGCATAGCTTCCAGAGTTATTGCCAAGCCATCGCCATGGTACGCCATAAAGCAAAGCGAAAGTGAGAGCTTTGTACAGTTTGTGGATCACCTTCAGGCAGCGGTAGATTCCTCGACTCTGCCTGCAGAAGCAAAAGGCCCGGTTATCTCAGACTGCTTGCGTCAACAGTGCAATTCGACAACCAAAGAAATTCTGCGATCACTGCCAGCGGGGTCAAGTGTCGCGGACATGATTAAGCATGTCGTGAGGGAAGAGCAACTAAACGCAATTCAAGTGGCAGTTCGCACTGCAATAACTAATGTGATGACATGTTTTAAATGTGGTCAGACAGGCCACGTTGTGGCAAACTGTCCTCAGTTGGGGGACCTGTCAGCAGTGTTCCCCCCACGCCAAGGTCCATACAGAGGACCGTGTTGGGCTTGTGGGAAAAGGGGGCATCACGCTAGGGAATGTAACACCAAAATTCAGGGGAGGAGGGCACCTGGGCCGCGCACAACCCTCTTCTACTGGGAACATGAGGTGGCCCAACTATACCAACCGTGCCAACCCTGGGTGGGGCAGGACACACCTGAACCTGCTGCCCCCTCAAGAGGCGACCAACTTTACGGTCCGACCGGCGATGCAGCCAACTCTGTCCTTATCCCAGGGGTAGCAAGGACCGCCTCCTGGGGACGAGACCCCAGGCTGGCCCTGGCCTGACGAGGCGAGGGTATGCTGCTGTCAGAAAAGAGGGTAGAGTCAAGTGGTGTCCGCTTAAGTCCATTAAACCAGACCTTCAGAATAATACTAATGAAAACTGCGAGTTTTTGTTTACAGGATTGGATCGTCGGATGCCCCCGTAAGCCATACACCCCAGTGGCAGGAGAAGACGCCGAGCTGACAAGCGTCCTGTCTACGCCTGAGAGCTCTGCGCTGACAGACCCTAAGCAACAGCAAAACAGCCCCCATGATGGGGACGGCGATGTCTCTGTGTGATTTTAATTCTGGGGCTAGTCACCTTATTCAGTGGCTCGTATGAGCATCAACCATGGGAATGGGTGTTGATGAGATGGGAGGACCAGAAAACAGTACAAAGAATCATCAGCCCAGGGCCCCCTAGCTTTCAAGCAACACTCTGTGACCTAGCCCCAGTAGATTCCTGCTACCTTGATGCAAGCTTTTATATGTGTCCTAGCTCTAACCCCGGCAGATCCTATTGCAATGCTCCTAACCACTACTATTGCTCCTATTGCGGATGTGAAACTATAGCCTCAGACTGGGTGCCAGGGGCAGGACCAGATAGGTATTTGAAGATACAATGGGGACCTTACGGGTGCGTCATGCCCCCTAAAGACCCCCTGAGACCGGGATTTTCAGCCTACTCTGTGGGTCCCAAGAAATGGTGCTCATATAGCCTGGGGTGGACTATCAGACTTATATTCCTGTTCTAACCAATCCCCTGCCAACTAAAAATGTGGGTACAGATACCAGTACAGATAGGGGGAGAAACAGATAGTCCCTCTGACCAAACCAGATGTGAACCCCCATCAATTGCCTGACAAACCATTTTTGATGTTTTGGAGGCTACCTTTTGGTAGCTGAATCAGTTGAACCCGAATCTCACAAGTTCTTGTTGGTTATGTTACTAAATAAGCTTGTGTCGTTCGTCAAAAGCTGACTGGAGAAAGTCAACATCCTGTTGGTAGAACACCAACAACTGATTTGAGAATGTTTCTGTCCAGAGTCTCCCCAGACACACCCCATTACCTCCAGCTACCTCTTGCCTACTGTGCCTTATGTTTTATACTTAGGTTTCTGACATATATATATTGAAGTTTTTATAGAGTATAGAATAATAATAAGATTTTCAACTAATATAATATGTTTTTTATTTAACACTACGATACATGCTTTTTAAAATTGCTACGTTTTTAATATGTGTTTTACAGCTTTCGCTTAACTAGCTTAAGAGCTATAGCTATCCACAAGGCAGGTAAAACCCTGGCTGCGCACGCGCCTTGATGGGACGGGGGTGGGGACATCCTTTTTCCTGCTGCGTGGCCAGACCAGCACGAGGTGGACCAGTGCAGGGCAGGCCAGCACACCAGACCACAGCACACCATCACAGGCACATCAGACCCCAGCGATTTGTAGACCCACCATGAGCGTCTTCCGTAAAGACTTCATGGACTTGAGAAAAGACATCCAGTGTGCCATGGCAAGACACAGTGAGGTCCTGGAGGGTACTGTATATGCCATCATGGCAATATTTGGTTTCCTTATGCTTTTATTTTTTGGGTTGATTTTATTTTCCTACTGGCCTTGTAATCGCCTGCGTGAGCGTTGTAGTAGTTTTTGTAGATGGTCTCCCTCTTCCCCCGAAAATTCTGAGCCTTCCATCCCTGATCCCCACCTAGCTTGCACCTCTGTATAAAACGTTTAGAAGTTGTTAATTGTTGATTGTTAGTTGTTGTTGATTGTTATAATTGTTGAGTTTTTCCAGTTCTTTTCTGCTGCCACCGTGGATGGACAACACCAGGCAGAGTTGGCAGGGACGTCGTCGACCCGGGAAGTGTGGTGGCGGAGGAGGGCAGGACAGCACTACTATTTGGACTTTATCCCCTATCCAAAGTTTCCCCTAATTATCCCCAGTTATCCCCAGTTACACCCTGTTACTCCCATTTACCTTTTACCTAGTGTGCCTTGTTTAGTACTTAAGTTTCTGATATATATATTTTGAGATTTTTATAGTGCATAGAATAAGAATAAGATGTTTTAGCTAACCTAGTATGTTTTACAATCTATGCTTTTTAAGATTGTTATATTTTTAATCAATTTAGTTGTGCATAGGGAGGGGGGAAATGTGGTAGTCAGGGTCCGGCGGCCGGAAGATCTCGCGATGTACGGAAAGATAGGGGACCCCCCCCAATGACGTAGGCAGGCAGAAGCGCTATATAATACGATGTCACGCTTCAATAAACGCCATTTGGTTTCCACCACATTGGTGTCTGTGTGCTAATGACCCGTGCAACCTGGGGTTGGTCGCCGATCCATCCCTGAACCAGGTCGTCATGCCTCCGCGGAAGGCAACAGAAAAGGAAAATGCTAAAAGACCTGTAGGGCTTAGGAGAGAAGGAGGTGTGGGAGGAGGTGCCCGAGCAGAGGTTCCCCTGCAGCCTGTGGTCAGATGGCAGGCTGTCCTCTGCAGCCCATGGAGGACCATGGTGGAGCAGCCCATGAAGGATCATGGTGGAGCAGATGTGGACCTGCAGCCATGGAGGACCCTGAGCTATGGGAGGTGACTTCCCGAAGCAGCCTGTGACCCA
Organism: Hemiprocne comata; assembly: GCA_020745705.1. Lineage (NCBI taxonomy): Eukaryota > Metazoa > Chordata > Aves > Apodiformes > Apodidae > Hemiprocne > Hemiprocne comata. Next base: position 85,252,782 of record CM036616.1, on the reverse strand, counting down.
GTGGCTAGTCCATGCTGGAGCAGTCTGTTCCTCAAGGACTGCACCTCATGGGAGGGACTCAGGGAGTTCATGAAGGATTCTCTTCTTTGGTATGGACTCCACATTGGAGCAGGGGAAGCCTGTGAGGAATAATTCTTCCTGACGTGATGGGTATTGTTTTGTTTGTTAATTAAATCTTATTTAAGTACATGTAAAGACAAGAAGCTCTCGGCCAGACGACTACCTGAAACAAAAATTTCGGAGCTTCCAAACCCCCTTGCTGTCTAACACTCCTCACCGAAGTGGGAGGCGAGGTGCGGCTGGGTCAGGATTCTGAGATGAAGACCCAATAACAACAAACAAGCTGTTCTTGAGCAGGCATTCTTTATTGCAGCACTGGGCAGCACTGGGGATTCTCCACCATAAGTGCTCCAACAAGTCAGTGAAACACCCCAACTAATAGACACCAAAAACATGCATATTCAGTTTCATGTCAATGAGTTCCCAGAATTCCTTTACATAGTCCTTTTATTTCCTGGAATTGGCTATCTTTGTAATTAGGCACGCTTGAGAGTCTCCTGGGGGTCTTTTGTTGATTCTAGTCCTTTGTCATCTTTGTCCGGTCTCCCATCCTGGTCCTGTCTCCAGTCTCCCGCTGGTAGATTGCCCAGGTGGGTCAGAATCAACATGAGTGTTGTCTGCAGGGCCACAGGTCTTAGAAGACTTGATGTTTATGACAACCTGCAGGATGCTTGGCATAATTGATTGACAGTTTCACAAAGCACATTGTTTTAGAAGTAACCCTTCAGTTCACTTAGTACAGCAAAGTCATCAGTTTCTATCAATGTAATTGATGTTCCAGTTTTAAAATAGCCTTTTTATTAATATACAGCCATCATGACAAAAAGGTATTTTAGTATTTTACAGATTAATTTATGGACATAAATTATGCAGTGGGTGGCCATCAGCATGCACCAATTCATGATTCTGTTCAATCTGACACACCATTGAATGCAGTTATTTTTCTCATTGCATGGAACACAAATAAAGAAGTAACAAGTCTTCTAAGACCTGTGGGCCTGCAGACAACACTCATGTTGATTCTGACCCACCTGGGCAATCTACCAGCAGGAGACTGGAGACAGGACCAGGATGGGAGACCGGACAAAGATGACAAAGGACTAGAATCAACAAAAGACCCCCAGGAGACTCTCAAGCGTGCCTAATTACAAAGATAGCCAATTCCAGGAAATAAAAGGACTATGTAAAGGAATTCTGGGAACTCATTGACATGAAGCTGAATATGCATGTTTTTGGTGTCTATTAGTTGGGGTGTTTCACTGACTTGTTGGAGCACTTATGGTGGAGAATCCCCAGTGCTGCCCAGTGCTGCAATAAAGAATGCCTGCTCAAGAACAGCTTGTTTGTTGTTATTGGGTCTTCATCTCAGAATCCTGACCCAGCCGCACCTCGCCTCCCACTTCGGTGAGGAGTGTTAGACAGCAAGGGGGTTTGGAAGCTCTGATATTTGTTTCAATACTAAATTTCAGAATGCTGGAAATTCCTGTATGTTACTGTGAGAGACAGTTACAATGCAATAATCACTGCAGAAAGATTCAGTTCCTTAAATTTAATATTATTCCACTTTTGTTCAGCAATCAAAAACACTAAACTGCAATTCCAAATGAAACTTTCTTTCTTTCCTCGTTAGTAACATTCCCTCTGATGTTCTTGGAATTGTGTACTCTGTTGGAGGCAAAAGAGCTGCTGGCTGGAGTTTTCTTTGAATAGATATTAATTGTCCATATCTCTTGCTGAACAAAGATGTACTAAGCTCTATCAAGCAACAGAGATTATAATGAATTAACAAGGTAGAAAACCTTCTATATTTAATTTTGTATTTATAATTATCTGACATTTATTTTTAATACCGCCTGACTACTGAACAGGAAATAAAAAATTCTGACATGTTGCATCTTTTTAAAGGATAATAAAAGCCATTCTTCCTTAGGTGACTTCTTAATTTCTATTTTTTCTGTAAAATCTAGAAGCGGCAAGAATTCTCCAGAAGAGCTATCCACTGTTTCACTTAAACAAAAATTGTGAAAATTACTTCTTCATTCCAACACATAGTTTTGATTGCTTGTTTGAGTTTTTATGTAGAATTTAATGTTTTTCTCAGTCAATGACAACACTGAGTCCAGATTTTATTTTAAAGTAAAAAACTATATTGAAAGAAGATAAATGAAGGATTGATTTTGGAATATGATTTCCAGAAGTGCAGGAACTAGAAGCACAATAGATTTGGTTTAGAATGGGATTTGCCCTACATCCTTTGCAGATGCAGAAACAAAACTCTACAGTGTAATAAAACTCAATCTGAGTGCAAGAGACTGCTCAAAGAGATGCAGTAGCCCCTAAGAACAGAGGCAGGTTTTAGTCAGGTTTTTATTTGGAGTAGTGTTAGATTAAGTGCTTTCCAGTGGTCTCAATTAATGCACAGGTCAGTTATGGAGCTAGCCTGCAAATGGGATCATAAATACTAAAACTGGTGAAGTTTGGTACTAGCTTGCTGAGAAATAAATCAGATACACTTGGCAAGTTTTCTTTCTCCCACAGAAAATGCCTTTTCTTAAATGTTTTAATTTAATTTCATTTTTAGAAACCTCAAAATATCTGAAAATATTTTTGTTTGTTCTCTGTTTCAAAGTCACTCAAACTCACACAAAATAAGATGTGTCATTTATGTTAAAAACGCTTCTGCATTATATTTTGCAAAGCTGTTTCTCATGGTGTATTTTACCTACAAAGGATTGATTAATGTTGATATTATGGTATAATGATGAAGTACAACTGAGAGTAGACTAAGCAGAATCGTGGTTTGAAGGTAAGGATTTATCATGGGATAAAATTAAACAGAGGAAAATAACACACGTGTTTCTTGTACCACCTTATTTTTAGGACACTGTAAAGTTATTAGAAATGTAAACTTGTAGAACAAATCATCTTGAAAGAGAGCTCTGGAGGTCACCAGTCCTCTTTGAACCACTGCTTAAAGCAGAATCAGCTGGGAGGTCAAGCCAGGCTGCTTATGATTTTTTCTAGTCTAGTCTTGAAACCCTCCAATGTTGGAGGTTTGCCAGTCTAATACTCTCTGACCAGCTTCTTTTAGATACGCCATGTGTGGAGGGTGTAATGTTTCATACCAGCTTTATTGGAATATACTTGATACTACATGGGATTTTTTTATTTATTAGCATGATAAAAAAGATAATGAAATCACAATACAAATGTAAGTTACACTTAGCAAAACACAGCAATTGCATTACGCCGTTCAATCACAGTACCAATACGATTCTGATGACCCTTGCCCATCTCCTCGGAGCATTTTTCCATTGTAGGGATTTACTGGTCAGGCAGAGTTTAGAACATATCTACCTGCTTAGGTGTGCTGCAGAGTGGGTATGTATTCCATGGGCTGGAGTGGTCCTCTCCACAGGCTGCAGTGGGACACTTGCTTTGGAGCCAGGAACACTGTCTTCTCTGACCTTAATATCTGCAGGATTGTTTCTCACACATTTTTTTCTCACTCCTCCCTCTCATAGCTATTTACCCTTTTTAAAATACATTTTCACAGAGGCACCAACAGCTTTGCCTGACAGTGGATCCATTTTTGAGCTGGCTGGAACCAGCTGTGTCTGACATGGGCACAGATCCTGGTCTCATCTCACAAAGGTCACCCCTGTGGCTGCCCCCAGTACCAAAACCTTGCCATGTAAACACAGTACAGAAATATAAGGTAAGCAGTAGTATTGGACTGTTAGAGACATGAAAAATAAGTGTGAGATTTAAAGCTTGGAAAATTCAAACTTCAGTTGAGTCAGTTACACAAACCTGCAAGCTCACAAGACTTCAGCAGGTTCTTAGTAAACAGCATAGTTGGGAAGGCAATCCAGGCCTCAGCAGCTACAGCCCTCAACTCTTTATACAATACATTGTAAGAGTGAGGCATTTTGCTCAGAACAACCAAACAGGAACACATGCTAATGCTTTGAAATTTTATATGTTTCCTCTTTCCAGTGCAGGATGGCTCTCACTAGGCCAAGCACTGGACCTGACCCCTTATGTTCAACATCAGAGCAGCAACATTCTTCTTCAGCAAGATGTTATGTATCTGTAAATTATTTACTGTATTATGGAGGGGGAAAAAAGAATTATCTAAGGTATTTTCTTTACTTGATGCAAATAATTGTACAAATAAACCTGATTTTGCCTATGAAAGGCTGGGGCACACAGAAGGAAGAAAACCCTCAAAATCAGAAGGCCCATATGGATCAACTGCTGATCTGGAACCAAACTTGTTCTTTCCATGTTCTGGTTTATTACGTTTGCATAGTATTAAGTCATAATTTAATGGCTCATACCTGCTCATTCTGCTGCTTCTGTCTCCAAGGCTAGCTCAGAGGAAGCTGCTGCCAACTGCAGCCAGTGTTCTGTGCTAGCAGGGGAGGCAGGGCAAGGTAAGAAACCGTGAGATCCTTGTGGCTCTTTCTAGATCTCAATAAGAAAGGCCAGACAACAAAGGGCTTCATAAAGTATTTGTTTTAATGAGAAAATAAATATAGAAAATGAGTAAGTTTTACATCCCTTCAATGTTGAGTTTGTGCAGCATTGAATGGACCAGAGATGGATTTTCCCTCCATGGACAGGATCTGCACAGTGTGCTGTGCACACAGGTCCCTTCAGCACTGTCATGACACATTGACAGTGCTGTGTGGTGATTGTTGGAAGACTTTACATCAAGTCATGCAGAGCTACTGGTGGTCTGTGGTCTCTCTTTCTGCATCAATCTTCGCATTCAGGGACTATGTCCAGAGAACATGTCTATTTGGTGCATCCATCTTCCAGTTGGACCAGAGCTAAAATGAAGGCATCTGTCTTGACTACAATATTGACTAACAGCCAGATACTTCACTCTATAAATATTATCATGGTGTGCCAATTTGATCTCTTCCCGAATCATAGCTGGACTACATAACAGGAGACCCTCCTTTTGAGTAGGGGTGCCTCAGAAGGTTTGAGATTCCTTGCCTGAGACTAAGAGATAATTTCTTTTCCAAGACAGAGAGATCTCTTACCTATGACAGATCCTCAGTAAGTGACTGATAGCATGCTGAATTAATACTAAGGAAATGTTACTATTCTATGCAGCTGCTCAATGTTAATATAAACATTGCATAGATAAATCCATTAGGCATAAACCATTGTCTAAGTCTGAGAATAAGATTAGACCTAGCCACTCCTAGGCTCCATAAGGAGTTCAGAAAGCAAGGGGTCCTGAACCTCATGATCCCGGAGGGTCTTCCTTACTGTTTGTGCCTCCAATTTTAGTGTAAAATATGCTTTTATTTTAGTAAAAATATTTTTTCTTTGTGACTTGTTGGCTTTTTGTTCCTTTAGTTAATGAAAATTAAAAAATGCTGGAGGTTACTATTATCAACAAGCAGACTGAACCTTGAAATGGTCAGTAAATTTTCTTCAGTGGCATGTATTCTCAGCTAATTTAAGTGCTTTGCAGGTCTTATAGTATGCCATGAGCCTTCAAAGGAAAAATATAAAGACTTGCAAATATAAGTTTGTAAAGCAGTATCAGATCTCTAAATCTGTCCAACATGAAAATGGCCTGATTATCACAGAGGGTTTTCCTCTCTCCCAGTAAACTAAGGAAGCAGTAGGTGCTTGTCTTCTCCTTAGATGAGCTTTGACAGGCAACTTAGTGTTACCCAAGGTGCACCAATCTTCTGGGATAGCCAGATAGCTAGGAATACAGATTTACTACTGAGAAGTGCTTCTCATGTAATTCTAAATTTGTTGTTTTGTTTTAATAAATTATGTTTTCTTTTAAACTTTTTTCATAGCAGTTATTCATAATGTAGGTATCTGTCAGAAGCAAGGAACTGTCACTATCACAGATACAGGGAGCAATAAAGGTGATGCAATTGCAGAGGCAACATTAACCAATTGCTTTCAGCCTTCAGTCCCTACATCCTTGTAGGAAGTTAACTATGAACAAGATAAAAAGCAACATTTTCAACTTAACTTACATAGTGCCAGGAGATTAAAATAACATAGAGTGAGTCTTAAAATAGTAAGAAACATATAAGGTTTTAAAAAATTCTGTCTAACAAAGTCATTCTTATTTGCTGTCAGGGTAAAGACATGCTCCAAATGGGAATTATTTTGCCCGAAATAAAAGGAAATAACAATGTACTCAATTATGAGAAACACTGTGAGGATACAGTCCTAATATTCTATATTATTGTTGGAAAATGTTCATGTTTATCTTCATGGATTTGAATTCGCTTCTTTCTCTGTTAGAACTAATTTTTCTGGAATATATCATAGTTTTTATCTAGGCATGAGTTAGAAGATGTTTAGACATACCAACAAACAAGGCAAAAGGGTAGAATACCACAATTACTTGCATAAAATTTTTGTCCTTCAGTGTTGAGTCATGACTTGTTGCCTAGGGGAAAGAAGGTGAGGCAAGGTTTGGATATTTATGTAACAATTTGGTAAAATTCAGTCCAATTTCTATGTAGTCAGTCTTTATCTGTATAGCATAATACAAGCTAATGTCCTCCAAATGTATTGCTGTAGACAACGTTCCTTACTGTAGTATATGTAGCCCTTTATACAGAAGGAGATTTAATCTTCTTCTAACTGTTTTTGTATTCTGGTGTTGCTTCAGAAAACATACAATTCACAAAAAGATATGCATCTGGTCAAAAATCACTATGTCACATAAATTTTCTGGGAGCTGAAAAGGTACATATCTGTGTACATCTCTATATCTGTTGGTCCTTTGTTTCTTTCTCATTAAGCGTTGTTAATGAGCTACCATTAGAGACCCTCTACTGAGCCAGAGGATTTTATACCAAATGTAGTTCTTACACTATTAAATTCTTCTTGAAATAAAGTGGATTTCTTATTGACAAAACTCCCCCAAACAAGTTTATTTTAATAATTATTAAAGTGGTGTACAAAGTTCAGCAGGTGAGATATTGTATGACAGGATGATTTGTTCTATTTCTCTCTACAAGACTATCTCAAGAAAAACGGAGTCAAATGATGTGAGCAGAACTTATCACAAACTAGAGCCATAATGGGCCAAAACAGTGCTTTACAGAAAAACAATCTGACTTCACTCCTGTGATCTTGTGAATTTTCACAAGTCACTAGTGCTTTATGAAGATTCAAATGTCTTCTCCTGTACAGTGCCTTGGAGGTCAGGATAAGGAAAGCTCACAACTCACTCATATGGTTACATATTTTAAACACATTGTTTACCTTGTCTACTAGATTTGATAGAAACTGCTCTTGTGGTAGAGGTGCTTGACTAAAACTGACCCGGACCAGCTGTTAATTAACATTTCCTTTTTTAGATGAATGTTGCCTGTAAGCCTCCGAAGAACCATGGGTCATGGCTGGAAACCAATGGGATTGGATACAGTGTGGGATACCACCACTAGGAGCATCAGGTGACTAGAGAAGAATCTCAACAGCCTCAGAAACCAGCTGCTGAATTCAGACTGAAATGAGACTGGTATGATGCCCAATAGATATGATCTAAATTAGAAAGGATGGAAGTGTTCCTTTTCTCTGCTGGTAGTAGTGATTGGATATAGGGTTCACTCAGAAAGAAAAAATCATGACAAATAGTGAAATCTGGTGAAACTAACAAGAGCAAATGTACATGTACAAACCTGAAGGAAACTTGAGAAGTTATTGTTCAAAAAGAAAAGGTTCCTTGTTCAAAACTGGAGCCTATGTTTGGAAAGAGGATCTGCTGAAAAAAAAAAAAAAAAAGGGCTATGAACAGGTTAAAGTCTTGTCATGATACAATGCTGTAAATGTCAGCCTGAGGATATACTTTTTTTACAGCTTAGCTGTGGGAAATGGAGTACATTTTTTTATCCTGTTTCCTTTTGTTCTATTGTTTGCATGAGTTATTATTTTTGTCCTCGATGGTTTGCTTAACAGAAGAAAATAAAAATAACATTGCTAAAGGTTTTTGAGTGCAGTTCTCAATTGGAAGGACAAAGAACACAGAAAAAAGCAGATTAAACCCAGGTGCTTCCATAGAGAAGCAACTTGCTACAGAGAACTAGTCCAGTAGAAAACATAAAACCGTGGTTCAAAGGATCTTAATTCTACTTTTGGCTCTGTCATGGACCTGCTATATGACTTCAAATAAAATAATTTATTCATTTGTCTCTCCCCAGGCCCTCCTGTCTCCCTCTGTTGAGAAGATTTCACAACCTATTTGAGCTTCCTCTTGAAAGCTTTCTCTGCAATAGCGGCCTAAAATGTTGCCTCCTCCCAGCAGTAGCTTGAAAAATTCACTAGAATTAATAATGTCAGAAATCTGGGAGAAGAGTGTGCTATTTTGAAGTCTTTTCCTACATGGCAGGTTTTTAATTCAGCTTCCCTCTTAGCTGAAAGTGACTATACTCTTTCCTCATTTTGTTAATTTAGAATTTTAAAAAAAGTTAAATCACTAATTGGGGAGATAAACAGTGTTCAATATCACACCGTGTTTCCCCCCACTCACATCTCCCCCAGATCAGTAAGCAATATATAAAAGCACAAAGACCACTGACTCATTTAGGAACACATACATAGCACAGAATTCTAGAGGCCTTTCATTGGTATGTTGCCTGTTGGTATCTGGTACCTTGCACTGACGATGAAGTCAGGGTCCCAGAGTTTGAGAAATGCTACTGTATACAGCAATATTTTGCAATTAATAAGATAAAAATTTTACAATTAATTAAGCCTCCTAGTAGCCCTTATAATCTTCTCTGGGAGGAGCAGAAAATACATTACTCGCTGTCTGTACAAATCAGCCTATTGACAGCTGTTCTTTCTGGTTGGATATTGCCAGTTTGGTCTGCAAATTCTAAATGAACACCATTGTCCAAGTGCTTAATGCAGCTCAGGTGCCAGATTAGTGCCATAAAGTCGACTGTCTTGAGGAGGCAGTATACTCCATCTGCTTCCCAGCTGCAGCCTAACTTCTTTATCATCAGCTCAGATTTTTCTGCACGTAAATGCTTTGCTCCCTGTGGGCACACCCAGAAGCCTTTATCATACAAAGGGCCTGTGTGAGGCAATGCTGTTATTAGATATCAGCATCCTTCAGGCAAACACTCATCTCACACAGTTTTTTGTTAAACAAGCAACACCTTGTCTTCTGCCTATGGAGATTTTTTTTTCTTTTAGTAGCCATCTCATATTAATGTGATTGGTTTTGCTTGTAGTTTATCTCCTCATTTGGCAGTCTTAAAGCATTATCTATCCTTGAAACATACAACTGTGTATCAGTACTAAGTGATCTTGTTGTCAGTTATTAGTTGAAATAAGTCATATTTAGGGGAAAAAAATCACATTTGGGAAAAATCACATAAAAGGCAACATAAGGGACATGTAGAATAAAACCCAGGCCTAGATAACAGTGAAACAGTAAGAGTTAGAAAAAACCAGATCCCAGTTAGAGAAAAACACTCCCCAAATAGTCACAAGCCCAGCCTTGAGACAGGCCTGCAGGCCTGCCAGAACATATTCTATGCTCTCTGAACATGCCTGTTAGAAGCCAGGTTACCTACTTTGGATGGTTCTGCAGTCTCCTATTTCTTAATTCAATGCTTCTATGATTCACATCACTTAACTTTGTGATACTAGCACAAAATTAATAAATACATAACATTAAGAGCCCTGGTGCTGGCTTTGCAGTGCTTCTGACAAGTGGCTGATAATTTCAGTTCATAGTTCTTTTGCTTTTTTCCAGTTTGCAAGAGGAGAAGGTAATATTAGTTAGTTGCCCAATAAGGCACTTCAGAGATGAGCTGTGGGCATGAATGATATCTTAAATTCCAAAATGTTATTATGGCTATAAAAAAAAGGCTGCTTAGGCATCTTTTTATAACGTATTTGTTAAGCACAGGAGTTGAAGTTCTCAAAATTGATGATGATTTCTGTGGCTTTACTGCTGTTCGTGTCATTTAACGATGACTTCAATAAGAAAAAAGTCCTGTCAACCCTGAGCACTTCTAAAATGCTCAGTGTAGATCTATTTGGCACAAAATTTCCTGCTTTATAAAGCTTCTGCCTTAGTGTTTACTACCATTTGCTACCAGTTTACTACCATTTTTTCAATACAAAAATAGTTCTTTTCAATGCTATTAAGTTTCAGTTAGTGGTAGATCAGAGAAAATTCCTGCTTCCTGAGTTGACTTGAAAATTTAATCACTGGAGTGGACCAAATCCATATATGTAGAAAGCTGAAAAACTGAACAATAAGGGAGAGATTGCCATAGAAACTGGAAACAGAGGACAATCTTCCTTCTCTTCTTTGCCTTTGAGTTGAGGTTGCTTAGCTGCATGTTCATGAGCTCTCCTTTTACTGATGTTATCCAGATCTTTTGCAGATTCTGATAAAACTTCATAACCCAGAATTAAATTGTCCACTGTTTCTCTGAATTAGTTTTCTGCCAGAATAGGCAGTTAAAGGGCTCAGTCAGCCTACAGAGGAATGTAACAAGCATCAGAGTTGGTGCAAGGTAAGTAGGGAGAGCATGAAGCAAGCGTAGGCAGAGAAGAGCTGAGCAGGGAAAAAGATGTTGCCATTTTGGCAAGTGGCAAGTTCTTAGCTGTCTAAATCATAATGCTTAACTGTATTCTACTTTCACCCAAGAAAAAAAAAACACCTTTTTAATCATGCCCTGTAGCATTCTGAGCACAAAAGCTGGCAAGATACTTCTGTGCCACCTGGGGCATACATTAATAGTATGTGATAATTTCTACATACTGCGTGCTTTAAAAAACAACAGCAACAAAAACAACCAAAAAACAAAGCAAAAAACCCACAAAAACCCCAAACAAAACCAAAACCAAAAAACCAACAAAACCAAAAACAAACAAGCACCAAACAAACAAAAGACAAACCACAAAAAACCAGATATGAGTCTTTACAGTGTACAGTCTAGAGGTGAAACATAAACATAGTAGAAATATTCCAAGGAAAAGAGAAAAATACATTTATTTAATTTCAGGACCTAGAACTTTTTACTGCAGCTTATTTATTTTTATTACTCAAGCAAAACTGGCAAAGCAGGAAGAGCATTTACAGGAAAGTGTCTATACTACAATAAAATGTTCAAATGTTCTAAACCTCTTATGACTCTTACTCTTTAGAATACATCTGAGCTTGTGTTTTCATATCTGTAATGTAGCACTGTAATCCATCTAGAGACTCACGTGCCATTTTATTTCTGCGTGGCTACTGAGAATGGGATTGTAATTGGCATCCTTCCAGATCCCTTTTCTAGGCCATGGAGAATAAAAATTTGCTGGACTCTAAGAAAAGACACAGTTAAACAATCAAAGTAAGTAATTTTGAGAACAATGAATCTAAATAAGATATTATTGTTTGTAATCTTAACTAATTGCAAATTCTTGGTAAAACTTTTCTTGCATCAGCATCCTTAAATACTCCCTCTCTTACCTACCTCTACATGCATAATTATAAGTGTTCCTATACAAGAATTCTCTGATGTATAGTTCTCATTTGATTTTTTTTTCTTATTGAGGCACTTACAGTATCTATCTTCTCAGATCTATTTTTATATAACTGGTAGAAATACTATTACCCTTGAGATTTTTTCCCTAAGATAAATGCAAGTGGTCTGGAAGTCTTCTGAGTGAAATAGAGATACAAGGCAACAGTGTAAACTTAACTACACACAATCTCTTAATCCTATTATAGTGTAACTGCTTCTTATGTGCAAATATGGCTAAAAACAATTGGAAATTTTCCACTGTGTCAAAGACACCCAAGTGTCTGTCTGAGACTTGTGATGTTCATTTAGCCAAATCTCCATTCTTCTCAATAAATCAGAAAAAGAGAATATCTGAGTCAAGTTTCCTGCTATTCAAAAGCTGAAATACCTCGAGCATTCTCTAGGGAATGCAGGCCTTCAAAGATGATGAAGAGGTAGGCTTGATACCAGTCATGTTTTACCCCATGGAAAAGATTCAGTTAAGATATTGCTGAATGGAGGCTGCCAAAACAAAGGTGAAACATAAGTCATTGCAGATGCTTTAGGCCCTTATTTAGGGCTTTAAGCAATTAAAGAAATATTTTACTGAAATTGTGGTAATAGTTCACTTAAGGTCTGAAAAAAGAACCAATTATTCACTTTTATCAGTCACTGATACCACTAAACTATAACTAAATCCTGTAAAATGTTATACATGTAATAACTATATTAAAGCGAGAAAGATCTGCAAAATTTTGGACACTGATTTTTTTTTTATCATACTGTAGAAACTCTAACTTTTTAACAACTCCAGCAAAGCTGGAGCTTCAATTCTGTTCAATTCTGTGCTAAATGATGTTACACAAAACTATACTGAGACCCTTATTCTTCTAATGTTGGACAGATGCAAGTAAGTACTCCTGAGAAATTATCTCTGTACCTAACTTCATCTGTATGAATAGTTCCCATTGTATTCTCTTAAAATTGGGTTTAACAGGAAAATTCAGATATTGAAGTTTCTGTACATGTAATGAAGCATGATTTTATTTTAGCTTTCCTGCTTCACAGGAATGTATCATGCTAATTAAGGATTTTGGACTGGCAAAAATTAAGAATGGTTAAAGTAACTGATGTGAATCTCAAAAAAAAAGTTACTCAGGCCTTATTGTAGTCTCTGCATGACACTGTAGGATCTCAGCACTGCAGAGTCAGCTCCATGATTATTCATGTTTCTTTAATATATTTAAATATAGGCCTGGCAGGGTCAGTGCTTAGAAATAAAGTTGTCAGGACATCTCATGCTATTAAAATAAAAGTTTTGCTGACTTAATACCTTAATATGAGGTTTTCCTTTGAGGATGGGCTGTTGTCATATGTTGTGTCCAAGAACGTTCACCTTTGGAAGTAATTAATTGAAGCTCATGCTTCTGTGCCCAACATTAGGGCTAGAATTAAACTCCAAGAACTTAGTGTGAAATGTAACTACAACCTAGTTTATGCTCCAAGGTTGTCAATGTAACTAAGGGTGTGAAACACCCTAAGGTGTGAAAAAGTGCACTTCCAGGCTTATGAAGTGAGAACACGTGCAGATCTGGGAATAGGGGCTGAGCTCTCTTGGATCTCTGGCCCTCCTCCTCTCCCCCCCTCCCAAGAACAGTTAAACTTAGATTTCTTCTAGGGCCTTTAGATTTTCGAGGTCTTCAGGATTAATCAACTCCCATTTTCTTCTTTTCCAACAGTGATTAAAATTTTCCCATGCTAAAGAAAAAATGGTATTTTGTCAGGCAATGCAGTAATACGGCTAAAAATAAAAATTAAGGGTAAATCGTCCCGAACGGAGCACGGAAGTGCGATGCAGGCAAAGCCGGCCTGGCCTGGCCTGGCCTAGCGGCATTGCCACGGCCGTCAGGCGCCTGCGGGGCCTCTGCGCAGCGAACCGGGGCGCCCCCGGACCAGCACGGCAAAGCCTGCGATGCAGCGTCCGGATCCCGGTGCGGCAGGGCCATTCCACCTCTGCAGCGGCAGGGCCGCGGCCGGCACTGGGCTAACATGCCCGAAGTGGCCCAAACGAGCCAGAGAGGCAAGGGATGCACATCCCGACAGTCGTTCCCCAGCGGTACAGGGAGCCGCGGAAGCCGCTGCAGCTGCCCCCAGCCTCCCCGGGCGTGATGTCGGGCGGAGGAGAGGCGGGTCTGTGTGAGGAGTAGGCGGGGCGCCATAGCCCAGCCAGGGGATGAGAGGGAAGGAGGCGCCGAGGCTCGGGCGGATAACGTTTGGTGCGACCCCCTGCCCTGAAGAAGCTGTTGAGCAGGGGACTGCGGACTGAGCCTGCTGTGCCGCCGGCCTCTAAAGAGGCGTTATAGGGTCAGTGGGCAGTGATTGCGGCGTAAGAGGCCACAGCAGCCCGGCAGAGCCCGCCTTGGGAGCATACGGCGGCAGGAGTCGTAGCTGCGCCTCCCCGACGTCTTCTTCCCCCACGCCGTCAGGCCTTCGTTCTCGCCGGCTGAGGGCGAACTCCTAGAGGAAAATGGAGCTATTTCCGAGCGGTAAGTACTGCGACAGCACCGAGCTGCCAACGGGCGCACGCCTAGCCGGCTGCAGAGCCCGGAACGGGGACGCGCGGCCTCCCCGCTGCAGGCCTGCCGTGTTTCCTGGCAGAGTCGCTCCCGGGCGGACCTCCGCGTCTCAGGGCCCAGACGTAGCTGGAGAACCCGACGAGAGTTGCTTGCTCAGAGGATAAAGGAGGCTTCTTAGTGATGCAGCCCCCATGGTCCACAGCTTGGAAATTACCTGAGATCTAGGGGTTTTGGGGTTAATTAGGCAGACGGGTTTTTAACTAGGAAGGTGAAGGAGGCTTCCTTTCTTACGGTTTTGTTGAGCTTTTTATTGCCCCGCGGTAGTCTCACGGTTACAGATAACGGACGCTGTGAATCCGGAGCAGCTTGTACACCAAGGTGTGCTCTGGCTATGTATTGCTCCGAGGAAAGCCTTACATGCGTCCGGAATGCCAAACCCATCGTAACTATCAGATGGCAAGGAGTAGCAGGGTCTGAAGCACTCTGAACAGGGTCTTCTCCCATCGAGGAAAAGTAGAAATAAAATACAGGAGGATTTAGGGTATTTGAAACAATTTTCAGGTTGTTCCTGGAAGCCAGAAGGCTCTCAGAATTATCCGTTGATTGACAGAAGTGCTTGAAATAGTGATATGATTCGCAGCTTTGAGATAACCATACAGTAACATTTGTTGACATCGTGGTACTGCAATGTGTGTGCATCCTTTTCTTGTGACTGAAATTAAGCCATGTGAAGGCCATGTTACTACTACTTCTGTATTAATAACACATTCTGCCAGTCGAGGACAGAGCAGGAAATCAATCTGTCACATCAAACTTGAAACCGAAGCCTTTTTGGTTAGACACAAGACCATAGCCAAATATGGAATTAGGACAAGTCACTGGGTAAGACAACAGCCTTCCTGTTGAAAAGGCAGTGCTTTTATTACAGGTGGAAAAAACTTCTGCCAAATTCAGAAAAATCCCATGCAGTGAAAAGTAATTTTTTGTGTTTTGCTTGAGAAGCATATTGTCATTGCCTTGGGCTTCTCTCTTCTAAAATACACTAAGAATTCGCTTCCACTTACTGCAATCACAGGGTTGTAATTTGCTTTCTTGTATGCATGGTAAAAGGACTTGTCTTTAATAGTAATGCAGTTTGGGATTTTTTTTTTTTAAATCATCTTGGCTAAATCCATTCCCTGAGAGACATTAATCATGTTGCTATCACACTAAAAGTCTGACATACTACTATTACTGCATTGTATAACAAACATTAAATATTTCTGCTCTTTATCTATGCAATGGGAAAAAAAGGTGGTATGGGTCTGAGCATACAGCTCAAAGGTACTTCATGCTACTACTGAGATGTGGTGTTCATGCAGCAGAGCTTTGTACTTTTTTTTTTCTGAAGTAAAAAGCCTGGAGATGTTGGTGAGACTGTTTGGAAGAAAATTTGGAGCTGAACCTTGTCAATCATTTTCCTCTGGAAAGATGGCTCAGCTGGAAGAGACACTAAAAAGAATGTGCAAATGTTAGAGGAGAGGTGTTGTCCATTATTTTGATGATTTTGAGACATATTTAGTGCTCAATAGCAGCTGCTAAATTCTGAAGCAGGATGCTTACACTATTGGCTTTTTGAATAGAGTTTCCATTTCCATGGGTGGTGCTCTGGAAGCTTTTGAGGGCATGAAATCTTTCAAATAAACTGTGCTTCATTGTAACTAAAAAGATTTTTTGTTTTACGCAGTAGTGATGAGTTTTGTTGTCAGTCTGTATGTTGATTTCCTGTGCTAAGTGCTGTGTAAATTCAGAGGAAGAAATGGCTATCACAGGAAGCTTGCAATATTGTATGTGTAGCTCTCTGAGTTTTATAGGACTTTTACCCTTGTAAAGCAGAGGGAAGAGACTGAATCCTAAGATTTTTCAAAAGCATTTCAGTTGGATTCAGAACTCTGATGCCCTCTTGTCAAACTGACAAGAAGACAATTTCTTGTTTTACAATACTGATGAAGAGCTGTGTCAGAATGGGTATATATCTTAAAATAGCCTTTAAGGCAGCAAATGTACTAAAGTGGATATGGAAGATCACTGTTTTTTCTAATTCAGTATTTGGTGGGAGTTTTTCTTTGCTTTAATTAAAAGCAAAAACACAGCCATAATGCATTTCAAAAGTGAAAGGAGCTCTTATCGTTTCCTTGAAATGCTAGTGAATTTGCTGAACTCTTTATTGTTTGAACAGTGTCTCCAGTGGAAGTATTCAGATAATCTAAATAAAAATATTTAAGATTTCGTTTTTAACTTTACTCTCACCTCTTACTTTTAACCCACCCCTCAACTGGAAAGTTCGGTCCAATCCTTTTTGGAGAGTTCTCTGCTATGCCTTCCCTCCTGCCCAGGAGTTCAGTTGGAGATAATGTATGAGATCTGTAGCTCTGGAAGAGTAGTTAATTGAAGATTTATTTTTAGGGCCTGGAGTAGCTGAGTTAATCTATGAATCTATAATAATAGAATATCTGGAGTTGGAAGGAATCCATAAGGATCACTGAGTCCCAACTCCCTGCTTCTCACAGGACTACCTAAAACTAAAGCATATGACTCAGAGCACCGTGCAGATGCTCTTTGAACTTTGACAGGCTTGGTGTCATGACCACATCCCTAGGTAGCCTCTCCCAGTGAGGGACCACCCTCTCAGAGAAGAATCTTTTCCTAATGTCTAGTCTGAACTTCCTCTGAATTGTTACAGAAGTTGTAAGTTAATAAATGTTTTAGAAATGCTTACTGGCAATATTTTATTTTTTGAGAAAGATTTCTCTGTTTGACAGGACTATTCTTAATTAATCTTTCCAGAAATACAAATATTCAAAATGTAATTAAAAATGCATGGAAGACTTCTTTGTTGTTGCACTTTTCTGAGTTGTATGATCTCAAATTCCTGTGAATTGGGAAGTGCATATTAGTGAGCAGAATTTATTAATTCTGACTAGTTGTGTTATCTAAGGAGTTTCACAAAAAAAAAAAAGGCATCTCTCTTTTGGATAATATTACAAAATATTTTGCAAGTCTTTTATTTTTAGATTGTATGTGTTTCTGACAGATCATTTCACCATTTCCTGTTTAATACATTAAACATGGAACTTTTCCATTTGAGATGAGAGTAAAGGTGGAAGTGAGCTATTACAGTGTATGAAAGGTGGAAGTGAGCTATTACAGTGGTGTATCTCACTTAAGAAAGGTGATGTGCATAAACAAGTAACTGCAGAAGGGACAACTTGTGATGATCTGCTGACACACATTAATTTTTGTTGATATTCTTCAATGATTTTTATTACTTTTTTTGAAACAGCAAATGGAAACTTAAATGAATGACATAACTAAACATAGGGAACAAATAAAGGGCTCTAATTAGAAGAAGTGGCATTTTGTGTAGAAGGTAGTAATAAAACAGGAATATCATTATAAAATGAAAAATGCAGTTTGCAAGATCTGGTTATTTCAGCTAGTTCCTTTCCATTCTGAAATGTTTTCTTTCTTTGTCTTAGTTTTGTTTAGCATACAAATGTCTTGGAGATTGAAGGAGCACATTTTGTGTGCATAGCCTAAGGCTGTTGAGGGCAACAGGCAATGTCTTAGTGGTCAATATTGTATACTGTTGTGTTCTGGAGAAGAAAGGTTCCTGTTTGGTTTGAACTGTATTATTCAGTCCTAAACAACAGACTGAGTAATCTGTTCTGGTAAGGTGATGGAAAAGAAAATCTCAAAGTTCTGTCTCAATGTCTTTTTTTCCCCCCCAGCATTTTACTTTAGTCATATATTACTGACAGAAAAAAATGCTGATGGCATCTGTTTCTAAATGTGAGTCTGTGTCATTCAAGTTCATGTTGCTGGGTAGCATCTGTATCTTCTGTTCCTGTGTCAGCTAAGCTAAACAGAAACCTGCTAGCAATGGATGCTCAGAAATTAATTCAGTAAAATGGATGCAGTGTGTTTAGCCACGAGAGTGATCATCCCTATCTTGGCTTCACATTTATGTACTAAGACTAACATGCTTTCTTTCACTGTCACTTTACAGTATAAGCTGGGATTTGGGTGTATTAGCAATGTATCTGGAACAGAGTGCTCCAGCACTTGTTAAATAGTGAAAAGCAATTTGATTACCAAAAGAATGAGGGAAGTAGATGAACATATGAAGAGAGAAAGAACTTAAACTGCTTGAATGTTTTCTTTTGGCAAGACAAAACACTGAGTTGGTGTCGCGGACCGAGATAGGTAAAGCCGCGACCCACACCCCCACCTCGGGGGATCGAGGGCTGAGGACCACTCCCCGTCACACTCACAAACAACGCTTAGGAATCAACAGGTTTATTAAAGGCACTGAGGTTTTGGCAAGTCCGATATCAAATGTCAGAATATCTATATACCAATAACAACGCACAAAAAGACGATAAATCCCCCTCCCCCCCTGTTCTTGTTCCCGGACAGGGATAAGAGGGAAAGCCTGGAGAGAGCCTTTGGGAAATAGAAGAATATTGAAAAAGAGAAGTGAGTGTATGGTATGTGTGAATATTATGTAGGAATGTTAGTAAGAAGCCTCAGAATGTAGTTCGCAATTCTCACCACCGGGGTACAGCCGAAGCCAATCCCTGATCGGGATCCACGTCCTTTCCCTTGAGACAGTCTGTTCGGTACGCCCACACGCCAACAACCACAGGAAAAGACGCCGTATACCTTCACGGCAGCCTCCGCAGCGGTACGCTCACCGCGGCGGCTGGATCCGCACAGTATTCACGGAGCGCGCGTCTTCTTGCTCCTCCCTTTTTTTCCCGGTTCCGGCCCCGCCGTGCCTCCTGGGAGCTGCAGTCTGTGGGCCTGTGCGCATGCGCCTGGTACCTCTGTCCTCTCCCCACGAGTGCCGGGGAGTGCATTACCAGGACTGGTCAGTAGATGTCGCTGGATTAAAGGCCATTATAGAGTCCGTCTCTCACAGTTGGAAAGAGACTTGAAAATCTTTTTCCCTGTTAAAACAATATCTGAACCATGGATTGTTCTTTCCTGTTTTTCCACTGAAGAGATGGTATTCCACTTCTAGAATGAATGAAGCCACTGAGTATCTGTGTGATATTTCCTGAGTCAAAAATGCTTAAAGCTTATGTTGACCTCAGTATCCACTTGTAAAAGTATTCCAGGACTGTCTTGTCAACTTTTTGGGAAGAAGATGCAAAGTCCAGCAGCCATGTTTGACATTTGTGAGGCCATGTGCACATGTGCTAGATTAAGCCCCATAATAACTGCCACAGAAAATGTTGCAAACTAATAAAAGCTTCTGTTCGTTTAACTAATCAGCATAGATTTTCATATTTGATGAACATTGGAAAAGTAACTACCTACAAAGAAGCTGAATTTATCCTTATTTAATACATGTCTCTGATTTCAGTAGTGGTTAATTCAGCTGCATTCAGAGAATTTCAGATAATTCAAGTTTTCCTTTTCCTCCTTCACTCAGTGATTTGAGTGGAGGAAGTTCAGCTCTGCTGGACAATATTTTTTTCATCAAGTAAAAAAGCAAGGATTGTATAGAAGAGCAAAAACATTAATATTTCTTTATAAGTGAGACCAATATTATTCCTTTGACTGTCAGAGAAGTTTGTATGCATGGCAGCTACTGCTAAGAGCTCTGTCCAACACTACTTTAAAATAACATCAAATTAACTTCTAAAGTACACTCACATCTTTTTGTGAGCTAGGTTTTAAGTGCCTCTAAGTGTTTTAAAGAGTACATACGTATGTTTAAATAGATGTGTTTTAACTATTTTTGATACTGCTTTAAATAGTGGAAGTATACTAACTTTAAATGGTAAGAATCACAAAAAGATTGTGTACCTTGTAGCTAGGGAGAAAGAGAGAGAACAGATGGAGACTCTTGAAGGAAATATGGAGGAAGGAGCAGAGAAAACAGCTCTGGAAAAGTCATCTAGTTGATCAAAGATACAGGAACTTTAGGATAATACAGTATGAGGGTTCTGCTCAGTTTGCCTCCCTGGGGTATGGCAGGTGTTTTATTCCACCATGAGGGTTGTCTCACAAAAAGTGTTCAAAGATCTCAGTCCCTAGTCCTTCTATTGGATTATTAAGTGTGTATAGTAATGTACTGCAGCAATGGTCTTCTCTGTTCACAGCTAGTGAAGAGTAAGAGAGAGGAATCCTGATTCCAATGAAATGTGAGACTTCTGGTGTTAATGTGAAGATAAGGTGGTTTTTGAGTTTTGAGATTTTTTTTCCCACCAAGCTGTTTGGAAGAGTCTGTTGTCTGTTTCACAGTGCTTTAGTAAGTGTAGCTGAGTGCACAGATCTTTTATTGGATTGTAATCACTCTTTGATATTGAAGGAATCAACTCTGCAAACACTGAAGTAGCAATACTTCCGTCAAAGTATCATTGACTTTTAAGGGGAACCAGCTGTGTTTAAAACTAAGAATATGCCCAATTTACCTACTGTTTTGGGGCTTAACACTGCTTTTTATTTAAGCCTTTATTTTGTATAAAAATCTGTCAATTTCTATGAATTGTTACATGAATAGACTCACTTGTAACTGTTTTTCATGCATGTAAACCAATCTTTCTGGAAGCAGCCAGGTTTCTGTTTGTGGGAGTCCAAAAAGTTTCAGAATACTCATTACATCTGAATCATTACAAGAGAAAGATTAAGAGCAGGTTTTCAGAAAATGAAACTGTGAATACAGCATGTATAAGCTGTCAGTTTTGTTACCCAAATTTGTGCTTTTTACCATTGATGGAGATATTAATGAGGTCTCTATGTCTCTTTTTGGCACAACTGAGCATTCATAAGTGTGAAAATTTCTGTGTAAAGTACTATTCTGCAAACAACTGGAAAATAATTAAAGATGCAACTTAGCAATGAAATATACAAATATGAAGGCCAGAACTAACAATGGTTAAAAGCATGCAACCTGTTAAACTTTGAACAGATGAAAACCAAAACCCAAGGAAACAAATTAAATATTCCTTTGTAGCTATGTTCTGTGTTTATAATACTGTGGTGCTGCTATGGATGGTGGTCTGCATCCAGTGGTAGGCATGCTGTGTTTGTCCTGCGTTATGTCCAGTTATTAGGCTAGCGAGCTTTATCACAGCAACTGACTTGTTGGCAACTTTGTTGATTGATTTTGCAAAAATTAGGCTAGAACTGTGCTGAGGGATGGTGCCTGGAATAGAAGAGGCTACACTAGATGTTAAAATGCAGGAGGGCCAGTATCCTTTTTACTTTAAAGTTCTTTGGGATTGTTTCTTTCCCTCCTATGTATACATAAATCAGCAAAAGCCATTTGCGTGGACTATCTGAAAGAACAGTATGTAGATTCTAAATCTTGTCTTTGCCAAACTTGGGTGTTTTTCAAAGGAAAAGTAGGCCATAGAATCATAGAACTATTCAGGTTGGAAAAGACCCTTGGGATCACCGAGTCCAGCCATCATCCCTACTCTACAAAGTTCTCCCCTAAACCACATCCGCCAACACCACATCCAAACGACCCTCAAACGCATCCAGGGATGGTGACTCAACCACCTCCCTGGACAGCCTATTGTAGTGTCTAACCACTCTTTCTGTGAAAAAAAATTTCCTAATATCTAGTCTAAACCTCCCCTGTTGGAGCTTGAAGCCATTCCCTCTTGTTCTGTCACTAGTTATCTGTGAAAAGAGACCAGCACCAACCTCTCTATAATGACCTTTCAGGTAGTTGTAGAGACTGATGAGGTCTCCCTTCAGCCTCCTCTTTCTCAAACTAAACATTCCCAGCTCCTTCAAGCGTTCTCCATAAGATTTATTCTCTAGGCCCTCACCAGCTGTGTTGCCCTCCTCTGTACTCGCTCCAGCACCTCGATATCTCTCTTGAATTGAGGTGCTCAAAACTGGATGCAATACTCCAGATGTGGCCTCACCAGTGCTGAGTACAGGGGGACAATTACCTCTCTACTTCTGCTGGTCACACTATTTCTAATACAAGCCAGGATGCCATTGGCTTTCTTGGCCACCTGGGCACACTGCTGGCTCATATTCAGCCACTTGTCAATTAGAACCCCTAGGTCTTTTTTCTGTCAGACAGCTCTCCAGCCACACTTCCCCAAGCCTGTAGCATTGCATGGGGTTGTTGTGGCCCAAGTGCAGGACCCGGCACTTGGCCTTGTTGAAGCCCATACCATTAACATTAGTCCAACGATCTAATCTATCCAAGTCTCTCTCTAGAGCCTCCCTATCCTCATGCAGATCAACACTCCTGCCTAGCTTGGTCTCATTTGCAAACTTACTGATAATACACTCTATGTCCTTATTGAGATCAGAAATAAAGATGTTAAAACAGAAACGGTCCCAACACTGAGCCCTGAGGAGCACCACTTGTGACTGGCTGCCAGCTGGATTTGACTCCATTGACCACCACTCTTTGGGCCCAACTGTCCAGCCAGTGCTTGATCTAACATCGTATGCTCATCCAGGCCATGAGCAGTTGGCTTTTTTATGAGAGTTCTATGGGGAGCCGTGTCAAATGCTTTTTGGAGGTCCAGATAGACATATTGTGGTAACTTTTCATCTGTAAACATTACAATTGTAAGATTAAGATCAATGAAGGCAAAAAAACCCTCTTGTGGAGCAGAACAGACCTGTTACTATGAGGCTTTATATAATGGACAGGGCTATGATTTATAGAAATTCTTCTATTCTAAATAGAACTTGGTGATTAAAAATATGCTTTGTCTAGGGAGGAATCAAGGGTTGTCTTTTTTATTTCTGTTGTATCTTTTCCTCTCATTTTGCTATTTTCTTTCTTTTTCTGACAGCAGCATGTGTTCTGAAATGTTTATACATTCTAATAACAGTGATGTGGCCAAGAATATATGTGTTGCTGGGCAAAGCAACCCAGAGTACTCACAAGTTCAAAACAGATGTCTGTATGCACAGCTTGTTGATCGGCGCTCCTAGGGGCTGGCTCTAGAGTGACCTTTCACAAACTCTGTGGGGCATGTTCATCTGCTGTATAGATTGGTCTGGCACTCTGCAATCTGCAGCTCTCCCACCTGCTTTTTCCATGGTGAGAATAAGTGAAAGAGACCATCCCAAGTTACCTTCTGAAAAGTGTCTGGCATCTGAGCTGCCCCCTGCCCCCATGGTGGTGGTTGTAATGAAGCTGATTTCAAATCTGATATAGGATATCTGGGTAGCATCTTGGAGCAATTTAGATCTTGATATTTCTTGAGCTACCATGCAGGCACACTGGCACTTCTTCCTTTGTCAAAGTGCTTTGTCTTGTTATGTAATTAGACTGACTGACAAAAAGTTAAGAAGACGTAGTGTTGCCCTCTTAACACAAAATTATTTTTTTACTGTGTTGTGAGTCATAAGCCATAACTTTTACACATTATTACTTCTGTGAGTTAAAATACCAGTTATGAAGCAGTGAACATGCAATACTTGCTTGTGACTTACAGATGGTTTTGTATAGCATTATGACTGGAGTTCTCAAGTGTGTATTAAATAACAGAAGTACTCCAGAAGGCACATCGAGGTTTGTATTTTTTTAGAAACTGTTCACAATGAGAGAGTGTGATAGTTTGAATTTATTTTTTTAGGGGGAAAAAAAAAAAAAGAGACTAAGGTTGTATGCAGTCTGCCAGACTGTATAACTGACATTTTGTACTTCAGCTGTAAAGAGCCTGGTATATATCAGCCATGAAACTGATGGAGGGATACAGGGAAGAAGATAGTCAGGAGTCCTGAATATATAAATTCAGTACTGGGACACAAATTCCTGCATGTCTCCTTTTCATTAGACCCCTATGCTTATACAACATTTTCACGGTTTGGCTCTGGGTTGGCAGTCAAACCAATAACAATAATGCTCTCAGTCCCACCCCCTCCCCCAAGGTAGGGAAAGAGGGAGAAAAAAATGAGAAAGAGAGGCTTTCTGGGTTAAAAAGTGAAACAGATTGATTTTAATTATTAGTGATAAGGGAATATAATATGTATTTGTAAAGGGAAGTGCAACACCCGATCCCCTCCCTCCTCCCCCAGCGACTCTCACAGCAACTCTTCTCCCTGGTGACTCCAGCTGAAGGGGGAAGTGTCCGGGCACACGGACGGAGTTCTTGGATGTTGGATGTGAAGAAAAATGAACAAAAAAAGAGAGACCAAAGAGAGGGTGATAGAAGCGACAGTAAGCAGAAAAGTGAGAGAAAAAGGAAATAAAAAGGCTTGAGTTCCATGATGTCTTAACTTATACGAAAAGCCAAACAGAGAAAATATGATGAGAAGGGAATATTCTGATTTGCTGATCCTGCCTTTGGTCTAATCTGCTCCCCCGTAGGGGGGGAGGCTGCAGACACTCAGAAGTGACCTTGGTTCTTACGAGTCCACTGGTGCTGCTAAAAAAAGTTCACTGAAAGAAAAAAAATATCAGCAAAGAGCAAGTTCGCTTCACCCTGGCTCAAACCAGGACATTCCACCCCTATTCCATTCTCATAATATTTTACACAGAGTCTGTAAGTTGTCAAATTAAGAATTCTCTCCCAGTGTTAGATTTCCTTGAGGTACATACTGAACTTCACCATCTTCCATCATTACACACCATGTCCAGGTCCCTGAGCAAAAGCAACACCCCGGACAAGTTTGCCCTTGCCTGAAGCAGGATGAACCCAAACACTTTTTCCCAACAGATTTCTTTCACATACCACAGGGACTTTATCCCCATCCACTGTTTGCAAAAGGTCTGACTGAGCAGGACCAGCTCTACTGATGGATCCCCTGGTATTAACTAGCCAAGCGGCCTTTGCTAAATGTTTGTCCCAATTCTTAAAGGTTCCACCCCCCATTGCCTTCAGGGTAGCTTTCAACAGACCATTGTACCTTTCAATCTTCCCCGAGGCTGGAGCATGGTACAGGATATGGTAGATCCACTCAATACCATGTTCTTTGGCCAAGTCAGTTACAAGATAATTCGTAAAATGAGTCCCATTGTCTGACTCAATTCTCTCTGGAGTACTGTGTCGCCACAAGACCTGCTTCTCAAGGCCCAGGATGGTGTTCTGGGCTGTGGCATGAGGCACAGGATATGTTTCCAACCATCCTGTACTTGTTTCCACCATTGTAAGCACACAGTGCTTACCCTGGCAGGTCTGAGGCAGTGTGATGTAATCAACTTGCCAGGCCTCCCCATACCTGTACTTTGACCACCTCCCCTCACACCACAAAGGTTTTAACCTTTTAGCCTGCTTGATTGCAGTGCGTGTTTTCACACTCGTGAATCACCTGCAAAATAGTGTCCAAAACAACAAAATAACAAATTAACCAGTAAAAAAAAGAGACCTTTCAGTACAGGCTGATGGAGAGGAAGTAGACAATGACTTGTATGTTTTGGAATTTATGTTCCCTTGCTTGTTTTGGATTGGAAAGCAGCGTTTGTCCACCTTTGTAATACAGAAAAACTATTCGTTTTCAAATTAGGGTGGTGTATCAATTGTGAAAAAAGGGTTGTTGTTTTTTTTCCAAAGCAGCTTCTGTTTCATGCACTATTTGTTCATTTGTTGTGACTTAATTGTAACAGCCACTCTATATGCTTAACTAGACAGATTTTTTTAAACCTCTACCAGTTAGACTACACATTTTTAGCCTTATTTGTCTCCTGAAATCAAACCCTTGCAAAGTGGCACTTGTCACTAGTATGTACTTCAAATCATGGACAGATTTCATGTAGTGCCTATCTTTTATAAGAGCTCACAGTAAAATTTTACAGCGGGTTATCATATATGTTTGCTTGTAAGTAATGACACTGCAAAAAGCAACAGAGTCTGTCTTGGTTTTTACTGCCACACCAAATGAAAGTGTCATTATCTGTATCAATGAAGGATGGTGACGTCTTGGCCAAAACAGAAAAACTCTCACTTTAGTTCAGTGAGATTGTTGTTTTATGTAAGACTTTTTGGAGTTTGTTCTGAGTTAATGTGTGCCATTCTCTGTTTTTTTGTACTTAAGTAATAAGATGACTAGAAAATGCTGGTTTAGTTTCTTTATTAACAGTAAAGGTGGGTTTAATGTTTCTGTTTCTTTTTTCAGTTATTGCAGTCAGCATATGAAACTATATATGCATATATGTTTGTGGTTTTGGTATATTAAAAATGTGCATATGTAATCTTGCAGCATCATATGAATTAAGAACATGCATTAGCCTCCTACCTATTGGCTTCTGCTCAGTCTCTAAAAAGCAGGCAAGGCACATGGGTGGTTGTTATGGTTTAGGCCCAGCTGACAACAAAGAACCACGTGGCTGCTCACTCACCCTTCTCCCCACTGTGAGATGGAGAGGAGAAAATCCAATTAGAAGTTCAGAAGGCAAGGAGGGTTCACTCACCAATTATGGTCATGGACAAAACAGACTCAATTTGGCGAAAAAATCAATTTAATTTATCACTAATCAGATGTGAACGGGACAATGACAAAACAAAAAACAGAGCTTAAATACCTCACCCCACCCCTCTCTTCTTCCTGGGCCCTGATTATTTTGTTCCCGATTTACCTACTTTCTTCCCCCCAGCAGCACAGGGGGACAGGGAATCGTTCCAAGTCAGTTGATCAAATGTTGTCTTCTGCTGCTCCTTCCTCCTCAGAGAGAAGGATTTCTCACGGTCTTTCTCCGCTCCACTGCTGAGTCACTCTGATGGGAGAGAGTCCTTCAAGTCCTTCACGACCTCCTCTGACATGAGTCCCTCCCATAAGTTGCAGTCCTTGAGGAAGAGACTGCTCCAGGGCAGGCTTCCCACACAGTTATGGGCTGCTTCAGGAACAGTTGCCATCTCTGGTGCCTGGATCCTCCATGGCTGCAGGTCCACATCTGCTCTAACATTCGTTCAGGGGCTGCTCCATCATCTCCATGAGCTTCAGGGGGACAGCCTGCCATCTTATCATGGGGTGCAGGGGAACCTCTGCTCGGGCACCCTCCTCCCCCTGCTTCCTCACTGGCCTTGGTATCTCTGCTCTGGTATTGCTTTCACCTCTCCCTTTCCTCTGCACCGAGGTCTTACAGCAGTTCATTTTCCCCTTCTTTAATATGTTAATTGCAAAGACGCATCCATTGTGGCTGATACCTTAGCTTCTCACAGGAGCCGACGCTGAGGCCCCTCTCCCACTACAAAAATGGCACCACACTAAGCCAGCACAATGGTACACAGATTTTTGTAGCAATACCTCATATTTCCTATTACTTCCTGACTGTGCTTTTTTATATTGGATTATTCCCTTTTTTCATGTAAGGATTCTAAAAATAAGATTTAACACATTTAAATTAACTGCAAGCATGTACGCTTTCATTTCTAAATTGAAAGATTTGTGGTTTCTGGTAAGAGGCTATATATTGCCCCTATACAGGCCTGCTCCTACAGACTTTGTTTGCTGAACAGGCTTGTTAGAAAAGATAAGATGAGCTTTTTTCTCTGCCCTCAGCCCCCTTCAAACAAGTAATACATTTTTTATGGATGAGTTTGAGACAACCCAAAGCATAATACTCCAGGCAGTATTTTGCTTTATAGAAGGAAGAACGAAATTGATATGGCAAGAAGTAATGATCATAAACCAAGAATTACCTGGTTCACAGCAAGCTGAAAAGATTTTTTTTTAAAAGTCTGCCTTTTAAAAAAATCACTGTGTTGTTTAGTGCTAGAATTTCTAACGTATCACAGAATCACAGAATGCTAGGGGTTGGAAGGGACCTCTGGAGATCATCTAGTATAACCCCCCTGCTAGAGCAGGATCTCCTAGAGCAGATGACACAGGAACAGGTCCAGAAGGGTTTTGAATGTCTCCAGGGATGGAGACTCCACAATCTCCCTAGGCGGCACTTATTCCACAAGAAAAAATGTTGTAATGCAATATTGATATGCTGATAAAGAGTGAACTTAATTACTGCTCCAGCAACATGCGACTTTTTTGCAAGAGTTTTGAAAATACGGAGATTTATTTTTCAGTTACACAATGTTTCACTAAGTTATTTGTGCTTGTCTTCTATAGGATCCATGCAGGGTATCACCGCATAGAGTTTTTCTGTAAGCTTCAGGGCCAGAAATCCCTTAAGATGAGTAATTTGCCTTCATGCAGACTGAATAAATACAACTTTTTGAACAGGTTCCTTGTCCCCACTGCCTTACTTCTGTAAGGAGGAAAACCAGAAACCTTACTGCTTGCCTCACCCACCCTAGCAGGAGGTTTTGGTAAGGATTTTCCATGCGTTTCCCAATATATTCGGTGGTTTTGCTTGTGGTTATCAGGGGTCTGTGCCAATGCCCTTCTACCCTTTCTGAAGGTGTCTTTCTGTGTCCCAGAGAGCTGCCTATGTACCGAGCATGAAAATAGTAACGGATTATTTACTGACTGTGCTGTAAATCAATTGTCCATGGGCAAAATTTAAGACATATTATGGTTGGGTTGTATTTTAGAAGAACAACAAAGCCATTTTTAAAATTAATGTTTGTTATTGAAGTTCCTTTTTTCCAATTTAAAGTTTTTTATTGCTTCCTCCAAAACTTTGAGGCATTTATTTTCAAGCTATGGCAACACAAGACAGAGAGAGAGAGCTGGCAGTTAGAGAGGGGAGGAATTAGAATTTAAGTGAATCCGATATCTTTGCATGGAAACTAAAGTAAGACAGGAGCTTAGTTAAGTTTGTGACCATCCCAGGCTCCAAAGTAAGGAACCACAAGTTAAGTCCTGTGTTAACTGTCCCTGGAAATACGGTTAGAGTCCTTGTAGTGAATCTGTGGATGTAGTGATCACAGGTGAAGTAGGAAGAGCCTGCTCATGTTTTTAGTAATTTTATCTTCTGGGTAGCAGCAGTAAGAAGCCCAAGATGTGCTACTCTGAAAGAAGCAGAGGAACAAAGAGGAGGATGGAAAACAGAAATGTGTCTGCATTGTCTTGAACATGTGTCCAGAGAAGAATGGCAGTATGTAGTGAGAGGATGATGGATCTTTCTGATACAGGTGAAAAGGTTGAGTTAGGAGAGGGAACAGGCATGATGATGTTCATTCACTGTGAGCTGTTCTACCAGTTTTAATAGCTAGGAACACAGTATGCCATCAGTAAATAACTGGGAAAGTCTGTGGAAATGGAACAATTTACTTGATTATGTTAAAAATTCCCATGGAAAGCAATTAATTTATACAATCATAGAATGATTTAGATTGGAAAAGACCCTTGAGATCATCCAAGTCTGGCCTTTAACCTAACACTACCAAGTATACGACTAAACGGTGTCCTTAAGCAGCACATGTACACATCTTTTAAATACCTCCAGTGATCATGACTCAACCAATTCCCTGGGCAGCCTGTTCTAGTGTCAGTGAGGCAATTTTTCCTAATACCTTATCTAACCCACCCCTGGTGCTACTTGAGGCTGTTTTGTCCCATCCTCTCACTTGCTTCTTGGGAAAAGAGACAGACACTCACTTCTCTACAACCTCCTTTCAGGTAGATGTAGAGAGCAATGAGGTCTCCCCTCAACCTCCTTTTCTCCAGACTAAACATCACCCATTCCCTCAGCTGCTCCCCATAAGACTTACTCTCTAGAGCCTTCACCAGCTTTGTTGCTCTTGTTTGGAAGCACCTCAATAACTGTCTTGTGGTGAGGGGCCCAAACTGAGCATAGTATTCGAAGTACAGTCGCACCAGTGCCAAGTACAGGAGGATGATTTCTACCCTAGTCCTGCTGGCCTTGCTATTTCTGATAGAAGCCAGGATGCTATTGGCCTTCTTGGCCACCTGGGCACACTGCTGGCTCATATTCAGCTGGGTGTCAACCAGCAGCCTCAGGTACTTTTCCACTGGGCAGCTTTCCAGCCACTCTTCCCCAAGCCTGTAGCAGTGCATGGGGTTGTTATGACCCAAGTGCTGGACCTGGCACTTCATCTCATTGGATCTCAAACAATTAGCCTCGGCCCATTGATCCAACCTGTCCAGATCCATCTGTAGAGCCCTCAAGTAAATCAACAGTCCCTTCCAACTTGGTGTCATCTGCAAGCTGACTGACAATGCACTTGATCCCCTCATCCAGATCATTGATAAAGATATTAAACAAAGCTGGTCCAATTCTGAGCCTTGGGGAACACCACTTGTGACTGGCCACCAACTGTTTTTAACTCCATTCACTACAACTCTTTGGGTATGGCCATCCAGCCAGTTTTTTACCCAGCGAGTACACCTATCCAACCCATAAGTAACACGTTTCTCCAGGAAAATGATGTGAGAAATCGGTTCAAAGGCTTTACTGAAGTCGGGTAAGAAACATCCACAGCCTTTCCCTCATACAGTAAGCAGGTCATCTTGTCATAGAAGGAGATCAGGTTAGTCCAGTGGGTAGCAGCAGTAGCCTTTCATACACCCCTGCTGACTGGACCTGATCACCCGGGGTTGTACGTGCCATGTGATGGCATTCAAGATGATCTGCTCCATAATTTTCCGAACAGTGAGGTTAAATTGACAGGCCTTTAGCTCCCTGGATCCTTCTTCTGGCCCTTTCTTGTAGATTAACATCACATTTACTAACCTCCAGTCAACTGGGACCTCCCAGCAGCCAGGACTGCTGATAAATGACTGAAAGTGACTTGGTGAACATTTCCACTAGCTCCCTCAGCACCCTTGAGTGGATCCTTTCTGGCATCATACACTTATGCAGGTCAAAGTGCCATAGAAAATTGCTAGCCCTTTCCCCTTGGATTATGAAGGTAGCAGGAGTTATAAAGCTCAGCTGAAGCCCGATCATACTTCTTCACAAGACTGTTACTGCCTTTCAGCTGTATGAGGACATTGCCATGGTGCAGAGAGGAGGCTTTATCACACTGCAACTTCTTAAGACTTGGTGCCATGCAGTTTCCAACTTTACATCATGGAAGTCATTGAGAAGAATGAGCCTGCTTGTCATCTTTGTCATCCCTACCAGATCCTGGTAGTTAGCAGGACATGCTTCCAGTATCTTATATGTTGATAGTTTTTATTATTTAACAAACCAGTAGAGGGAAAGTTGAAATATAATTCTGTACGTAAGCTGAGATTTTGGTTTAGAACTGTCTAACTTTTGTGACTAATTCTAGCATCAGAGCAAGTTGTAATTAATTTAGTATTAAATTTATATAATTATATTTATGTAATTTTGAAATATCTTTTATTTCTAGAAAAATCTGTCTTTATTTAGTAATATATTATTAAAAAATTATTAAACACAATATTTTATTCAGAAGGTATTGTGTTGATTTCTTTCCCTCACTGGAAAAAGGAAAGTTCATTATTTTCAGGTATCATCACCTCCAACTTCACTGCACCTTCCAGTCTTCACAGAATCACAGAATTGTCAGAGTTGGAAGGGACCTCTAGAGATCATCTAGTCCAACTCCTCTGCTAAAGCAGGATCACCTAGAGCACATTACTCAGGACTGCATCCAGGTGGGTTTTGAATATCTCCAGTGAGACTCCACAACCTCCCTGGGCAGCCTGTTCCAGTGCTCTGTCACCCTCACCATAAAGAAGTTTTTCCTCATATTTAAATGGAATGTTTCAGCTTGTGCCCCTTGCCCCTCTTCCTGTCACTGGGAACTACTGAAGAGTCTGGTTCCATCCTCCTTGCACCCACCCTTTAGATATTTACAGGCATCAATAAGGTCTCCCCTCAGCCTTCTCTTCTCCAGGCTGAAGAGTCCCAGCTCTCTCAGCCTTTGCTCTTAAGGGAGATGCTCCAATCCCTCAGTCATCTTTGTTGCCCTCTGCTGGATTCTCTCTAGTAGTTCCCTGTCTCTCTTGAACTGGGGAGCCCAGAACTGGACGGAGTGTCCCAGATGTGGCCACACCAGGGCATAGTAGAGGGGGAGAATGACCTCTCTCGGCCTACTAGTCACACTCTTCCTCATGCACCCCAGGATTCCACTGGCCTTCTTGGTGACAAGGGCACATCGCTGTCTCATGGATAATTTACTATCTAACAGGACTCCCAGATCCTTCTCCTTGGAACTGCTTTCCAGCAGGTCCACCCCTAACCTATATTGGTTCATAGGGTTCTTCCTCCCCAGGTGCAAGACACTACACTTGCCCTTGTTGAACCTCATTAGGTTCTTCTCTACCCAGCTCTCCATTCTTCTTCAGTAACTAAGTAACTTAGAAGACTTCTTAATTAACTGTTGGTTTGGTTTTGTGATGGGTTTTTTCTTTTGTTGTTTTTTTTTGGTTGGTTGGTTTTTTTCCTCCAGAATGTGTAATTGAAATTTTATATCAAACTGGAAAATCTTTATCTTGAATGTGAACTGTCATATAATTAAGTAACTCAGAATTTTGGCTCTAAATTTCTCCCCATTTTTCAACTCCCTTAGATTTAGGCTAATTTACCTGTTGATAGATCAGAAGGAAAAGAAATACCCCAGAATAGTTTTTATCAAATAAGAATTTAATTTATAGAAAAAACAACTGGAGAGAAACATAAAATCTATATATTTGAGCTAACTTGAGTTCCTTCATCTTGCATATAGAATAGGGGTTTTGTGAACTGATGAGGTAGTAACTCGAACCAAAGTAACTCTTTGTTGTAATTCCTATGAAGAGAAAATGCTTACTGATAAAAGTGTTTCCAGAAAAATTTTGTTACAATAACTGAACATGTAAGTAACACCTCTGGATGTTTTGATCGTAAGCCCATACAGCAGCTCAGACTCTCCCAAGAAACAGGTGTTGGCAGAAAAATTACATAGTTTCCTGTAAAGCCTCCAAATCGTGGCTGTTACTTTTCAGCAACAAGGTAATTTCAGACTTCTGTTTGCTTTCTTTTTTTTGATAACCCACTCTTTTCCCAGTTTGATATGTCTGAACTGATATATGCAGATATCTTTGTGGACAAGCCCTGAGTATTTTAATGCACATTTTAAATCAAACCAGCTAAAAAAAGCTGAAGAATTCAAAAGTCAGCAGCAAATAATCTGCTGCGTATTTCTGTTGGTCTGCTTTACTTGGGATTCACATATAATGAAAGTAAAAAAATGGCACTATGGGACAGAGAATAAGAATCAGTGAACACAAGACACTGCATTACTGTTTCAGAAGAATTTTTGAGGGCATTAAAATATCTGCTGCATACTGTGTGTAAATGAGACTGTTTTTACTTGGGATGCTGCGATTTAAGATAATTAATCTCAGAAAAGATCAATTCTGAACTATCAGGTAATACCTTTAGCTTTTTAAAATCTCTGTTTTAAAGAGAGGGGCCTGTATCTTTAACAGAGCTTGTAACATAGCACAGCTGTTGCTATTCACAGCCTTTGATTTATTTTTCTGTTCTCTGCATCAGCAATTTGAGAAGTCAGACCATAGACGCTTGAGTAAAGACAATTTTGTAATAATTTTTTCTACAACTTCAAGAGCTGTTCAGGCAATAGAAGCCTTTTGTGTTCAATTAACATTTGCCCAAACCTTAAAATGCTGCTTCTGACTCTACAGTTGTCACTGAGGGGATCTACTTTCGCTGCAGCCAAACCTAGAGGCCATCCTGTTGCGTGAAGGCAAAAAAGGGGGGTGTGTGTCTGTGTGTGTCTGGACACAGATGTGTGGTGGAGAGGGACCCTCCATTGAAGCCACAGGATATCAGAT
Source organism: Hemiprocne comata (assembly GCA_020745705.1). NCBI lineage: Eukaryota > Metazoa > Chordata > Aves > Apodiformes > Apodidae > Hemiprocne > Hemiprocne comata. The sequence continues at coordinate 85,218,980 of CM036616.1, read as the reverse complement.
TACAGCCCCCTTGCTATCCAACAACCCTTGTATACTGGGGTGCTGGGAGCAGCTGGAATGCAGTCTTGCATCCCAGCAGTTAATGACCAATTTATGACTAAAGGATTATGTGTGTTTATGTGTAGGAGCACTTTACAATATTTGTCTGTCCCACTGTCCATGAGTGAGGCCTGCTGTGAGAATGGATTCACAAAGTGGCAAATTTAAGTAGCTAGATAAAAATATAAGACAATTTATTAAAGCGACAGATATAAGTTTGAAACAGCCATTGATACATGTACTGACTTCAATACCACTACTAATATAAGTCAATACTGATAGCAATAATAATATTACCCAAGGAGGTGTCTCTGCCTGGGGGAAAGGAGAGAGGATCAGGCCTGTCAGCCTGTTCCAGGGGAGATGCTCTTCTTTACCTGAACAAAGTATTCAAGGACTAATTTAAGCCCTATCGAAGAGGTGGGACTTAGGTAGTAACTAGTGTATAGATTTGTTCTTTACAGATTAACGATGTTTATTAATTAGGAAAAAAGAAAGGGAGACACCCAGGGCTCTCTCCATATGTAAATTCACCAGGTGAAATCACACAGGCCTTTATCACACTACCTCTGGCCATGGAGCCTTACTTTGCTTTGCATGTAGGTGGCTGGACTCTGACAAGTAGCCCAATGAAGTCCTGGCCTTTATTGCATAACCTCTGAGTTTGCTTCGTTTCACAAGTCATGCTCAGTTCAGCCATGTAGACAAAGACAGTGATGCATCCCCTCCAGCCAGCAAGGCAGGCCTGTCCTCCCTGACAGACACAGGTTAGCCTACTTGTTGGGTCCAAAGGCTGAACGCCCAGTCAAGCACAGCTTATCTCACACTCCTTTGTACAGGTCCTTTCCAGAAAATTAAAACACAATACAAGTTTCTTTTTTCCTACACATAATAAACCAAGGCCAAGGGTTCCCTTGGAGCAATTTGTATTTCTAAATGTAGTTGAAATAAGAGCAATGTTTTTAAAGGAATTATCTCATGTTTGTGAACCACGTGAAATAACTCTTTTTGTTTTAACTGGTCAGAATTTTTTCCCAAGATTTTATACTCTTGCACACTTGGACACAGATTTACAGAATGCTGGTAACTCAGCACTGTCCGGAAAAGCTTACAATGAATGAAAAATGTAGAATAATATTCTTTCAAATATAAATATCTCTCAGATGTAATCATATAGTACTTCTCTTAGCTGTTTATAAGCACAGGGAGGAACAACTGATCTTATTTCCATTTTCTGCTAAATATATACTATTGCTGACTTTTTTTTGCCCAATTTCTACATTTTTAATTTATTTTTATTTACAAAGCATTCTGCAGCAAACACACTGTGTACTGACTTTGGCTATCCTAATTTATAAAATTGATCAAAAAAAGGTAAGGATCTAGACTATAGCAATCAATGGTTTGATACAAACGGCATATCTAATCCTTGAAGAACAGTTACTAGGCAGTAACAGAAAACATGCAGTTTTGGGAATAATTCCATGCTGAACGTGGAATATTGCCAGCAAATTAACTACAGAAACTTTCCAGGAGTATATTTTGCATTACTGAATAAGTATTTCATTTCCACTGCACCATTTTTTTTTTATGCTGAAGACTTTTTCTTGAGGTTGTGACTAATCAGTGAAATAGACAGAAGTAGTGCTAAAATAAGGTAAAGGAGTTGTATGACTGCTTCAGGTTCATACTTGTGCAGTTTTTTTGGGTTTTGTGTTTTGTTTTGTTTTCTTTTGAGAGTAGAGCTGCGTGTGAAGTCTGTCTGAATTGCTCATCAATTGTTTTGGTTGTGTGTGCCAGCAAGAACTGGTCTGCATAGCTTCACTGGCTCCAGTCAGTACTGCATTACTACTGTTTAGTTTTCTGGTTGAGCAGATGTGAAAGGGAATTCCTCTTCACAAGTTACTTTGGAGGCGATCTCCTTTCAAGTGTGTCAAAAGGTGATGAAGCTACTATGTACTCAATGTTCAGGTGGATTGAGAGGCTCTGCCCCATTCTTCTGAACTAGCTGTAAACATTAGGATGACAGGCACTCTGCAGATGAGTGGGTCCATTTATCTGTTTGCTCTAGATAACTCTTTAAAAGCTAGACTCCATACGTATGCTCCATGCTCAGAAAGTATGGCTTTCCTTCAATACCTGCTGATGCTGCATCAACTGGGAATTACAGTTTCATAGAACCATAGAATGGTCAAGGTTGGAAAAGACCTTCAAGATCATGAAGTCCCACCATGCACCCTACAACCCCTAACCACTAAACCATCTCCTGAAACACCATCTCTACCCCTTTTTTTAACATCTCCAGGAACAGTGCCTCCACCACCTCCCTGGGCAGCCTGTTTCTATGCCTTACCACTTTTTCTGTGAAGAAATTTTTTCTAATATCCAGCCTCAACCTCCCCTGGCGCAGCTTGACCCCATTTCCTCTTGTCCTATCATTGGTCACCAGGGAGAAGAGGCCAACACATGCCTCACTACAACCTCCTTTCTGGTATTTGCAGAGGGCGATGAGTTCTCCCCTCAGCCTCCTGTTCTCCAGGCTGAACAACCCTTGCTCCCTCAGCCTCTTCTCATAAGACCTGTTCTCCAGACCACTAATCAGTCTAGCTGACCTCCTCTGCACCGTTTCCAGCACCTCAATGTCCTTCTTACACTGCAGCACCCAAAACTGCATCAGTACTTGAGGTGCAGCCTCCCCAAGGCCGAGTATAGAGGCAGGGTCACCCCCCTGATCCTGGTGGTCACATCTGATGCAGGCCAGGATGCTCTTGGCCTTCTTGGCCACCTGGGCACACTGCCAGCTCATGTTTAGCCAGCTGTCAATCAACACTCTTATGAAACTGTTGTTATAAAATATTGTTGATTTTTCTAAGTTGTCACTTCTCTTTCTTGATCCTTTCTGTCTTATTTTATTTGTTGAAGTGTTAAAGTGGGGTGGAGTGTAACAAAATTTGAGTAAATTCCTTCTCTGCTGGATTTTTTAAACTCCTCTCTTATTTATTAGATTATGCAGTTCATAAATAACATTTTTTAAGATTTCTAGCCTTACTTTATCCTTAATTGTAGAAAAATAGCAAGTTTCCTTCTACGAAAATGTTAACAATGGAAGTTAAATGTGCATTTTAAAAGACTACCAATTCAGATGTTTAGCTGTCAGATAAACCTCTACATCTTTGAAAGCCAAGGCCATTCTATTCCTCATCTATTGATTAAAGAAAAAAAAAATTCAATTACAAGTGGTACTTCTTGGTATACTGCCTGTTTTAATTTCTGTTGACTCCAGTGCTTATGTGCAGAAATAAAAATTCTTACATGTGGTGTTTGAAACTAGTGATTTTTCATTGGCAGTCTCCATGGAGGAAGTGCTTGCACTTTCTGAAATACTTCTCACCTTTTAGATTTCCAGTGTAGTATTTAGAAACTCAGTTTTCAAGTGCCTCTATATACCAATTTCAGCACCTGTGATAATGAGTTTGAGTTTTGGAATGCCCTTTTGGGCTGCCCATTTTCCTTCTTTCCCTTCAACCAAGGCAGAAGCAATAACTACAGTCATAGTTTGGACTGAGAGAAAGATAAAGATTTGGAGCAAGACTCAAGAAATTAGTCCAACCTGAGGTCCACAAATAAGAAGGTTCCCCTTTTTCTTCTATGAAAACTTCATTGTTTTACAGTTTGGAATTGTGGAGATTGATTTGTTCCCTGTTAAGCAGAATTGGCAAACTAACATTAGTATGAGCAGAGCCTGAGTATGTATGTATTTTTACAATTCTATTAAAATTATATTTTTACTAAGTAACTCAGCATAAACTAAAAGACTTGTGGCTTTGATTAGGTAAATGTGGAAGATTACTTTCTGCCAAATTAAATTAATGAAAAAACTTAGAATAGGGTGGCTGAAAACCATATACTATGTTGCTTTTCCATAGTAACACTTCTGAAATTTTAGTCAGGAAAATTCAGAGAGATGTGGAGAAGACAACAATTTTCTCCCCATACCGTCCTTTTATTTGAGGCTGTAGATGCAGATTTGGGGTCAGGAGGTCCAGAGAAAGTGTAGCCCTTTAACAGTCTTTCCAAATCCTCAGTGTCTCAAATGTCTTTATACACATTTTAGATAACTGTTTAAAGTGAAAAATTACATTTTTGTTTCTACAGTCAAGTCTGGCATGTCTCTCCTGCCATGCATTAAGAATTGTTTTTCTAATGACTTTCAGTATTTCTTTCACTAAAAATACTGCATGATCCCCACTCATTATTTAAAGATTATAATGTGCTGAAAGTGTCAGAAAGTGGCGATAGTCTGTCTGATTTACCAATTGGATTTGTTTGGTTTAAATTACGCATTTTTAGAATGTTAACCTCCTAATTAGAACATGGAAAGTTGAAAAAAGAACAGTTGCCTTAAAGCATTTTCTGCATATATTTTAAAAAGGAATGAACTTGAGGAATGGTTTGGTTATATTCATACAGAAATTTTGAGTGCTTATATTTTAGTGCTGAGGTAGAACGCCCAGGCATGAATCCTGATACCAAGAGATTACTTACTGATTTTCCTTTCCGAGGACACAGTACATGCTTCTAGCATTATAAAGAGGTATCAATAATATCATAGGAAGATTCTTATGGCTTATTTCAGTTTAAGAATACCCTTTTTTGTCCTTCCTATGGGCTTTTTATCCCATTTTATAGCAGCTGATGGGTTAAAACTGAAAGGTCATAAGAGTTCAATTCACATGACTGATGACTCCCACTGTCATGTAATAAAATCCAGTGAACCATAAGGAAGCAAACTGTCCAGAGTTTATCTGAGTGTAAAAGCTTTAAACGTTTGCCATGTTTCCTCTCCAAAAAGTAGCCTGACTTCTATGCTTCTGTGAATGCATATGTCAGCATAAACAACTCCAGTAACCTTTTGATACTTTGTCTATGTGATTTCCAGTGGAGTACAGTAGTCTGGTGATGCCCTTGATCTTCAGTAAAGTTCTGATCTTACAGATTTTCAGCACTACAGAACAACTTAGATTTTGACTGCTTCCAACTTTTGCAAATACTTCTTTAGAAATTGATTGTATCTGTTGATTTCTTAGAAATTAGTTTCTTTTAGGTATTAAAACTGTTAATTGCATTGAAACTAACTTTTATTTTAGTTTTTCTATCTTACTTTCAATTTGAGAACTTTTGTATAATTCTTTTTTACTAAAAGAATTGTTAGTGCCTGTATGCAACTTTGAAAATATTAACGTAGTTGGCTTTAGAAAAAAATTATTAGAGAATAAGCTCTTTAAAAAACAAACTGTTCTATGAGCATCAGAGATGAGGAAGCTTAATTTCTGCAGACTTACGCTCTTTTTCTTTTTCCTCCTTCCCTCTGCAGTGCCTTCCCTGTCTTCTACCTCTTTTGCTGGCCATGCAGCAGCACATAACCATGGCTGGGGTTGGAGCTGTGTACTGATTGGCTACTACCTTTTGAAGTAGATGTGAGTCTTAATTCCTGCCTGCTCTACCTATCAGATATTGATTTGAGTGTCTTCCACCAGCAGCTGTTTGTTTTGGGGTTTTTGGGATTGCACTGGGACTTGAAACTGGGGTCGATGAAAAGACTGTGCTCCCCAGTCCTTCACTGCTGCTCCCAGGGCTCTGTGATTCTTCTTCATGGTCTTTAGATTGCTACTTGCTGTATCACTGGAACCCACATGAAACAGCACATGTGGATAGTAGTCAGCAGGACGTGGAAGTCTGGGTCGTCTTTCAGTGATGTCCCTTATGCGAGCCCCTGGCAAGCAACCGACCTCTCTAGAAAGTGGGTCTGGTAAGCAAATGGGTGCCTCTGTACCTCTCAGATGAGAGTCTCCCACCACAATCACCCATTGCTTTCTCTTGTTTGTGTGTGTCAATATACAGTGAGCTGGTTGGGCTGCTTTGTTCAGCTTCAGCAACTTACCTGATGCAGCCTGGTTTTTTTCTCTCCAGTCTGCAGAACCATGAAGTGGTTTTGCAGGGGCACCTCGGATTTTGTGGGAAGCCTCTTCTTCCTGCTGTTTTTTATCCTTGGTATCTTCCATTCTTCTTCTTTCTTGGCCTCTCTCCTTTCTCTGTGTGTGGATGGGGCATTTAATGGCTGTCTGACCACAGGCTGTGGTTTCACTGCAGCCTGGGCCTGGATCTAGCTATCTCTCTCCTTTCTATTTCCGTGATGTAACGCATTCTTTTCAGTTTCCCTCAGCTTGGCCACCAGCTGCTGCAGGAGGTCCTGTACCTCGGCACACCTTATGCATGAAGGTTTCGCACCTAACCCTGCCCCATGCAAGAGGTCCAGGCATCTCCCACAGCCTGCAGTCTGTACAGCAACCTCTCCCCTCAACAGCACTATCTGAGTCGATGCATCAATCACCATTGGGTTGGATGGTGTAGAACCCTCAGCCAGAGCTGCAGCCTTTGCTCTCTGCCGAGTGGTCAGCATTCTGCCTTATTAGTTAAGATGAGCACCCTTGACCGGTGCAGCCTACCTTGGAGCAGAGCCCTTAGAAGGAGCACCCTCCCAGCACGCTCTGCCTGTGCAAACTCCCATGCAAACTGCTGCACCACACCCTTCTGATATGCCATGCCCTGTTTGCCCGCCCTGTTCACTGTGCCGCTGGTCACTGGCGCTCCCTGGGGCAGCTTTTGTGGGAGTGGGAGGGTGAGCTCTGCCCACGCCTCCTCACCAGCTCTCTGACAAACTGCCCTTCCCCCCGCGCTGTCAGGGCTTGTTCCGGGCTACAGAAAGTTCAGTAAAAGCCCCCTTTTTGGCTGATACTCTACCCCGATGTAGATGAGCCTGTGCCAAAGCTGTAAATGTTGAGGGTTTTGATATATCTGGTCTGAAAAGATTCTTGCCGTCTTTTCTTTAGGATGTTTTATTTTCACCTTGGAGGATTTCAGCCATACAGAAACATAACATTAAAAAAAAAAAAACGGCACAAAAAGGCTACTACCAAACCATAAATCATCACCCTCCCGATACCTTTCATTAGTCTGTTGCAACATTTTAAGTTCTATCAGGCAGCTATACATAGTTATGTGCCTGAAATTATTGATGTAATTTGTTTCTGTATAGTATTATCCTCAATTATTGGATGGGAACTTAGCAACACAGATAAAATCAGTGGTGTAGTATAGGAATACTTGTATTCTAGGCTGTATATAGATTGGCAAAATGTACATTCTTCTCAAAAATTAATGAAAGTCAACCTACTTTTCTGTATCATTAGATTCAAAGAAAAATTTATCCTTCTTCTTCTAAAAACATATATGTGGACAATAAAGTTGTGATGCGATTATTGTACACTTAGCAGTAGAAGTAGACCTTCATGTCTGAAAGAGATCAGTTTAGTTTCTGAAACCTTGCTGTTGGACAAAAGTTTTGTTTAGTCCCTTAGACAGAAGCTGTGACAGGGAACTAATTCAAAATAACTAACTTCAAGACCCTAAGAAGTTGGAATGACATTTCTTGGGCTTTTTGGTAGAGAAATCTTCATATAGATTTCAGTTGTTTTGTTTTCTAGACAACTTTTTGTCTCACTCTGTCCTAACAAAGCCAGTCAACATCCTTCCTATGTTGTTTATAGTGCTTTGGATGAACTACAGTATGAAACAAAGTTCCTTGCTCCTAAGTTAGCTACCTTTGGGTGTTCATGTCCCATTCCCTGTATATACTTCATTCCAACAGTGTTTCTCTTTTTTGCCACGTTCCACAAAGCATGCTAGCTAAGAGATAACCGTATACATAAACAGTAATGAACATGACCAGAGGAATGGTTACGTTCAGAACTTTGATAACTGCATGTGGAATATGAGAATATGCTTTTTAAAATTTAAATTATTAATATTAAATTACTCCAATTATTCTTTTATGTTCATTGATCTGTTATCTTTAAAGGCAAAATTTTATGGAAACAAACAGTCTGATTGGCACTGATATAACTTCTTACCTGTATGGATTTTTTCAAGGGCTGTATGAACTAGAACATGAACTAGAAGAGGGCCACAAGGTTGGTGAAGGGTTTAGAGGGGATGCTGGATGAGGAGCAGCTGAAGGCACTTGGTCTGTTCAGCCTGGAGGAGACTGAAGGGAGACCTCATTGCAGCTTACTGCTTCCACACTAGGGAAGGTGGAGGAGCAGGCGCTGACCTCTTCTCTCTGGTGACCAATGATAGGACCTGAGGGAATGGTAGGAAGATGTGCAGGGGGAGGTTTAGGTTGGACATTAGGAAGGGATTCTTCACCCAGAGGGTGGTGGAGCACTGGAATAGGATTCCCAGGGAAACAGTAACAGCACTTAGCCTGACAATATTCAAGAAACATGTGGACAATGCCCTCAGGGACATGGTATGAACCTTGGGGTTGTATTATTCTGGGGCGGGAGTTGGACTTGGGGATCCAGGCTGTCCGAAGAGGTGTTTGAGCCACCACCCCTGGAGACTTCCAAAAAGACAGATGTGGTGCCAGGGGACAGGGTTTAGTGGTCGACTCGGCAGAGCTGGGGTAGTGGTTGTACTCAATGATCTTGAAGGTCTTTTCCGACCAGAATGATACTGTGATACTCTCTGTGATGCAATGAACAAAAATGTCAATTGCAACTGTAATTTTCACACTGCCATTTTTATGTGAGAATGATTTTTTTTTCTTTTTTGGGGGTGTATTTGGAAAATAAAGTTTAAAAACCTCAAATTGATACTTTATTGATGTAGCTTCCAGCACATTGGCAGATTTTCTCCTATTAGCTTAGCTAATTTAGTTGGGTAAAATGTAGTTTATGGGAGATGAGAAAATGTATCAAAGACATTGATGTGTCAAGAACTGGCTATGCAGTGATATATCTGATCCCCAGTTGTGGTGCAAGATGTGATTTAGTATGCACAATGGAAGCATGCTTTTGAAGATACTGAAGAAAAAAATACCATAGGCAGAAAAGCACAGAAATGTTTTCTAGAAACAAACCTGAAAGAGAAATTTGAAGAGCTCTTGATCATACGTGCTGTGAAAGTGTTTCCAATTCTGTAATTCAGTAAACTATCTTTGATGTCCTGCCTTTTGTTTATCATGTAATATGTGGTCTTTTTCAGATCAAATTAATTTACCCAGGAATATGATTGAAAACAGTATGTTTGAAGAAGAGCCTGATGTGGTTGACTTGGCAAAAGAGCCTTGTTTACATCCCCTGGAGTCTGATGAAGTGGAATATGAACCAAGCAGTTCCCAGCTCTTGGTGTGTGGCCTTAGAGAGCAAGAAATGGACGATGATGAAGAGGATTTTGAGTCATCAGCAAAATTACTGGGGATGTCCTTCATGAACAGGAGCTCATGTCTCCAGAATAACATAACTGTCTATAGACAAAATCCACATAGATCATGTTCATTACCCTCTACAAGGACCGTGGTGGTTTGCACAGTTGTTCTTTTGATTGCAGTTTCACTAATCCTGGCAATTTATCTTCTTCCCAAATGTACCTTTACCAAAGATGGCTGCCATAAAAAAAATAATGCAATGGAACTAATATACCCTTTGGCAACCAATGGAAAACTATTTCCATGGGCACAAATTAGACTTCCTCTTGATGTTGTACCACTGCATTATGATCTTGTCTTGCACCCAAACTTAACTACCCTGAAATTTGTAGGCTCTGTAAAGATTGTGGTTAACATTGTCCAGGTAACTTGGAAGATCATACTTCACAGCTCAGGACTTAATATCACCAAAGCAACCATTAGTCCAGCAGGAGGGCATCAAGCAAAGCCAGTTGAATTCCTGGAATATCCATTGCATGACCAGATTGCCATCATGGCTCCTGAGGCTCTCCTTGTAGGACAGAATTATACCATCAACATAGAATATTCATCTAATTTATCAGACACCTATTATGGCTTTTACAAGATTTCTTACACGGATGAGAATTCTAAGCAAAGGTATGCCCACAAATGCAGCTTCTCTCTTCTGTCACTTCTAGAATGTGTTTTGATAATGGAAGTAACAAGGGTTGCTTTTTCTATTGTATGTTTCATACAACTGATTCCTACTGTGTAAAATTGATTTTTAATTTCCTGATTAATCTACCTGAAAAATACCTTTCATGGATGAGTTCATTAAATCTGGGCAGCCTCTTTGCCAGTTAAATGTTGTGCAGTGTAGTGGTTTTAGGTAGCTATAGTGTGGCTTTTTGTTTGTTTAATTTTTAGTTTTTCTTTTTGGAAAAAGTTGCACCATCATAGGGCAAGATCAAGTTCAAGACCATCTGAGAAACCTGAACATACACAAGTCCACGGAACCAAATGAGGTGCATCCCACAGTTCTAAGGGAACTGGCAGATGGAGCTGCCAAGGCACACTCAACAGATTAGAAAAGTCATGGCAGTCAGGCAAAGTGACTGGAAAACAGGGAAACATCACACTCATTTTTAAAAAAGAGTAAATCTGTTCTTTTCACCAAGAAGATTAATGAAATCACCACCCACCATTCCCCCACTTCAATTGGGCCTTTCACTTCTCATGTACTTAAGAGTGTTTATGCCTTTGTTGGAATGTAATTGTCCTTGCAGGTTTTCTAGAAATAGAGTGGTGCAATAAATGAAAGATGGAAAGAGCAGTGTGGGTCAGTCCAGGATCAGCTGACAGGAAAATCGTTTTGAATGGCCCACAAAATAATGGCTAGAGACATTTAACACTTACCAGCTTGTGGTAAGAAATGCTAAGATCTGAAGCTTAAAAGAAAAAAGTTAAATGAAAAGTAAAGGAAAAAGCAATAAAAAGTTATTATCAGTGTTACAAACCTTTCAAACAAGAGAGTTTGAAGCATGGCCAGCAGGTCAAAGAAGGTGATTTGCCTGCTCTACACCACTCTCTTGAGACCCCAGTTGGAGTACTCTGTCCAGTTCTGGAGGCCTAAGGACAGGAAGGACATGGAGCTCCTGCAGCAAGTCCAGAGGAGGGCCACAAAGATGATCAGAGGGCTGGAACACCTCTGCAATGAGGACAGACTGAGAGAGTTGGGGTTGTTCAGCCAGGAGAAGGGAACACTTGCAGGAGACCTCATAGCTGTCTTCCAGTACCTAAAGGGAGCCTATAGGAAAGCTGGGGAGGGGTTTTTTACAAGGGTGAGTAGCAATAGACAAGGGGTAGTGGTTTTAAAGTGGAAGAAGGTCGATTTAGGTTAGACATTAGGAAGAAATTCTTTACTGTGAAGGTGGTAAGACACTGGCACAGGTTGCCCAGGGAGGTGGTGGATGTTTCAGATGCAAAAGGCCTCTCTAAGCATTAACAACAGACATTTAAACTAAAACTCATTTATTTTGCTAAAGTTTACTTTAATGTTTGCCTTTAAAACTCCCTTTATCTAGGTCCTAGTGGTCTATGACATTGTGCTGAAGGGTATAAAAGAATAAGTTAGCTGCTACAGTTGTTTTCAAATATATGCAAAACCTAGTGCATTCAGATGAACTGTGGAACATTCAGTGGATTCTTTAACTGGTCAGCAACTGAGATAAGGCAGGAACTGTCTTCTCTTTACAAATCTATGTTCCTGTTGGTCCTTAGATGAGGTCATCTAAGGGGCTTTATTTTAGAGATCTAAGAATTCTAAGAAATTAATTTGGGTGAAAGAATTGCTGATCTGTTTCACTTTGCCTGCACGTCTGATGAAGCTGGGTGTGTTTTACTGAAATGCAAGCACAGATTACTTCAGATCCTCAAGGTAAAGTGCTCATGATAGGCTTCTTATGAAAGGGCTGCTCCTGGGCATATACTAAAGCCTTATAGTGTATGCGTGATCATTAGAGAGAATCTATTGCTACTTGAGAAACTGCTGATAGGCTTCAGAATTCCTTCATTATAACAAAAATGCTACAAGTTGCCTATCCATTGTGGAATGCATTGGATAATAAAGAATCACAAAGGATGTAGATTTCATCAGAAGAACATAACCACAAGATGGAATGAAAATGAGCTAAGTTAAATACTCGCAAACCATGAAGTAAGTGCGAGTAATTCAGAAGACAGTTCCTGCCTTATCTCAGTTGCTGACCAGTTCAAGCATACAGTTAATTCTCTGAGTGCATAATGTCAGTGGTTTTACTAATGCAGACTATTTTGACAACCCCTGTTATTGCGTTTTCTATATAAAACTCAAGCTATCAAGCTACTTTTGCAAGAAAATGTATTTTCTTCTAGTTTGGTTTTCTTTTCTTTTGAAGATTATTTATATAACCACAAAAACATTAAAATCATCAAGTGGCAAAATAGCTCACTGTTGCCAGATGCAAATTAAAAAATAAATTCAGCCTTATTTATATTTTTATGCAGAATTGTTCTTTATTGTTTGTTTTTCTTCTGCAAAATATTGAGGTGAAGGAAATACCAACTTCAGGGTTGTCAGTGAGGGGGAAGAGAAGAGTAAGAAGTTTAAAGCATGCATGGAGATTAATCTTATGCGTCAGCAGTATGGCTCCTCAGAAAAGTAGTAGGTCCAAAAATATTGGAGTCATGGGGCAGAATCAAAGAAAAACCAAAAAAAACTTCTGAGTAACTTATCCGTAAGTTAAAAAAAAAAAAAAAGTAGTGTTAATTGCTGTTCACTTCACTGTTTAGCTTCAGTAAATACAAGACTTAAACTTGCAAACTTCTTTTTAGCTCCCAGGATTATCTTGCAGCAGCAGAAGACAAGTCAGAGATGTTCTGGAAGAAAAGCCATAATTTTCTGCAGCTAGTTAGTATCAAGATACTGGAGAAGGAATGTATACTTCTGAGAAGTTCCCTTGTGATAATACTGGCTGTTGGATTAGAGACAAGACAGTGCATGAATTTACACAGAACCCATTTACTAGCCAGCAAAGGGAGCAGGCATACAGTTAGATGAACTGTGGGATCACCTGCAGGGAAGGAGACATGACAATTAGATGAAAAAACTTCCTTGTAGTCCCATTTGCTGCTGAGGTTTCAAAACTTCCATTTAGTGAGCATGCTCACCGATTATATTTCTCAATCTTCTTTTTGTTCCCTCTTTCTGGAAACTGGCTAGTTTATATTTTGGTGATTGTTCTGTAATTTTGTTTTTTAACGTGTATTCTTTGTTAAGAAAGAAAAAAACAGCCAAAGAGATTAGTCCTCAAATACATTTCTGGGGTTTTAAAAAAACTTCTGTTAATGAAATGTTTATTCTGACTGGATCAACCCTGTCATCCACCATTCAGAAAGCTTCTCCCATAACAAGCTGTTACAAGGTTTGGAGGGAAAATGACTGTTCTATCATAAATAAACTGACATTTATCCTTTTCATAATTCTTAATTTCCTCTTCTCTACTCTTCCCATTAGGTGGTTTGCAGCAACTCAATTTGAACCTCTGGCAGCAAGGTCTGCTTTTCCATGCTTTGATGAACCGGCGTTTAAAGCTACTTTTTTAATCAAGATCAAAAGAGATGAGAAACTTTCCGCTCTGTCAAATATGCCAAAGGTACCTCCTTTTCTAGAGGAATTTTAGTAGAGCTGCTGCCTAGTTAATCTGTTTAAGTGCTTTGCATTGTGTTTTTGTTGCATGAACATCCAGATGATTGACTTGAGCAGATAAGCTATCACAGAATCACAGAATGTTAGGGGTTGGAAGGGACCTCTGAAGATCATCAAGTCCAACCCCCCTGCCAGAGCAGGACCAAAAACTAGGGCAGATCACTCAGAAAGGCATACAGACAGTTCTTGAGAGTTTCCAGAGAGAGAGGCTCCACAACCTCTCTGGGAAGCCTGTTCCAGTGCTCTGTAACTCTCACAGAAAAGCAGTTCTTCTTCATGTTGAGGTGGAACTTCCTGTGCTCGAGTTTGAATCCATTGCCCCTCATTCTCTCACTGGGAGCAAGTGAAATAAGGCTGTCCCTGCCTTCATGACTCCCAGCTCTCATATATTTATAGACATTAATTAGATCCCCCTTCAGTCTTCTCCTCTCTAGACTGAAAAGCCCCTGGTCTCTCAGCCCTTTCTCATAAGGCAGGTGTTCCAGTCCCTTAATCATCCTCATAGCCTCTGTTGGACTCTCTTAAGTAGACTGCCGTCCCTCTTGAAGTGGGGAGCCCAGAACTGGACACAATACTCCAAGTGAGGTCTCACCAGGGCTGAGTAGAGGGGGAGGAGAACCTCCCGTGATCTGCTGGAGACACTCCTTTTAATGCACCCCAAGATACCATTGGCCTTCTTGGCCACAAGAGCACATTGCTGTCCCATGGATAACCTGTTGTCTCCCAGGACTCCAAGGTCCTTCTACAATGAGCTGCTCTCTAGCAGATCACCTCCTAACCTGTATTGGTACATTTTGTTGTTCCTTCCCAGGTGTAGGACTCTGCATTTGCTCTTGTTGAACCTCATTTTATTCCTCCTTGCCCAGCTCTCCAGCCTGTCCAAATCTTGTTGAATGGCTGCACAGGCTTCAGGTGAATCAGCCAATCCTCCCAGCTTTGTGTCATCAGCAAACTTGCTGAGAAGACACTCTGTCCCATCATCAAGGTCATTGATAAAGATGTTTAACAGGCCTGGACCCAGCACTGATCCCTGAGGGACTTAAAATATAAAATGTATGACTTTTTAATAAAATAACTGTCTCTTCCTCGAAGACTTGAACTAAGTAACTTCATAAGCAAACAACTGTTCAGTGCACTGCACTGTTTAGGATGTTATTATAGGAACAGCTGAATGGCTAAGGGAGGGATTCCTGTTGAGTTCAAATGAATTATTATTTTGCAGGAGTTCTGTTGTTGGCTACCTTAGTCTCAACAGCCCTTAAGATTCTCTTTTGAGCTTTCTATGTTTACTGATACTATACCACACTATCACAGAATGTTACTGCTACCGTAATCCTGGTATATTCTCTATGTTCTCTTGCTTATGTGTGGTGATACAATTATAAAGATGAGAAAGGATATTATTGTGACAACTTTCATCCCTCTTAGTTGAAACAGAATTATCTGGTATACCTCTGTCATCTGGCTTCTTTGTTGCCAGATTGACTGATAATTATTGGCAGATGGAGTGAAGCTAGAATATCCATCAGCTCTTCCTCACTTTCAGTTGTGATTGGCTATTGAAGGCAAATGCTTGAGGATAATTCAAGAGCAAGGAGGGTATTTCCTGTGGTTGTGCTACTATTTCAGTAGCAATTACCTGCCTACAGTCCTTTAGTATGTCTGCTAATGCCCATTGTTCCTGCATAAATGCAGGAACATCTACTCCGTTTGTTTTTTCCCACCATTTGTGGTTGTGCAGCACCTCTAAGCTGCCTTCTTCACTAAATGCTTTGTTGAGTCATTTAATCTATCCTCTCCACCACCTTCCTTACTTTCTCGTATGATTTCACTTAGATTTCATGTCTTTTGTGCAAGATGTTTATGCAGCTTTGCATGGACATGAAGTCATCTGGGAAACTGGTGCATGTTTTTTGTGGCATTGAGCAAGACTGTGAGATTTTAAATTGTGTCCTACTGCAAGCTGTGCAAGTGTGTCACTGATGCAGTGAGCAGTGAGTGTTGGTAGATATGAGCAGGCTTTTCAGCCTTCCTGAGATAATACGCAGAGAAGCTGCTTGGAGGTCAAGCCCTGTGTTGCCAAGAATTGGGGCTTAAGTGGTCCAACCAACATGCCTGAAAGGGCAACTCTGTATTTCTTGGTTAGTGAGTTATTATTTGTTGCTAGAGAATCTTCCTCTAATTAATCTGGAAATAGCTGACTCTCCCACCAGAGGACATGCAAATTAAATCTGCAAAAGACAAATTGTTACTTGCCTTAGTCTTGCATTTTCCCTTAAGTTCTGCCTGGCATTGGCAGTTCTGCAAAGCATGTACCTCTGGGGTGCTGTGCTTAGGAAATAGCTGCTCCCCATCCCCTCTGTCCCTGCTTAACTCAGAGTGTTGCTACAAAGCATTCAGTAGTTCTTTTGGTGCTGTCTGCAGATGATAATGACATGATGTGTACATTGAGGAATCATCCACATAGAGAAAACATACTGATGAACTTGCCTTTACTGTAAGGTCATAAATACATCTCTTTCTTCCTCCTTACTTCAGGACCATTTTCATAAAAGTTTCTAGCCTTTCCTGCTGCAGAGTAGCATTCATTGCATTGCTTATTTTTCAAGAAGATACTAAGCCATTTGAAAAATACTTTGGAGATGTGATCTTGTACCTATTCTACTTGCAGTGAAAATGGGTATTGCACATTTGTATCATCTTAAAAATTGGTGTTATGAATTTTCCCTATTGGTCACATTAGATATATACTGTTTGGCAGTTCTGGTACTGCAAAGAGAAAATGTTGCTTTTCCTACCCATCTTTCTCTATATAGAATTGTTCTTCCAATGACCTGTAGCACTCCTGCATTGAGAATTCCCTTTTAAATTATGTAATGCCTCTCACATCTCTTTTTGGTGTTTTGATGCCCACTACTGTTTGCCATACCGCTTACATTGCTTTCAGATCTGCTTCTTCTACGACATGTATTCTGCTTAGCTACCTACAGATGCCATAGGCAGATGTCCTGTGCTTCCCTCAAAGCTGAGCTTCATTCCTTCCCACCTTGTCAGGCTTTACCATCATCTGGTTCTCTGCTTCTTAACTCACTTCTCTGTCTCACTGCATTTGTTGTTGGTATCAGATCCTTTTCACTGAACTTCTGTTTGTCCACTCTTTTTCTCTTTATACCATTTACTGAGCTTGTGAGGATGTGTTTAAAAACATATTAAAAATTTCATCTGCTTTCTTCTGTTGTTTCCATTTCTGTTTTAAAACTTGTCTATTACATCACATGTATGATTGAAAAAGATTTAAGAAGATGTGGAACAAAGATAATATAAAAAAAGATACTAAAAGCAATGAAGTTGTATGTTTAGTGCTGGGGATAAAATGCAAGTACTAGTGTTGAAAGAACAGGTAAAGTTTAATTAAGAGTTTATCAAGAAGATGTAAGAGTATAAAGAGCAAGTGAATTGATAGTTCTTCTAATGGACAATAATTACTCATTTATGTTTATACTGCAAACCATATTATTTTATATATTATTATATTATATATCTTTTCTGTTGTCTGCCACCTTTATGCCCTGATAATTTGATATTTGTAATTCCTCTTTTGTTGTTGTATGAGATACAAAAATGCAGTCTGATACTGGATTCAGAAGTGATTCCTTTGGGTTTTGTCAAGGTAACTTGCACATGTCAATTACAATAAAATTCTTATCTTTGTGACTGTAAAAATAAAGAAATTAGACACAAGAGTTTGTGTGAAATATGCTACCTCAACAGCATTTCTTTTATCAATGAGTTCTCTTGTAATGGTACCCATTTTTTATCACAGAATCATAGAATGGTTTGGTTTGGAAGTGACCTTAAAGACCATCTTGTTCCAATACTCCTGCCATGGGACACTTTCCACTAGATTAGGTTGCTCAAAGCCTCTTCCTTGAACACTTTTGGAGAGAGAGCATCCAAAATTTTCCTGGACAACCTGTTCCAGTGTCTCACTCCCTCATAATAAAGAATTTATTCCTAGTATCCAATCTAAAGCTATCCTCTTTCAGTTTAAAGCCATTATCCATCATCCTGTCACTACATGGTCCTTTTAGAAGTCCCTCCCCAGCTTTCCTGTAGGCCCCTTCTGGTATTGGGAGGCTGCTATAAGGTCTCCCCAGAGCCTTCTCTTCTCCAGGCTTAACAGCACCAACTCTCTCAGCCAGTCTTCATAGGAGACATAAAAAGCTCCTTTTCATTGGCATGTTTTTATGATTTATGTCATGCTTTTTGTCCCTGACTTCACAAGTCCTCTAGCACATGCTGAATTCTTATGTTTTAGACTTAGCCTGTATTAGATTTTCCGTTAGGTACTGTGGGTTGAAAATGCAATAATGAGTTGATTCTTGTATGCATAAAGAAAGAAACGTCAAATGTGATTAAGAGGATCATGTTTTGTAGAAGTATATTGCATTGGTGAGATCATTACTAGGATAGGCTTGCTTCTGAAAATAAACACTTTAACAAACCTGTTAGGAAAGTGTTTCTTCTGTAGTAACTGCAAGTCATGGTAAAAAGCTGTGCCGGGTGGAGAGACTTTTTAGTCTTTTTAGTTAAATGTAAACTTCATAATTTTCCATAAATACCTGCATGAGTAAAACACCTCAGAAGCAGGTCTCCTCAGGTAGCACATACATCACTAATACGGCAGTATATAATGGCTGATACACATTAAGGCTAGAAATAAACTCTGTGTTTTTGTCTTGTGATATTTTCTTTTGTGGTTTTGTTTAGTTTTGGTTTGTTGGTTTTTTTAAATGGAGATAACTGATTTTTGAACCAGTTTATCTGCAGCTGCAGTAGATATTCTTACACATTGTGTCACCTCTTTATGAAGATGAAGCTGTAGTGAAGGCAGAAACCTATGAATTCAGTGAAGAAATTCAATGATTGTATTCTGTTCATATACAGTGATCAGGCTAGATGATTATATTGATTATATCTTCAGGCTCAAAAATCTATTTTTCTTTAAGGCTGACAGTTAAATTTTCAGTGGCAATGAAATGTTAAATCATTGTTTGATTTGGAATTATCTTGCCTAAAGCTAGGGTTATTTTTGTTGCTTTTTAAATGTTTGTGGTTTCTGGAAAAAAACTTATTTATGAAGTTTCAGATGGCATATGAACTGCCATCCCTGTCACCAGACCTTAACTGTTCTGCACTACCATGGTTTTAAATATTTAGCTTTATTCTTTATGTATTTTATGTTTGTGGGGGACTCTACAGAAAAGTATTTGCCTTTCCAGGACAAATACTAAAGAAAAACTTCTGCACTCAAATTAATTTTGTTATACTGTGGTATCTTACATTAGCAGACTGAGCAGGTTTTTTTTGCAATGTGTGTTTAGCGTGGGCACATTTTTGCTTTGAATTAGCTGAAACCTTAGGTTTTCTTCAGTTTTAACAAAGCAATCCCTTTTGAGGTTTGTGTAAGGAGTTTTTGCTCTGTTGTTTTGAAATAATTAGTCTGTCTGGTTACCTAGTTTTGAAGAAGGTTCTGGGAAGAGACTAATGTTTAATTCCTGCAATACCAATATTTTTATTAGGCTGTGCTGAACTGTGTCTCTGGTCCAGCCTAAAGCTCTTTTGAATTAATGCTCACCGTTATGTTGACTTTGGATTGTACTGGGGGGTCTAAGTGTGAACTAAATTAAATTTGATGGTTTCTCCAACAATGCAGTTTTCTGGTAATACTGTATAATAAAAGGTTGACAAATAATTTTTAGGTATATAGGCTTAAATGTTCCATGTCTCCTTAACTTTTGTTACACCTTGAGTAGGTTGATAGTATCTTCTATCCCACTGAAACATAACCAAAATGTAAAGATCTTCTGTAAGTTTGCTTATAAACTATTCCTAGCATGAAGTATTTATTTGATTTAACATTGATTCCTTGCATGTATTAGTGTTCTTTCATCTGCATTAATAACAAATTTTTTATTTCACCTGCAGAAAGCCACTACTCCTGTTACAAGTGGAATTGTTCAAGATGAGTTTTTTGTGAGTTTGAAGATGAGCACCTACTTAGTAGCCTTTATTGTTGCAGACTTGAAAAACATCAGCAGGGAAACTAATGGGAGTCTGGTAAGTTTGTTCTCCCTGACACCTCCAAAGCCAACAAGCCAATCAAAGCAAAACAGAAAAATCCTTAAACCAAGAAGCAAACTCTGGTCTCTTCAAAATTTATTTATTTTCTTGGTTTTATTATAAACATCCTAGGTGGTCGACAAAAGCCACATCCTACAGGTAGGGCTCACTTCAGGACTTATACCAGATTTAGAAGATTCAACATCAGGTCTTGTTAACAGTGGAAATTTACAAATTGTAATATTCCTAAGAGTTTTCGGAGGTGGAGGCTTTAAACTTCTAGATTTAATGCTTCTTCTGTGAGGGAGTAATGTTATGCAAGCCAAGAGTTTTTCAGATGATGTGCAGAAGCATTACTGTTCCCAGGGAAGTCTACATACTATTTCAAGCAGTGCTGCAAATATGTTCTATACCTGCAAAGATAACCTACCTAAAAAAGACCCCATGCACTTCAGTAAAGCAGATTTAGACTAACTTTAAGTCTACATTTAGTCACTCAAATACAACTATTCCATTATGGGGTTTTTGTTTTTCCAAAGTTTTCAAAAAATAAACCACTTGGTCCTGTTTTTCCTTCATGGGGATATGGCCTGCAGTCTCAGTGAGCAGTTCCTACAATATGTGCAAGAAAAGTAACTAAGTAAAAAATACGGTAATATTATGAGATGCTCCATAATCTTGGTTTAGGAAGTACAGGAGCCTCATGTGAGCAATGATTTTCATGACTCTCTAGCAGAAACTGCTCCTTTGTGGTGAAATGTCAGAAGTGCCAATGCCTATCTAGAAAGAGGTAGATGGGAATAGTGAGGGGGATAGAAATAGTGCTAGAGTAGTGGTAGTAGCACTGCAGAAGGAGAAGCAGCCTCCTCTCTAATCTAGTATACAGAAGGTACTGGTCAATAGGCTTTCTGACTTGGACAGGTTTTCCTAGTTGTAGCAGAGCAGGACAGACTGTTTAGTCTAACTTTTAAGGTTACTACTCCACTGCCTCCTCTTTTTTCTTTTTTCTTTTTTTTTTTTTTTTTCCTTGTGGCTCCTATTCAGGTCTGTATTTGAATTATATTCTGATAAAACTGTCACCAAATAAGGCGAAAATAACTTCTCAACACCAATGGGATGTAGATCAGCAGACAGTTCCTTATTAGCGCGCTGAGGATACGGGGGATAACTCCTCCTAGCGTGTCCTCAATCAACAGGGTTTTATATATTCCATTTCTATTGTCTAAAATATTTAACATAATGCTCGCTTTTAATTACTCATTAAGTTTGACCTTTCCATTGTGTGTCCCCCTTATGATATTTGGAGTTACATAACCTCATACATTTTAATCTTTAACAAAAATCAATTGGTCATCTATAGTCATCCTACTGATTATAGTCCCTGATATTTAAATCAGGATGGGATGGGAATAGGGGATTTCCAAGCAGCATAACTAGTTACTGTGACCTTGGCTACTGTGTGATAGCTTCAAGATTTATTATTGTGCTATTCCTTCCATGGTAGCTGCTTAAGCATACTATTTTATTCTTCATGTAATTCTAGACCTTAGCTGCTTGTATGTACCACTTATCTAGTACATGTGGTTTCTGTAACTACTGAAGTAAAACATAATTACCCACTTTCCCCCTCCCAATATGATTCCTATGAGAACAGTTTCTCCTAGAAACCTTGTCTTGGTCAGGCCCAACCAGGCCCAGGCCTTCTAAATAATCAACATTTAGTCAATTCAGTAACAAAACCATATAGCCAGTTCTTTACCAAGTCATAATGAAGTCATCAGCATGCTAAGTGTTTTGTTTTTGCATAGTTTGAAACAACAATCCATGTGCTGTGCTTTGCTTTGTTCATAACAGTGAGACTAACTTGCATGGATTATCAGTTCTTCAGAAGTATTTTATGGCAGAGGCATGTGTTCTAACTAAGGAAAGTGGTTCTTAACTGCTGCCCCTTCATTCTGACCACCAAGCGTGGTTTAGCCAAGACAGGTGTCATGGTTTGGGCCTAACAAGACAACAGTGAACCAGCTGCGTGGCCGCTCGTGCAGCTCGCCTCCTCCCCTCACACACACACTGGGATGGGGAGGACAAAGGCCAGCTAAGAAGCTGATGGGTCAAGGACAAGGAGGGCTCGCTCACCATTTACAGTCCCAGGCAAAACAGACTCAACTTGGGTGAAAACAGTAATTTAACACTATCAAATGCACACAGGACACAGACAACACAATGAGCAGGGCTTACATACATTACCCCCACCCCTCCCTTCTTCCTGGGCCCAAATTACTTTGTTCCAAATTTCTCTCCCTCCTTCCCCCCAGCAGCACAAGGGGACAGGAGATG
Source organism: Hemiprocne comata (assembly GCA_020745705.1). Taxonomy (NCBI): domain Eukaryota; kingdom Metazoa; phylum Chordata; class Aves; order Apodiformes; family Apodidae; genus Hemiprocne; species Hemiprocne comata. The sequence goes on along the minus strand of CM036616.1, from coordinate 85,196,946 downwards.
GAGTTTGGAGTTAGTCCACAGTCTGGTGGTTCCTGCTGCTCTTTCCTCCTCGGGAAGAATGATTCCTTACAGTCCTCCCATGCTTCCCTGCGGGGTCCCTCCCATGGGAGAGAGTCCTCCACGAACCTCTCCTTCATGAGTCCTTCCCACAAGGTGCAGTCCCTCAGGAGAAAGATGCTCCAGCGTGGGCTTCCCAGAGTCAGGGCTGTTTCCAGAACAGTCACCTCCCATGCCATGGGGTCCTCCACGGCTGCATGATCCAAGTCCACTGGCTGCAAGTCTGCATTCACCCCTCCTGGCACCCTCGGGATGTTCTGCCACCTTCCTCCATGCATGCAGAAGTACGGCCTGCCATCTCCCCACGGGCTGCAGGGGAACTTCTGCTTGGGCACCTTCTTCCTTCCCCCTTCTTCCTCACCAACCTCAAGATCTCCACCCCAGCACTTCCTTTCACCTCTCCAGCACAGCTCTTTCTCCCCTGCTTCCTTTCTGCTCAGGTCTTATATAGTTCTTTCATATGTTAATCGTGGAGACGCATCCATTGTCTTCCCAACGACCCAGGCTTGGCTACATGAGCTGGGGGAGCTTTTCAGTAGCTTCTCCTTACCGCAACCACCCCTGAGGCCCTTCCCCTGATTCCAAAGCCATACCAGAACCAAACCACCACAATAGGGAAATCAGGCGGACTTTTAGAAGATAGCTTAGAGTTGAGGTAAAGCTGCTTTGTGTTTATAATGCAATGAGATTTTTCTCAACTTCAGAAGATCCTGGGGGGCTGTTATGTTTCAGTTCTGAGCTTAAAATTTACAACTAATAATACTTTTGTTATTCCAGGAACACTAGATTACATCCTTACTGGCATATGCTTATTTCAAACTCAAAAATTAAAAAGTCACCCTATTTCTGTTGGAAATGTCATTTGTTCACAGATTTGTAGCATAGCAAGAGGAACATTTTTAATTTATTTTTTTTTTAAAATAGGACAGGAAAATTAGTCTATTTGTGTATGATTGGACATCCTAAACTCAGATCAACCTATAACCTAATCAAAGTTGTTTTCTTGATATAGCCAATTCAACGTGAATCAAGAGGTACTTTAACCTCTGAATTTTTATTAACATTTTGTACATCATGTCCAGATGATTCCCCCTTACATAGGGGAATGGATGAACTTTGTGCCAATTATTATTTGTTCAGAGAATGACTTGCGGATGATACTAGTGTTACCATACATGTTACCATGAATGCCTAAATTTATAAATTAATTGAGGTATGCAGGGAGGGTCACTTAATAACTCATGAGGTAGGAAAAAAGGAAATCGACCTATTTCTGTTCATGTAGACCCTCTTGAACACCTTTTCTAAAGGTATTAGCCTTGAATTGTTGTTGCACACACACTGGTCAATTGAATAGTCTGTCTTTTGAATAGTATTTTGAATAGTGAACAAGCTCTAAAAAAATTAACTATTTATTGAATTGGACAAGATGGATCAAGAACTGGCTAAAGAATAGAGCCCAGAGGGTTCCAGTTGGAGACCTGTGACTAGTGGTGTTCCCCAGGGGTCAATACTGGGCCCAGTCTTATTCAACATCTACATCAGTGACTTGGATGAGGGAAGGAAAGCTGGGAGGATTGGCTGATACACCTGAAGGCTGTGCAGTCATTCCGTGAGATCTAGACAGACTGGAGAGCTGGGCAAAGAGGAACCTAATGAGGTTCAACAAGAATAAGTGTAGAGCCCTGCACCTAGGGAGAAAAAACACCATGCAGTGATATAGATTAGGGGTTGACCTGCTAGAAAGCAGCCCCATGGAAAAGGACCTTGGGGTCCTGGTGGAGAACAAGTTATCCATGGGACAGCAATGTGCCCTCATGGCCAAGAGAGCCAATAGTATCCTGGGATGCATCAAGAACAGTGTGACCAGCAGGTCAAGGGAGGTTCTCCTCCACTTCTCCTCTGCTCTAGTAAGACCACATCTGGAGTATTGTGTCCAGTTCTGGGCTCCCCAGTTCAAGAGGGACAGGGATATCCTGGAAAGAGTCCAGTGGAGTGCTACAAGAATCATTAAGGCACTGGAAAATCTGTCATATGAGGAAAGGCTGAGAAATCTGGGACTGTTAAGTTTTGAGAAAAGAAGACTGAGAGGGGACCTTATTAATGTCTGTTCTGGTTTGAGCCAGGGTGAAGCTCTTTGCTGATTTTTTTTCTTTCAGTGAACTTTTTTTAGCAGCACCAGTGGACTGATAATAACCAAGGTCACTTCTGAGTGTCTGCAGCCTCCCCCCTTACAGGGGAGCAGATTAGACCGAAGGCAGGATCAGCAAATCAGAATATTCCCTTCTCATCATATTTTCTCTATTTGGCTTTCAGTATTGGTTAAGACATAACAGAAGTCAAGCCTTTTTGTTTTCCTTTTCCTCTCACTTTTCTGCTTACTGCCCTCGCTTTGGCTCTCTCTCTTTTTTTGCCATTTTTTTTCTTCCCAGCTGACATCCAAGGACCCCATTCGTGTGCCTGGACATTCTCCCTGTTCAGCTGGGAGTCACCAGGGAGAAGAGTTGCTGTGAGAGTCGCTGGGGGAGGAGGGAGGGGATTGGGTGTTGCACATCCCTTTACAAATATATTCCCTTATCACTAATAATTAAAATCACTTTGTTTCACTTTTCAACCCAGAAAGCCTCTCTTTCTCATTTTTCTCCCTCTTTGCCTCCCTTGGGGAAGGGGGGGAGTGAATCGAGAGTGTTACTGTTACTGGTTTGACTGCCAACCCAGAGCCAAACCGTGACAATGTCAATAAATATCTGAAGGGTGGGTGTCAAGAATGGGTCAGTCTCTTTTCAGAGGTGCCCTGTAATAGGACGAGGGGAAATGGCACCAGCTGCAGCACAGGAAATTCCACCTTGACATGAGGAAAAACTTCTTTACTGTGAGGGCGACGGGGCACTGGAACAGGCTGCCCAGAGAGATTGTGGAGTCTCCTTCTGTGGAGACTTTCAAGACCCATCTGGCTATGTTCCTCTGTGATCTGCCCAAGGTGTTTCTGCTGCAGCAGGGGGGTTGGAGTGATGATCTTCTAGGTCCCTTCCAACCTGTATGAGTCTATGATTCTATGATCCTGCAACTGACTGCATTGTAACTTGTGTTTCTAACTTAGGTGTTTACTTCCAAAGCAGTGATCTATCTGTTTCAGGAACTTCTGCCAGGTTCTCTTTTACTTCTAGAGCTTTTGTAGCTGTACATTTAAAAATCTTTTCTCTTCTCTGTTTGGACGAGGTATCTGTCTATGCCATACCGCAACATCTGAACCAAGCTGGGTATGCCCTAAACACAGCAGTGAAACTTCTGGAATTCTATCAAAAATATTTTTTAATAAACTACCCTCTTGAAAAATTAGGTAAGTTCTTTTGAACTTTTTTTTAATGGGTGAAGAAGCCCTAATCAATTCTGAGAAATGCAGGTGAACTTTCATCTTAAAAAGGTGTGCTTAAAAAAAAAAAAAAAAAAAGAAAAAAAAGGTAGCATAAAATTGTTTCCAAAATTCATTAGATTTTTTACTGACTATGAATATTAAGTGATTCCCAAGCTGGAAAATTATTGTGAGCTTTTGACACTGGATTGCTTTTACTTGTACATAACATCAAATAAACAATTCAGTGTAAGTTTAACAAAATGTGCCTTGGTAGGGAGATAGAGAATTCTCTGTGAACCATGTCCAGCAGTGCAAATTCTGCACCCTGACTCCATTACAGGTATTAGTTTGACTGGAAAGATAATGAAATGCAATATTCTAAGACATTACTTTCAGTAGGAGCAGCCCCGTTTCCTTGTTACTTGTGTGCATGCAAGATCTATAGGCAGTGTCTGTGTAGTGCTGTAAGTTGTTTGTGTGAAGAGTACTGCTAGAGAACCATGGCTATAAATCTATGGGGCTTCAGTGCTTGAGAGGGGAGCACATGGTTACACCACCAGACATAAATAACGTGGTTTTTAGGGCTTATGTAACAGTGTAGGTACACTTGAAAAACAGAATTGCTTTAACTAGCAGTTTTCAAAAGCTTCTTTCAAATCTTTTCCAGATCTGGTAGCAATTCCTGATTTTCAGTCCGGCGCAATGGAAAACTGGGGCTTGATCACCTTCCGAGAAACAACACTCTTGTTTGACAGTAATACTTCTTCAGCAAGGGATAAAAAGTTAATAACTGCAGTGATAGCACATGAGCTTGCCCATCAGGTACTAGATTGTGGAGGTAATTATTTAAATGTTGTGGGTTCTTTTATTAAAAAATAAATAATTCAATTCAATTCTGTAAGGGTACATTCACCACTCCTCTAACTATGACTAGGATGTGCACTGTATCTGTTCAGAATACCTGCAAGAGTATTTTCTCTGCACAACAGGTGCAGTACAGTGTCAGGATGTACATAGGGACTTCTTAATGTACAAACATTACCGTGGTTTTGACTGAACTTGATTTTACCACAAGATAAAGCTGAGGATGGATGGAGTGGTGCTGTACACGTTTGATTTTATTTCTGAAAAATAATTACGGTTTTGTTCTTTCATAGTGGTTTGGCAATCTAGTAACTATGGAATGGTGGAACGATCTCTGGCTGAATGAGGGATTTGCCACTTTCATGGAGTACTTTGCCATGGAAGAGGTATTTCCAGAATTACATTCAGTAAGTACCTTCTGAAACTGCATGTACTGTACCTTTGCTAAGATCTGTCTTTTAGTGCTGGCCATAAAGAACTTATATTATAAATATATATGTTGACATTCACTGTGGGCACCACTGAGATTATATCTCTGCTTTGACACTTTGAATATGTTGGAAATGGTTTTGGAGGGAGCTTTGAGGAGGGTACACTGGTTTTGTGTATTTTTTTATTTATTTTTATTTTGGTAGTAGTCTACATGTAGTCTTTGTATTTTGTGTAGGTTAAAGCATTCTATGCAAAAAAGCAGGTGGTAAAGGGAATAGGTGTCTACATATCAAACTATAACTTAAGGTCTTCATACAGGAAGTCCAGGCATGTTACTGACCAAGTTTTTCTATCCCTACTTTTCCTAATAGAATTAGGAAGAACCAGTGCCTTAAGTTACTAAATATGCCTGGAGTAACTCCTGTCTTTCCATCATTGTGGTACTTGCTTTGTGTGTATTGGTTTGGGATTCACACATCAGGAGACCTGGTCTAGAAGTATCAGGTGGTCCCACCCAATGTATTCTTGTAGCATTGAGTTATACTAATGGTACCAAGCACTGATCCCCCAGGCACTTCCATTTACACATGCAGCTGAAGGATAGAATCTTTTTGAGACTATAACCTAGTTTTATTTTAAAATTCACTCAAGTACTAAGTGAGCTGCCTTCTCAGAGTCTGTAAAACATGAAGGATTCAGATTTGATCTTTCCCCTCCAAGGAAGGGATACTGGCTATTGCTGTAAAGCATCTTGGTCACTGAATGCAGGCACAGAAGCAAAGATTGGTGAACTAAATGGAGAGACGAATTTTGCATCCTGGGTAAAAGTATCTCCCAGGAGAGAAACTTCCAGGAGTTTTTATCTGATTTGCATCAGTTGTGGGATTAAAAAAGCCTGATGCAGACTGACTGTTTCCTGTTTGCTGGATTGTGTTCTCAGCATTCTGACTGAGTGTGAGTTTTGAGTTTTTAATTCATCCTTGTTACTGCACTAAGAAACTTAGGTTGCTAACTTGGTTCAGTAGAATTCTTTCTTGGAGTTATGTGTTTAAAATCTGTTCATTTGGCCTGTCTTGGTTGTTGAGTTTTGTGGCCCCTGAAAGTATGCTTGTATAGTTGTTCTGCTTGTTGGGTGCATATTTGGTAAGGGGAGGACTCAAAATTAGTTTAATGTTTTAACAAGGGTACATCTAATGCTTGTATACTTAGTTCTGAAAGGTGCCTGACAAGGTATCTTCACCAACATCTCATTTCACCACTTGGTGGTGCCAAAATGTGTTTTGGTAAAAAAAAAAACCAAACCACTGGCAAGTTCTGCATTCAAGAATAATAGCTTTAAACTTTTAAAGGGTATCTTTATTGTGTCATACACAGATGTTACTTTTTTGGGTTTTTTTAACCCTCTACTGTATAGAAGAAACTATAGAGAGAAACATTTGCTCAAGTCTCAATGAAATTAAATGGACAAATACCAGTACAATCAACTTCTTTTCAGTGTTTGGGGTTGTCTCATTCTGGTAACAATTTATTAAATTCAAGTATCTTCATTCTAGAAGAAAAGAAGGAAGAGACTTTGGTACTAGGACCACTAGATGAGATGGTGTTTACATATACACAAACATAACTGTAGTGAGTAATTTCCCTGGACTTCATGCTTTAATATTAAAGCATACTAAATAATCATGCTTTTGTATTCTCTGCTTCCTGTAAACGAACTGAAAACACTGGCGAGCCAAATCTGAAAATGGGCATGTACTTACTTAGTAGGGATATTTATTTTAGGTAGTGCCAATGATGGATTTACATGAGACAAGAGCTTAAGGGTCTGGATGATGATATAAACTCAGTAGTGAGATTCCACTACTAAAATGTGGCAGGTAAACAATAGATTTTCCAAATGCTACCCTGACAATTATTTTACTGCCTCTATTGACAGGAAGGCAAGCACTGGCATGGTAGACCACTGGAAGAGCAAAACAGAGACAATTTTTACTGTTCTTATCATGTGCATTCTAGCTTCTCAGACACTTATAAATGTTTCCCTTTAAGGATGAAGATTTCCATAATTTAATTTTCAAGGCTATGATGAAGGATTCCTTGAATTCTTCCCATCCAGTCTCTTCTGCTGTTCAGTCTTCAGAGCAAATTGAAGAAATGTTTGATACACTTTCTTATATCAAGGTAACTTTTAAAGTAATTGGAAATACTAGAAAAGTGATATATTAGCTATTGATATTGAAAACATGAGTGTAGAACCAAAATTAGGCATGTGACAGCAATTGTTTGGGGGTAAATTCCACGTAGCACAAAAAATGCAGGATCTCTCAATAGTGTTTCTGAGTACCTACATAGCTTTTGATTAGGTAAAGATTCTATATGTGTATTTGTTTGCTTATTTAACATTCTCCTGCTTGATGCATGCTTCAGCACAAAGTAAAATACTCATGAAGTTGTAAGAGGGTACCCAGTAGGCAAAACAAACTATCCAGTTAGACATACATTATTTTTCTAATAGCAGACTTTAACAAGGGTTTAAGAAAAGAGTAACAACAAGGCACTTACTGAGGCAATTGCTCTTTTTTATACCTCTCTGCTTTTGAAAAACAGTGTTTTCACTGCATATTCTGGTTGTCTGCACCTTGATTATTTCTAACGTCTAGTGAGGGTTGTGTGAGAGGCTTTAAGGCTTCACAGAGCCTCTCTTGAAAATGCATGAAAGACCAAATATCTGTATTTGCCAAATTTTTACTCAGGCTGTCTCAGGTTTTAGATACTGTGTCCCAAGATTTTGGCAGTATTGGAGGAAAGCCTTTTATATATTTTAAATTTACTGTCATTTTTTCCTCCACTATCTGTGTCTGCTTGTACTCCCACAAATCAAGCACACCTTCCTTGTAATACAGGGTTTCTTTTATATATCAAAAATACAAATTCATCTTATCTCTCAAGTGTACTTATATCATTGTCTACACAATTGTCTGGCGAGTTATTTTGTCAGGAGGGGGTCCTTCCCATAAAGTTTAACTGCTCATTGTTCTCTGCTACCTGTGATACCCATCTTCTGGGGCCACAGAGATTCACATCAAGATAAACTCAGCAAGTACTCCCTTCTGTTGGTCATACTGATCTGTCTCTTCAGACATCTGTTTCATCTAATAAGAAGCCATGGGGACTGCTAGTGCTTACTAGAAAATAGCCAAATACTACATCTTCCTCTGCTCAGTGGAATGCAGTTCACACAGCTGTCTTGCTTTGTCTCCTCTGATTGCTTTTTGCAAGTCTCAGCTGGTCAGCATATGTTGTCTGGCATCCTTGAGTAGTCTGAGATGCCAGATGGGCCTACACTAGTGATGTCTTTCCATTAATTTTGGTCTCTTTTGTCTGAACTACAAGAACAGATATGTGTGATTTTCAGGTTCCCTTGGTTGTGAAATTGCTGCCTCGAAAGCAGGGTCCATTACCTGGTGCAAGAAGCCAACCCACACCCAGAGTCAAGACACCTGCTTTAACATCCAGTTCTGTGCAGAAAAGGGAGCAGGGTGGTATTCTGCAAAGCAATCTCAGTTTCCCAAAATCTAAATGCTATTTTATACCAAAAACATGAGAAAGAATTTTATCTCTAACATTATTCTATCATTAGCACACACGATTGGTCAACTATTTCCTAATTAATATGTTAATATGGTGATTTTAATTACTCAGTGTTTTTCTACCCAGTGCTCAAGACTGTAACCAAGATAAGCTGAGGGGAGTGCTCCTTTCCATCCCTTTCATCTATCTTGCAGATGTCTTGCAGGCCTGTCTCAAGGCCAGCCTGTTGACTACTTGGGGTGTGTTTTTCTCTAATTGCAATTTGGTTTTGTCTAATTCTTACAGTTTCATTGTTACCTAGGACCTGTTTTTATTCTGCATGTCCCTTATGTTCTCCTTTATGTGATTTTTCCCCAAATTTGATTTCCACCTCAAATTTTACTTATTTCAATTAATGACTGACATCAGGGTGGTATTCCACAAAGCAAGCTCAGTTTCCCAAAACACAAATGCTACTTTTATACCCAAAAACATGAGAAAGAACTTTATCTCTGACATTGTTCTATCACTGGCACACACGATTGGTCAAGTAAGTCCTCGCTTCCATTTAAAGTGGCAGTGCTCAAGAATTACACTACAGATGCTCAAAGGCTAAGGGATTTTTTGTTAGTAAAGAAAAGAACTTTTGCTCTTGTATTGCCAGAAACCATTTTTTTCATGGCTGCTTTCTACGTTTCAGAGGTTTTCATTGCATAGCTCTTAATTTGTGCATGCAGTCTTTATATTCTATTACTCTTGACCCTATACCTTTGCTAATGCTCTTGGCAATTTGAGTGGGGAGTAATTTGCAACATGGTCCCTAATCAGCTAGGGCGTGTCAGTTATTGAATTGTACAACCTTCTTTGTTTTACTTTACTATCAACTGACACAGATTAGAGGGGTGGCCTCCACATTTTACTGTCTGGAGTAGGAATTACTGTACAAAATTATTTTTAGCCTGTTTTTTTTTCAGACGATCAGTAAACCAAACATACAAGTGTAGGACAACAATCCACCTTCAAAAATAGAGTGTTTGGGAGGATATGACAGTAAGAAAAACAAAGTAGTAGAGCTATAGGTAAGGTATGGATGCATGCAAGAGAGGAAATTATGGCCGTGTTATTAAAAACTATACTAAGGGGTATTCATACAGTTTCATGAATAATTAGATTAAGCAGGCAGCTTTTAGTTTCAGGCAAGATGTTACTTAAAATTGGAAACCTGGATTTGGAATGTGTAAGAACCATACATGCTCACATTAAAATCTTCTCTTTAATTTTTTCTTTCTTCTTTCTCAGAAATATTACCAAAAATACAAAGTGCACCTTTAAGCCCTTTTCATCATCTATGGCTGCTCATCTTCATTCAGTTGTACAGTATGCAAGTCCTCAGGCAGTTTATTTCTGTGACACAAATGCATTTCTATGGAAAGAAAATGGCTTTCAGCTATGATTAAAAAAATAACAAAAATATCTTCCTGTCTACACAGTCATGGCCAGCTTGATCCTAAAACTGCTTTTTTAAACAAAACATGGCTGTATTTAAACAGTGTCAAGTGCACTTGTCCTTCTACAGTCAATTCCAGTGGACAAAGTGTATCTCATCTTTTCCCTGTAATTTTAGGTTTTTTATATAACTGCAAATCATATGGCTGCTAAACACTGTAGTTCTGTACGATACAAAAGGGTATTGCTAGTGAAATATTGCAGACAGAAGAGACTTACTGCCTTCTTAGGCAGTATTTTTGAGATTATGTTAATTGGAAAAAATGCCAAGGTCTATTAATCTGCTTTGTAATGGTATTTTGAGCCTCTGAAATATTAAAAAAAAATTTCAAACGAACTGGGAAAAAAATTCAAGCTGTATAAGCCTTTTTGTAACTGTATTTGGAATTTATGAAATATTTAAAAAATGTTTTTCCGAGGCAACTGAGTATTAAGGTAATTATTCAAGCTATATAATTTGGGATAAAATCTGACAGCTTCTGAGTTATTCTTGTGCTGTGAAAGAGCTATAATATGCATATGCTTTAACAAGTTCTCTAACTTCCATTTACCAATTCTTTTTTTTTTTTTTCTTCCTAAAGGGGGCATCCCTTCTTTTGATGCTAAAGCACTATCTCACTAAGGATGTTTTCCAAGCTGGCATTGAGGTATACTTGCATAATCACAACTATGGGTCTGCCCAGAGTGATGACTTGTGGGACAGTATGAATGAGGTATCCATCTTTCATATGCTGTTCTTGTTTTATACTTCTCTGTGTTGTAAATTTTTATGTATTTCCTTATTTATGAATGAAACAAGATAATACATAGGAGATAAATATTCTGAAGTTCTTGCTCATAGTCCAAAGTTCTGTCACACAAATGTGGAGATGCCTGCAGCTCTAGGACTCCACTGAGTATCATCCCAAAAAAGTGCTAGAAGTGGTTATGCACTACCATGCATATCTACATTCATGGACATGCCAGTATGTACATATCCTCTCAATAATTGCATTGTTAGTGTGTTAAGACCAGAATAGTCATCTTAAATGCAGGACAAACCATTATTTTCAAGGAATAGATGAATCCAACTGCTGTAGATGTCTTGGGATACTCTGGGCTGGTGTAACTTTGTTTCAGTGATAGCTTCCTTTTCAATAAGCAGTGCTGGAATTGTAGGGAGACTGTAGGGGACAACTTAGTTCAGCAGCTCTCAAATGGTAAAGGTAGGCATAAGGTTGTGTCTAATTAAAGTGGATGTTTTGGAGAGAGAGTGAAGGCACAAGAAAGCAAGGGCACTGGCAGGAGAGAGCAAGGGTGAGAGAGGCAAAGAAAGCGTGTGTGAAGGAGGGGGGAGAGACAGCTGAGGGTGGTGAGGGGAGAAGGTGGAAGAAGGGAGAGAGAGAAAGGAAGAGGTGGGAGCATGAGAGTGCGAGGGAGAGAGCACACAAGAGGGAGAGAGTGGGAGGGAGAGTACAAGGGGGAGAGTCTGCAAGAGGGAGACTGTGTGAGAGACCGAAAGAGAGAGAGAGTGATCCCAACAAGGAAGAGCTGCTGAGTATCCCCAGGGCATGTCCATGCAGTTGTATAAGGGAAGGGAGCAGATTTTCCTGTGAGTGTGTGTACTGCGTAGTATGTGTCACAGAAATACATGTGAGGTTCTCTCACAGGAGGTGAGTGCTAGGCAGGATACTAACTTAATATTTAGTTTTCTTCACTGTCACAGGTGGCTGTAAATTTGTGTTTAGTCACACACTAGTTTGCCAGCTAGTAGTGATGGATTATTACTGATATCACATTATGATTCTCATGACAGAGAACTCTCTGATTTGTATGGTGATTTTTGTAGTGCAAAATATACTTTCCTCTCCTCAACCTCTGCAACCTCCTGAACAACCATCTTCAGTCATGCACACATAGGAAATGTATCACATGGAGATGGTATTATCCACATAGAGTGACTAGGGAAACCACACAGATGCCTCACATCTAATTAATGTGAGGGCTTAGCTATTAGTGATGACACAAAGCTGGGAGGACTGGCTGATTCCCTGAAGGCTGTGCAGCCATCCAGCAAGATTTGGACAGGCTGGAAAGCTGGGCAAAGACGAATTTAATGAGGTTCAATAACACCAAATGCAGAGTCCTGCACCTGGGAAGAAACAACAAAATGCACCAGTACAGGTTGAGAGGTCATCTGCTTGAAAGCAGCTCTGTGGAGACGACCTTGGAGCCCTGGGAGACAACAAGTTCTCTGTGGGACAACAATGTGCCCTTGTGGTCAAGAAGGCCAGTGGTATCTTGGGGTGCATTAAGAGGAGTGTCTCCAGCAGATCACGGGAGGTTCTTCTCCCCCTCTACTCAACCCTGGTGAGACCTCACTTGGAGTATTGTGTCCAGTTCTGGGCTCCCCAGTTCAAGAGAGACAGCGGTTTACTTAAGAGAGTCCAACAGAGGCCATGAGGATGATTAAGGGACTGGAACACCTGCCTTATGAGAAAGGGCTGAGAGACCAGGGGCTTTTCAGTCTAGAGAGGAGAAGACTGAAGGGGGATCTAATTAATGTCTATAAATATATGAGAGCTGGGAGTCATGAAGGCAGGGACAGCCTTATTTCACTTGCTCCCAGTGACAGAATGAGGGGCAATGGACTCAAACTCAAACACAGGAAGTTCCACCTCAACATGAGGAAGAACTTATTTACTGTGAGGGTTACAGAGCACTGGAGCAGGCTTCCCAGAGAGGTTGTGGAGTCTCCTTCTTTGAAGACTTTCAAGACCTGTCTGGATGCCTTTCTGAGTGATCTGCCCTAGTTTCTGATCTGCCCTTGTTTCTGTGCTGAGGGGGGGGGGGGGGGGGGGGCGGGCAGGTTGTTTGGTTTTTTTTGTCTCAGTCCTGCTCTGGCAGGGGGGTTGGACACAATGATCTTTAGAGGTCCCTTCCAGCCCTAGCATTCTGTGATTCTGTGATTACTAGATGGAGAATTTAACTGCTATTAGAACAGTTTATTAGAGCACCAGGTATTTATGTGGCATTATCTGCCAGAAATTGCCCTTCTGTGAGGAGCCCACCAGCTGGTTCTTTAGATGTTTAGATGTTTTCTAAAGCTGCATACAGTGTTTGTCATTTCCTCTGAGGCCATTTCTGGCTGTACCTCATTTTGTGCCTGAGTCTTTGGTTTTCTTTCAGTTTTTTTTGCCATTAAAGCTGTTAGTTTCGTGTTTTCACGTACTCTGTACTTTTGTACGCTTTCATATTCCCTTTTTCCAAAGACTCATTGTTTAGCTGGACTGGTCTTCACCTTCCCTGTGGAAATATATAATCATAGTTGGAGTGAAGATGAGAAAACTGCATGTGAATTAAATGAAAAATTTTTAACAGGAAGCAAACTTGCCTAGAGGGAAGAAGGGTTAAGTAATTTACATGCATTGCTTTCACTGGAGTTAGAAGTGGATCTTCAAAGATGATATATCAATGAAACAAATTAATGTCAATAAACTTTTTGCTATGATGAAACTATGAACCTGTAATTTCTAACAAATTGGTTTCATTTCAGATGATATGGGAGGGTTCTGTTTTGGAATAAAATTGTTTCAGTGTAATAAATTTCAAATTTACTCATGTTCGTAGTGATTAAACACAAACATTTCTGCCAGTTTTTAACTAGCTCACCAATGTGAGCACAGAAGGACTGAGATGTGAAACAGGCAAGTTCACAAGGTACAAGTATTAGACTTAAGTAGTTTCCTGACCTCTTAACAATTGTCATATCTTGAGTTTGGGATTTTTTTTTTTTGCTCTTCTAAATTTCTTGGTTGTGTCCAAGTGTAACAGCGGAAGGAAAAATATATTGGCAAAAGGAAGTAAGAGCATGCATTCAGCACATTCTGGGGAATTTATAAAGGGATTGCATAATATAGCATTGTAGTAAAAACCGTAGCTTGTGATAACAAGATGGAGGGAGAGGATTTAGACAATAGTGGTCTTTAGGAGCATGTAATGAAACATATAAACTTCAAATTCTCTCAATTTTGATCTTTTGATAAAGAATTGCTTCCCTGGCATTGAAAGCCCTGTTTAAAGTTCATAGTCATTATCTACATAAATAATATATTATTTTCCTATGAGGGTAAACTGTACTTGTTATTGTTGGATTGAACAGAGAACAGTGAGCAGGAAGTTGCTGCTGAGTTAAACTAGAGAAAGACACAGCACAGGTTGGTAAAAGTTACATGTAACTTGAATAATGATATTTTAATTTTCTTATGTTCCTGATTGCTCAACCTAAAACATATTTTCTTAAGTTAGGGTACTTTTTGTCTTGTTCAGGTTGAATGATCTCTACTAATAAAGAGATAGTGATACCTGAACATTATAAAGTGGTTATCCCTCAGTGGGGATGTTGTAGTACAGGCAGTTCCTGAAAGATTAGAAAAGCTTGGAGGTTAAGTTATGCAAAGGCTGGTAAGTGGGAGGGGAAAAAAATCTAAACCAAACAAACAAAAACCTGAACAAACAACAAAGATAATATTTTAATAGAAAGGATATGTTGCTTTTGTTTTAGAAACATAACTTTAATTCAAGTTCTAACATTCTTTTCAGAATTAAAAGAAGATCTTTAACCTGAAACACCCACATAATGTCAGAATACCAATAAGGAAAGAGAAATGGCAGGGGGAAGCTTGGGAGCTTACCGTAACTTCCTTTTCTGTAACACTTTCTTCTCCCTTTTCATGACATACCAGTTCAACCTACTTGATGTTTCCAATTTGTCTTTTCACTGCTTGATAGGATTTCCTCAATTTAAGAAATTATAAACCACTTGCTCCTCTAAATAATTGCTTAGAAAATTTAAAAGCTCAGTGTAAAATGATTGTTTACAGACGCAGAATCACGCTACGAGTTAATTGTAAGTTAAGGAGGAAGGTTAAAAAAGTAATTTGTCATTATCTTGTTATGATTGTTTTTTACAGATTACTAATGGAACACTAGATGTAAAAAAGTTGATGAAAACTTGGATTCTGCATAAAGGATTTCCTTTAGTCACTGTTGTCCGAAAGGGAAAGATTATTTCTGTACAACAAGAGAAATTTTTGTATCACATGGAATCAGAAAATTGGACATCAGATGCAAGGTTGCTACCTTCTTAATATATTTTCTCCATTAAAATCAACCTACAGATATCTATCTTGTATCTTGTACATCTTTCTGACTTGTATTCAGGGGGTCTAGTATTTTCTTTCAAGGCAGGTACTAATAGAGAATCTGGCACAGAAATTCACACATCTGATATTTACTAGAAGATCCATTTCTGTTTCCACCCAAGCAACTGATAAAAATCTGTGCTGTTCTTTGTAAGCTGGGTTTCTTATTTGTATCCTTTCCTGAAGCTTTTAAGCTTGAGATGATAAGTTGTGGTAAATAGGAGAATGAATTCTTCAGGATTTTTTAACACCAAAAGACAGATCTCACAAGTAAAGTTTTCTTTAATTTTGTAAAGTTTTGTGTGGTTAATGAGAAGCTGTAGAAAGGCAGATTGCAGAAGTTTGCACAAATGCAAGATGCATCGGTCTTACTTTAGAGCCTCTGCTCCTTCCTGCCAAAATTCAGGCTTTGCTAGGGGAGAGTGAAGGAGCTAGAATCTTGGGCTTCATTAGGGGAAATTAGAGAAGCTATAATCAAAGCTTTCTTGGCTTAAAAATTTCAAGATGGCACTAATGTGTGACAGCAAATGGCTGAATAGATGAGAGGCAATATCCATTGTACCAAAACCTAAAGGTATGGCAGTTGCTAATTGTAAAAATGAATTTACTGCAAATATGTGTTGTAGTATGAAACTTACTGTATTTTCTAACAAACCAAAATACATGGGTTTGAAGCTTTTTGAGATTTTGGTGCTTTTATTCAGTTGTTTTAGTTCCTGTTGAGACTTCAGTCCTTTGCATCACCTTGCAGAATCAGATGTGTGAAAGGAATTTGCATCTTGAAATGCTGGAAGTTACATGGCTTTGTTTTATTTTTGTTATGGGCAAAAAGGAAAGTGAGGTGTGATTGAAAGGTAAGGGAAGATGGGAAGGACTGTTAGACTTAATTATTCTATTTTTAGTCAATGTCACTTTGAGGAGTTAATGAAAAGCTTTTGAAGAAGAGGTCTCTGTGTGAGTCATACACAAGAGGGGTCCCTGTCAAAACTGAAATACATCTCTGCAACTTGTTTCATCTCACTCAAAGTTGTGATTTCTCTGAATAGTCACTTGTTATCATCATTATGAGCCACCTTAGCATTTTTCTTATAGCTTGCAGTTTACTTGAGGAAGTCTTTGTAGTATGCAATCAATTATGGTTTTTATTACTGTGATTTGAAATAGAGTTTTGTACTTGAATCAACTTTTTTTTTTTTTTTTTTTAAACCAAACAAACAAAAAAGTAAAACCAAAACAAACAAGCAAAAAAACCCACAAAAAACCCCTTGTTAAATTTCAGGAACATTGAACTGAGGTGAAAATAATACTGGCTGAATTTCTGGTACATTTTAGTAGGGACTGTAGTTATAGGAAAAGGGGAAATGGTTTTAAACTAAAGGAGGGTAGGTTCAAACTAGGTATATGGAAGAAATTTTTTATGATCAGGGTTTTGAAACACCAGAATAGGTTGCCCAGAGAGGCTGTGCATGCCCCATCCCTGGAAACATTCAAGGTCAGGCTGAAGGGGGCTCTGAGTAACCTCATCTAGTTGAATATCAGGTTGGTGGTTCTAATGCTACTAATGTATTAAAATACTTAAATTAAGAAAAAAAAACCAAACACAAAACCAACAGAAAAACCAAACAACAACAAAAACACCAACAACAAACCACCAAGACAAATAATAGGAGTATAATGTGTCAGTAAACATTTGCTTTCCTTTGCAGTTATCTGTGGCATATTCCTCTCACCTACATAACTAGTAGATGCAACTTTACCCATTGTACTAATGCATATTTACTGGACCAAAAGTCAGGTATGTGACTCAGACTTTGTCAGCAAATTACTTATGTGAGCACACACTTGCATAAGATGTGAAGATGCAGGCCTATATATAGTACAAAAGAATTACAGAGATCTGGAGCCAGGTAGTACTTGTGGCATCACAATTAGAGAGTTGGTTCCCTTTAACATTTTATGTACAAGTAAATGGCAGGAACTGGGGCAGAAGCACAGGTTTAGAATGTGTAAAAGCCTGCACTCTTCATCCCAGTGCATGCAGAAAATCTCTCAAACTGCATGTCCTTTAGAGAGTGAGTAATGAGAGAGTTGCTCTGCCAGTATACTGAAGTGTGAGTAAGTAACTTTCTGCTCAAATAATATATTTTTTTTAATGGTATAAGAAAATACTGCATCTGGAACAGGTTAAGTTTCTGAGAATGCTGTTGCAGAACTTAAAACCCTTAGATCTTTTCACATAAACACTCTGCTTTTGCTGCAGTGGCTAGCTTGAATCCTAAAATGCTAGTCTATGGGTTTTTTTTAATTCAGCCCTGTTTTTTTCCTTACAAGTGAATAGTTACTTTTATGTAGCGTTGTACTAAAAATGCTTTGGCTGTCTCTCTCCACTGACATGAATACTTTTTTGCATTTTATTGAAGCTGTTCTAACTCATAATCTTACATCTGCTGATGTATTCTCCCCCACTTGAGTTACTATTCAGTACATTTAACTGGCAATTATTTTTAATTCATAAATCTATGTCATGCCTTTACTTTTTTAACTAAAACTGTACAAATTGAAAATTCTTAGAGCTGATCATGACATTTTACTGTTTACTGCCAGCCCTCTAAATATACTTCTAAAGTACTGTAATGAAAGTAAATAATTATGGTTTATGTCATTCTGACATTGGGTTTAAAAAGCCTTAAAGTTATTCCTGGCCTTTTTCATATGAAATTAATTTTAGAAAAAAATATTATGAATTATCAGAATGGAAAAACAAAGCTGTATAATGGAATGTGTTCATGATCTTCCTAGAACTAATAGATAAGTAGCCTGATTTCATCATTTTTGTGTCACCTTAAATGGCCTTACTGATGGTCTCATGTCCATCATACTAATTCCTCACTCACTGTAGAAACTTGGATGTGAAGGATATGAGAGAAGGAGAGATGTACAGAAGAGTATGGCCTACAATATTTACTAAATTTCAAAGGCACTGTACATGTGCAAATTGTTTTCGGCGGTAGTTACACAATCGACCAAAATAGAGAAAATTTTCCCTAAGCCTCTCTTCTTGTATCTAGTTGACTTTGAAACTAGAGTGCAGCCTTTCATCTGCTTAATGCCATCTCCATTTATCTCTTCCTTTACACAATGTGTGTAACTTCTCCTTTATATATATGAAAGTGGGCAGAGAGGAGATGGGGTTGTTTGAAAGGAGGATGGGACAGAAGAAGAAAAATCACTGAAGTAATTAACTGCATAGATACAGCTCAGGGCAGATTGAGACAGTGGTAATTTAATCAGATGTAGGAAGAAGAAGGAAGAAGTTCAGTCTGAAGTTGGAGCCTTCTCATGGAGCCTTTGTACTGGCTGTTCCTTCTTCATAGTAGGGGCAACTAGTGGGTGGAAAAGTGAACTGTGAAACAAGTGTACTTCATAGATTTGGATTTGAATGAGGAACTGCTAAATGTTTGTTTCTGTTGCTAACTGATTCTCTGTCCTTTAGCTGTCATTGAACTTCCAGAAGAGGTGGAATGGATAAAATTCAATGTGGACATGAATGGCTATTATATAGTACACTATGCTGAAGACTGGAAAACTCTGATTGATCTGTTGAAAAAAAACCACACTGCTTTGAGTCCTAAAGACAGAGCCAATTTGATCAACAATATCTTTAACCTTGCAGGGTAAGACTTTTGTATTTGAAAACATAGTTTATATGTGTTTAAAGTTTTTTATGAGTCAAAGACAATCAGACTTGAATTCTACAGAAGGCTGCTTCAAAGAAGCTTTAATTCAATCTTCATTAAACTGTTCACCATACTAATATTTTTAAAAAGTCATTTCACTGATGCTTCCAAATTGGCATTAGATGTTATCTCCTTATATCTTTATAGCAATATCCATTTATTTGCATCACAAGGAGCTACATGATGGCCTCCATTTCTGGAAGACTGTTTTCTTTAGTGCCTGGTAATTGGCCTACTAGACTGTTTTCCTGCAATCTGTCAATCATAGACTCATAGAATCATCAAATGGTTTTAGTTGGAAGGGACCTTAATGACCATCTAGTTCCAACCCCCCTGCATTAGCAGGGACCCCTCCCACTGGATGAGGTTGCTCAGAGCCCCATCCAACCTACCCTTGAACACTTCCAGGGATGGGGTTTCCACAACTTCCCTGGGAAACCTGTCCCAGTGTCTCACCAACCTCACAGCAACGAATTTTCTTCCTAATGTCTAACCTAAATCTTCCCTCTTCCAATTTTAATCCATTAACCCTTGTCCTCTCACCACAAGCTCTTGTAAAAAGTCCCTCTCCAACTTTCCCGTAGGTCCCTTCAGGTACTGGAAAGCCACTTAGCTTCTCCAGGCTGAACAACCCCAACTCTCTTAGCCTGTCCACTTAACAGAGGTGCTCTAGCCCTTGGATCATCTTTGTGGGCCTTCTCTGCACTTGCTCCAAGAGCTCTATGTCTTTCCTGTGTTGAGGGCTTCAGAATTGGACACAGTACTCCAGACAGGGTCTCACAAGAGCCAAATAAAGGGGGAGAATTACCTCCCATGACCTACTGGCTACACTTCTTTTGATGCAGCCCAGGACTTGGTTGTCTTTCTGGGCTTCAAGCACATATTGCTGGCTCACGTTGGCTTCTTGTCCACCATCACGTCCAAGTCCTTCTCCTCCAGACCATTTTCAATCCATTGTCCACCCAGCCTGTATTTTTGCTTGTGATTGCACCAACCCAGGTGTGGAACCTTGCACTTGACCTTTCTGAACTTCATGCACTTTGCACGAGCCCATTCTCAAGCCTGTCAAGGTCCCTCTGGATGGCATCCCTTCCCTCCAGCATTTCAACCTCACCACATACCTTGGTGTCGTTAGCAAACTTGCTGAGGGTACGCTCAGTGCCACTGTCCATAGCACCAGTCCGAGTACCCACCCCTGGGGAACACCACTCATCACAGGTCTCCATCTGGACACTGAGCCATTGATCACAACTCTTTGAGTGCTACCACCCAGCCAGTTCCTTACCCCATGAGTGGTCCATCCATCAAATCCACATTGTTCCAGTTTTGATATCAGGATGTCATGTGGGACAGTGTCAAAGGCTTTGCACAGGTCCAGGTAGATGACATTGCCCTTCCTTTATCCACCAATACCACTACCCATTGTAGAAGGCCACCAAATTAGTCAAGCAGGATTTGCTCTTGGTGAAGATGTGTTGGTTGTCACCTGTCACCCCTTTGTTTTCCACATAGAATCATAGAATTGTTAGGGTTGGAAAGGACCTTTAAGATCATCTAGTTCCAACTCCCCTGCCGTGGGCAGGGACACCTCCCACTAGATCAGGTTGCTCAGAGCCTCATCCAGCCTGGCCTTAAAAAATTCCAGGGATGGGGCTTCCACCACCTGTCTGGGCAACCTGTTTCAGTGTCTCACCACCCTCATGGTGAAGAACTTCTTCCTAACGTCTAATCCAAATCTACCCTCCTCTAGTTTGTATCCACTCCCCCTAGTCCTGTCACCACCTGACATCCTAAAAAGTCCTTCACCAGCTTTCTTGTAGGCCCCCTTCAGATACTGAATGGCCACAATAAGGCCTCCTTGGAGCCTTCTCCTCTCCAGACTGAATAAACCCAGCTCTCTCAGCTGGTCCTCATAGAAGAGGTGCTCCAGCCCTCTGATAATCCTTGTGGCCCTTCTCTGGACATGTTCCAGCACGTCCATATCTTTCTTGTAATAGGGGCTCCAGAACTGGATGTAGTACTCCAGGTGAGGTCTCACGAGAGATGAATAGAGAGGGAGAATTACCTCCGTCGACCTGCTGGCTGTGCTTCTCTTGATACAGCCCAGGATACGGTTGGCTTTCTGGGCTGCAAGTGGACACTGACAGCTCATGTTGAGCTTCTCATCACCAACACCCCCAAGTCCTTTTGCTCTCAAGCCAGTCAGTGCCCAGACTATATTGGTGCTTGGGATTGCCCCAACCTAGATGCAGGACTTTGCACTTGGTCTTGCCGAACTTCATTATGTTGGCATGGGCCCACCTCTCCAGCCTATCAAGGTCCCTCTGGATGGCATCCCTTCCCTCCAGCATGTCCACCACACCACACAGCTTGGTGTCGTCACCAAACTTGCTGAGGGTGCACTCAATGCCACTGTCCATGTCGCTGATGAAGATGTTAAACAAGGCTGGTCCCAGTACTAATCCTTGAGGGGCTCCACTTGTAACCAGCCTCCACCTGGACATGGACCCATTGACAGCCACTCTTTGGGTGCAGCAGTCAAGGCAGTTCTTTATCCACCAAGTGGTCCATCCATCAAATCCATATTTTACCATCTTGGAGACCAGTATGTCGTGCAGGACAGTGTCAAAGGCTTTGCTCAAGTCCAGGTAAATGACGTCAGTTGCTCTTCCCTTGTCTATTGATGTTGTGACCTTTTCATAGAAGGCCACTAGATTTGTCAGGCATGATTTACCATTGGTGAAGCCATGTTGATTGTACCAAATCACCTCTTCATTATTCTTCTGCCTCAGCAGTGCCTCCAGGAGGATCTGCTCCATGATCTTACCGGGCACAGAGGTGAGACTGACTGGCCTATAGTTGCCTGGATTGTCCTTCTTTCTCTTTTCCAGTCAGTGGGGACTTCACCAGACTGCCATGACTTCTGGAATATAATAGAGTGGTTTGGCAACCTCATCCACCAGTTCCCTCAGTACCCGTGGGTGTATCCCATCAGGTCCCATGGACCTGTACACTTTCAGGTTCTTCAGATGGTCACGAATCTGATCTTCGCTTACAATGGGCAGTTCTTTCTTCCAGCCCCTGCCATTATCTTCTGTGACTTCAGGAGTGTGGGTAGAGCCCTTGCCACTGAAGACTGAGATAAAAAAGTCGTTGAGAACCTCAGCCTTCTCCATATCACTTGTCACCAGTTCTCCCGTTTCCTTTCTGAGGGGGCCCACACCTTCCTTAGTCTTCCTTTTGCCATTAATATATCTATAGAAATTTTTGTTATTCCCCTTGATCTCCCTGGCTAGATTTAATTCTGACTGAACTTCAGCTTTTCTAACCAGGTCTCTTGCTGCTCGGGCAGCTTCCTTATATGCCCCCCATTCTAGCTGTCCTTTCTTCCACTCCTTATAAAGTTTCTTTTTGTGTGACAGTGTGTCCAGGAGCTCCTTGCTCATCCAGGCAGGTCTAGAATCCAGGCAGCTCCTAGAATTCTTTCCTGCCTTCCTTTTTGTTGATATACTATGCTCCTGAACACAGAGAAGGTGATCCTTGAGTACTGACCAGCTGTCCTGGGACCCCTGCCCTCTAAGGCTTTGTCCCATGGTATTTTGGCCAGCAGATCCTTGAAGCTATCAAAGTCTGCACACCTAAAGTGCCTTAGCAGAATGTTCAGGAGGATCTGTTCCAGGATCTTGCCATGCACAGAGGTAAGACTGACTGGCGTGTAGTTCCCCGGGTCTTCCTTTTTTGCTTTCTTGAAAATGGGAGTTATGTTTTCCCTTTTCCAGTCAGTGGGGATTTCTTCAGACTACCAAGACTTTTTAAATGTGATGGACAGAGGCGTTCCAACTTCATTGGCCAGTTCTTTCAGTAGCCATGGATGAATCCCGTCAGGTCCCATGGACTTGTGCACCTCCAGGTCTTTCACATGGTCATGAACTTGCTCTTCTTCGACAGTGGGGAGATCTTTTTCACAGCTCATACCTTTGCATTCTCTAACTTGGATGGTGTGACCAGAACCATTGCCAGTGAAGGGTGAGGCAAAGTAATCATTGAGTTCCTCAGCCTTCTCTATGTCCTGCATGGCCAGGTGTCCCAATTTCCTTCTAAAGTGGGCCCACATTTTCACTCGTCTTCCTCTTATCACTGACATACCTATAGAAACCTTTCTTTTTCTTCACATCCCTGGCCAGGTCCAATTCTACCTGTGCTTTGGCCTTCCTTACCTGATCCCTTGCTTATCTGACAACATGTGTGTACTCTGCCCAGAACACCTGTCCCTGCTTCCACTCTCTGTATAACTTGTTTTTACATTTAACTGTGTCCAGGACCTCTTTACTCATCCATGCAGGCCTCCTAGCATTCCTGCCTGCCTTCCTCTTCATTGGGACACATTGGTCCTGGGCATCTAGGAAGTGATCCTTGAAAATGGACCAGGTTTGTTGGGCTCCCCTCCCTTCCAGGGCTTTGTCCCATGGTACCCTACCAAGCAGATCCTTGAAGAGACCAAAGTCTCTCTTCTTTTGTAATGGAGGGTAGTGAGCTTGCTTTGCTCCTTCCTTGCTGCCCTAAGAATCCTGAATTTGACAATGTCATGGTCACTACAGCCTAGTCTCCCATTAAGTTTTACACCGTCAATGAGCCCGTCTCTTTTGGATGAGAACAAGGTCCAGCATAGCACCTTTCCTTGTTGGTTCCTCTACCATTTGGAGGAGGAAGCTGACATCAATGCACTCCAATGAGTGCTCCACCTTAGAGTAGTGTTTTCCTCTCAGATTTTTACTGGTACCTTCTCTTCTTTCATCATGGCCTTCAGAGTAGATGAGGCTGACCATTCTGGCAGGCGTCATTGATAGCCATTTCCTGTATCTGAGTACCCTCATTTATAATAAGTATTTTCAGACATCATTCTATCATACTTCCATACCTATTTTCAGTTTTGCTAACTGAAGGCAGGTTAGTGGCCATTGTTAGTTTATTGCTTTCTTAATAATGTTACAATGTTATAACTAAGATGTTTATAATGTTATAATTTCTACATCTGTTGTTTCTTATGTTCCTCTCTCTATTCACCTATCCCTGGGTTAATGTAATCAAGAGCATCATTCCTCAGCTTGTTTCAAGGACTGCATTTGTACTGGAAGCCATTTTAATGTTTGTGTTCATTGACCTATAGTCTAGGAAAAGTGTCTCTGGAAAAGGCCTTTGACCTGATTGGTTACCTTAACAAAGAGAGCAGCGCTGCACCACTCACTCAAGCTTTGTTTCAGCTGAGTCTTATTCACAGCCTCTTAGAGAAAAATGGTGAAGAACAACTGGCAGCACGAGTTATGGTATGTGTTAGTTTTCTGTAAATTATAACTTGAAATCATTAGCTGTAATGTTCTTTACAGTTACATTAAGTGTTGACTGTTGAACATATTCAGTAATCTCACTAAATTGGATAGCGATTCTAGACAGCTGTCAGTCTGGCCTGCTTTTGTTGAGTAGTCGTGATCTGTTACTGAAATGTTAAATTGACTTCAACACCACGTCCACCACCCCCCAGCCTCCCCCTGCCTCTTCTTTCCAGCAGTGTTTTGTAGAGAATGTCATGCGGTAGGAACACAGTGGTGTCTGGGGATTTTCTATACAGGCTATAAAGGTCAATGCAGTTCCAGATATGTAATTAAACAGAGTCCATTACATTTTTCAAGTACAGAAAAGTAACTTCCAAAATTATTAGAGTGGCTGGAGATCAGAGATCTAATTACTTTGCATAGAGGCAGTGGAAAAAATGAACCTATTTTCTGTAAAAATAGAACACATGAATGGTTGTCCTGGTCCCATTCCAAAGTGAGATAGATTAACACAATACAGTGCTACAGACTTAAAAATGGAATGAACATAATAATATCAGTTCTTGCAATGGAATGTCTTTCTCTATTTACCTTCTTATTGTGAAGCCTTCTCTCTGTATTCATCTACAGGTTTAGAATGACCCTTGCTGCTTCACATTGTAGAACATCAGCAAAGGGATTTAGTCTAGAAGGAAAATTACTAAATTATTATGTAAAATAACAGATATTTTTCTCTATACTAGATAGTGGTAATTAGTGAGTGCTTAAACTTATAAGAAAAAAAATAACACTGTTATAATAACTTTCCTTACTTAATATTTATTCAAAGTTTTACAGCTCCACTGAGATAAACAGCCCAAGCTCTGGTTTGCAATGCAGTGCCTATGAGATTATATTTAAGGTCAAGTGTTTCAGCTGAGATGTGGGAGGTGGTCAGGTACCTAGCTGTGGTTCTGGCAAGCTACAAAACTACAAAAGTGAAGGGCATACAGCTTATAGATAAAGATTGCTTTGTTTGTTTGTGCTGAAGGTGTATTAACTGTCACTTGATGGAGTTTAAAGCAGTTAGGACATACAGGACAGAAAACCTACAGGAGTTGTAGTTAGTTGAGACAGTAAGCTGGCTACATGTCAGTCTGCACTGTAGCTCAAAGAGTAGTCTTCAGTTTTTATGTCCATTTTAAAATTTAGACCTGGCCCATCTTTCAGATCTGTGTGATTATTTATTGTATATTTATTCATACCAATAAGATATGGCATATGTAAATTGAAATAGGTAGATAAAAACTACTAAGTTTAACTTAGAAAGCTCTAAAATGTAAGCTTTCTTTTTTTTTTTTCTTTAAACTAATTTTGTATATAGAAAATCCTTTTGTGAAGACTTATCTATTATTAATATTTTTTCCTCTTTTAGCATCAAATAGAGCACTTGCTTGGAGATAAAATTGATCAGCAGCGTTGGACAGATGATGGGACCCTGTCTGAACGAGACCTCCGGTCAACATTGCTAGCTTTTGCCTGCAACCATGATGTGAGAAACTGCAGGAAAACTGCCACTGAGATGTTTGAGAAGTGGATGAAATCTAATGGAACAATGAGGTACCACAAAAACTGGGCTTGCAGTTCTTTATCTACCTGTTTTCCTGTTACCTTGCCACCATTGCTTTGGGGCAAAAAAAGAAACCAAATGAACCAACCAACCAAAAAAAACCCAAAAAAAACCCAAACAGAAATAAAAACCACACCACCAACAACTGAATATTGATAAAGCACTTCATTGTTTTTTTTAACTGATCCACATTTACAAGTAGTTGCTGGTTTAAGATGACAGGGAGAAGTGTAATAGAATTTAATAACTCATCTGCAGTCTCATTAAGTGTGACTGCAAAATCAACCACAAATGGTTTCCGTGTGCCTTTCCCAAGCTGCATGCTCAAGGATTACTTACTAGCAATGTCAAAGCTATCTTTTTATCGTACATGTCATTCTGCTCTGGATTCTTGTGTATTTTGGCCACAAAAAGTTACTCACATTTTTGTACAATTTACTGTGCTTTTATGTTGCTAACATGATTTGCTTTTTCCCAGAGATTTAAAGTATTAGACTGGCGTGAATTTAGTCCAGCAAACTTCCAATAGCTACAGAATTAAATTCCTCAAAAACAGAGGCATCTCATTCAAGCTAATTTTTTCATTTTGCAACTTTTCTTCTGTCTTTTCTCAGATGAGCATTTTTATGTCCTCCTTTTTGTTTGGGGTTTTTTTGTTGTTATTTTGATTGTTCATTTTGTTTTTCCATGTAGTCTGCCTAGTGATGCTATGAAAGCCATATTTACAGCTGGAGCCAAATCTAGTGATGGTTGGGAATTCCTCCTGAAGATGTACTCCTCCTCAGTTTTGGAAGCAGAGAAAAGCAAAATCATTGAAGCCTTAGCCAGCACAGATGATGTCAGGAAGCTGATCTGGTATGAAGGAGCGAAAAAGTTGGATGCTGTGTAAATTAAAACTGTTAAAATCTTCTTTGAAAAAATGTATTGTCTTTCTTGTATTGTTGAAAAAATTTCCAATTCCTAAAGAAAAATCTATCCACAGGTTTTGTGCAGGCTTCCATAAACATGAAGACCCTGATGTTTTCACTTAAAAATAATTTATGTAACAGAGTAGCTCAAAGGGGCCAAATTCTGAGTGCACATAAAGAGGAAACAATGGAACTTTAAGGCTTTGCACTACTGGTAATACAAAATTGCCGATTTTGTGGTAAAGGTTCTAAAACTGCAAATTTTTCTATCAAGTATTAAAGATTGATACATCTTTATAACCAAGATAATAACTATTTGGGCCCTCCCCTTCCCCTGCCCCCTTTCTGTGAAATGTTTACCTTACATTATGCTCCAACACCTCTCTATAGACCAAATCTCAGAACTGCATGGAGGACACCAAAGTTCTCCTGCTCAGTGATTCTTGTTACAGCTTTCCTCTCTTAACTTTGCAGTGTATTATGTTTTCTTTTACAAGTTGCTAGAATTTACTTCCTCTTTTCCAAAAACAATGAAAGTTCAGGTACTTGTTTTAAAGCTAAGGTCACTATAATACTTGGAAACTTAAGCTAAATAAGTACAGTGGAGCATTGGTGTGATCCAGATGCCATAAGTTTCTTGTTGTTAGATCTATTATATAATATTTTCCATCTAATTCTAGAGTATCAGGAGAATCATGCAAAGATCTATGCTTTGTCATTTTATAAGCTTTGTCTTTTAGGCTAATGCAGAACAGCCTCGAAGGGGAAGTCGTCAGGGCACAGGAGCTTTCACATATCATAGCAACTGTTAGCCAGAGTTTGCCTGGATACTTGCTGGCCTGGGACTTTGTCAAAGAGAACTGGGAAAAGCTTACACAAAAGTAAGGCTTTTGATGTAGCTGAAACTTCACATTCACAATGGCAAAAGCACCTGTTTGTTTCTTTCAAGCACAAGATACTAAATAGTAGGATTCATGTAAGAAGACTTGTATAGAAATTGTAAGCTGTTTTCAAATATGATTTTACAAACTTTAAACATAAACTTTGAAGCCTCACCAATAGCTAATGGGACTTTGGAGTCTCATAGTAATTAAAAAAAACACTTTTTTTGGATTTCTGTTAAAAGGATGCTGTCTCTGAGATGATTACTGTACATGCAAGATATTTATGTGGATCAAATGCATTCAAAATCAAGCCCAGGGAATTCATTCAGCAGTTACTTTTTCTGTCTTTTTATTGCAATCCGAAAACCAAGTAACAAAAAAATTCCTCTTGCTTTAGAAACTCATCTTCTCCTTAACTGGTCTTGAAGGGTACCCAGCAGTACAGCTGGTCTGCAAGTCTTCATAAAGCTTACAGTACATGGAATACTATTTCTAAATCCTAGTTTTGGTTTGGAACAGTTTCACATTGTTAAAAAAGCTTCCCCTGGATGAAAATTTCTGCTCTATCAAAGTCTTAATAATAAATATTACAAATTCAGATTGCTTGAAATGAAACCTGGTTGCAAATGTAATTACTGTAGAGCTTTGGAATACATACCACAAATATGTGTCTTGGTATCGTGTGCGTAGTGTCCTCAGTTCTATACTATTTGAACTGTGATAGAAGTTTAAGAATTTTTCTCTTCCTTTTGCTCTGAAGTTCAATTTTTAGAGGGATTAGGGAACTAGAGGCTTGGACTTCTAAGACCTTGAATCTCATTTGAAAAATGAGATATGTAAACGTAAATTTAAGTGCCTTTGATGATTTCCAACTACTAAAACAAAGAAGTAGAAAAAGAGTGTGTACATATGTACTGAACCTGCATCTTCAGGTGAATTCTATTTAAAAGTAACTTCTTTGTTTGTATTTCAGGTTTCAACTAGGCTCATATACTATTCAGAATATTATTAGTTGGTCAACTTCTCAGTTTGCAACAAAGGCACATCTACTTGAGGTTGGTGGCTTAATCTACCAGAAATTATATTTTCTAGTTCCAATGCTGTTTTCATTTAAGTGAGGGATGAGAAAAACACATATTAGTTCTGTCTTCAGGGCCCTTTTGCTAGGATATACAGCTATTGCTTTCCCTGTTTCACACATGGAAGATACATACATGAAGAAGTTGAAGATTACATACAGATTCTGTGGCAGAGTTGCATATAGAATTGAACTCAGTTATCTGTTTATATTTGTTTTGTTTTCCTGTTCAGTGGAACACGCTGTCTCCCAAAATAGTGATTTGATAGAATTTTTGTCTAGATTTTGTAAAGAAGATACACTTTATGCATCTCTGAAGGTGATGGAGCACCATGAATATTGCTTTACGTTATTTTTGCTGTCAGTCCCAGGGAACTATTGTGGAGGCTGAGCATCAGTTAAGATACAGTTAACAGCCATTAGAAATCTCTGTTACCTTCCTGAACAAGGCCTTGAAGATAGTGTCTAGAATGGTTTATTGTTTACTGTAAAGTTTTAATTCAGATAATTTGGTAGAAATAATTGTATATGGTTTGATCTGTACCACTTTAAGTGTTAGCATTGACAGTTATGATGATGAGTGAGTGAGGGGGTCATTCCAGAGTGCTGAAAAGAGTAACTTGCAACAATCAGTTCTTTGTCACAGAATGACACTCCTTTTCCAGAACATTGAGTGCTCTGTGATTGGTCTGTGGTCAATATGATAAATGAATGTCTGTTTATTGGTGAAATAATATATCAAAAACAAATGAGTTATTGTTGCAGTTCCCATGAAAAGTGCTTTCCTTTCATTTTGGGGACTCATTTGAGAGGTTTATTTACTGCATAGATACTAATGATTCTTCGGAATGGATTTCCTGCAACGTATGTGTAGTCTTTGCTTCTGAAACTATTTGTGTGGTCAGTGTTGATTTTCATTACAATTTTCTTTCTTTCTTTTCTCTTGCTGTGAAGGTGAAGTCATTTTTTGAGTCAAAATCAGAAGAGAGTTCTCACTTGCGTTGTGTACAAGAGGCAATTGACACAATTCAGCTCAATATCCAATGGATGGAGAGGAACTTGGCAAAGTTACATGAACTGCTGTAGTGCACATAAAGCTGTGGTGTGCCAGCCATTTAGAAGCTCTGTGGACAGTTGCTGCATTTCTTTTGCAAAAGCCAGGGTGAAACCAGGCATTACTGCAACATTGTTTGCACTGTTAAGGAATCTAGATATCTCAGGACATGGCTCAGATAATTTTTTCTTTTCCTTGGTGTGAGAGACGGACTTGGAGCATTTATGAGCAAGATGTAAGTATTTATTTTGAAACTGTCTCAATCTATAGGGCAAACATCTGCACAAATTATTAAGTATTATTTTATATTTGAAACATAGGCCCTTTCATTTGTAGTTGTGTTGTAGGTTTTTAGTAGCCAGTTAATATTGACAGTTAGGGTGAGAAAGATGGAAAACTGTTGCTTCTTTGCAACAGTTTGTACTGTTGCTTCTTTGCAGACTGCTTACTGAGTAGTACATTTTTTTAATTCAAGACTGTAGGTGATTTCCACACTTGTAGATACAGAAGCTGTTGTGAAACAAAATCATACTTCGGATGTATAGGTAGTAGTGGGTCTTATAAAGTACACCAGTTTGAGGTGAAATAAATAAGGTTCCAATTTGATGTCAGTCTGGACTTTTTCTTTTCCCAGTATTCTTTAGAAATTACACACACACCAAAAAAAAAATACCTCATGCTAATAGTATACACTTTAATGTGTAAAGTGGCTGGGTGGTAGTATGGAAAAGAAAAATCAGATAGCAAAACTAGGTGTTCTGGAGATAGGATTTCCAGAAACACTGGTGCAACCTTGAAACTTTAACTCTGAATTTATTAGACATTTTTTAGAATCTCATAATTAATCATTAGACTTTACCTGATTTTGCTCTATTGATCTCTAAGCAACTGCACAAAATTGGATTTTTCAGGATAGTTCATCTGTTAGACTGACTGTTGATTTTGACTTCTGATTTTTAATTTCAGCACTTGTTGCACAGAGTCTGCCATTAATAAATATGGCAGTCATTTCATTTGAGTAAACTTTGTTTTTTTCCTTGCCTGATAACTTGCCTTTCACATTGTAATTTGTGAACATTGCTCACACTTTGTAACATTAGTTTTAGGAAAGCTTCTCATTTAGATTTCTAAAGATTTGTTCTACTGTTGTGAAAGACCTTGTGAGGCAAATCTTCAAAATCTTCTAAGGAAAAGGATCTAAAACCATAATGTGCTATATTAGAAAGGCAAAATACCCACTATACAATCTGCATCTCTTTCAAAAGCAGTGAAAAATGCCATTTTTGAGGTATAGCATATACATGCAAGAATAAAAATACCTTCTTTATCTGGAGATCTGTTCTGTACATATCACAACCACTGCACCTTTTGTGGATTCATGAAAGCAGATTCAGACCTGTTGTTGTCTCATATTGTCCAATGATGTGATCAGTTTATGATCAGAGGAAAGCACTAATAGTTAAACTATTTTAATTAAACTAATTTAATTTCAGCTACAGTAGTTTCCGAAGAAGATAATAGTTTGAATGGGAGTTAAATTAATGGACGTAAAAGTTTGCCACAGGGTAATTCAAATTGAATGCTTTAATTTATGAAAGTGAAGCATTGTCTGTTTATTTGGTTAGTAAAAATTGTAAGCTATGATTGCTTAAGCCATAGCATACTTTTCCCTTCTTCTCAGGGTATCTGTCAAAACTCCTGGAAAAGAAATTTCTGATTTTCCAGTGCATATTAGAGTTGCAGATGTCATTTTTCACCTTGAAATTACCATAAAGAATGTTAGAACTTGAAAGTATGCAAACACATTTGCCCAAAAGGCCCAGAAATTAATAACTTTTACATGCACTGAAAAAAGAACTAGAAGTCTGAGCACTGAAACACATCACACTTGCTTATATAAGTTATGGCATCAGAATTGTAATTAAGTATGTTCTTGAAATCTTTGTACTGCCATGTGTTATGGCTTAATTTCCTCCTTTATTTTAAACCTTTGGAATCTCTACAGAAATATTAGCTCCACCTTTGCATATTTGTATGTGTGTATATATATATATGTCATCACTTTTTCTTTCTAGTCACCTCTTCTTATTAAATGAGAAGTCAATAGTAAACTTTACTTTTTTTATCCCTTCTACCCCCTCACATGTTTTACTTCATCCCTGACTGCAGTATTGAGGCATATAGAATTTCAAAAACTGAAACTGTGGAAGAAGATCCCATCTTCTTCCTGATTTCTGCTGTGGAATTTTAAAAAATAACTTTTTTATTCTAATGCTTTAATGACTATTAAAAGGAAATAACATGGAGCTGAGTTTTAGATAGCAAATTATACCACAAAAATCTGGAAAGTTGGGGAGATTGTGGAGGGATTAATGGATATTTTTTGTTCTACTATTTTGTTGCATATGCATACTTTTGGTATATCAGTTGCAAAGGTCATAAAATAATTTTTCTGTCATGGAGTCTCTGACCATATTAAAAATTGTACTGGAGTCCTTCTTCCATGAGAAATGCTTAAATATACTCCTCCTTTTCCTAAGTATTTTTGGAACTGATGAAGATTGGAATGGCTGAGACTTGGTGCAGGACAGAAAGCCACTGCTCACAAGGCTCAATTTTGGATGTATGCTTTGGGTAGGATGAGTGTCAGGAAAAGGGTTTGTTTTGTTAGGGTTTGGCTCAAGACAAAGAAAGCGTATAGTCCTAGTGCTAAGGGAACAGTGAAAAGTCTGACAAGAGAAGGTAAAAGCTGCCAAAAGCTTTCAGTCCTGGGCCCTTTTTCTTGGGAGCCATAGCTGACGGTGTCCCTTTTGGACCTGGGGTCTGGCTAGGGTTTGGGATGAGGCTTAAACACAGGTTCAAGACAAAGAGCAAAGCTTCATTATTTGTGGGGCTGCAAAGGGGGTGCCAAAGAAAGGAGTGGGCTGCCAAAGCTTTAGGTCCTGGCCACTTTTTCCTGGGAGCCATTGCTGGCTGTCATGTCCCACAAGGTGGGTACAGCATTATCACATCCCAGAAAGCGGGCACGGCTCCCCAGAGGTGGGGGGCCCCAACTAAATATAAATATTAAACCCCACAAAGTGGTCACGGCTCCCCAGAGCTGGAGGTCCAAACTAAATATCACACCCCACAAAGTGGTCACAGCTGCCCAGCGCTGGGAGTCCAAACTAAATATACAACCCATTTGGTGAGGTTAAGCTCAGGAATACTCTGCGTGGTACTGTAGGAGTAAGACCATGACCCAGGAGGCTTTCACAAAACTCACCTTTACTGAAGATTGAGTAAGATTATAAAGCTTGTCAAAAAACACACCACACTATACTCTCAAAAGCAATAGATTACAAATAGGAGAGCTTAGCAAAAAGGTACTTTCAAAGCAATGGGTTTCAACGTAGCAAAACTTAAGGAAATTGTCAAAACTACAGGTTACAAGTAACAAAGCTTAACAAGGTTATAAAAGCAACAGGCTACAATTAGCAAAAACTTGTCAAAGCAATGGGCTATAAAAATTCAACAAAATTAGAGACTATGTTACCCTTATGTGCCAAGATAAGGTTAGAAACAGAGAGAGGGAGAGAGAGATAAGGAAAAAGAGGAAAGAGAGATAAAGAGGGATAGAAGAGATATCACCACCCTTGGAACTAGCAATGATCTTGGTAGGAAGTTGTGGTCCTTGGATGGCGGGCGTGCGCCGAGCGTCTCCAGCCTGCATCTTTTATGCTACCTGGGCCCATCTTTTTGGGGGGTGGGGACTTGAGGTTTCTTGCGCAGACTCAGTGTGGAGTTTTAGAGTATTCTAGAAATGAGTCAGTGGGGCATGGGGGTCCCAGTGATCACTTGGGCCTCCCAGCTGGGTTGACCCAGCAATGACCCTTAGTGCTGCACATGCGCCCTGTTGGGTGATCTTACAGGGGGCTTACACAGGATGGCACTCTGCCTCCACAGGTTACCACTTGCATGCTGCTGTTCCTTATCAAATGAGGACAGTGTCCTGCCCATCAGGGTGACCACCCAAGCAGGGGCTCCCCTTGCAAGGACAGTGTGCAGCTTATCAGGATGACCACTGAAGGAGGGGCTCTTTTTGCAAGACCAGGGCCCAGTTTATCAGGGTGGTTACCAAATAAGGGTCTCTCCTTGGAAGAACAGGGTCCAAGTGGTTATCAAATGAGTTCCCCACCCAAGCACAATGTCCATTTTGTCAGGGCAGCTGTTTTGAGACAAATGTTCATTTAGGGACTCTACACTGGCAAAGCTCTGTTTTGGATATGGGCTTAGAGTAGGTTGAGGGTCAGGAAAGGGTTAGGATTAGGTGCAAGACAAAGAGGAGAGCCCTAGTGTTAAGGGGGGTGTGCAAAACCACGAAGGTAAGATAAGGGCTGCCAAAAGCTTTCAGTCCTGGCCTCTTCTGCTTAAGAGCCATAAAGCATGGGGTGCTCCTTATACCTGGGTTCTAGTTAGTGTGATGGTAAAGCTTAACAATAGGTGCAGGATAAAGAGCAGAGCCCCAGTGTTTGTGGGGCTGTGAAGGGAAATTAAATTATTATTTTTCCCCAAGTTGAGTCTGTTTTGCCCATGGCCCTAAATGGTGAGTGCACCTGTTGTTCCGAAAGTGGGGTCCATTACCCAGTGTGCAAGAAGCCAATCCCCAAACAGAGTTGAGATATTTGCTTTAATTTCCAGTTCTGCACAGGAGAGGGAGCAGGGTGATATTCCACAAAGCAAGCTCAGTTTCCTGAAACAGAAGTGCTACTTTTATACCCAAAACTGTGAGAAAGAACTTTATCTCTAACATTATTCTATCACTGGCACACAGGATTGGTCAGGTCATTCCTCGCTTCCATTTAAAGTGGCAGTCCAGTTTGGGCTGAGGGCACAGTGCTTGTAGTGTTGCAGACTGCAGGCTATCTGTGGCATATGGCTTAAAGGGTCACTGTAAGCTTGATGGGAACCCAGTAAACTCTGTGTTTGCAGCTGCTGGAGGGGTAATAACTGGCAGAATTGTTATATGTATTGTATGTTATAAACACAGAATTCCATGTTTGATATAAGAACTACTATCATTGTAACTGTTGAATTGTTGGCAATTTTTATAGTGGTATCCATCTGTTGGTGACTGGGAAAACATTGGGAAAATATAACAGAGAAAGAGAATAACCCAAGAGAGGAGTATCAAATTTTGGACTAATATGGGGAACACACATGACAGTGGCATTTTGAAGAAAAGCCCCCTGGGCTGTATATTAGCTCATTGGAGAGATGTTGCTGGGGAGTTGGGAGGATCTCTGAGCAAGAGAGCCCTCCTGAAGTATTGTAATCAGTGGTGGCCATTGTACAAATTAGAGAATGAGGAAAAATGGCCATTTAATGGAACCTTAAACTATAACACCATTTTGTAATTAATGTTGTTTTTAAGAAGGGAAGGAAAATGGGATGAGGTGTCATATGCAGATATGTTTTTCACCCTCTGAAATCACCCAGAGTGGCAGAGGGACTGTGCTATTATGCCTCCTCAGGACCCATTAGTTTTGGCACTAGAAAAGGAAAATCTGAAATAAATTAAAGGAAAACTAAAGAGATGCTGTTCTGCTTGTAGTATTTGTCAGCATTGCACAAAACTGGAGAAAGTGCAACATCTACAGGAGACAGAATTAACTGGTATGTATAGACCCCCCATTAGATCACAGGATGATGACTTGGAGGAAACCTCCATACCCCCTGATAGCCCTGTATTCTCCCACACCAGGAACAGAACCATCAAGCCTCCTGAGACTTCCCCTGCTGTGCTGCAGGCTCCCCTAAGGGAAGTGGTGGGACCTGATGGAGGGATGATGCTGATAGAGGTACCTTTTTCATCTTTAGACTTGAAAGCATGGAAACGAGCAGCTAAGGATTACTGGACTGACCCGGTAAAAGTGACTAAACATTTTCAATTCATAATTACACAACATAACCCTGGTTGGCAGGATATCCAGTTACTACTGGATCATATGACTGAAACAGAAAACTGATAATTAAAGCAGCTGGAGATCTGGCCGAGGACCACTATAAAACCACAAGGGGAGACGTTAAAGATTACTTTCCTTTGCAGAATCTGATCTGGAGTCCAAATCAATCAGCAGAAAGGTAATAGTAGCAATAGCCCAAGAGGAGGGAGAAGAAAATAGAAGGAGTGGAAAGAGACTGAAATGAAACCAATGTGCACACTGTAAAAAGTACAGCCATTGGAGGAAAGATTGTCCAGAATTAAAGGAAAACATAAGAAAAGATCAGAGGAAGAAACTCTTTGCTCATGTAAAGGAGGACTGACAGAAACCTGGGGAATCTACCCTAGTGGATCCACTGGTTATAATGAAGCTAGGGAAACAACAACAAAAGGTTGAATTTTTGGCAGATACTGGAGCTACATACTCGGTATTAAATCAAGCACTTGTTCCCATTGGCAATGACTATATTATGGTCAAGGGGGCAACTGGCTAGAGTGAAAAGGCATATTTTTGTAAGCCATTAAAATATAAATTTGGAAAACAGGTAGGTATACACAAGTTTTTGTACATGCCTAATTCTCCAAAGACACTATTAGGCTGGGACCTCTTAGAGCAACTAAATGCTGTAATTTGGTTTTGAGGTAAGGGTATAACTCTGGAGGTAAAAGATCAAGAATATGTTGAAATAATGAGTTTGGCATTAACCTGTCTCTCAGTAGGAGGTTATGTAGAGGGAGAAATTCTGAGCAAAGTATATCCTGGGGTTTGGGCTACCGGAACTCTTGGGAGAGCAAAAAGTGCAAAACCGGTGCAGGTAAAATTGAAAGAGGGCAAGTTACCAGTATGGGTAAGACAATATCCTTTAAAATTAGAGGACAAAAAGGGGATCAAACCAACAATCGAGTCCTTTTTAGCCCAAGGCTTGTTAAAAGAATGTGAATCACAGTTTAATACTCCTATATTGCCTGTCAAGAAATCTGATGGGACATATAAGATTGTGCAGGATCTGAGAG
This sequence comes from Hemiprocne comata, assembly GCA_020745705.1. NCBI lineage: Eukaryota > Metazoa > Chordata > Aves > Apodiformes > Apodidae > Hemiprocne > Hemiprocne comata. Next base: position 85,160,382 of record CM036616.1, on the reverse strand, counting down.
CAATAAACAGAATTACTGAAGACACTTACCCCATGTTAGCTAACCCCTTGTTCTGGTTTGAGCCAGGGTGAAGCGAACTTTCTCTTTGCTGACTTTTCTTCTTTCAGTGAACTTTTTAGCAGCGCCAGTGGACTGATAACAATCAAGGTCACTTCTGAGTGTCTGCAGCCTCCCCCCCTGTGGGGGAGCAGATTAGACCGAAGGCAGGATCAGCAAATCAGAATATTCCCTTCTCATCATATTTTCTCTATTTGGCTTTCAGTATTGGTTAAGACATCACAGAAGTCAAGCCTTTTTGTTTTGCTTTTCCTCTCACTTTTCTGCTTACTGTTGCTTCTATCGCCCTCTCTTTTTCTCTTTCTCTTTTTTTTTCCATTTTTTTTCTTTAGAGCCGGCATCCAAGGACCCCGTCCGTGTGCCTGGACATTCTCCCTGTTCAGCTGGAGTCACCAGGGAGAAGAGTTGCTGTGAGAGTCGCTGGGGGAGGAGGGAGGGGATCGGGTGTTGCACATCCCTTTACAAATACATATTATATTCCCTTATCACTAATAATTAAAATCACTTTGTTTCACTTTTCAACCCAGAAAGCCTCTCTTTCTCATTTTTCTCCCTCTTTCCCTACCTTGGGGGAGAGGGGGGTGAATCAAGAGTGTTACTGTTATTGGTTTGACTGCCAACTTGGTGCCAAACCATGACACCCCTATACACTGTTAACCGCATTAACACCAGATTTTACTTGGTTCACGGTAGTAGATCTCAAAGATACCTTCTTTTGCCTCCCCCTCCATGATGCCAGTCAAAAGTTGCTTGCATTTGAATGGGAAAACTCCCAAAGTGGGCAAAAGACCCACCTCACTTGGACGGTGTTGCCGCAAGGATTCAAGAATAGTCACACTATCTTTGAGAACCAACTCAAAAAAGATCTGGAACAATGGGAGCTTCCGTCGGAAACAGGTAAAGTCTTACAATATGTGGATGACTTACTCATCGCTACCAAAACCCAAGAGGACTGTATCATCTGGACGGTAAGCCTTCTCAGTTTTCTGGGACTACAGGATTACCGGATTTCACAGAAAAAGGCACAGACAGTTCAACAACAAGTTATCTATTTAGGGTATGAAATAAGTGCAAGGACACGAACCTTGGGACACGCACAGAAAGAGGCCATATGCCAAACCCCACAGCCAATTACAACAAAAGAACCTAGAACCCTTCTTGGCATGACCGGATGGTGTAGACTGTGGATATACAATTACGGACTGTCAGTAAAACCCCTCTATGAAATAATCACCCCAAATGCACAGAAACTAAAGTGGAGCCTGGAAGCAAAACAAGACTTTCACTGGCTCAAACAAGCCCTAATGTCAGCTCTGGCATTAGGACTTCCAGACGTGAGCAGACCATTCTTCCTATTTTCACATGAAAATCAAGGGATTGCCTTAGGGATACTAGATCAGGATTTGGGCCCATACGGTAGAGCGGCGGCCTATTTCTCTAAGCAACTGGATGCAGCTGCTAAAGGGTGCCCAGGATGCCTGAGAGCAGTGGCTGCTGTTATTCTTAACATCCAGGAAGCTCGCAAGTTTACATTAGGCCAGAAAATTACTGTCCTAGTATCCCATTCTGTTTCAGCAGTATTGGAGGCAAAAGGAGGACACTGGTTGTCACCACAGAGATTTTTTAAATACCAAGCAATCCTGGTGGAACAGGATGATGTGGAAATAATGGCAACTAACATGATACACCCAGCTTCATTCCTTAGCGGGAATCCAGGGGAACCTGTGGAACATGACTGCCTGGAAACCATAGAAGCAGTCTACTGCAGTCAGCTGGACTTGTCAGATCAGCCCCTGGAGGATGCAGAAGGAATGTGGTTCACCGATGGCAGCAGCTTTGTGATAAGCGGTAAATGACACTCTGGGTACGCAGTGACTATCGACAGAGGGGTAATATCATCTGGACCCTTGCCCTCTAATAGCTCTGCTGAAAAAGCTGAAATCATCACTCTCACTAAGGCCTTGGAAATGGCCAAAGGCAAGAGGATCAACATATGGACAAATTCAAAGTATGCTTTCGGTGTTGTCCATGCCCATGGAGCTCTTTGGAAGGAGAGAGGTCTGTTTAAACTCACAAGGAAAAACCATCAAACATGCGGAAGAAATCTTGAAGCTCCTTGATGCAGTTCAACTACCAACAAAGGTAGCCATTATGCATATAAAGGCACACCAGAAAGTGAGTAGTGATTTGGAAAAAGGTAATGAACTGGCAGATAGAGAGGCAAAACAAGTTGCCAGGGAAGACACCTTGCTAGTTGGGTCACTCATCCCCAGTGGCAAAGTTTCTGTAAAGAATCCATCAAACTATAGCAAAGAGGATCAGAAATTGATCACAGATTTGGAAGGAACTTTCAATGAACAAGGATGGGCTACATCCTCCCATGGTAAGCTTGTGGTTCCGCACCATATGTTGTGGGCACTAGTATGGGAAGAATATCAAAAAGAACATTGGGGAGCAGAAGTATTATATAAACACCTTATAAACAAAATAATAGCTAGGAATCTATATACCACTGTGAGACAGGTAACCCAACAATGTGATCTTTGCCTCCAGACAAACCCTAAAGGTGGTCTTATATTGGAAATAGGTCAAATTGGCAGAGGAAATTTTCCGGGATAACAATGGCAAATTGATTTTTTGGAACTGCCTAGAAAAGGGGGGTTTCGATACTTGTTAGTGTTAACAGACACCTTTCCGAGCTGGCCAGAAGCCATTCCTTGCAGAACCAACAAAGCAAGGGAAGTAACAAAAGCACTGTTACAGGAAGTAATACCTCGTTTTGGGGTACCAGTGACCGTATCTTCAGATAGGGGACCGCACTTTGTATCTAAAGTGGTCCAACAAATCAGCAAACAGTTGGGCATAGACTGGCAATTACATACACCTTATCACCCTCAATCAAGTGGACAGGTGGAGAAAATGGACCACCTAATAAAAACAGCAAATCGTTAAACTGGGACAAGAAACTAATTTGGCTTGGTCCCAGTCCTTACTTCTGGCTCTCTTGAGGATTCAGGATCTAACCTGATGAAAGTCCCTGAACGGTAGGGGGGGCGGGTTCTGTCCCGAAAGCAGGAATTTCTGTCTGGATCCTCGTGTGACGTGAGGGGGTTGAGAAGCTGACATCCCACCGCTCTGTGAACGACCGGAAAGCTGCCCCCGAAGAGAGGGGAGACGCAAGCCGACCGGACCAGCACCGGAGGTAACGGGAGCCGGCTGGAGCCGCGGGGCGTCTGAGCCTGATTTGGGAGGGGCCGAGCTGCCCCCAGGCTGAGCCAAGCCGGGAGGAGCCGAGTCCCAGGCGGGCTGCCACCGCGCAGGTGCTGATGCGCCCCGCTACCAGGGCGGTCACCGCTGCCCAGGTGTGGTGGGCACTGCTGCCAGGCGCGGATCCCACCGCACGGGTGCCGCCATGCGCCGCCGCCCGAAACCGAGTGCTGCCGCCGCCCGAGCTTCGAGCGCTGCCGGGCGCCGCCGTCTGAGCCACGAGCGCTGCCGCGCCGCTGCCACTCGCGTGGGGCGTGTCGCTGCCCTCCAGCCCCATCACCAGCCGCTGGAGTTCGCCCAGGAGCCGCCGCTGCCGCTGCATACAATGAGCCGGCAGTGTAAGAACCCCCTCTGCAAATCTTTCCTTTAATAATCATCTCCCTATCTTTTGCGCCCCTGTAGCTTGTATTAGATTTATATTTGTACATCTAATTCTGTTAATAAAGCGACAACACATAGAAACCTTCACTCTGTGTCCTCATTCCCTTTTTGAGCGAGAGTGTGTACGACCCGTGGGGGGGTTTCAACAGGTATCAAGTAAAATCAGAAGAGGAGGGGTTAACGGCTCGAACCCCTTTCTATCCTCTTTGAACGTTTACACTCTTTGCAAAACCTTTTAGATGTGGTTCATTAATATGGAAGGAGGTAACCTGGACAGGCTGGAGAGTTGGGCGGGGAGAAACCTAATGAAGTCCGACAAGGACAAGTGTAGAGTACTCCATGTGGGGAAGAACAACCCCATGTATGAGTAAAAGGTAGGGGCTGACCTGCTGGAAATTAGCTCTGGGGAAAAAGGCCTAGGAGTCATGGTGGAAACAGGCTAACTGTAAGCCAACAAAGTGCCCTCACAGCCAAGAGGGCCAATGGCATCGTGAGGTGCATTAAGAAGAGTGTGGCCAGCAGGTCGAGAGAGTTTATCCTCCCCCTCTGCTCTGCTGTGGTGAGGCCTCATCTGGAGTACTGTGTGTAGTTCTGGGCACCCCAGTTCAAGAATGACAAGGAACTACTGGAGAGAGTCCAGCACAGGGCCACTAAGATGATTAAGGGACTAGAGCATCTACCATATGAGGAAAGGCTGAGAGAGCTGGGTCTGTTTAGCTTAGAGAAAAGGAGGCTGAGGGGGGATCCCATAAATGCTTATCAATATCTAAAGGCCAGGTGTCAGGTGCATGGGACCAGACTCTTCTCAGTGGTGTCCAGTGACAGAACAAGGAGTGATGGTCACAATCTGGTGAACAGGAGCTTTAACCTAAATAGAAGAATATACTTCTTTACTCTGAGAGTATCAGAGCACTGGAACGAGCTGCCCAGAGAGGTTGTGGAGTCTCCATCCCTGGAACCACTGAAAACCTGACCAGACACGTTCCTGTGTGATGTGCTCTAGGGGATCCTGCTCTAGCTGGGGAGTTGGACTAGATGATCTCGAGAGGTCCCTGCCAACCCCTACAATTCTGTGATTCTGTAATATATGTTAGTTTAAAAGAGTGGCTGTGCAGTATTTAAACACTTAAAACTGTTATGATAGGAGAATAAAGTTGCCTGTCCTGCTGAGGGACATCTGTAATGTGGTGTTAGTGATCCCTTGCGTGCTGCAGAGAAATTAAGGATATGGGCCATGTGCTAGGCAGGCAGTCTATGAACAAAATCTCAATTTATTTCCTGGACATCACTTGTTAGATAGGAATGTGCTGAGTACAGTCATTATACTTCCTTGCAGATGCTTTTTTCTTCTCTGCTACAAAAGGTGTGAAGTGAAATTTATGATCAGCAGCTGCACACCAAGCCAGTTCATTGAAGAGACAGTGTATGGGAAACTAACAGCATGAACAATCCCCTCAGGATCCCACTTTTACAGTTCCTTTGCAGTGTTTCCAGAGATACTTACAAAAGCTTTGATACAGTGATCTGTTATTGCTGCATCCATCTTGAAAGGTGTTACGAAAATCCTCTGTTAAAGTTACTGGAGAGCTCTCAGACCAGAAGAATCCTGGAAGAAAAAAATACTTGCAGTAAAACCAAAGAAGAGATTGAGGCATTGAAAGAATAAATGATACCTAGGAGTCTGTAAGATTACAGAAATTTGTATAATGAAATGGTCTGCAAAGTATGCATGGAAGCTGCAATATTTCAGTTGCAGGGCTAATCACACAGTATGAAGGTAAATTGAAAGTGTAAAAACTTAAAACAAGTTATGTCGGATACAGACCAAGAAAGATAGACCAAATAAACACAACTTGGCATGCTGTTTTGCTAAGCTTGTGTTACAGCTAAAATGTCAGGTGTGTGGTGAACAATCTCACGCGATATATAGATCATTGAAATGCTTAGTGGAAATTACTGTAGAAAGCAAAGGAAGGTTTAAATATGTGCATGTTCAGTGTATACAGTAGGTGTCCATTGTATCTGTAGAAGTGTTCTTTCAAAGGTATTGATTTACCACCACAAGGTCTGCAGAAGGCAATATAGCATTATCATCAGCATTTTAATGCAAAAACTAGTAAGCTACTACTGATGCTATCTCTTGTTGGCCTTTGTCTTATAAAAGTTAGCTGATGCCTTGGATATTAATGGCTTATTAAAAGGTTATTTTAAATATCTTCTACAGCATTTCTAGTGAGTATTTCCTTATCCTATGCTAACAAAGCTCTTCACAGCAGCTGAGGATAGTTCTCAGTAGTTCTCAGCATAGTCGGACAGCTTCCCTCTGAATCATGTCACAGAATGGAGCAGAGAACTGGGGGCTTAATCCTTCCATTTTGTATGTACATGTCTCCTTAACAAGGATATTATAAAAGGGAGTGTGAGAGACGGACTCTATAATGGCCTTTAATCCAGCGACATCTACTGACCAGTCCTGGCAATGCACTCCCCGGCACTCGTGGGGAGAGGACAGAGGTACCAGGCGCATGCGCACAGGCCCACAGACTGCAGCTCCCAGGAGGCACGGCGGGGCCGGAACCGGGAAAAAAAGGGAGGAGCAAGAAGACGCGCGCTCCGTGAATACTGTGCGGATCCAGCCGCCGCGGTGAGCGTACCGCTGCGGAGGCTGCCGTGAAGTTACGGCGCTGCTCCCTGTGGTTGTCGGCGTGTGGACGTACCGAGCGGACCGTTTGCCTGGAGTCTCAGGGGACAGGACGTGGATCCCGACCAGGGATTGGCTTCGGCCGTACCCCGGTGGTGAGAATTGCGAACATCTTACTAACATTCCTACAAACATTCCTACATAATATTCACACATACCAGACACTCACTTCTCTTTTCCCATATTCTTCTATTTCCCAGAGGCTCTCTCCAGGCTTTCCCTCTTATCCCTGTCCGGGAACGGGAACAGGGGGGAAGGGGAGAGGTTCTCTCTTGTTTTCTGTGTGTGTTGTTGTTGGTATATAGATGTAGTGTTGTATAGCTGTTGGTATATGGATATATAGGTGTGGATATAGATATAGAGATAGACCCTGTTGATATCGGACTTGCCAAACCCTCAGTGCCTTTAATAAATCTATTGATTCCTAAGCGTTGTTTGTGAGTGTGACGGGGAGTGGTCCTCAGCTCTCGATCCCCTGAGGTGGGGGTGTGGGTCGCGGCTTTACCTATCTCGGTCCGCGACAGGGAGTAGTATGCTCAACTGACTAAATAATTTTATTTTTTTTTTCTCGAAAACCTGGCTGGCAGAATAATCTGCACAGAGCGCTGGTGAAGTGGAACACAACCTGAGAGAATCCAGGGTCTGAAAAAAGCCTGGCTTTTGTTCTCGTGGTCAAGACAGGGCCCTTGAGTAGTGCATTTCCTTTCAAACTGCTGCTGTGCTGCCAAAAAAATAGATCACCAACTACTTAGATTCTCCCATGTTAACATTATGAATACCATGCGTTTGGTTTATGGGTTTTGAGGATGTGCATGTATCTATCTAGTTATATTCAATCTGAAGTGAGGCAAATGATGTTGAAAGTTTTGCAATGCCTGATGAGGGTTTCATTAGTAGACAAGTTTAGAAAAGAAAAGCCCAAGTGACTTGTGGCTTTCTTCTCTCATGGCAAACTCATAGCACAATTTCAAATCTTGCATTAATTTTCTTCATGTAAATACAATTGTGATGTTTTACACTGAAATTTTCATGCTTTGGGTTATTTTAATTCCCAGCTTTGTCTTGAGGGATAAAAGAAATTATTTGTTTCTGTCTTGCCTTATTCCATAGATTAAAAACTGATACCTATACAATGCCTAGACATGACTAGTAATTATTCTATTGTTTTAAAAAGGTGTTCTTTGTTGTTTAGAAGATAAGCATTCTCTGTGTTGTGCTGCTAGTTCTATCGGTCTACATGCAAAACAAATAAGGGTTGTGTGGGTCAATGTTGGTCATTTGATTTAATAATTCTTATTAATTATATTGTTTTTGAGAGCAGCATAGCCACAGATAATACAAGTATGCAGGTAAATTTATTGTGATACTGATAGAAAAGAATTGCATCTAATCTGATTTAGAATACTTTCAGTCTGAATATGTTTGTAAATTACACTTCATTGAAATTAAAAGTTGCTGATTAGCCAATCAACTGTGAGTAGTAAGACTGATTACAGACTTTGGATACCTGCAGGGGTATGTATAAGAACAGATAACTAGATATAAAAAGGACTTAATGTGTCATATGCAGAGTGCCAATAGTTTTATTTATAGGAATTATTTTCATCATTACTGCAGTTTTAAAGCTTAATTTCCACTGTTTTTTCTACACCATAATAGTAGAAGAAAAATCCATTACATACACAATACACGTATGTGTCATTGATTCTAGTATGTGCTGAAGGCTGTGTCTGCAAAAGGATTTTCTATGTCTTCTTGGTGTGTGAAGTGTTTAAATCCAAAATTGAGATACACAGTAAAGCCATTTCAGCTTGAACCCAGGTATTTCAAATTCCAGCCTAGATTCCTATTCAGGGGCTACGTATGTTTGCCAGAGACAAGTCAGCTGACCCAGCATTTCCTGCACAGCACCCCATCTGTCTCCCAGGCTTGACTGATAGATACACCTTGGCCTCTGAAGGCCTCACACTTGACCTTCTTAACCTAGCTGTACACTGAAACTTTCAATATTTAATTTCTCTTGAAAGCATACCTGAAGAAGTCAACAAGGCAACCCCATCCTTTCTGTACTGACTCCTCTTCCAAAGCAGCTCTATGCGAGGAAATAAAGAAGCCAAAAAACCAAAAAACAAAAGAAGTCAGGAAACAAAGAGGAAACAAGAGATTGCATGGGATCATAGTGGGTAAGACTTCTAATCTTGTATTTGGCCTTTAATTCCCTGACTGTACATTTTCCAGTGAATGACACAAAGTATATAACATGAGTCTGCACAGAAGCAAGGGCTGTGTTTTCTCATTAGTGTGCTTTATCTTTTAGGCTGTTTTTTCATGTGTCCCTTGCTGCCATTACCATACAGGTGCTCTACAGGAAGCTGAACAGTTTCAACAGGTAATATTGCCAAAACCCCTAAATATGCTACAGCCAAATTACTAATGTATTTGACTAGAAAGTAAAAGATCTGTTTGTTGGAATCCTCACTCTACATTATGTAAGGAGATGTTTAAACAAAGTTTTTTTGCCTTCTCAGGTGACTGGGTTTAGCAGATTTATCTGGGAGTGGTAAATGAAAGTGTAAGCTGCCTCCTCAGCAGGGAACTCTAGTGAAGGAGAACACTACCTCTGAGCTGGGTTGTCAAGTCCTATAAGAATTTTACCTATTTCCTAGTGGATAGCTAAAAGGTACAAGCCCCTACTGTGGATCCTGACAGTCTTACTTGCTTCAAGATATCTTACTCTCTAAAAGTCTAGATAGCTGTGCAACCCTAATGTCTGCATGCTCTGCTTCCTTAGCAGTGCAGGGCCTGAGCAGTAAGTCTAGAATATGGTTTAAGTTATTTTGAAAGCTTGCTGACCCCTGAAATCATTGTAGATGCCTGTAACATCCTCGACAGAAATAGCTCAGTACCTAGCTATATCTGATTAAATCCTTTAACCTCCCTTTTAACAAGAACCACAAAAGCCTGATCTAGCAGCTGTCCTTTCTCAGAACAAATGCTCAGCTTTTCTGTACCAGGCTGCTTGGAAGCAAATGAAGCTTGCCTTCAAAGACTGCATTAGGATTGAAATACATCACTTTCACTTTCTATATAGGTGGGCTAGTGTGTAATGTCAAAGGAATAACTCTACCCCTGTCTCTCTGTAAAGAGAGCCCAACAGTGGCAAACTTCCCTGGTGCCTAGGACAAGTTAAGAGGTAACTGTCACTATCCAATACTCAGATACACGGCAATTTTTTACGATCTCGCCAGGACAAAACAAAGATTATATAACGTCAGTTGCACAAATAGGCACTGGGGCTGATGTGTGGTCTTACAAGAGATCGGGCAGAGCCCCCCTGCTGTCTAACCCTCCTCACCGCAGTGGGAGGCTGGGGCGGCTGGACTCCGCCTTCCCTCTCCTGGTACAAGCCACACAGCAGCTGTACCTGTTTGTCCGGCAGGACCTGGGAAAAGGTTTAAAGGTGATTAGCAAGATAATAGTTACCACCACGGTCCAGCGACGTCATCAGTGGGGAAGCCCTTTGGTGGGGGAGTGCTACGGTGAGGAAGAGCTTCCATGCACCCAAAGTGTCCCAGATTTTTATACAGTTCTTGCCCAATGCCCCCTCCGCCCCCCCTTTTTCTCCCAGTACAGGGGGGGAAATTCCTCTGTCTTCTCCGTGCTCCTCGAGACGGGAGGGAGAGCCGGGGGGGGGGGGGTTGGGGGGTGGGTATGGTGCTGGGCTATACCTTACAGATAGTCTTTGTCAAGATAATTAACAAGATAAGCCATTGATTGGGCCAGCAACAGGGTCCTTGAACGGGAGGGATGAAACAACTTGGCACCTCAGGATAGTTTATCAGGTGGAGGTCAGACTTTTCCTGCCAAGTCAGTGATTTACATGAAATCTCAAGGCCTGGTTATTGCTGGATATCCTGCTCCCAGCGCCAGCTGAAGAGCTCCTTTGTCTTCCATCCCAGCATGTCCCACACCACATTCCCCAGTACACATCACAGGGGAGTTTGTGGGTTGCTGAGACATCTCTTTAGTCCAGCAACAAGTCCTGTTTACCTCTCAGATGTCTCAGGACAAACACCAGGCATCCTGAGTGTCCAAATTCACTATTTCTTGGATTGTTTGAGACAGACACTATATATCTGGAATGTCACAGAGGTACTCCAGCCCGCTGGTTAAATTCGTGGCTCTCCTCTGGACTTCGTCAAATAGCTTCATAGAATCATAAAATCACAGAATCATAGAATGTCTTGGGTTGGAAGGGACCTCTAAAGGTCATCTAGTCCAGTCCCCCTACAATAAGCAGGGACATCTCCAACTAGACCAGATTGCTCAGAGCCAAATCAAGCCTGACCTTGAATGTCTCCAAGGATGGGGCCTCCACTGCCTTTCTAAGCAATCTGTTCCAGTGATCCACCACCCTCATAAGACAGGTGCTCCAGTCATCTGATCATTTTCATTGTCCTCCTCTGGACATGCTCCAACAGGTCCACATCCATCTTCTGTTGCAGGCTCCAGAGCAGGATGCAGTTCTCCAAGTGAGGTCTCACCAGGGTGGAGTAGAGGAGCAGAATCACCACTCTCAATCTAGCCTCCCTTCCAGTGTGTTGACCACACCGCATAGCTTGGTGATGTTGACAAACTAGCTGAGGGTGCACTCAGTTCCATGTCACCAGCAAAGATGTTAAGCAACACCCATCCCATTACCAACCTTGAGGAATGCCACATGTCACTGGTCTCCATTTGAACATCAAAACATTGACCACAACACTTTGAGTGCAACCATCCAGCCAATTCCTTATCCATTGAGTTGTCCATCGATCTAATCTGTCTCTTTCAAATGCAGGTATCAGGATGCTGTGAGGGACAGTGTTGAACACTTTGCAGAAGTCCAGGTAGATGACATAAATCACTCTCCCCCTATCCACCAATGCTGTGACCCTAGACTAATACTAGACTAATTTGGCAGAACTTTCTTCCAATTAGCAGTAATATTCTGCTGCTAGTAGCTTTGCTTCTTGCACAATGACTCTTTTTAATAGCCTAGACTCTTATACAAAAGATGGCTTTGGAGCAGAAGAAACATGTTTAACCTCACACAGCTGAAGGTCTCCAGTTTGCAAACTCTATACGGCTTGAATAAAGAGCAGCAGAAACAGGCAGCAATACCAATATTTGGAATATTATATGAGTACCCTTATTAATACTGCTATAATTAATTGGTGTTATGTAATGATATATAATACATTGGAATCACTTCTTTATACATCCAGACCATTCACTTTACTATTTGTAATCAAACCCAGAATACATTACATGTATTTCCCGTATTTCTTCAATATAATATTTTTCTAAGGCTGATAACTTCAAGGACTTTATATTCTTGGTATCCCCACGGGTTTAAGTGCCATAAAAAGCTGAAAGTGTTAATTCTGTCCTGAAACAAATACACTTTCAGAAAAACAGAAATGTTAGCATTTATTACATTATCATAGAATCATAGAATGCCAGGTTGGAAGGGACCTCAAGGAGCATCTGGTCCAACCTTTTTAGGTACTACTATAGTTTATATGAGATGGCTCAGCATCCTGTTAAGCTGAGACTTAAAGCTGCCCAATGTGGGGGAATCTACCACTTCCCTTGGGAGACTATTCCAATGTTTGATTGTCCTCATGATGAAAAATTTATCATAGAATCATAGAATGGTTAGAGTTGGAAGGGACCTTAAAGATAGATCATTGAGTTCCAACTCCCCTGCATGGGCAGGGACACCTCCCACTAGACCAGGTTGCTCAGAGCCCCATCCAACCTGAGCTTGAATGCCTCCAGGGACGGAGCCTCCACAACTTCTCTGGGCAACCTGTTCCAGTGTCTTACTACCCTCACACTGAAGAATTTCCTTCTGATCTCTAACCTAAATCTCTCCTCCTGCAGTTTCAAAACATTACCCCTTGTCCTATCACTATGTGCTTTTGTAAAAAGCCCCTCCCCAGATTTTCTGTAGGCCCCCTTCAGGTACTGGAAGGCCACTATGAGGTCCCCCCAGAGCCTTCTCTTCTTCAGGCTAAACAACCCCAATTCCCTCAGCCTTTCTTCATAAGAGAGGTGCTCCAGCCCTTGGATCATCTTCATGGACCTCCTCTGGACTCGCTCTAGCAGGTCAATGTCTTTCTTGTGATGGGGGCTCCAGAACTGGACACAGTATTCCAGGTGAGGTCTCACCAGGGCAGAGTAGAGGGGCAGAATCACCTCTCTTGATCTGCTGGCCACACTTCTTTTGGTACAGCCCAGGATGTGGTTGGCCCTTCGGGCTGCAGTTGGACATTGGTGGTTCATGTCCAGCTTTGGATCCACTAGTATCCCCAGGTCTTTTTCCACAGGGCTACTCTCTAGCATGTCTTCCCCCGACCCGTATTGATGTTTCTGGTTGCCCCGGCCCAGGTGCAGAACCCTGCACTTGGCCTTATTGAACCTCATGAGGTTCACTTGGGCCCAATTCTCCAGCTTGTCCAGGTCCCTCTGGATGGCATCCCATACCTCTGGCATATTGACTGCACCACCCAGCTTGGTGTCATCAGCAAACTTGCTGAGGGTGCTCTCAATGCCACTGCCAATGTCAGTGATGAAGATATTAAACAACACAGGTCCCAGTACAGACCCCTGAGGGACACCACTTGTCACTGTTACCTCTTGTGTCTAATCGGAATCTCCCCAGGAGCAACTTCTGCCCAGTACCCCTTGTCTTTTCTATGTGACTTCTTGTAAACAGGGAGTCTCCATCTTGTTTGTAGCCACCCTTTAAGTACTGGAACATTGTAGTAAGGTCTCTCCGAAGCCTTCTTTTCTCAAGGCTAAAAAACCCAGTTTTCTCAGCATCTCCACACATGTCTTGAATATATATTTCCTAGAGCATTTAAAAGATCCAGAAACTCACAATGTTACTAATATTTACAGTCACCATGAAATTTGTATTAAAAACATTATCATTTCAAGCTGATGAATGACACAGTGCTATGTTTTCATAATTTCAGTATGTTCCTTTTATGCAAGTAAATGATGCACCCTAAGACACTTATAAAATAACCAGTAATAATTTAACTAAAATTAAATGACCAGCTTAATATTTTGAACTCCTGATACGGTAGCATAAACAATGTAACTAAAAAAACCCACACAAATTCAGTCAAGAGTGACCGGGAAAGAGCATGTGACATGTCTCTATAATGTCTTCTAGATACGGAATAGCTGAGGGTTTAGACAGTTGTCCTCTAATTCTCTTAGGAAACAATATTTTTCTGCCCTATTACTTAATTATATTGATTATATCAATAACAATTTGTGGAGATTACACTGTGCATGAGAAAACAGCATATGTCCTTTTGCTAACTTATATCCATTAAAAATAGACCTTTTCTAACAATTAGAAATCTAAATTCAAAAAATGTTCTAATTGTTCATAAACTAAAATATCAGTGCTATAAACAATAATTAAACATTTACTGCAAAAAATAATTGTAAACCCCTTCTAATAATACTAAACTCCTTTTAAATTTCCTGTGCTGGCTTTCTCTTCACTTTTGGTTAAGTTCATATTTGGAAACCCAACCTGTGCTATAATTTGCATTTATCAAACAATTTTGCTTTTGAATTTGGTATTTACTAAAGAACCTATGTTTATGCATAAGAAATCTGACCAGTTCCACCCACTGTATTTCTGTGACTTCTGAATTTTCTGCTGTGTTTTGGAGCTTTAACAACTCTCAGTAATGGATAGTTGTTAACAACTTCCTTTTACTGTTTCTAGTGAACACAAAACAAAACTAAAATTCAGAGTGATGGAAGGCATGAGGTAATTCTGTCTGGTTTCAGACTAGGGCAAAGAGCTAAGTACAGAGGATGAATCTAGGAAATTAATATTTAACCATTTATAGCACCAATCCGTAAATAAATAGTGAGTTATAAAACAAAAAATCTCATTCTCAAAAAAATTGTTTGAATCATATCTTTAAAGTTTTCTTATTTATACTTCATACAGTAAAACTGAAGTATTGTCAACAATAAAAATCGTTTACAGTCTATTAGAAAATGTAAAAGTTATATAGGGTAGAAACATACTCAGACTTAGTAAAATGAAAATCATTGGATGGTAATTGTCCATGACTAATTAGATGTATGCAGCTGCAAACCTGGGAGTAGTTACCCAGAAAATCATTAACGGAAAACATTTTTATATAGAATAAAGTGTCTGATGTCACTTTCTGTTTATTCATAATCATTACATGGCAGTAGAAACAGCATATGTCGTGAAAGTTCAGCCCAGGTTTTTTGGTTTGGTTTTGGTTTTGCATTTTTTTTTAATAACACATTGATAAAATAAGGCATACAAACACATTGAACACATTAATGTCAGTATAATCTATATTAGCAGAAACAGAACCAATGTATTCAATAGCTGTAATGCAAGTTGGGAAGTAAATAACAAAGAGAGATCGCTAGCTTGACAGGAAGTCCTCACCCTCCTGTAAGGAAATCCAACTATGGTCTCCACACAGTTCAAAGCCACAGTCAAAAGAAATGTGGTGAACCAGATTGACCTAACTCAGAAACATGCAGGTGTTGAGTTGTTGGGCTGCGTGGAATGTCTGAGCCTGTTACTCTTGCCAGAGGACAGCAAAGACAATACCTGTATGCCCTGTGACTGGGTAACTGATCTGCTCTGCCTGGTGGTGGAGCTTAAGGAGGAAGTGGAGATATTAAGAACTATCTGGATATGTGAAAGGGAAATAGACTGGTGGAGCCATACCCTACCATTCTTAGGGTAAAGGCAGCAGGTGGAGGCTCCACAAGAAGTAAAGGATCCCCTGATCTCTCGCCACCAGGCAGAAGGAGGGGACCTAAGAAATGACTGGGGAAGAATGGAAAGCAGGGAACTAAGAAATGACAGGGAGGAATGGAAAGCAGGTCCCTGCTCAGGGCACAGGGTGGGTCCCTTCCAGTCCTTCTCCACCTTCCGAGGTGCCCTTATGGAACAGATACAGGGTGCTGGAAATAGAGGACCAGGAAAATGAGGATGTCGATAAACCCCCATCCAGGGAGCTGCCAAACCACTCAGGTCCATGCATTAAGACTGCTTCTCTTAAGAGCAAGAGTAGGGTAATGTTCTAGGGGATTCCCTTCTGAAGGGAATTGGGGGTCCCATATGCTGGCTGGACCCTTCCCACAGGGAGGTCTGCTGCCTTCCTGGGGCTTGAGTTAGGGATATAACCACAAAACTTCCTTGCCTGGTACAGCCCTCTGATTATTACCCTCTTCTGATCTTTCAGGTAGGCAGTGATGAAGTAGAGAGAAGAAGTCTGAGGGCAACAAAGAAAGATGTCAGGGCCTTGGGACAAATGGTCAAGGAATCAAGAGTGTAAGTTGTGTTCTCCTCTGTCCCTCCACTTCTGGGTAATGATGAATGTGTAAACACGAAGATCTACCAGATCAATGCCTGGCTCCAAACCTGGTGCTAATAGCAGGACTTTGGGTTTTTTGACCATGGTTTGATTTACAATACACTAGGCCTCTTGGCAACGGACGGGAAAACCATATCTTGTAGGGAAAAAGGTATTAGGGCAAGAGTTAGACAGGGCTTTAAACTAGACTTAAAAGGGGAAGGGGATAAAACCAGGCCCACCAGAGATGAGCCTAGGGGTGAAGTGCCAAGGATGGGGATGAAATCAGCAGCCCAGCTCAAGTGTATCTACACTAATGCACATAGCATGAGCAACAAACAGGATGAGCTGGAAGCCCTTGTGCAGCAGGATAACTATGACATAGTTGCCGTCATGGAAACATGGTGAGATGACTGTCATGACTGAAATGCTGCAATGAATGGAAGGGATAGGCAAGGAAGGAGAGGTGGTGACATGGCTCTATACTTTAGGGAGTGTTTTCATTGTACAGAGCTTGATTATTGTGATTATAAAGTCAAGTGCTAATGCGTAAGGATGAAGGGGAAGGTGAATGAGGCAGATATTGTGCCAGGAGTCTGTTATAGACCACCCAACTAGGACAAGGAGGCAGATTACCCCTTGTCCTATCACTATGTGCTTTTGTAAAAAGCCCCTCCCCAGATTTTCTGTAGGCCCCCTTCAGGTACTGGAAGGCCACTATGAGGTCCCCCCAGAGTCTTCTCTTCTTCAGGCTAAACAACCCCAATTCCCTCAGCCTTTCTTCATAAGAGAGGTGCTCCAGCCCTTGGATCATCTTCATGGACCTCCTCTGGACTCGCTCTAGCAGGTCAATGTCTTTCTTGTGATGGGGGCTCCAGAACCGGACACAGTATTCCAGGTGAGGTCTCACCAGGGCAGAGTAGAGGGGCAGAATCACCTCTCTTGATCTGCTGGCCACACTTCTTTTGATACAGCCCAGGATGCAGTTGGCCTTCTGGCCTGCAGTTGGACATTGGTGGTTCATGTCCAGCTTTGGATCCACTAGTATCCCCAGGTCTTTTTCCGCAGGGCTGTTCTCTAACGTGTCTTCCTCCAGCCTGTATTGATGTTTCTGGTTGCCCCGGCCCAGCTGCAGAACCCTGCACTTGGCCTTATTGAACCTCATGAGGTTCACTTGGGCCCGCTTGTCCAGGTCCCTCTGGATGGCATCCCATACCTCTGGCATATTGACTGCACCACCCAGCTTGGTGTCATCAGCAAACTTGCTGAGGGTGCTCTCAATGCCACTGTCAATGTCATTGATGAAGATATTAAACAACACAAGTCCTAGTACAAACCCCCGAGGGACACCACTTGTCACTGTACTCCATCCGGACATCAAGCCATTGACCACTACCTTCTGGATGCAACCATCCAGCCAGTTCCTTATCCACTAAACAGTCCACCCATCAAAGTCATATCTTTCCAATTTAGAGAGAAGGATGCTGTGATGGACCGTGTCAAAGGCCTTGCAGAAATCCAGACAGATGACATCCATTGTTTTTCCCTTGTCGACAGATGTAGTCACACCATTGTAGAAAGCCACTAGCTTGGTCAAGCAAGATTTGCCCCTGTGAAGCTATGCTGGCTGTCCTGAATCACTTTCCTGTCCTCCATGTGCCTCAGCATTTCTTCTAGGAGGATCTGTTCCATGATCTTCCCAGGCACAGAGGTGAGGCTGACAGGTCAGTACTTCCCAGGGTCATCCTTTCTACACTTTTTAAAGACGGGTGTGACATGTCCTTTCTTCCAGTCACTGGGGACTTCAGCTGACTGCCATGACTTTTCAAATATCATGCAGAGTGGCTTGGCAACTACATCTGCCAATTCCCTCAGGGCTCTGGGATGCATCTCATCAGGTCCCATGGACTTGTATAACTTCAGGTTCCTCAGGTGGTCTCCAACCATGTCCTCACTTACAGTGGGAGGGACTTTGTCTCTCTGGTCTCCATCTTGTGGGCCAGCAGCTTGAGAGCTGTAAGGAGAGGGGTTGCCAGTGAAGACTGAGGCAAAAAGTCATTGAGAACCTCAGCCTTCTCTTCATCTGTTGTTACCAGACCCTATAGACTGAGACCCGTATTTGAAGAAAATCTATTGCTCTCAGTTTGCTATTTCTTGTGATTACAGCAGATTAGATAACAGCCAGTGCTATTGATAACAGTTATTAATTCAAATAACGGCTGTTCTCAGAGCTGTTCTCAAGTCTTTCTCTGCCCACACACATGATGTGAATCAGCTCCTTCGGTTACCAGTGCAAGTCCCAGGAGAAGTGACTGAGGTCTGGAGAACAACAAGCAACTCTCAGCCTCTCCTGGCCAGCACCAACCTGCTCACTCTTTCCAGGACTTTCCTTCCTGCACAAAAATACATACTCAAATGGAGAAAGAGCAGAGCTAGAAACCAAAGTTTCGTGTTCATTGCAGAGGAAATGAGCTCTCTGCAGCTGGACAGAACCTGGAATGTTGCAGTGCCTGTGAGAGAAAGCTGTGCCTTCTGTTCTGCCCAGAACAGAGAAAAGATAAGAGGTCTGGAATTTTGAACTGCCTGGACATTGCCAAAGGGAAAAAAAATGTATGAACATTGAATCAATTGAAGTTTCGTGATAGAGACTGGGAAAAGTAGTGGAGTGATAGGCACAACTGGAAACATAGGTTAGGAGATAATTCACTAAGGGCAATTGGAGATGGAATAAATGAGAGAAAAGAGAGTCATGTGAAAAAGCTGGATAACAAAATATGGGGAAAATTGTTCAGATGTGAAAGAAAAGGAAGGTAAATTAATTTGCTATGCAGGGAGCTGAACTGCAAATGCCAGGGTATGGGGAGAGCTGAGCAGTAAAAAAATTGTTTTCTAGACCAGGCAATTGAAAGTAGATGTTTGAGGAGATGTCACTGGGGCAAATTAGAAACTGCAAGAAGCCAAAGGTGAGGACACAGTAACAGAAAAAAAAAAAAAAGCAGTGGGACCAAAAACTGTTGAAAGGGAGAAACAGAAAGATTTGTAACAGGAAGCAGAATAGAAAGAAAAGAGTTCATCTACCTGACCATGGTGCCCTCTGCAGACTGGAAGTGATGCTCAAATTCATAACTGAAAACAACTAGATGTAAATTTCTCATATAGTCTTTATTCACCCCTCCTTCTGTACATATCACATGACAGTTACCAAAACACATGCTTAGACACTATTAGCTTTGTCTATTTTACAAAACAGATCTGTATTGGTGATAACTGAGTATGCCATCAAGGAGGCCGTTCCTTTTACAGTCTCACTTTAGTTGTTGAATATGAAATGTGCATGAGGAATGAATTACAAGGAAAAAAAACAGCTTATTTTGACAAAAGCCACTGGATGTTTTGCCAACAGATTGCCCTTAGTTCCTTAGTTCAGTTCTGGAGCTGGGAATAAAACTTAAGTCAAGTACGTCACACATGTTCACTAGGGAACATGTTATACCACTCCTTGGTATCTGAATTGCAAAAATACAGTGCATTCACACCTCCAGCTTTAAATATACAATGGAAATCTCTTGGAGGGAGGAGGGGGAAAGGGGAACATGCAAATACAGAAAAATATCTTCACATGCCACCTTTTGGGCAGAGAACAGGACAGACTGTCTATAATCTTCACATCTGATTTAATCTATAAAATGAAGCTACAGAACTTTATCATTGCACAAAATGTTAAGGGTCTCAAATATTTTCACTCCTGTAAGCATAAGTTTACAAGGATGATGAATGCCACTAAGAAGTTTATGACAAAGCAAGTAACTCTGTCTTCAGAGAGCATTATGATGTAAGAAAAAACATATCACTAAGTAGCAAAAAAACCAAACCCCACTCTTCTGCTTATCCTCTCTGTGTACCAGAGAATAAATGGGCCCTATAAGAAAAATACTACTTCATCAGGTAACTGACATAATGGAAATCCACAGGAGAATTGCTTCTGAGTTTCTCAGGCAATTTTAAATCTAGAATTTCCTGACTATATAATAATTTTAAATTCTAATAGCTTTTTTTTTTTAAAGGAATTATAGATATTATTTTGCCTAGACTATTACATTTTTGGAAAACTATTTATTTAAGACTCAGTTGCATGAAAATATTTTTAAGTAGATAGGAAATGAAATATGTTGCCTAAGAATAATAAATTACAATTTTTTTCTTTCTAGTTTTCCCCAGCTTCCATTCTATTCTTTTTATATAGGTAGTAATCAATAAGAGAAAAAGACAAATTACTCAGAAAAATGTGAATATTTATCAAAACTCAATACATGAGTTCAATAAGCCTAAGTGTTAATGCAATTCTTCACTTCAAATTACATCTATAAAGCAAACAAGATGAAGAGAAGACCTTTTTATCAAGGGTAGAATGTTATCAAATTGCTGGTTTTACGTTTACTGATCTGGAATGATGTTGTAGCTCAATGAAAAGATATTAAAGATATTTCTGTGTCCTGGTTTGAGCCAGGATTAAACTAATTTTCCTTTTGCTGATTTTTTTTTTCCTTCAGTAAGCTTTCTTTTAACTAGTAGCAAGTGTTCCAGATAGTGGACTGATAACACTGGAATTTTTATGTTTGTGCTGAGACACAAAGGTCAGTTTGTTCTACTCAGTGAATCTACCACTGCAGATGCTACTGAGAGCAGGAGAATTGTATCTGTGACACCCCCATAGGGGAGCTGGACTAGACAGAAAGCAGACCTGACCCAAGGTATTCCATTCCATAGATCTACGTAAGCTCCGAGGAAGGTCAGAGATCACAGAAGACAACTTCCTTCCTGCTTCTTCTTCCCTTCTCTTCCTTCCATGGCCGGTATTGGGGGAGGACTCCTTCTACCCATCCATCACCATCAACTCCTAGGCTCTGACCTCATAACCTTCATAACCCAGCCCCTGTCTGCTCTGCCTTATCTCCTGCCTGCAAGTTGAGACATTTCGGCACTGCTCACAGCTCAGGAGAGTGCTGGGGGAGCTGCTGGGGGTGGGGGGAGGCAAGAGGCTTTTGCACATTCCTGAACATACTTGTATATAATTGTACATATAATTAAAGCTGTCTAGTTTAGTTTTCAATCCAGCTAAGTCTCTCTCCTTAATTCTCTCTCTCCTTCCCTACCTGGGTGGGAGGGGGAGGGGATCGAGAGCATTGTTTTGTCTGGTTTAATTGCTGATCCTGAGTCAAACCATGACAACAATTTATTGGCACTCAGTGTGAGGCTCAATCGTAAGCCCAGGCTATAAATTCTCACTAATTGGGAATGTTTAAAATTCCATTTCTGATGCGAGGAATCCCTCAGATGGCAATGAGTAACACTTCTGCTGAATCTAATGATGGATTGAAAACTAAACAGACACTTTCTGGAATGTTTCTGCTGGACTCTTTTCCCAACATGCAATCGTACATGTGGTATGCAGCCGGGATCATACTGCTCTGTGTAGCTGTTCTTGTGATTGTTTTATGGTTTATCAACAGAACTGGAGCCATGATCAACTGTATAATTACCAGCCTAGTGATCATAGGGTTCTTGATACTGATCTGTATGGGG
Organism: Hemiprocne comata; assembly: GCA_020745705.1. Taxonomy (NCBI): domain Eukaryota; kingdom Metazoa; phylum Chordata; class Aves; order Apodiformes; family Apodidae; genus Hemiprocne; species Hemiprocne comata. The sequence goes on along the minus strand of CM036616.1, from coordinate 85,138,965 downwards.
GCACTGTATGTGTACGGTCATGGTACAAGTTCTCAAGTGAACAAAAAGGTCTATGTTGGTAATGCCAGTAGGAGGTCCAGTTTTACCTCTCCATTTTCTCTCAAGCTGAATCTCCCAGTTCTTGATCTGAATAGCATTGTTTCAGTAGGGATGCTTCTGCTGAATGTTTATAATGCATTGTGGATGTATAGGGTGAGGTGTTGTTCCACTCACTGCCAATCCCCACAGGCACTGCTGCTACCACCCGTGATGCTGCTACCACCACTGCTGCTGCCACCACTCGTCTAGGGAAAACATGGGCCACTCCACAAGGAAGCTGGAGACCTAGTTGTGCAGGACATAGAGAAGGCTGACTTTGCCTCAGTCTTCATCAAGAAGGGCTCTGGTCACACTATCCAAATTAGGAAAGGCAAAAGCAAGGACTGGGAAAAGGAGAAAAGCAGGCTCAAGACCATCTGAAGGACCTGAAGGTGCACAAGTCCATGACACCTGAAAGGATTAATCCTTGGTTGGTCAAGAAACTAGCTGATGAAGTTGCAAAGCCACTGTCCATCATAGTTGAAAAGTTTTGGCAGTGTGGCTTTTCCACTGACTGGAAAAGGGGAAACATAACCCCCACTAGTACCGCTACCAAAACAGCTGCTTCTGCAAACATTAAGTCCAGTCGCCTTCGACTCAAACTAAGAATTAACCCTGTGACCAGAAGCAAAGCAAAGACAAAAGGCTCCAGCCTTTTTACCTGCTCCTGTCTGAGACATCCAGAATTTCTTCAAGCTATGTTAGAGAGTGAAATAGAGGAAGTAGACGATTCTAAATCAGATGATGGAAGAGGTACTTCTCAAGCAGATGAAGGAGCAGGCTCTTCTCAAGCAGATGAGAAATCAGGCCAACAAGCAGACAGAAAAGCAGGCCCTTCTCAAGCAGATGATGATGATAATCTTGTCCAGCCTTTCTCTCTAAAGGCACTGCACCTCATGAGGAAGGACTTTACCCACATTGATGGTGAGGGACTTCTTGCTTGGTTGCTCCAATGCTATGATAGTGGGGCTGAAACCTATAAAGTGGATGAGAGAGAAGCCAAGCAGTTGGGATCCGTGGCCAGAGATGCTGGTATTGATAGAGCATTTGGTAGTAAGACAGGAACTATCACCCTGTGGAGCCAACTTCTTTCAGCTCTGAGGGAGGGATACCCCCATAAGGGTGACATCGACTGGCGCCGAAGCAGAACACCCACTCTTGAGAGAGCCATCATGTATTTGAGAGAATTGGCTGTGCGAGAGGTGATCTATGATAACAATGGACTTACAAATCCTGATGATGTTCTGTGTGACACACAAATGTTCCAGAGGTTTGTGCAGGCTGTACCAGCAGCACATGCCCATATATTCTCCTTCATGGGATGCATTGATGACAACGCAAGACCAACTGTGCATGAAGTGGCTTTCAAAGCATGACAGTATGGAGACGTGATCTCTGATTCCCATCAGTTCCACACCTCAGCCATTGAACGAATGACTGACAGAAAGAATAAGATGCCAAACAGACGGGAAGGTAAACACCAGTATCTCCCTAGAGACAATTGGTCACGTGTTGCAGCCATTAAGAGGAGACATCCTGCTACAAGACAGCAGCAAGAGAAACGGGACCCACTTTGACGTCACCTGTGGTCTCTCTTGCTTAATTATTTTAAAGAGGACATGAGAACCTGTGACAATAAACACACTGCTGTTCTCCAGATAAGCATGCAAGAGCTACTAAATAGAACAAAGGCAGGAGATGGTTCTTCCAGGAAGAAGTCTGCACCAGTCTTTACCCAGGATGGTGCTTCAACCTCAAATGCTCAATGTTAGAGGTGCCCTGCCTCCAACCAGGAGAAGGACAGGGACAATTGAGTTTACTGGACTGTATGGATTTGGTGGCCTGGCACATTAGAACCACAGAAGTATAAAGCCTTGGAGGACACTAGTGCACAGTGCACCCTAATGCCATCGAATCATAAAGGGACAGAATCTGTCACTATTTCTGGAGTGACGGGAGGATCTCAAGAACTGACTGTTGTGGAGGCCGATGTGAGCCTCACTGGTAAAAAGTGGCAAATGCACCCTATAGTGACTGGCCCAGATGCTCCCTGCATCCTTGGCATAGACTATCTCAAGAAAGGATATTTCCATGACCCAAAAGGGTACTGGTGGGTCTTTGGTACAGCAGCTGTAGAGACTGATGGCAATTGGAGAGCCAAGGAGTGATCAGCAGGACTCACTCACCCTTCAACAGTCCGATACAGCCAGTGTGGAAGCCTGATGGCGAGTGGAGGCTGACAGTGGAATACTGTAGCCTGAATGGCACAGCACTCAGTGCTGCTGTGCTGGACATGCTAGAACTTCAGTATGAGCTGGAGTTCAAAGCAGCCAGGTGGTATGGCACTATTGACATTGCTCATGCGTTCTTCTCTATACCTCTTGCACCAGAGTGCAGGCCACAGTTTGCTTTCAGCTGGAGGGGAGTCCAATACACCTGGAATCGACTGCCCCAGGGGGGGAAACACATCTCAACTATTTGCCATGGACTGATCCATGCTGCACTGGAGAAGGGTGGAGTTCCAAAACACCTGCGTTATATTGATGACATCATTGTGTGGGGTGACACACCAGAAGAAGTCTTTGAGAAAGGTAAAAAGATAATCCAGATTCTTCTGGATGCTGGTTTTGCTGTAAAAAGAAGCAAGGTCAAGGGACCTTCATGAGAGATCCAGTTCCTGGGAATCAGATGGCAAGATGGACATCGCCAGATCCCAATGGACATGATTAACAAAATAACAGCTATGGCCCCACCATCTACTAAAAAGGACACTCAAGCCTTTCTAGGGACTGTTGGTTTCTGGAGAACGCGTATTCCTGGTTACAGTCAAATTGTGAAACCTCTCTATGTGGTGACCCAGAAGAAGAGTGACTTTAAATGGGGTCCTGACCAACAGAGAGCTTTTGAGCAGATTAAAAAGGAGATTGTGCAGGCAATGGCCCTTGGACCAGTTTGAACAGGGCTAGACATCAAAAATGTGCTCTACACTGCAGCTGGGTACAACGGTCCTACCTGGAGCCTCTGGCAGAAAGCACCAGGGGAGACTCGAGGCTGACCCTTGGGGTTCTGGAGCCAGAGCTACAGAGGTTCCGAGGCCAACTACATGTCAACTGAAAAGGAGATACTTGCAGCATATGAAGAAGCTAGAGCCACTTTGGAAGTGATCGGCACTGAAATGCAGCTCCTCCTGGTGCCCAGATTACCAGTACTGAGCTTCATGTTCCGTGGTAACCTTTCTCCTATCCATCATGCCACTGATGTGACTTGGAGTAAATGGACTGCTTTAATTACCCAGCGAGCTTGAATAGGAAGGCCTAATCATCCAGGTATTGTAGAACCAATTACAAACTGGCCAGAAGGCACACACTTTGGAATGCCACCACAAGAAGTGGTGAGACGGTCTCGAGAAACTCCACCATATGACTGTCTACCAGAGACAGAAACAATTTGCTCTTTTCACCAATGGTTCCTGTCATCTTGTAGGGAACTGCCGAAAGGGGAAAGCTGCCGTGTGGACTGCTACACGACTAGTTGCACAAGCAGCTGAAGGAGAAGGTGATTCACAACTGAAACGTGCACTGCAATTAAGCAGGCAAAACGGCTGAAACCTTTGTGGTATGAGGGGAGATAGTCAAAGTACAGGTATGGGGAGGCCTGGCAAACTGATCCTTCCTCAGGCTTACCCGCCAGGGTAAGCGTTATGTGCTTACAATGGTGGAAACAAGTACCAGATGGCTGGAAACACATCCTAGTATCATAGTATCATCATTCTGGTTGGAAAAGACCTTCAAGATCATCAAGTAGAACCACTACCCTAGCTCTGCCACATCCACCACCAAACCCTGTCCCCTGGCACCACATCCGTCTTTTTAGATGTCTCCAGGGGTGGTGGCTCAAACACCTCCTCGGACAGCCTGGATCCCCAAGTCCAACTCCCGCCCCAGAATAATACAACCCCAAGGTTCATACCATGTCCCTGAGGGCATTGTCCACATGTTTCTTGAATATTGTCAGGGTTGGTGCCATTACTGCTTCCCTGGGGAGCCTATTCCAGTGCTCCACCACCCTCTGGGTGAAGAATCCCTTCCTAATGTCCAACCTAAACCTCCCCCTGCACATCTTCCTACCATTCCCTCAGGTCCTATCATTGGTCACCAGAGAGAAGAGGTCAGCGCCTGCTCCTCCACCTTCCCTAGTGAGGAAGCAGTAAGCTGCAATGAGGTCTCCCTTCAGTCTCCTCTTCTCCAGGCTGAACAGACCAAGTGCTTTCAGCTGCTCCTCATACGCTATCCCCTCCAAGGCCTTCACCAACCTTGTGGCCCTCCTCTGGACACTCTCCAGCAGCTTCATATCCTTTTTGTACTGTGGCACCCAGAACTGCACACAGTACTCAAGATGGGGCTGCACCAGTGCAGAGTAAAGTGGGACAATCACCTCCCTTGACTGGCTGGCTATGCCGTGCTTGATGCAGCCCAGGACTCGGTTGGCCCTCCTGGCTGCCAGGGCACACTGCTGGCTCACGTTCAACTTGCCATCAACCAGAACCCCCTGGTCCCTCTCCACAGGGCTGCTCTCCAACCTCTCACTCCCCAGACTGTCTGTATATCCAGGGTTACCATGTTCCAGGTGCAAAATCTGGCACTTCTCCTTGTTAAACTTCATGCCATTGGTGATTGCCCAGCTCTCCAATTTGTCCAGATCCCTCTGCAGGGCCTCTCTGCCCTCTAGAGTGTCAACTGCTCCTCCCAATTTAGTGTCGTCCATGAACTTAATAAGTAGGCCTTCAAGTCCCGCATCTAAGTAATTTATGAATATATTAAAGAGTACTGGCCCTAAGATGGATCCCTGTGGAACCCTGCTAGTGACCGGTCGCCAGCCTGATGTGGCCCCATTTACTATGACTCTTTGAGCTTGACCCATCAGCCAATTACTCACCCAATGTATTATGTGCTTGTCCAACTGGATGCTGGACATTTTGTTTAGAAGGATACTGTGAGAGACAGTATCAAAGGCTTTCTGAAATCCAGAAAGATTACATCAACTGGCTTCCCTTGGTCAGCTAGGTGGGTAACCTTGTCATAGAAAGAAATCAAGTCGGTCAAGCAGGACCTTCCTCTAACGAACCCGTGCTGGCTGGGACCAACAACTCTGTAGTCTTTTAGGTGTTTTTCAGTAGCTCCCAGAATAATCTTCTCCATAATCTTACCAGGCACTGAAGTGAGACTAACAGGCCTGTAATTACTGGGGTCATCCCTGCAGCCCTTCTTGAAGACTGGGACATTTGCCCGCTTCCATTCAACTGGTACCTCCCCAGATTCCCAAAAGCATTGAAAAATCATTGAGAGAGGTATCGCTATGACCTCCTCTAGCTCTTTAAGTATCCTTGGATGAATCTTATCAGGTCCCATTGACTTGTAAGGATCCAGCTGGAGCAGCAAATCTCGTACAAGTTCAGGGCTGATTGGGAGATTATCATTTGCCCAGTCATGGTTCTCTAGCCCAGGGCTCTGGGGGTGCTCAAGCCCATCATCAGTTTTGAAGACAGAGATGAATAAAGCATTAAACATCTCTGCCTTGTCTATATCCCTGTTTATCAGGTGTCCATGATCATCAAGTAATGGGACAATGTTATTTCTGCCCTGTTTTTTGCTATTAATATGTTTTAAAAAGCCCTTTTTATTATCCTTCACAGTGCAGTTTTAGCTGCATGGATTTCTGCCCTGCAGTGTCGAACAGCATCTCTATAGTTCTCCCATGTTGTCTGTCCTTCCTTCCACTGTCCATACACCTTCCTTTTGTGCCTTAGTTCTAGTAGGAGGTCCCTGCTCAGCCACGGTAGCCTTCTACCTTGCCTGCTTGACTTCCAGCATTTTGGAATTGCCTGGTCTTGTGCTCTTAGGAGGTGGTGCTTAAAGAGTGACCAGTGTTGTCAGAGCCCAGCACCCTGAAAAGCTTTTTCCCAGGAGACCTTACCAAGCAGTTCCCCAAGCAACCTGAAGTCTGCTTTCCTCAGGTCCAGAGCTGAGGTCTTACTGTTAGTTTTCCTCCTAGTACCATAGATGTTAAACTTGACTGCTTCATGGTCACTGTGGCCAAGGCAGCCTCCAATTGCCACTTCATCCACAAGACCTTCTCTGTTTACAAGTAACAAATCAAAGAAGGCACCTGTCCTGGTTGGTTCTCTCAACACCTGTACCATAAAGTTATCATCTAGATAGTTTAGGAATCTTCTGGACCTGTTTGTACCAGCTGTGTGGTGCTCCCAGTTGGTATCTGGCAAATTGAAATCCCCGATGAGTACAAGTGCAGATGACTTGGATGTATCCTGGACGTATCCCTAAAGAATGACTCATCAGTTTCCTCATCCTGATTGGGTGGCCTATTGCAAACTCCCACAATGACGCCCGTTTTAATTGTTTGCCCCTTAATTCTTACCCAAAGGCTCTCAACTGTGCCATCACCCACTGCAAGCTCCACACATTCCAGCCCATCCACTATATACAATGCCACCCCCCCACCTCTCCTACTCTGTCTATCCCTCCTGAAAAGCCTGTAACCATCCATTGTGGCACACCAGTCACAGGACTCATCCCACCAGGTTTCAGTAACGCCAATAATGTCAAATTCGTGGGAATGGGTCAAGGTTTCTAGCTCTCCTGCTTGTTCCTCATGCTGCATGCATTCATATAGAAGCACTTCAAGTGTGGTTCATTGTGCCCTCTTCTTTGTGGAGCAGAATGAAGAATCTCACTAGGACACAATTCCTCAGATTCTGATGAGCCTTCCCCCTGCTCTACCCTGACTGGAATGCTATTGCCCCCCTCCCCCTTCAAATCTAGTTTAAAGCCCTATCAATCAGTCCAGCTAGCTCTTGAGCAAAAATTCTTCTCCCTTTCTGTGAGAGGAGCGTGCCATCAGGCATCATTAGACCTGGTGAAGAATAGACTATCCCATGGTCCAAAAACCCGAAGTTCTGCCTATAACACCAGTGTCGGAGCCACATGTTCATCAGCTGGGACTGTCTACTCCATTCATCATTCTTCCCCCCCACAGAAAGTATTGAAGAAAATACCACCTGAGCACCTGACTCTTTAACCACCGTCCCAGGGCTTGGAAATCCCTTCTGATTGCTTTAGGATTTCTTCTGGCTGTCTCATCACCACCAACATGAAAAACCACTAGTGGGTAATAGTCTGAAGACTTTATCAACCTAGGAAGTTTTCTAGTGATGTCCCTTACCTTAGCCCCAGGGAGACAGCAGACTTCCCTGTGAGTTGGGTCCAGTCAGCATATCAGACCCTCTGTTCCACTCAGAAAGGAATCACCAATGACCACTACCCTTCTTTTTGCCCTTACATGAGTGGTGGTGATGCGTGGGGGAGGCTGCCTAGTTAACCCCTTCATTCTTGAATGACCTTCACCTGTATCATCAGCTGTTTGCTCAGCCAATTGCAGTGCCTCATACCTGTTGTGGACAGGTACCTGAGAAGGTGAGGCAGGCTGAGAGTGGATTTGCCTACCACCCTTAGAAATAACCTTTTTCCATCCTCCTTTGTCACCAGGGCTTCCACCATCTACCTGATGGTGAGAGGATGGTGAGGAGTCCTTTGTCTCCTGTGCCACAGTTGATTGCTGTGCCTTTTTTATGGAGAGTAGATTGTGATTCCACTCCTCTACCTCCCTCTACACTCCCTGATAATTCTCAATCTACTTACCTCTTCCCAAATCTCCATTACTAGTCTGAGGAGCTCCTCTACCTGGGCACACCTCCCACAGCTGTACTCACTGCTGCCATCCAGCATCGGTGGAAGAGCAGGGCACATGCTGCACGCCGATACCTGGGTGGCAGCATGCTCACCCTGAGGCTCTGTCTGGGTAGCCACATTATTCTTGGTTGGTGCTGAGATACGGTCTGCCATGGCTCTCTGCCTGGTGGACACCATACCTATTGTTGATGCCGGTTTCTAACTGCTAACTTCCTGGTGATTCTCCTTTCTGCCCTCAGCTCTTCTCTTCCCTCCCTAGGTTGCAGCTTCTCAGCACCCTGCCCACGTGAACTGCCCTGTGCAAACTGCCGTGCCACACCAGATTCCCACAAAGATCGTCTTCCGGCATAGCCTAATGAGTGCTTAGACTTCATGTGAATCACAAAAAAAAAAATCAGATCTATTTTTTTCTCCATTCTTATTTGAGATAAGTTTGAGTGTGTGAAGGTCTTTGGAGGAAGTATTTATTTAACAAAAGAGATGTAAAATTAAACAAATAAGTGGAAGATAACTCCCTGCTATTTTTCTGATGGTGCAGCAAAGGAAATCAGACTAATATCATCTTCCTAACATCAAAGGATTCAACCTGTCTAATTAAGCCAAAACTACCAATAATTACACTTACAAATCAGTCTGATCTTATCAACAAATACTGAGGAGTTATCATGCTTCTATAGCACTTCAGTTTGCAAAAGGCTAACAAAAATTATAAAAAAACATAATGAGAATGTTAATTTATTGGATTTTTCTATGTCAGAGTAGGGGATCTCCTGGGGCTGCAGTTAAGAATATTCTTATTGTCACAGTTTAACTCAGGATCAGTAATTCAAAAAAATTACAATAATGTTCTCTATCCCCTTCCCTTCCCACCCAGATAGGGAAAGGAGAGAATAAGGAGAGAGTCTGCTGGATTGGAAACTAAACTAGACAGATCTAATGAAATACTAGTGATAAAAGAAAATATGTACAAATATATGCAAATATATGCAGGAATGTGCAAAACGCCTATTGCCTCCCCCCACACCAAGAAACTGCCACAACACTTCCCCTGAGCTGCAGACAGTCCCCAAAGGGTCCTGAACTGCTTGTGGTGATAGTGGCTCAGGGTAGAGATACACTGGTCAGAAGCACACAGGCCTGGGGATCAAAGGACATGGATAGATGGAATCCTCCCCGGACACTGGCCATGGACAGGAGAGAGTGGAAGTTGGCTTCCTTGATTCCTGAATTTATACTGAGTGTGATATATATGAGGATGAAATACACTGTTTGGCCAATGTTGCCATCTGTTTAGTCCCCTCCTCCCTATGGGAATGTTGCAGATAGGACTCTGCTGCTCCTTTAGTGTCCAAAGCAGCAGATCCAACAAGTGGAGTAAAGTGCCCTTGGTCTCTCAGCATTAACTAATTACATTCGGGCTTTATCAGTCCACTAGCTGGAAAACCTGCTGTTAATTTCAGCAAGTGTGCTGCTTAAAAGAGAGTTCACCAAAGAAAAAAAAAAAGCGTAATAAGGAAATTATCTTCGTCCTGGCTCAAACCAGGAATCTTATGAGTGATCCAATAGAGTTACCCAAGAAACCATAAATTTACTATCCTTAAGATTAGATTAAGGAGCAATTACTGTTTTAAGACATGTTTGTTTTAACAACCTTGATCCATATTATGCTGATTTTTGTACACATACCTTCTGAGAGACAGCTCCTGCCTGAGGGAACATACAGTCTGAATAAATAAAAAGCACAAGCAATAAAAAATATAAAAAGTTTTTCATTTTGAAGACATGATTTCTGGATTTATTTGCCATGGTTATCTCTCAGAACTGCTAGTAATTGTCAAACCCCTGAGCAACACCCCTTTCATAAGTGCTGGGCTGAAATTCCTGATTTACCTAGCATGATTCACATTTTTGATGAGTTAACAGAGCAATCTATTTTCTCTTTTGCTAATGAATTTTAAAATTTGCAGAGACTAGAGGTATTCTTTTGTCTGTGTTCAAAAAAGGTTGGGTTGTCTCCACGAAATTAGGAAATCAGAATATCTCTTTCAAAGTAAATATTTTGATAGATGAGAACACAGTCCTTTTTCTGTGGTCATACATTTTCCATCTGCTAATTTATCTTACATAGGCAAGAGATACTTAATTGGATTGTAGTCTTTTTACATCTTCTATAGCATCCTAGGAGAGAGAGTACCTGTGAGGAAGGTAATCACTAACAGAGAAACTAGTAGCTCCCTGTATGTCCTTGAATTGCAACATAAACCAGAGGGAACTGACACTTTTTTAGTGACTCAACCAACTTTGAATACCTTTTTTCCTTTTACTTTCCTTAATCTTCTGCCCTTTGAAATTTGCATGTGCAATATTCCCAGAAATAACCTTAAAAAAGCTTCAGACGTGAATAGTCACCAACAAACACTCTCCAGAAATGCTCTGAAAACCAGGGGAGCAGGAGCAAGGAGAGGAGATCTATTGACTTGTGCTAAAGATTAAACACATGAAAAAAACCCAACCAAACTGGTATGGCTGAAATATGAGTGGTTTTCATGTGTTGTTTTTTACATTTGACCTCTATTTCTAAAAGTGAAGGTATACCAAAAAGTGTAGTGTAGTTCTAGCAGTCGCACCAACTAACTCTTAAACTGTGCATTTAATATTGCTTACCCTGCCCTAGTAACTTGAATCATTACATGAATTCTAAAAATTGTGGAGTTGTTTTTAAATTAAACGTGACATAACTATTGTGTACTACAAGTTTTAGGTCTTCCATATATGACTGTTTGATTACAGTTCTTTTCAATGCTAGGGTCTACATGATGCTAGGATCTACACCTTTCAGTGGTGCCATGCCCCTGTTTGCCACGCTCCAGGTCGCTCGCTTTTCCCAGAGGTGTTTAAATCACCCACGAGGCTCCCGGCCCTGCCACGCCTGATTGGCTGCCATGGACTTCCTGGTTCCTACTAGGGCTTGGGCAGGGAATGGGGTCCCTGAGCTGGGAAACCCTTCTGTACCACTCGATTGAACCCCCACCTCGGGCTTACCTCAGTCATTGTCAACCCCAGGCTTGTGCTTCCCTGACCCCTTTAATTCTACCCTTATCTCCTGCCTGTGGGCTGGGACATTTCGGGACTGCTCACAGCTCAGGAGATGCCGGGGGAGCTGCTGGGGGTGGGGGGAGGCAAGAGGCTTTTGCACATTCTTGAACATACTTGTGTATAATTGTACCTATAATTAAAGCTGTGTAGTTTAGTTTTCAATTCAGCAAAGTCTCTCTCCTTAATTCTCTCTCTCTTTCCCTACCTGGGTGGGAGGGGGAGGGGATTGAGAGCATTGTTTATTCTGGTTTAATTGCCGATCCTGAGTCAAACCATGACAGTCCTACTGTATGTCAGTGTTAAACAGTAATAATTATCCACAGAAATTCGTCACATCTTTCATCTGCTTTGGAAAACCAGTGATACAAATAAAAGCTTGTCTCCTGAGAATTGCCAGTGAAAAAACCAAGTATTTTCTCAAGGTCTGTAATGAAATGGCTGTAACAGTAACAGGACCATCAGTGAGAGTACAATCAGAGCCAAAAGCACAAGTAAAAATATATTATCAGTACCTTTACATGCTGAAGCGTGAAGTATTCAAACGAAGAGACCAATTAAGTTCAGGCAAAAACGAACTCAACAACAAAAAATATTTTCCTCTAAATTGCATCAAATCACAGAATCACAGAATTATCATGGTTGGAAAAGACCTCTAAGATCACCACATACAATCATCAATCCCCCCCCACCCCAAATTAAAAAAAAAATGCCCACAGGAGTATGTCCTGAAGTGCCTCATCTACATGGTTTTTAAATATGGCCAGGGATAGTGACTCAGCCACCTCCCTGGGCCACTCATTCCAGTGACTGACCACTCTTACAGTAAAGAAATTCTTCCTAATATCTAGTCGAAACCTCCCCTGGTGTACCTTCAGGCCACTTCCTCTAGTCTAATAATTATTTACTTGAGAGTAGAAGCCAACAGCCACCTCACTACAACCTCCTTTAATGTAATTGTTGAGGGCAATTAGGTCTCCCCTCAGCCTCTTCTCCAAACTAAACAATCCCAATTCCCTGAGCCTTGGGTTGCCCTTCTCTGAACTTGCTGCAGCAACTCAATGCCTTTCTTGTAGTGAGGGGCCCAGAGTTTAACACAATAATTGAGGTGCAGGATTACCAGTGCCACGTACAGATCACCTTCCTTCTCTTTCTGGCCACACTATTCCTGACACAAGCCAGGATGCTGTTGGCCTTCTTGGCCACCTGGATACACTGATGACTCATATTCAGCTGGGTGTTGACCAAGACCCCCCAGGTCCTTTTCCGAAAGGCAGCTTTCTAGCCACTCTTCCCCAAGCCTTTGGACTTGTTAAACAGCAAGCAAGTGGCCCCATCCCATCAAATCAACCTGTCCAGGTCCCTCTGCAAAGCCTCCCTGCCCTCAAGCAGATCAACACTCCCAGACAGGCCTGTAGTTCCCCAGATCCTCCTTCTGGCCGTTCTTGTAGATAGGCATCATACTGGCAAGCCTCCAGAAATCTGGGGCCTCCCCTGTTAACCAAGACTGTTGATAAATGATGGTGAGAGGCTTGGAGAGCTCCTCTGCCTGCTCCCACAATACTCTGGGGTGGATGCCATCCAGACCCATACACTTGTGAGCGTCTAGGTGCCACAGCAGGTCATTAACTGCTTCCTCCTGGATTATGGGGGGGTTGTTCTGCTCTCCATCTGTACCTTCCACCTCAGGGGGTGTCACAGTCTGAACCCAGTTTGTGTTGAAGCTGCCTTATCTCAGGGCACAATCGCCCTGTTTGTTTCTCTGGATTTTCTGACACCAATTTAATATTCAGGATGGCCTTTTAAATTATATCGGTGGGTCCATCCCTGGCTTGGGACCGGCTTGCTTCCACCGAGTATTTAACTGATAGGTAAGCTCCTTCTCGGATATACACACATAAGCACACACACACAGGCAAGTTTTAACTTTTTACTAAAATATTAACAAGGACAGATGAGAGTGAAGCCCGAGGCTTCCCTTGCGCGTAGACGAAAGTGATTGCAAGTAAGGGGTCAATTACATACCCAGGGGAAGAAAGCGTTTAAGATAGGGTTTCTCACGTCCTCCGGGAGCCTGGGGGGTGGGTTGAGGCTTGTTGCGGCACCAGTGGCAGGTACAGCGTAGGTGCGGCATGCCGGAGGCAGGGACAGCAGGGGTAGGAGCAGCACGGCCAGTGGCGAGCACAGCAGGGGGCGGCGACGCCGCAGCAGACTGCTGTCTTCTTCCTTCTGGCACCTCGGGCTGATAGCCGACCTATCGTTTGCCCGGACACACAGGGGACAGCTCTTTTTGGCCTTTTTCTTCTTCTTTCCTGATGATCTCAGGAACACTGGAGAGGCGAGGAGCCCGACGATCTTAGGAACACTGGAGAGGCGAGGAGCTCGACGATCTCAGGAACACTGGAGAGGCAAGGAGCGCGACTAGCCGTTTTTCCTCTCTGAACACCGAGTCTGGTGGCAGAGTCACACCCTGTTGTGCCTCAGCCCTGCACTGTTTTTCAGCTGGGCTCCTTTTTATTTGGTCTCCTGTTCCTCTTTGTTTTGTCTCCTTCCCGGCGCCTTTGTGCAGCACCTGATGAAGTTCCAAACGCAGCCTCTACTCCTCAGTATTGCCATCATTTTTGTTATGTCTCTGTCACAGCTAATCTAAGTGGGAGACATAATTTTTGTGGAGGTCGGTTCTCCACACCCTTTTTGTTATATGTCTATTACAGACAATTTAAGTGAGAGACATATCTTTTGTGGAGACCAGTTCTCCACAGGGGGCTGAAAACCCTGGGCGTAGCTGGTCTGACTATTAAAGGCTGAGGCAAAGGCGGTATTAAGTATCTCAGCCTTTTTGTCATCCTGCATATCCTCATCCTTCCCCATAAATGCTATGAAAGGAGCAGCCTTTGTAATATTCTGGAAAGCTCATTAAATCTTATTGATATTGAACCAACAGGTAGGAAATTCCTGGGACTGCACAGAGAACATCCTTCCCTAAACACTTGCACAAGCCACCATTGTGCAATCTATCACAGAGGAAAAAATAACTCTGGACACATACAAAGTACCTTTAAGCAAACACACGAAGTAGCTGTAGGCAGAAGACATGCGTGTAACACACAAGCTGGTGTTGCTTGTATTCTGCCTTTTCTTGTTAAGGAAACAGCTTTTCTTCCTTTGATCATTTTTTAAACATAGCTTCAGTGTTATTCTTTAAACAGACTGATTCTCTATTATAAACACATCTATAAGGAATCATTTAGTGTTCATTAGTATTTCTGCAATCTATTAAATTACATGCTAACTACTCATCAATGCATTTTAAATTTCCATCAAATAATGGTGAAAAAGAAGTCTTGGGCTCAGAAAAGCAATCACAGATCTTCCTGTAACAGAAGCACCTAAATAATATGATGAAAATTCTGGTGATGTTTTAACATCTTCATCTTAGCGGGCCACAGATTCTTTCACCTATCAGGTACTAATAACTTCCAGATTCAAGATACTCAGAATTTCTGAATAGTTCTTGAACAATATTTGGTTCAGTATGAATCTGTCTTAAAATATGAATCCATCATTCCTGCTATTTGCCTCCACTTCCTCCTTACAATAATTATTTTTATGTCTGGATCTTTTTAAAGCTTTCAGCACTAACTCAATGCAATAAGAACAGAATCAGGATGTAATTTTTTATTATTTTTCAGTATGCAGCATAAAAGCCTGTATCTTTATTGACAAGAGAGATGTATCTTTAACTAAGATAATAAAGTGTGAAGTAAGAATTTTCAAAAGAGAAACAGAATACGGATGTGGTGTTACAAGGAGCTTTTGGTTTTTCTGGTTGATGCTCACTCTTCACAAGCAGCTGCAACATTATTTTAAGTTGCATAGTGGTTTCATCTATATTACTAATAATATCACATCATTATTTAGTTAATGTAACTAACTGAATACACACATCTTATTCAGATGTCAATCTTAATCTAATTCATGACTTTTTTTCCCCTGTGCTTGGCCTATTACAGACAACATTCATTTCTGATCAATGTAACACATAAAAAAAGGAAAAATCCATGTGGAGATATTCACCTGGTGTGATCTTCCTTCCATTCCATGTCTCATAAAAGTTACAACTAGTAAAGAACCGCCCAGACGACAGAGAAATGTACATGCTTTGAGAGTTCAGATGTGTGGTGTGTTGCAGGAATTACACAGGAGTAAGTCAAATTCTAACAAAATCTCAAATGTTTTCAGGATCTAATAAAAGGCTTTTTTTTTTTTTAATTCTGCATTGCAAGTCAGATAACTTTTCATATTACCATTTTTTAAAGGACTCTGATTAAGCACAATGTCTGCTTTGATTGACAACTTAAAAAAGATTGCAGGCTTCGATGAGTAAAACGTAGGAGATGCTGAATTCACTTCTTTCAAAAACAGGAGTCAAACTGTGTCACACTGAAGTGGATATACATAGCTACTTTCACTGAATTTTTAGAGGACGTAAAGCAAATTAAAACAGAAGGATTATCTGAGGGGAGGAAGGGTAACACTTGCTCTGGATTGAAGTTTAAGAACTGAAACACTTCTGAATTACACAAAAGCATATCTTACTGAATATTTTTCTTTCTACAGTTAAATAGGCAGTGCTGTAAATAAGTCTTGCGGTACACAAATTGTTCTTAAACATAGCACTATGAAGATTCTTCAGGTGTCTCTTTTGCATTCACATGTCTACTGGAGAAATACAGAAAAGTTACAACACTTGGAGTTTTGTTTCAACAAAATTCAGATGGTCTTTTGCTTGTTTATTTAAGAGTTTCCTATTTTCTTTCCTACATTCACTTCACTTGCTCTCTCCCCCCACCCTGGGTGAATGGTTTGGACTAGGTGATCTTAGAGGTCTTTTCTAACTGAGAGGATTCTGTGAAAAAAGAAGGATAAAAACCCCAGACTGACCATTGTGTCTTAGCGTGGTTGAGATTTGTTTCTCACAGTCGCATGTGCAATTTCAAGGTTTGGCTCTGTCAACCTTTTTGACAGACCCGCGCGTAATGTTTGTAGCCGTAAGTCCGCATTTAGTTGCAAAGAAACGACCCCCGGCCAGGCAGTGAGGTGTGCGACCCAGCCTCTAGGCTCTGCCGCCGCAGGGGCGCTGGAAGGGATGAAGCTCGTGCCATCGGCGACACCTGCTGCCCGCTTCTGACTACGAGGGAAAGCAGAGGGGAAATTCGGGTCATAGGCTAGGTGAGATGTCAGCTTCCTTAAGGGCGTCTTTTAGCAGCCGTACTTTCATTCGTGGACTTAGGGTCTCCAAATCCACCTCTAAGTATGAAATTATAGATTTCCTTTTTCTCAGTGATTTTGCTGGGTTATGGAGGAGTTTCTTTTTAGTTTTTTTTTTTTTGTCACCTTCAACTTGAAAAAGTAGATGAAGTCTAAATTAGGGGCTGAATTATACTGTCTAAAGGTATACTTTGTCCAGAGGATTGGACTTTTTTAGAACAGAGTATAGTTGCCATATAAAACAATGTCTATTATTCCGGTTTGCTCTACAGTTCCAATTTCGTGACATGTCTGTTGCATTTCACCTCAAATATAAATAATTTATGATTGAGGAAAAGGATTCAGTTCTTAGACATTTGTACATAAGGCAACATCCCTGATTTTGCTAAAATACTAAAGAAAACTAGGGACAAAATGCATGCTATGATGGACCGGGACAAAAATATAATTCTGTATTACTATATTTCATTTGAGAATTATGACAATGATGACAACTTTGAGTATATAAAACAAACAAAGCATGTTAGCCAAAGATTTAGAGGGTTCTGAGTGGGCAGAGGTGCAGAGCTGGCAGCAGGAGTGGCTCAACTATTAGAACAGAGAAGGCAGTTCAAGAGATCTATCAGTCCAAAAACATCCACAGAAGACAATGCAACATTCTGTTGTCAGCAGAGCAACACAACTTTTAGAGCTTGACAAGGGAAACAATAATTTTTTGTCACATTTAGTTCACTTTGAGACAGAAGAAATCACCAGCCATGGCGAAGAGCAGTATTGACTATCAAAACCCAAAGATGTTCTAATCTACGCTGGGACATCAGCAATGCATAGTTAAAATCAAAGCAAATCAGCAACACAAAACTCAATGAAACAAAGCTCCACGCTGACTAGAGAAGACTACTATGCATCTGCACAGGACCTTGAGCACAGCTCAGGCATGTCAGAAGTGGGATATTGGTCTAATAAGCCCCAGATCATATGTTTGTACACACATACTGTAAAAAATGGGAATTCTGGATATTGTCCTCTCCAAACACACTGAAATGCAGACACGACCCGCATTTCCTTTTCAGGAGGAGTTCAAATCTTGCCACTTGGTAATTCCCTTTTATGACCATCTTAAAAGGAGAGAATACACTCCCTTGAGGAGTTACTATGAACCTATGAAAGGACTTTATGCTACAAACAATTTAGAATGTCTGTGTAGTGAGTTAAAATCCCTAGATAATCCATTGAATCTGACCAAAAAAAACAATGTCAAAAAATAAGAGAAAAGGTGTTGAAACAGCTCATGTTCCTGTACGAAATTGGAAGGAATCGCATGGCCCAGTTCGTTTTCCTTTTCAAAGGTATTGAGGAATGGTTTTATTTAATTGTGGGGATTATTTTATTAATTTTTATAATACCTTGTATAATTTCCTTATATAATCTTATGGGTAATAGAAGAATGGTAAGAACAGTAAGAGAAGAAACAAAATCAGATGTACCAACAGCTATGGTAGATACAATCATTGAAACACAGATGTGATAAGTTGATTAAAGTTCGCAAGGTCAGAAGTTCAAAGTTGATATGGTACTTGAAATGTTCATTAATACAAAATAATATATGATACTTTGAGTAAAGTTTTGCTATAATGTTGTGATTCCATTAGCAGGAGAAACCCAGGATGTCACCACAGAAGTCGTTCTTGGATGAGAGCCACGGGGTGAGTTGTGAGGGACCAGCCCCTCACGATCAGAAAATGTCTCTCATCCAAAACTGACTGATACAACAGAGAGACATAATGGCTGCCATTAAGACTGACTGTGTATGCTAAAGGACAAAACGGCTGCCTAGAACTGTCAGCAAGGCTCAAGGACATTTAAAAGGATATTGCCAGAGAACCTGCCACACAGAACTGTGGCAGATACTAAATTTTCCAAAACAACATTACAACAACATTACAAGGTGATGGGATGAAGAACAGGGATTGGACACTAAAAGACCAAAGGACACTGGTGATTGGTCAAAATGGACTAATCACAATGCAGATCCAAAAAGGACCTATCCCGGACTGTGGTTCACTCATTCAGGAAGTGTAAAGCAGGGTCTGTTAGCTTGCTTGTGGGGGCTGGTGTTTGTTCATCAAAGGTGGTTGTTGTGGAGGAGCTGAAGGAGCCAAGGAGCTGCTACTGGAGGGGAAAAGGAAGAAGAGAAGAAGCAAGAGCTGAATCTCACTTCTCTCTGGAGTAATACCCCGAGAGACTAAAAGAGCTGAAATCACTGGTTCTCCATTGAGCCTCGACAATCAGTAGTTAGGCTGCCAGTATGAGGAGCCAGAGAATGAAGATGAGCTCTGCATCCGTGCCACACCTGTCACCATGCTGTGTCTGTCACAGAAATATCCTTGCTGTTATCCAGTGCCTGTCACCACTGCCAAGGAACTCACCCCGTCCACTGTGGAAACATGAGAATAACCTCACCAGTCAAGCTCCCAATCTCTATCTCTGTGGCATTTCACCCCAGGTGAATGTAGTAGGCCCTCACAGGCATGCACCGCGTCTACCTGCACGGGATCACCTTGAGGCCCTAAGTCACTATCTATCATAGACATTCCTTTTTGTCTCCTGCCGAATCATGTTGCACCCAGTTGAACACCTCATATTTGCATTCTTTCCCTGTTATAGATAGTACTGTCCCATTCACCTTCCCCAGTCTGAGAAAGTACAGTAAAGGATTTGTGTTTCTAAAGTGCAAACGTGTGTGTGTGTATCGGACGTGCATTCCATTGGGGGGGCTTACGACCATGTAACACCTGGTGGAAGGTAGCTGGTCCCAAGTCAGGGATGGGCCCACCATTTAAAATACAATTTAGACCAAAAGCAGTCTTACTGGTGTCAGAAGTACCTGAAACAAACAACAAAGGAGGCTTTTCAACCCAGGCTGGGCTCGAACCCTCACAAGGCAGTCAAATATTAAATTAATCTCATCAATATAGAGATGATACAGGTTATAAAACCAAGTGTGTTTGTGTTTAGATATGACCAGGGGGTCATCCTTGCACTTAGATATCTCCATGAATGGCAGTACAGCTCAACTAGATGGTGAGATGTTGTCATTGAGAAGTGGTTAACATTAACCTTAAATCATGTTTCAAGAAAGATACCATTATTATTAAAAGCTAAAGAGTGATACTTACAAAATTCACACTTCTTAATTTGTTTCCATGATTGATTCTCTTCCTTTTGAGAGTAATTTTATCTGTATGTTTTAATGTCAGGTTTATTTTAAACACACATTAATGTGGTTTAGCTTGTAGTTTTCAACAAGCAGAACAATTTTATTTTCTCAGTTCAAAGTTTTTCTGACAGAAAAAGAAAGGGATGAGTGCAGAAAGGGAGAGAACTATGTTTCATTCCAGCTATTAGCAAGTGCACCACCCAGTTTGTTCGTTTATTCAGGCACTACCTGTAGAGATGAATAGAGATTCACTTGTCATTTCAAATTCAAAACAATAAGATGTATCAGAAGGTTGACATAAATCCAGCGGAAGGATGTAGAAGGCTGTAGAGGGAATTGTTTGTTTATTTACTTATTAATACAGCATCAGCATCTATCATAGCAATAATCAACCTATAATCCAATAGGGACCATGCACCCATGTTAATGCCTTTCCTTTGGGCATAGATTAAAATTAATTTTGAATCACCATTTTAATGGTCTAGAATGCAATTTTCAAACTGAACCACCTGGAAAGATGTTGTAACATCTCATTCATAAATTTACTAATTTTAAAGCTTAAGAGCAAATGTTGTCCTCCTACTACTGGCAATTTAATTGAATATACAATTGCATTTTATAGTTAAAAATAAAATTACAAAATTGAGTTGTTGCCTCCAAATAGATTATTAGCCTTCAGAAATACTAGCTACATTTGAAAACTGTAAATAGATATTCCCTTTGACCCTCTTAGATTTACTTAATAAACTCAGATCAACAGTAGTACAGTTAAAAAATTGTATTAACAGACACACAGGGTGCAATGGTGTCGCAAACAAAATGGTGTCACAAATGGGAATAGATTTAAAAGTAAAGTTTCCCAAACGTTTGAGCTCTATAAATGAACTCAAATGCCACATACTGGCAAAGCTGACAGCAAGGGAGTGTTTTGTTTGTATGAATGACATCATCATCCTATCATATCACACAGAGTATCTCAGAAGAAAATTCACCAATTCTTCAGGCAGTATTCTCCAAAGTGAAAAGTACTAGATTTCTTTTTCACTCAACATCAGCCAAACTCCATATTTAACACAGCACCTCTCAGCAAGGGAGTGGGGTGTGAAGGAGAGCAAAAACGAAACCCACTTTATAGTCATGACAACAGTTTTGAAGATATAACTAATTGTACTGAGCTCTCATGTTTAAGTACCATACAACTAAATAACTATGGAAAGTCTATAAATAAAAACACTGGGGATATGCACTCACGAATTTCTCCACTCAGATTACAGATGCACCATGCATAATTTCTACAGAGCAATTTCCATGATCTGCTTTTTACAGGCTCCTGTTAGGATTTTACAGATGTGAATCTTGGCTGTGGTGGTTTAAAACATAATCTCTAGCAGTTTATACTAGATTTCTGCTAGGTCTTACACTTCCATAAGGCAAAAAGCACAAATGTCTGCCTGAACTTCAATCCCAATTCATAGTTCAGAAATGGCACTAAAACCTGTCAATGTTGCCCTCAAATGTATGTATGTTGACACATACTGGAGAGTACTAGCTATATAATCCTGAAGATCAGCCAGCTGTAGTCAAGTGGTCTCTCATTTCTATGGACAGAATTGCTTTCTTTACATGTTGCAATCAGAATTATAAACAATCACAAGGAGTTCCATGAACAGTTCCCCCCAAGTTTTAACATGCTTTGCCACATAGGTCCTTTAAATTTTCCTCCTTAACCTACTAATGAGACTTCAGCCATTCTCGAAAACAAAACAAAACAAAAACCCCAGACATTAAAAGCAAATTATGTCACAGTCTAGATAAAGGTGAAGGAATCAAGTTTACTTGTCAGGAAAGGGAAATTGCTTTCACTAATCATACACAAAGAATAAGCTTTACTCTTTCTACTTCTTGAAAGTTACACAAACTTTAATTAATTAACATATTTATTGTAGAATTAAAAAATCTTAGCAATTCTAAAGAAGTCTCTGATATTACTGTTTGGGGTCCAGGTGTTTAAAAGAAGAATCGCACCCAGCCTCTGAAGAGTTAGAAACAGTCTTGAAAAGGCCTGTACTGTTACTTTAGGTTCATTTCTGACGTGTATTCTGATGTTCACTTCAGCTACAAAGACCAGGACAGCTTTGAACAGGTGCGAGCACGAGATGGTTTGTGTAGACATACAAAGAAGGAGGAGGTATGTTAGTAACAAGGTAACACCCGTGAAATTGCCATGTCAAAATTGGCTGTTTCTCCTTCATTAAGCTATCATTAGGTGCATGCATAAATGTTCCCAGTATCTCAGTTATATAATCTGCACCAAGGATCTCCTCTGCTCTACTTCAGCATGTGGTCAAGCCATGGTCTCAAGCCATCTACTTGAAGGCTGTCCAATATGAGAAAAAGACAACAGAGACTCTCATGGACAGGCTATTTTGAAACCTTTAGTTTGGGTTTAAGACATTCTTGTAGCTTTCTTTTAGATAAACCATGTCTCAATGTTTCAGAAGTTTCATAACAGTTCATTTCATTCAGGAACAGAAAGCACAGAGTGGACAATTCACATCAAGCTTGAAACTGTGAGAAGTTTTATTGCTTTAGCCATCCATGTATCCTAATAAAAGAAGAAAAACAATAATAATTTTTTAAAAAAGGTAATTTTGTCTTAAGTCCAGTTTTCTTTCCAAGTTAGCATCCTTCAGAGACAAAAGATTTTTGTAAGATGGGATCTCAGGGTCTTTAAGGTTGTTTTGCTTTCTCATCAGAAAAATACATAAGAATAATGAATTAGTTTTTTCGCCATAAACTGAGAAAAACAGTAAGACTGCCCTAAAAAGAAACATGACACATATGATTTTGCTCTTTGTGAGATGCAACTAAACAAAGCAAGATTTAGATTTCTCAGTCTTCTTTCAGGATCACCTGGCATTTTTCACTTTTGTCTCTACTACCCACATTGCTGCTAAGCCTGACTTCCCAGGGAGAAACTTTTCACTAAAGGAAAAGGTATAGGCAAGAAAAAACAAACAAACAAACAAACAAACAAAAACCAAACTTGTAAAGACTATTTTGCTGAGCAAAACTAAATGTCGTCCTTTTAAGATGCCACAGATGACATTATTCTGACATACTCTCCAGAATAAAAGTTAAAGAGATACATGTATACAAAAGAAACCCAGACAAAGAAATTATCATTTGGGAGGGCTTGGAAAGTTCAGTACTCTTGTGTTTAATACTCTGGATTTACATTACAACCCTAAAATTCAAATTCTGTCACTGTTCTCTTTAGAGAAGATAACTTTGGAGCATTTTCTAACTGTAATGAAGAACTATCCATGTATACAATCCGATTTTTATCTTGATCTGAAAATTCCATCCTGGTTCATATGCTCTTCTGAATATATCCTTTAGCATTACAAGATCAACCACTTCCTAAGGTATTTGATCCCTGATTTATGATTTTACTTCTTAAAGCATTAAAGCAAGTAAAAGCAGGATGAAGATGGTGTTTCTATTGGCCATGCATTGCTGTGTATTATCTACAACATAAAACAGTTTGAAAACAAGATGTATGTAAACTAAGGTGGTGGTATACATGCCGTGTTACATTCTTCTTTGCATGTTTTTGTGATCTGGATTTCAAGTTTTCGTGTCTCCTATGCTACTGTACCAGGATTTGCTTGTACACTAGCTGTGGTATTCCCTTACTGCAGTTAGTTGTTTGATTGGTGTTATGGTCAAGTGGGTTTTTTTTTTATTTTTTCCTCACGACTGATTCACAGAACAATGACATTTTGGCAGTGCATATAGAAACACAGAATCACAGAGTATCTTAAATTAGAAGGTACTCATAAAGATCACCAAGTCCAACTCCCTGCTCCCTGCAGGACTACCTAGAACTAAACCATCTATATACAGTCTTCCTCTTCTCCTCTGAAGGATGAGGAGAAAACAGCAGCTCGTTTCCACAATAGCACGGAGGCATAGAAACCTACTTAACCAGATCAAATCAAATAATCAGTAACTGCTGAGTGACAAACCCAATTACTCCTCCTTTACCTTTGAAGAAGTTACTTGATAGCCTGGGTTTTTTTGCTTTGGCCAAGCATCTAAGATAATATCTCTATCTCCAGAATGTTTGAAGTATGTGATGTGAAAACAGGCACTCAACAAATGAAAAATAAAGAAGAAGAAATCTTGTCACACTGAGGATATTAAGAAGATCATTAATGTGTCATGCAGAAATCTATTCAATAGGACCAGAGATAGCATAATACCAGCATTTCCCCAACCTTTATGAAGCAGATTGCTTCAGTATTATATTGTCAGCCTTATTTTAAGTGCTGGTTCTTTAGGTTGCATTTACAAAATACTGGTAATACTGTAAAATCATTTAGATATTTATTTACAAACTCCTGCTGAATAAAAAGCATTTGTTCAGAAGAGCATACATACAGTTTAAAAGTTCTCTTCTCGATGCTTATCAGCTACAGGCAACTTGCTAAAGAATTATCTGCAGCCTGAAAATCTATATCTCAGAAACTTTTGATGACTACATACCATCAGAGTTCTTCCCAGCCCTTTCAGATAGTAGATTTTATTTTATCCTAACAGTATCACTGCAAACATAGGGAAATTATGTGATTTACAGATGGGAAATTGAACAGAATGATTAAGGGACACATTATTCAGGAGACTCCAAATGAAGCAGCATGATTCTTTCAGTTTTCATGACCATAAACAACAACCTAGACATAATGCCTACCTACACCTACTGCCTGCCTATATCTATTTGGACCAGAGGTATTACTCTCCCTGATTTCTAAGTCCTCAGAAGCACCTTCTCCTCAGATAGAGCTGAGTGAGGCAAATACTACAAGAAACAGTGGGGAACATATTCCACTTCTTCTTTGTTTCCTTGTCTTCTGTTTTTGCAGCTGTATGGTACCACCACTTAAGTTGTATTCTCTGTAAAACAGTCTAACTGACCAATGTGCTAGACAATTAATTCACTAAAAGAATGCGTAATATCCTGCCATTTTGGTGAGTTAGGTCAGCTTGGTGAAGAGTCAGTAACAACAGTGGCCTGCCAGACCCATCCCACAGGGAGGTCTGCTGCCTTCCTAGGGCCTGGGTTAGTGCTGTCACCAAGAAACTCTCAGGCCTGGTGTGGCCCTCTGACTACTACTCACTAGTGGTCATGCAGGTGGGCACTGATGAGGTTGCCAAGGCAAGTCCTAGAGCAATGAAAAGGGATTTCAGAGAACTGGGCTGAATGCTTGCAGGATCAGGAGCATACGTTGATTTCCTCAGCTCCTTAAGTGGCACCACTTAGGTGAAAGGATTAGGAAAACACAGATGATTGATAAATGACTGAGAGGCTAGTGCCATCAGATGGGTTTTTTGATCATGGAGATGTTTACATGGCACCAGGTCTGCTAGCAAAAACTGGTGCAGAACTATCAACAAGGGGGAAAAGTATTCTTGGCCAGGAGCTAGAGGCCTCATTGAGAGGGCTTTAAACTAGGTTTGAAGGGGGTAGGGGATAAAACCAGGCCCACTATAAATGAGCCTGGGGGCAACAA
This sequence comes from Hemiprocne comata, assembly GCA_020745705.1. Lineage (NCBI taxonomy): Eukaryota > Metazoa > Chordata > Aves > Apodiformes > Apodidae > Hemiprocne > Hemiprocne comata. The sequence goes on along the minus strand of CM036616.1, from coordinate 85,113,961 downwards.
GGGGACAAAAGTTACCAGGGCTCATCCAGAGAGCTTTAAACCAGATTTGAAGGGGGATGGGGATACAACTGGATTTGCTGGAGAGGAGCCTGGGTGTTGTGGCTCAGCACTTGTGGGGCAGCATGCGAGTATTTTTCCCTCTCTGAAATGCTGATGCACTAATGCATGCAGCATGGGGAATAAACAGGGAGAACTAGAGATGTGTGTGCAGTCACACGGCTATGATCTCACTGCGATCGCTGAGACATGGTGGGATAGCTCACATGATTGCAACTTTGTCATGGGTGGTTATGTCCATTTTAGGAAAGACAGGCCAGCAAGGCGAGGTGGTGGAATTGCTCTTTATGTGCGAGAGCAACTGGAGTGTATTGAGCTCTCCCTGGGGACAGATGAAAAGCGGGTTGACAGCCTATGGGTAAAGACTAAGGGGCAGGCTAATACGAGGGACACGGTTGTGGGTGTTTATTGTAGGCCACCGGATCAGGACAGGGATGTTGATGAGACCTTCTGCAGACAGGTGAGAGTCACCTCACAATCACAGGCCTTGATTCTCATAGGGGACTTCCAATCACCCTGATACCTGCTGGGAAGACAACACAGCCAGGCAGGTACAGTCCTGGAGGTTCCTCCAGTGCACTGATGTTAACTTTTTGACTCAGGTGGTGGAGAAACCAACAAGGAGAGGTGTACTACTAGACCTAGTATTGACAAACAAAAAGGGACTGGTAGAAGACATTAAGGTTGGGCGCAGCCTTGGTTGTAGTGACCATGAGATGGTAGAGTTCAGAATCGTGTGCAGTAGGTACTAAGCATCTAGCAGGGTCAAAACCCTGGATTTCAGAAGAGCTAACTTTGGACTTTTCTAGGAACTGCTTGGGCAAATCCAAGGGGATTAGGGTACTGGAAGGAAAGGGAGCCCAAGAGAGTTGGTTGATATTCAAGCACCACCTCATCCAAGCTCAAGATCGAAGTGCCCCAAAGGGTAAGAAATCAAGTAAGAGAGCCAGGAGACCTGCATGGTTGAGCAGGGAACTACTGAACAAATTTAAGTGGCAGAAAGAAGTTTATAGATCATGGAAGAAGGGTTTGACCATTTGGGAAGAATGTAAGAATGTAGTCAGAGGGTGTAGGGATGCAGCAAGGAAAGCTAAGGCCTCCTTAGAATTAAAACTGGCAAGGGAAGTAAAGGACAACAAGAAAGGCTCCTTCAAGTACCTTGGAGGTAAAAGGAAGACCAGAGGAAATGTGGGCCCACTGCTGAATGAAGCGGGTGGTCTGGTGATGGAGGATATGGAGAAGGTGAAGTTATTTAATGCCTTCTTTGCCTCTGCTAAGGCTGACCGTCAGGATCCCCAAACCTTCCAGACCACAGAAGAAGTCAGGAGTGAGGGAGACATTACCTTGATTGAAGAAGATTGGGTTAAAGATCAATTAAGAAAACTGGACATCTACAAATCCATGGGCCCCGATGGGATGCACCCATGTGTGCTGAGGGAGCTGGCAGAATTCATCTCTAGACCACTTTCCATCATCTTTGAAAAGTTCTGGAAAATGGAAGAGGTACCTAAGGATTGAAGGATAGCTAACATCACTCCAGTCTTCAAGAAGGGCAAGAAACAGGACCTGGGTAACTATAGATCAGTCAGCCTCACCTCCATCCCTGCAAAGATGATGGAGCAGCTCATTCTGGGGGTCATCTCTAAGCACATAGGATAAAAGAAGGTTATAAGAAGTAGCTAGCATGGATTCACCAAGGGGAAATCATGTCTGACTAATCTGATAGCCTTCTATAATGGTGTGATAGAATGGATAGATGCAGGGAGAACAGTGGATGTTGTCTTCCTTGACTTTAGTGAGGCTTTTGATACTGTTCCCCATAACATCCTTGTGGATAAGCTCAGGAAGTGTGAGGTAGAAGAGCAGAAAGCGAGGTGGATGGAGAACTGGGTAAACAATAGAACCCAGAGGCTTGTGATCAATTGTGCAGAGTTCAGTTGGAGAGCTGTGACTAATGGTGTTCCCCAGGCATCAGTACTGGGCCCAGTCTTATTCAACATCTTCATCAATGACCTGGATAAGGGAATGGAGTGTATCCTCAGCAGGTTTCCTGAAGATACAAAGCTGGGAGGATACACCTGAAGTTTGTGTGGCCATTCAGTGAGATCTAAACAGACTGGAGAGCTGGGCAAAGGGGAACATAATGAGGTTCAACAAGAATAAGTGTGGAGTCCTGCACCTGGGGAGAAAAAACACCATGCACTAATAGAGATTAGGGGTTGATCTGCTAGAAAGCAGCTCCATGGAGAAGGACCTTGTGGTTCTGGTGAATAACAAGTTATCCATGAGACAGCAATGTGCCCTTGTGGCCAAGAGAGCCAATAGTATCCTGGGATGTATTAAGAACAGTGTGGCCAGCAGGTCAAGGGAGGTTCTCTTCCCCCTCTCCTCTGCCCTAATAAGACCACATCTGGAGTATTGTGTCCAGTTCTGGGCTCCCCAGTTCAAGAGGGACAGGGATATCCTGGAAAGAGTCCAACTAAGGGCTACAAGGATTATTAAGGGACTGGAATGTCTGTCATACCAGGAAAGGCTAAGAGACCTGGGGCTGTTTAATCCTGAGAAGAGAAGACTGAGATGGGACCTTATTAATGTCTATAAATACCTGAAGGGTGGATGTCAAGAATGAGTCAGTCTCTTTTCAGTGGTGCCGTGTGATAGGACAAGAGGAAACAGCACCAAGTTGCAACACAGGAAGTTTCACCTCAACATGACGAAAAACTTCTTTACTGTAAGGTTAACAGAGCACTGGAACAGGCTGCCCAGAGAGGTTGTGGAGTCTCCTTCTCTGAAGACTTTCAAGACCTGTCTGGACATGTTCCTGTGTGATCTGCTGTAGGTGTTCCTGTTGCAGCAGGGGGGTTGGACTCAGTGATGTTCAGAGGTCCCTTCCAAAACCTATCATTCTATGATTCTATTTGCAGTAGAGATTCTCAAAATTTCGGTCCCAAGATTGCTAGGCAGTGAAACTGATTGTTGTATACACTGTATTTTAGCTTTTGGAGCAGGGACCAATACTGGAACTTCACCTCAGAACAGTGGTGAGAACAATTTCTTTGAAACAGCAAGTAGGTATTTCACTCTGACAGAGCTGCTGTTGACTATTCTGCTGTGTATCCCATTAGCGTAACTCCTGATCAAACCAGGAGCAAGCTTCCTTTTTGAAATAATAACTGTCTAAGAATGGTTGTATTTTCCTTTTAAGGGAATTTATATTCACAGCTGAGAAGCTACAGAACAAATCTAGGATAACTAGTAATCTCACTTTAATATCTAAGGTAGTTTTTCAAAATACAATCTAACTAAGCTTTTTAAAGTATTAACCTAAGGAGAGAAAAACTATCAAAGAAATATTAGACCACAGCTGGAGATTGTCCAGGAAGAAACTAGTGTGAAGACAGGCTCTGAGTGGGGAAATCAAGGATCATTCACACTTTCCAGATATAAGGAAATCTTGAAAACAACATGTTCTTGTCTTCTAACCAAAAAGGAAATCACCACGCTGTTTTCCAGGGGAAAAGCTACATCCCCACATCAAAATATCTTTTTGATGCTTCCTACTAGAGTGTTCATTTTGTTTTGTTTTGTTTTAGTAAATTTATTTTTTTTTACCTAATTTTTTCTCTCTCATCCACTCTTGTTGCCTAGGAGGGGAAAAAATGCAAGAGAGTAGGGAAAGTAATTACTCTTCACCATTCTTTGCATAGAAGAACTGCACTTGAAAGCAATTTAGAGATCTAATAACACTCTATGCATACAGAAAATAGGAACTAAGCAGTAAAGATGTTAAGACTGTCTAATAAGTTGCATCAAAATAATAGAGTTATGCATATAGTTTGAAAACATCACTTGGTGGTAAATATGTAATTGTACTGGCTTTGGCTGGGATAGAGTTAAATTTCTTGAGAGCAGCCTCTGTGGTGTTGTAGTCTGCATTTGTGACCAAAACAGCATCCATAACACATCAGTGTTTGGGCTATTGTTGAACAGTACTTGCACAGAGTCAAGGCCCACTCTGTTTCTCACTCTGCCACACCAGGAACTAAGCCAGGGGTAAGCAAGAGCCTGGGAGGAAACATAGCCAGGACAGCTGACCTAAACTGCCCAAATGGAAATTCTATGTCATATAGTGACATGCTCAACAGTAAAAACTGGATGTGCAGTCTTTCCAAAGTAGCCAATGCTCAGAGACAAGCTGGACTTTGATGGGCTTTTCATCACTTGTTCTTTTTTCACTTACTGAAACATCGTTAACTCAACTCATAACTTCTTGCTTTTACTGTTCCAATTATGTACCCCATCCCACTGGAGGGAAAGAGGAGAGATAGGCAGGAGAGTGAGTAGCTGACTGGGTACTTAGTTGCTGGCTGGTGTCAACACATCTTAGGTAAAGTATATAGTTGTTATCTCTTTGTGTATGATTTTTTTATGTGTTATATGCTTGACAAGAAATTAATTCAACCAGTAAGAAGCAGTTTAACCAGCTTCATTATTCACTCCACAGACCATCTTGCAGAGTTTCCATTACATTTGAGACACTAAATACTTAAACATTACTAATATCAGGAATAATTACTAGATTTGACATGAAATTATCACGACATGTGAAACAAACATTTTTTTCTCCTGTTTGTAGGCATTGTTACTGTTATAAATCAGACCAATTTTATTCATAAACTGACTAATAATAATCAAATTTAAAAATAGGAATAGCCAATAATAGAGAAACATTTGCACATGTATGGTGCTTCCCCTCCAAACTAATTCCAGAACATTTGGTAATAAATGAAAACATAATAATAATGTATTTGTATGATCACAAATAGCATCGCTAACTGTGGCAACAGACTTTTGCATACATTCCATGTCCACCCAAGCACAACTGTATAGTGGAAAACAATCAGAAGAAAGAATGGTATGATCATCAAAATGGAGGTTAGTGAAGGTAAACTATGTGTAGCCACTAGAGGAAATCCCTTTTCGAGCAATAATGAAGCAGAAAGAGCAAAGGAGAAAACTGTGTAATTTCCAGTTAATGAAGTGAGTTAAATACTCCTTCAGAGTCAAACTTTGACAGCTATAAATAATAAGCCATACAGAAACCCTTCTACCTTAGAGATTCTAAAATAAGACCAGTAAGGAACCATTTTGAGAATCAAATCTGAAATTTTGTGCCACACAGTCCAAAACTCTGTAACCAATGCTTTCTGCATGTGTTGAACACAGGACACTTGGAAGTAAGGCACCTTGCAAATATATAGGCACTTCACCATCAGGAATCTTGATGTGATCCCCTTATACTATGTTGAGTTGCTGTCATAAAGCTACCCTATTTCTAGTCTGAATGTCTAATTTCAGCCTCCCCCCCCAATGGATTTCAAAATGCTTCTTTAACTCCAAGTGAATCTAAAGCTGGCTATTACCAGAAATCCTTTCTTTGAGTAGGCATTGACCATAATTAAGTTGCTTCTTAACCTTTTCTTTAAAAAGACTGGATAGGTGGCTATTTCTAAATATTCTTTCTAAACCCAGCTATCAGACTTCCAGTCAATGTAACTTCATTTTGCATCCTCACTTTGTATTATTCTCTTGCTAGGACACAAGCAGGAAACGTTTACCTCAAAAAACAGTCTCCTGTATAACAGCTGAAGAGTGGTGCATTCCTGTCTGCCAAAAACCTTTCTGACTGTTGCAGAGGACACTAGGCATATTTACAGTATGAGAGGACTGACATAAATCCACTGACTCAGGGAAGTCAGTCCCAAGAAATCAGTCAACACTGACACACTTCTGCTCTTGACTTTGTCTGTTGGCCACCTAATAAAATATCTACCTTCAAAATATCTTTCTGCATGACAAGCTGTCATAGCTAAAAACTTACCCAAACCACAATTAATGTCCTATTTAGTCCTCATCCACTTAGAACGATATAAATTAAGAACAATTTATTAAAGATGAAACTCCTGAAACTTCTAACCATTTTGTCCCTCTTCTAACAGATCAACATTACACAGCAACATTGTATTTTTTATTGAAAATATCAATACATGACATTTACAAGGATATCAGCAAATAACTTAGGCACAGCAAGATTTTTAATTATCCTGGACACATCATAAGAATGCAACAGGAGCAATCCCCTTTTGCCTTTCCGACATGGAACTACAGTCCATGTGAAATTCTGTGACCTCTCATAACAACCTTTCTGTCACTGATTGCCTTTATTAAAACTTCAAAAAGAAAGTACCTCAAAGTCTAGAATTCAGCATAAGTAGCTCTTTTTGTTAAAGCCTGCAAGGGGACAATTGTTTCAATTATTAGATTAACAGAGACTGCTGATCACTTCTAGGTTTTCAACCAATGCAGAAATGTTTCTTTACACACACTAAGTATGAGCCTACTTGATTAACAAATACCTTTAAAAAGTTATGTAGGGAATTTGCTGATGACTTATAAGAAAAAAGTTTTAAGGCAATTGAGCTGGTTTTGCCTTATGGAAGGCTCCAATTATCAATCCTAATTTTATTTTCAAGATCACATTCTTCCCATACTAAACTGTAATGAGATTTTGGGAAGCTTTTATATTTTTTAAGCATCATTTTCATTTGCAATTAAAAATACACCAGTTTCTGCACAGGCTGGTATTTAATAGAAGATTTTTAATACTGTGAAAGCCATTTGCTCTCACTGCAATCTCTCAGTAGAAGACCTTTTCTAATCAAATTTGCTCTAATTCCTCCTAACTTGGGGTGGGATAGGGCGTAGAGAAAGAGACTTTTACCAATAGCAATAGAATCGTATTAACTCAAATGGCAGGGAATAAACAAGTACATGCTCAAGAAGTAAAAATATATTATCATAGCAGGGAGGTGGGTGGTGGGTGCATATATTAAATGGATATGCAGTCGTTTCACGTCTTCTTGGAATAAAAAAAAATAATAAATTAATTAATAATTCAGAAACAAAACAAAACATTTTTCCCATATTTTATTCTAATAAAAAAATGTTAACAAATTCAGTACAGGTAAGGCAGCAGCAATTTTATAGGTGTTAGTTGCTGGTAAATGTGAAAATTCTTTTTGAGTCTGACCTTGATTTCCAACATTTCTTAGAACTGCACCTGCTTTAATCTAGGAATTTAAATATTACAAAACGACTTTGTTTCCTCAGGTAGATACAAAGAAGTTCCATGGTTTCATGATGTCTCAACACTTTTTGATAACTCCTCTGAGTTTATGCATGCCATGTTGTTTAGTCCTCCAGATCCACATTTACTACTTCACCTGTACTCATAGTTTTTTATTAAAAAAATGTACTTTATAAAAGCCTTTATCCTTCAGTTACAGCAACAAAAGAATTTTAAGATGAAATTTTGACTGAAATTGGAGTTATTTTAGAGATTTTATGAAATAACCTTGCTCTAAGATTTTCCCACCTGAGCTACCAGTATTGGATCCTATGTTTCACTGTAAGTAAGGCCTTTCATTATCATGGTTTTAAATTTATAGTGGAAAAAAAAACAGTGAGGTATCTGGTATGGTAGTAGAATAAGTGATGACTGCTTCTAACAAAATCCTTGAACTTTTGTTTCAGCGTGGGTTTATGTAACAAATGTTTCAAAACAGTACAAGGAAATTCCTCCTTCTACTGGACTTGGATGAAGGGATGCACTCTCAGTAAGTTTGCAGATGACTTGAAGCTGGGTGGAAGTGTCGATTTGCTTTAGGGCAGGGGGGCTTTCCAGAGGGATCTAGACAGGCTTGACTGCTGGGCCAAGGCCAATGGCATGAGTTTCAATAAGCTAGGCTGATTAGGGGTCTTGACAACTGGCCTTATGAGAAGAGGCTGAGGGAGCTGGGGCTGTTCAACCTGGAGAACAGGAGGCTGAGGGGAGACCTCATTGTCCTTTATGACTACCCGAAAGGAGGTTGTAGTGAGGCATGTGTTGGCCTCTTCTCCCTGGTGACCAGCGAGCGATAGGACAAGAGGAAATGGGGTCTTTTCCAACCTTGACGATTCTATGATTCTGTGATTCTACTGCAAAATGTAAAGAACATTAAACATACTAAGATTTTCCATAGATAACTAATAGTTAATTAATTTATAGTTTTAATGCCACCTGCATTTTAACAAATTATGCTCTTTCCTATCACCCATTTGCCCCATCTAAGCGTAATTGTTTAGAGCTCTTCATTCAATCAAGAGAGATCATGATGAAGGAGACAGTGTTAGTAAAATACTTACTCCAAAATAAATATGCAATGATGTCCTCAGTGATTAGGTATTTGCATTTTTTAACTTAATTTTTTTTTCAGTTAGTGATCAATCTGCCCATTTCTCTGTCCCTGTCTAGTATCTGCTTTACCTTACTAAGTACCAAAAAGATTAACAATGAAAAATGCAGGGTGATGGTCCTGGTTTTTAGTTTAGTTATCATTATTTCATGACAGTATTTCCCAATTATCTGCAGAGTTCATCCTTCTAGAAGACACTAAGATCTTTCAGTTTTTCAGTTAATTTAATAGTTATCCAAAACGATCTACAAAAAAACCCACAACAAACAACAAAATCATCAGCAGTTGTTTAGAATTAGTGGGCCTATATACTAGTTTACTGCATAGTAAGTATCTTCTATAGAATAGTAGCTGTGGGTTATTACAAGTAAATTATTACTACTTCAGGACTATAAAGATTAAAGGACTATAAAGATATATAATACTAACTGATATGTTAGAAGAATACTAAAGATTCAATAAAATAATTCTACTGGATTTGGCTGGGATTCTCACTGGTGTTTTTTCTGCTGCACACTGACAAACAGGACAAAATCAAGTTTCAGCAATACATATTTAAGAACATGTTAGGACATTATTTTTACCAGGTACTACATTTACTTTTAAAAAAAGCTCAAGTACCAGTAGTATCTTACATTGTAACTTATTAATGTTGAAAACACCTGATGTAAAACATTGCAAAAAAAGAACTTCAAGAAGTACGAAAGAGGGTTACTAATTTAAGAAAATTTACTCTATTAAAGAAATATGAGTTTTGATTTCAAATATTACTAATTTTTATTAATACAATGAATTCACAGAATCACAGAATCACAGAATTATCCTGGTTGGAAAAGACCTCGAAGATCATCAGGTCTAACCATAACCTAAATCCACCCACCATAACCTTTATCTACCCCTTCAATGCTTAAATCATGTCCCTAAGCACCACATCTACATTTCTTTTAAACACTTCCAGGGATGGTGACTCCACCACCTCCCTGGGCAGCCTGTTCCACTGTCCAACCACTCTTGCAGTAAAGAAATACTTTCTAATATCTAGCTTAAACATCCCCTGGTGCAACTTTATTCACACTTTGATGATTTATATATTAATAACAGCATCTCAGATTACATGCACACAGAAGTACTAGAATGCACTGAACACATACTTTTACACAAAAGCTACAAAATAATCAAGAATCTCTAAGTGAAGAAGTATTATTTTTAATTTACCAACAGCTTCCCAGAGCAGAACTGCTGCACAAGATTTTTTTTTAATGTTGGGTAATGTTAGCCACTATAATAATCCTGTTTTCTTCTTTTTTTCTTCTTCTTCTTTCTCCTTCTTCTAGGAGGATAGTGCAAACCACAGAACTCAGTATAATTTATAGTACAAACAAAGACACAATACAGGAACTAATCCATCTTGTTGGAGGCCATTTCAATTGCAAATGAAAGTTTGGGAACTCACTATCACATATTTAACTTAAAGCTCCCTTATAAGAACGAAATAAACAATTCCCTGAGATTTTAAATGATAGCACTGGTTCTCTTAACATGTCAGAGTATGACTATTCAATCTTTTAACACGATCCTCAAGGCCACAGAAGATACAATCTCTGCTTCCTATACAAAAATTATCTATTTCTTATACATGCCAGCTGAGAATTGAAGTCTCAAAAGTTTCAGTTTGCTCATTCTTTTATACCATCCTTCCTCAAATCTTTAACCATTCTAGGAATGCTGCACTATGCATTAGTTAGAAAATACAACCTTGCTAGTGTCCATGTCTCATTATCTCCCCATTTGGTGATTCTGACTCACAGTTCATAATTAAAAAGTTAAATCTTACAAGAAAACCTACCAGTTTAATGTCTAGGATCCCACACAACCAAAATACATGTGCAAATCCTACTTCTGAATCAGATATCAAAGAATTAAACTGATATTTTAAGTGTCAATCAAGGACCTAAACAAAGCATTTACTACCTTTTCTGATTATTCTTACCTCTCCCTTCCCTATTCAAACTTTCTTTTGCCCCTCCTCCAGCTGAATCCCTAGGTTACATTCTTCCAAAGGGAAGAAACTATATCATATTCTGGTTCATTTTTGATAAAAACATACTTACTAAATACAAAGGAGAACCCGTTTTAATCTCATCCTTTGCAAGCAATTTTCCACGATGCTCCTTTTTACATAACAGAATTACTTCAGAATGATAGAGACTTTAAAGATGTGAAAGAATTAATGTGCATTGAAGGGAGAAAGATACATCCATACTATAATCCAGGCTTCTCTAAAAAGGCAGAGACATACATACTGTCACTCTCATTTACAGGCTGTATGTAGATGGTCCCCAGACTTTTCTGAAATGCTGATTGTCAACACAATTTTAAAAATCCAAATAGACGAATAAATAAAAACCCCAAAACCTCTGCACTGCAAAAGCAAATATTTCTTACCAAGTGCAAGAATTACTTCCAGGCATATATATTTATTTATATTACAATTTATGACAAGCTGGTTCAATTCCTTGACTTGCTTGCTGTGAAACAGTATCTTTACTTTCCAGCAGAAGAATTCACGTTTTGGAATCATCAGTCATCAGAAGGTTTTTTCAGGTTTGACATATTTCACATGACTGTGATACACCAATTAAAAAAAGTTTTAAATAAGCAATTTTTAAAAAAATCAGGATGAGAAATCCTCATTTACATCAATTTGAAGGTAAACCTCTGCTGTTCACTGCAGGATACCTCATCAAGCATACTCTATCTCCCTTTCTTTATCCAAGAATATTTCACTTAATTGCCAAATCTGTCTCACACAATTGAGTGATCTCAAGTCATTCACAAATCCTATTTATTTTCTTACTTTGATAAATACAATTTTCATAGCAACACAGTGAACAAAAGCAAGGCACATGCACATACGTCTGTTTATATCTTGAGGCACTCTGTCTTCCTCAATAGTCTTAACATTTATCTCACTTTTGGATCTCAGGAATAAGATTTAATAATATACAGAATAAGTAAATTGTTTTCTCATTTCAAATGTCAGCATATGTTTTAAATTATTTTTCAAATTGCTTGGTATACCATATCAAATTTATTCTACACAACCATGGTATTTAATATTGCAAAAAATATTTTCCTGTTTGGTGTTTATACCCAAAGTCAAAGCTGAAAGTCAAGAGCACAATTGCACAGACATTTCCTGGACTTTCAAAGAGACTAATGGACCACTTGGTGGAGAAGGAATTGGCTGGTTGGTGGCACTTAAATAGTAATGATCAACAGCTTCATGTCCAAACAGACCAGTGACTAGTGGCATTCCTCAAGGGTCAGTACTGGGACTGGTGATGTTTAACATCTTTGTTGGAGATGTCGCCAGTGGAATTGTGTGCATCCTCAGCAAGTTTGCTGATGACACCAAACTGTACTGTGTAAGCAATATGCTGGAGGGAAGGGGTGCCATCCACAGGGACCTTGACAGGCTTGAGAGGTGGGTCCATGCCAACCTCATGAAGTTCAGTAAAGCCAAGAGCCAGGTCCTGTACCTGGGTTGGGGCAATCCCAAACACAAATACAAGTTGGGCAGAGAATGAGAACAACCCTGAGCAAAAGGACTTGGGAGTGCTGGTTGATTTCTTGAGCATTGCTGCTCAACATGAGCCACCAGTGTGTGCTTGCAGCCACAAAGCCAACTGTGTCCTGAGCTGCATAAAAAGAAGCATGGCCAGCAGGTCAAGGGAGGTGATTCTCCCCCTCTACTCTGCTCTCATGAGACCACACCTGGAATACTGTGTCCAGTTCTGGAGCCCCCACCACAGGGAGAACATAGACCTGTTCATCATGATCACTTATACTGCAGCTAAAGTTCAGGAGAACTGAACCTGAGCACTAATGGTTTATTTCAAATGAAGACACCTGGTATAGTTCACTAACTCAGTCATATTAATGTATTCCCCATGTCTTCAATGAAAATAAAATAAAAATCAGTTACTTCCATAACAAATTTTGGGGGGTTCTTTTTGTTTTTTTCTTTTTTAAATGGATTTTTTTAAAAATTGTAGATGTGTCTTTAGAGTAGTATTTCTAATTCATACATTTGTATATGTATTTTCCAACTAAGAGATTGGATTAACACTGTCCATATTTGTTCTGCCATTTTCTAAATTTTAAATTGCCAGTTTCTTTAAATGACTAAGGGACTGCTAATGGCAGTCAGACATTGAACTGACACAACACTGCTGCTTTACCCCATACATAGTGGAATGTTTGGTATCCGTATCGATTAATGTTTTCCATCTAAAAACACAGGATGGCTAAATGCTCTGCTGCCATGAATATAAAGGTATTAACTTCCTCCGAGGCTTTTTTACAACAATGTTATTGCATCTTCTTGTTTCACAACACTTTACAAAGCTAGCTGAAATCTCTCTGAGGCACAGCAATGTTCTCACTTTAGTTCTATACCTGAAGTGACACACTTGCAGAAACTTAGGTAAGATGTCCAGTAATTTTGCATGCCTAATTTGAAAAATCTAGGATCTGTTCTGGGACCATTCCAACATATAAGTTTAGTCATGCTGTTGTCTTGAATATCATGCTAAATGCAACACATACCACCTTACAAACGTATGTATAAAACCATACATGGTTCCCAGTTCCTTACTGCCATCCCTTTTGGAAGACTTTTCAATTTCAAACACTGAGTCTTATTCAGATTTGAAACGGGTTTAAACCTTTTGCCAGTTCCCTCCAGATCTTGTACGCCTTAAAGAAGTACAGGAAGTTCTGTTAGTCATGGAGGGGCCAGTTGTTCCCAGCCTCCTTTAATGGAAATTCAAACAGGGCACAGCTTGTGTTCACAGCCTCCTCCATGCCTCCTGCTTTTTGCTGCTACACTTTTTACATTTTACACAAGTAGATGCAAGGATGTAAGAGCACGACTTCCTGCAATACAATACAGTGTTCTCATTCCCAGACATCAGATGTCTTGAAGTTTTGTCCCTCAGCTAGCAATTTACTAGGACTTCATCAGAAAATGGAGAAGCATCTCAGCATACTACTTCCCTAGGGCCATGAAAAGAAAGAGGTAATTGCTAAATCTCTGTTGCATAACCCACATCTTGGTGCACATATAATTCATGGCCATCCATAGGACAAAAATCAGTCCCAACTTATATATCCTGAGCTGTGCCTGGAAGAAATATCCAGTTCTAGAACAAGTACTATAAACTTCCTTTGAGAGTCAGGAGTGCTGCTACTACCTAGGTGCAAACCTAGCTACTGTCAGCTGCCAGAAAAAACTTTTATCAGAATTTTGGACTAACAGGTCTCAAGCAGCCTGATCAGCTCAAGTTGGGGTACAATATGAAACCTTTTGGAGATACTTTTTGGAGTTCTGGTTGCTGTGAAAGTGACTCAATATATTAGTGTATCGAGTCTACAAAGCAACATTCTGGTAGCTGGAGTGGTCTGCAAGAGTAGTGTATCTGTGAGGAGAGGTCATGGCTGCACCGTGTTGAACCTAGCTTGTTCCAATGGACCCACCACAGGGCACAGCTGATCTGCTCAGCCAAGGTGATGATGCCTCTAGGAAAATTTATTTAAGAAATGGAAAAAAACACTGCACAACAGTTGAGAGAGAGGAGTGAGAAATATATGAAACAGCCTTGCAGACACCAGGGTCAGTGAAAGAGGGAAAGAGGCATTCCAGGCACTGGGGCAGAGATTCCCCTGCACCCTGTGGGAGACACCTCCGTGGAAATGTTATTCCCCTGCAACCGATGGTTAGCTCATGCCAGACAAGTTTTATCCGTGGCCTATGGACAACTCATGTGAGAGCAGTTTGTGACAGACTGTATTGCATGTGGAGGCACAGGGGAAGACTATGAGGAGGTAAGAGTGGCAGAGATTAATTGTTATGGACCGATCCCAGCTCCCATTCCCCATACCCCTGCGCTGCTCAAGGGGAGGAGGTAGAGGAGTCAGGAACAAAGGAGTAAAGTTGAACCTGCAAAAAAGCAGGAGGGTGATCAGAAGGTGGGTTATGTTGTTTTGTTTTTTGTCTGTTTCTTATCATCTAACTCTATTCTAATTGGCAATAAATTAAGTTGATTTTTCCCAAGTTTAGTCTGTTTCCTCTATGATGGTAATTAGTAAATGATCTCCCTTTCTTTATCTCAACCCATGAACTTTTAATCTTATTTTTCCTCAATCCTGCTGAGGAAGGGGGTGAGAAAGCAGCTCCATGGACATCTGGCAGACAGCCAAGGTTAACTCATCACACGTAGTAGAATTTGTCCTATGAAGCAACAGAAGAATCAGATAAAAGGCTTTAGTTTCATTGACAGGCAAGTTATAAGGAAAAAATAATTCATTTAAAATTGCAAAGAAACAAAAAAGAAAATGTTAAAATTCATATTATAATTTCTCCTTAGCCACGCCACTTCCTAAGCAACTCTATGAGGCTTTCTAATTTGCTTCTACAGTTCACACCAGCCATGAACTCAGAGAACTCTTCTGCTCCTGCTCTCACATATGGCTTGATATTGTCTAGCCCAAGATGTAAACCTTCTCTTCCTATTTCACTGCCTCTTGTGATTGGACAGTGGAGTCTTAAATGATAGCTTCACATCAAAGTTATTTGTCTTACTTTTCATTGGGCTTTAGGGTTGACTTCCTCTACCTCAGTTAACAGATTCCTGGCTCTAAGGCATTTCTTCCTGTCAAAGTGACTACTCAGCTCTACAGTCATTAACTTCTGTAATCTTTTGGTAGAAGAATTAAAACTCTCTGTCATTAACTTCAGAAAGAAAGAACTTTTATCCCAACTTGTAGATAAGACCTTAAGACAGAGATCTACATTTCAATATGTCATGGAACTGTTCCAGACAAGGCCTCAAAAATTTCAGAAGGTGCCATTGTCCTCTTAATTTACATTAGCAGTAAATGAGTCATGCAATTAGTGTCTTGAGAAAATAGATGCAGTCAGAGACACTGTTAGGTCTTTAGTGTATTGCTGTAAAGTCCTTGCAGATTAACATTTTGTAGACTTCTGCTGCTGCTATTGTATAATTTTAATTCTCATTTATTGTGTAAGTACTTTTAGTCTTCATTTTCTCAGGAAAATTTTCAGAATCAAGTTCTTAAAGACAGAACAAACATTTTAAAGGAAAATGTATTTTGCATTTCTTGCAGCTCTTCTCAGCTTTAAATTCATTGCTTTTCACCACTTTCTACATCAAAGAGCAAGTTATGTGTCTAACCCAAACTGTTACTGTTGTATACAGCAATATACTGCAGGCCTTTTCAATAGACCTCTGCTTTGATGTTACATGGCTAGGTACAGAAGGATGATTCCTCCTTCAGACAGAGGTCCTGTCTACCCTGCCCTTACTAAAGGGAAGAAACTGTTCACGTAAGATTCCTTTGATTTCTTTGGTCTATTTTTCCCACTAGCTGTAGGGCTAATGATAAACCTTACTTTTGAGCAGAACTTCAGCAGGCTTAAATTATAGTCAGCTGTCCACTCCTCTCAGAGCTAATCTAAACTGAAGACTCAAACACTGAAAACACTCAGTTACTTTTTATAAATTTATTACACCTAAAAAAAAGTACTAAAAGTACTAAAAGTCTTAAGATGCTCCTGTTGCTCGCAGTGGCTTGTCATCTGCATTGGTCTGATGTACAGGACCAGGAAACACAATCACAGCATTAACCATTTGTACAGCTACAAATGAGGTATTACTAGGTTGTTTACATTGATAATAATGATGACAATAATTATTGCATGCAAACTGAGCAGACTCAGTAGGGCGTGGAGATTACAATATTCTAAAATTGGTCTTTATTTAGCTGACCATTGCTCCCCAGCCTTCTTCAGCTTCTCTTGATTCCCTGATCTTAGCCAAAACTTATGATATGCCACTGACTCGTTTGTTAGTTTTTAATTTATGAGCTAATTTTCAACTAAAATTAGAATTAGAAAGGAAATTTAGAACACTTAACAAAATCAATTACCTAGATATATAATCACTTCCAGCAGTGACACCATTTGAAAACAAATATCAGAGCCTCAGAGCAAAAGTTAATATACTAGAAAAATATTGGTCCATTTATAAAAGCTTCAGTAATGTTACCTAGATATCTAAATGCAGGTTTTATTGTATTTAAATGCAGTCTCAAGTAGTGCACCAAAAAGCCTGCTAGTTGAAGTATAGGCTACTGCAAACATACATCTTTACAGGTACTTATTCATTTCACCTGGGCATTTACAGTGTTTATTTTAGCTTTCTAAAGTTTTCTTTAAGTTATCTTGTAGAGTAATTCAATGCACATGTATGATAGACAGCTATAAACTAGAACTTAGTAGAGGTCATTGTTAGAACAGTTAGTACTTCCTACCATCAGCAACAACTCTGTCTTTGGCATGTGTAGTCCCTCAGGTTTTATATGTTTTATATGCTGCTCTCCTCTTAAAAAAAATAAATATAAAACAAACAAACCCTAAAAAATAAAATCAGAACAAACACACAAACCCACAGACCCAAAATGATCAGGTTCCTAATATGGACATGGGCTAAGGCAACAACTTTTAACAGCGCCTTCATGAGGAGAACAATATGAGACTGTTGAAAACAGAATGGGAAGAATTGAAAGCATATGTAAAAGATAAATAAATTCATTACAAAGCAAGGCCAGCCACATTCCATTCAATTCAGAAAGTGTCATTTCTTTTCCAGACACAGCAAAACTATAGGAAACTAAAGACTGGTAATATAATCACAAAATAAAGATATAAAAGGCAATTAAGAGACAACAGTCTACTTCCTCCATTATTGGATTCCAAAGCACAACTAAACAATCAAAAAATCTAGACTTGACTGCATGACAAGCTCCTTTTCTTCTCAGTAGAAGAGCTCCTTACTTATTTTAAAAATCCTCTGAAATACTTAGTATCTATATGGTCAATCTAGCTTTGAAAAAGAAAAGCTATAGACATTGTATGATAACAAGAAAATAGCCACGTTTGAAATTATTATCTGTAAATTCTTTATACAAAGACTACTTCTGGCTTGAAGGACCATTATTCTAAGTTTCTTCTCTAACTCTCGATGATGAATTTATTATTTTTAACAACAAACGTATAAGTGCTTACTGTGATTAATGAAGTCTCCTGTCACAATTTGACTCAGGATAGGCAATTGAACCAGCAACAACAATGCTCTTGATCCCCTCCACCTCCCACCAGGTAGGGAAGGAGAGAGAGAATTAAGGAGAGAGACTTTCCTCAGCTGTAGTGACAGATGTTAATGTTAAAGCCCCATTGAAACAATTGAAATGCCACTGTTCGAATTACTTAGTTGGTCTTTTCAGCAAAAAATTTTAGCCAATGCAGTGATCCAATGTTTCTGTTCAGATGCTCCCATTACATACAGATACTCTGTCCAGAAAGGGCAGAAATTTGTAAAAAGTTTATTTAATTATACTATATATGAGGTGTAAGTAAAGCCTTGAACCATACTTGCCCAATTGTCAGGTTTTTGTTCAATTTAAACTTATATAGATTAGGAAATTAATGTATACACTTGTATCAGTGGAAGATGCTATATTTTGTTTTAACTTGAAAATAATTAAAGCTGATGTTTTTACACTTTTAAGGGACTGCATAAACAATTTCAGAAATTTATAAATAAATCGTTTTAAAACCTATGCTTAGCTGGTCAAATGTAGCCAATTTATTTAACTAGCCACTAGGATTTTTTTTTCCTTCTATATTGCCAGTTTCCTTACTCTGCAGTTAACAAACCTACCTGTATTTTAAGTATCTACAGATTATTGACATTTAAAGCTAACAAAACTTTGTATCTTACTATGATGTAAGTATCTACACACAAAATCGTTTTGATATAACTACTTCTGACCTAAACAAGTAGTGGATTTAAATTAAATTAATTTCTAACTAGAGTACTCTGCAAGTGGCCTACAGGGTAAACAGATAAAAGAATTACACTATTTTTTTCCTCCTATAACTGAATCTTTTTATTTTATTTTTCTTTTAGTAACTTCTATAAAATAATTTTTGGTCACCTTTTATTTCTTCTAAATCTTTATCTCCCTAATCTTTAGCATTGTGGAGCTGGCAGGTTGATGAGGCCAAAGTGAGGAGGATAGAGGTAAATCAGAAGGGTTTTTTGAGGTGTGGTAGATAAAAGAGCTTGGAAGAGTGAAGAAGGCAAGAAAGATGTAGTATTGATATGACAGGATAATGATTGGTTTACTTATATAAATTGCTATTGTTGATTTCTTAGTAGAATGTAGAATGCAACATGAAATAACAGTAAGGGGGCAAAATTAATTAAAAGCAGGTAAACTAGGCTATGTTCTGCCGCATGTAGTATCTATTAAGGAGGAAAAAAAAAGTTGTATTATTATATCTAATATTGTAGTCTTTGTGCTCCTTAGGGCATGTTTTAGGATTACTCGAAGGAGAAAAATCAAAGTACTAGATGTGGTGGGGGAGTTGTTTAGAAAGAAGATAAGAAAAAGGGGGAAAAAACCCCAACAGTACACAAATTACTGCATACTTAAATGTTAAGGATATTTATTTGCCTCACTAAAGACAGCTAGATCCAATATTAAAGGCTTAAAAAAAAAAAAAAAAAAAAAAAAAGCTTCTTTGTCCAGAAGAGTTTCCAAATGTTAACAATAGAACAGTGATAAATCTTTTATTTAGGATACTGTGATAAACATGATCACTATTAAAGAGAGATGTTAAGGTAAATAACCTGAAAACATAGACATCGAAATGGATCGTGCTAATGGCATAAAAGTATAAAAGTGCACCTAACTTGGATTGTGTATTGATTATGTTTTGTCTACAAGCACAAATCCATCTCAATAACAGCTGAGGGCATAGGGGCAATGTAAGTAAGTGACACCTTAGGCACAATAAATATTCTCACCCACATCCTGGAAATATGCTGAGATGCCAGAAACCTGTAATACAGTTTCAAAAATAGACAGCTTATTCCCACGGGTGATAGTTTTTCTCTATAGTAACAATAAAAAGCTTGGTCCAGTTGACCTTAAAATGTTGCACATCACATGTATTTGTCTCTTGATAGAAACTAAAAGCTTCTAAAGGGTATCAGAAGGATATCTAAAAGGATATCAGAAGTCAGTATCACTTACAGTGTGAAATGCCACCAAGATAGGAATGTCATGTAAACTTTACTATGCCATCTGGGAAAGAAAGAATTGGTTAAAGATGCAAAACTAGTAAGTTCCAAGGTGAAAGTAAAATCTGTCTCTCACAGGTATGTGGAAGAAGTCTACAGATACTGTTGCAGAAATGTCTAACCAGTCTAACAATTGCTACTACCATCTTACTGCACAAGGATCACTGCATGTGTAGTTGCATGGTGACCTATTTCAGAAAGTTTAAGTGGCTAGAAAGCAACCATTTTTGAGTGGGGCTGGTTTTTGGCTGGTATGGCAGAAAAGAGGATGGGATCACAGCAGCTTTAAATCTAGTTAGTTTAAGCCATTGTGAAACCTCCTGCATGAGCAGGGACACCTCCCACTAGATTAGGTTGCTCAAAGACCATCCAGCCTGGCCTTGAACACTTCCAGGGATGAGGAATCCACAACCTTTCTGGGTAATCTGTTCCAGTGTCTCACCACCCTCACACTAGAGAATTTCTTCCTAATGTCTTACCTAAATCTCCCTCTTCCAGTTTAAAGCCATTAACTCTTTTTCTTTTCCTACATGTCCTTGTATAAAGTCCCTCCCCAGCTTTCCTGTAGGCCTCCTTCAGATACTAGAAAGCCAGTATAAGGTTTCCCTGGAGCCTTCTCTTCTTTGGGCTGAACAACCCCGACTCTCTCAGCCTGTCTTCATAGGAAAGGTGCTCCAGCCCTCTGACCATCTTTGTGGCCCTCCCCTGGACTTGCTCCAACGGGTCTATGTCCTCCTTATGATGGGACCTCCAGAACTGGACACAGTATTCCAGGTGTGGTCTCATGAGAGCAGAGCAGAGGGGGAGAATCACCTCCCTTGACCTGCTGGCCATGCTTCTTTTTATGCAGCTCAGGACACAGTTGGCTTTGTGGCTGCAAGCACACACTGGTGGCTCATGTTGAGCAGCAATGCTCAAGAAATCAATCAGCACTCCCAAGTCCTTTTGCTCAGGGTTGTTCTCATTCTCTGCCCAACCTGTATTTGTG
Source organism: Hemiprocne comata (assembly GCA_020745705.1). Taxonomy (NCBI): domain Eukaryota; kingdom Metazoa; phylum Chordata; class Aves; order Apodiformes; family Apodidae; genus Hemiprocne; species Hemiprocne comata. The sequence continues at coordinate 85,093,388 of CM036616.1, read as the reverse complement.
TTTGGGATTGCCCCAACCCAGGTACAGGACCTGGCTCTTGGCTTTACTGAACTTCATGAGGTTGGCATGGACCCACCTCTCAAGCCTGTCAAGGTCCCTGTGGATGGCACCCCTTCCCTCCAGCATATTGCTTACACAGTACAGTTTGGTGTCATCAGCAAACTTGCTGAGGATGCACACAATTCCACTGGCGACATCTCCAACAAAGATGTTAAACATCACCAGTCCCAGTACTGACCCCTGAGAAACACCACTCATCACTGTTCTCCATCTGGACATCAAGCCATTGTACACTACTATTTGAGTTGGACAATCGAGCCAATTCCTTCTCCACCAAGTGGTCCATCCATCTAATCCATAGCTTTCCAATTTAGATGTTGAACTCTTCACACAAGTCCAGGTAAATGACATCAGTTGTTCTACCTTTTTCCATCAATGCTGTGATCCCATCATAAAAGGCCACCAAATTTGTCAGGCATTATTTGCCCTTGGTGAAGTCACGTTGGTTGCCACCAACCACATACATACTTTCCATGTGCCTTGGCAGAGCTTTCAGGAGGATCTGCTCCATGATCTTGCCAGGCACAGAGGTGAGACTGACTGGCCTGCAGCTCCTTGGGTCTTCCTTTTTTCCCTTTCTGAAAATGGGGGTTATGTTTCCCCTTTTCCAGTCAGTGGGAACTTTGCCAGACTGCAAAGACTTTTCAAATATGATGGACCGAGGCTTTGCAACCTCATTGGCCAGCTCCTTCAGGAGCCATGGATGAATCCCGTTAGGTCCCATGGACTTCTGCACCTTCAGGTCCTTCAGATGGTCATGAACCTGCTCTTCTCCTACATTGGGGAGATCCTCCTTTTCCCAGTCCTTGCCTTGGCCTTCTCTAACTCAAATGGTATGGCCAGAGCCCTTGCCAGTGAAGACTGAGACTCTACAAAAACAACCTAGCTGAAGGAAACTGAAAAAGCTGAGAAAATTAGTAAGTAAAATTTAGCTAAAAATATAGACTTCTTCCAAGTTTTCTTTCCTGCTGAAACAGAAATTCATTCTGCCTGAATCCTAAGTCTGACTCCTATTACCTTGACCCCAAGTTAGTTAACCAAATGTGAGGCACCTTCTTTCATAAAACACAAATGAAAGGACTTGTTTAGGTACATCCAGGGGAACAGCACTTTCGAATGTAATTAGAAGACTTAGTGAACTGAGGTTATCTCCTGGGTTGCAAACTGTAGGTAGTACTTTTAAGTACTGTGTTCAGGCAACAATTCACATTAATGAGCATACAGGCTAGCAGGTCTGCTACAGACAGGAAGAAAAAGACATCTCCCATCTTTAACCAAATCATCCAACTGTAAAAAAGGCTATGTATTGCTCCAATGAGGAAAGCAAGAGCTACTGGTGTTGAAGTCCTGGAAAAGTATATAGAAAAAAAAAAAAAAAAAAGAGACTGTTTATAGCAGACTGCCCAATAGTAACAGATTATGGTAAAATTTACACATAATGCCTTTCTGGCAAAAGGATCTTCACAGCAAGTGCAAGTATATGTGTATTACTTAAATTAATCTAAAACAGCCTGCTCCAGAACCTAGCAACCACAAGAATGTCTGACATGCTGGGCTGCATGTAACTGTCAAGAGAATAGAGGTGCTGTGCATCTGCAAATGGAAGCAGTTTTACAATCTTGATAGTACTGTTGGTAAGATTCTCTAGCACTGATTCTGATTGTTAGTTTATGCTAATGCTCATTCTATCATGTTCACAGTTATTTACTTTTGATAGATAAAACAAGCTATTACAAATATACTTAATACAAGTACAGATGTACCTTCCTACCCTGAAAACAATCTTGCACAATATGACCAAAGAATCATAGAATGGTTAAGGTTGGAAAGCACCTTAAAGATTATCAGGTTCCAACCTCCCTGCAATGAGCAGGGACACCTCCCACTGGACCAAGTTGCACAAAGCTTCATCCAACCTGGCCTTAAACACCTCCAGGGAGGGGGCATCAACCACCTTCTTAATGAAGCAGAGACCATAAACACTTGGAGGAATGCTGGGAAATTGTGCTCATATTTAAAATGTTTTAAGATTTTGGGCCTTAACCTGCAAAGAAAGCTGTGCATGTGCAGTGTGATCAAGATTTAAATTAGAAACTGTCACAACAGTAACTCGACCCATGAAAGAGTTGCCATGAGGAATGGAATGTTCTCTCTCAATTCTCCTCCTGAAAGAATAGGTAGTTTTTGTTAACTCCTGTACTAATGGCTAAACCAACTTACTGGACTTATGGGAATACTACTTTACTTTCATTTGTTAACATAAATTGAATACTATTGTTGATGATACTACAGATTAAAAATCAGTAAGTATCAGAATGAAATTCTGCAAGACTCAAAGCAACAGCCTGGAAAGGTATTTTCTACCAGAATAAAACTATTTTCTATCCCTTATTTCTTACAGAGGTGTAGGAAGGAGAGGAAACAAAGAAAAGAGGAGAATGAAATTTCCTGTATCTCTTTGAATAATTTAGGAACTTGAAGAGAGGAATTTGGATAGCAAAAATAGAGAAATTTTACTAATACCTGCCCTCTTTATTGATGTTTAGATTTTTGGATTGTTAATAAGAATTGAGTGCATTTTTTTTGTTGTTCCCCTATCTCTTTTCTCTCCTTTCTTCCCTGAGCATTTATTATGTATTTCCAATGAGACAAAGTATAGTAGTTTGTATGAGAGATTCTGTGAACAGAAAGCAATGCTAAATGAATGTTTTTTCTTTTATTTGTATTTAGGTGTGGTGGCATCATTAAAGGCTTTACAGATTCCATGGATCATATTGACATTAAAGGCAAAAATTATATATTTACATACCCATAATGACATACAGGAGTATTGCCACCCACTCTGAAACCCACTGAAAACTGTTCTGTCATTTACTTATGTAACTCAGATTATTTGTGTTAGAAAGTCACATCATTTAGACACCTAATGCCTAGTGTGTATCTGAATTCTTACAGACTTTAGTCCACAAATTCTGCATAAGGCTTATCCCTTCTGGTTTAACAAGGTGGTGGCTTTTTACTCTTTCTTTCCTTAGGATTAAAAAAGCCCTAACAGTAATAAAAATTTTTCTGCTAGGGTCTCAACTATCTTTGGTAAAGTGTTTTGGTATTCAACATCTTAATTTAAAACAGTTACTTTCATTTTGACTTTCATTTAAACTTCAGTTCATTGATCTTGCAGCACTCTTGTCTATCACAATGAAATATTCTTCCTTAAGCTGATTTAGTGTGTCAAGAAGGAACATAGTGTAATATAGCCTTCTTGTGAACTCTGAAGTTGTGTTCTTGTCTGAGCAATTCCTGGTGCATTTTTTTAACTCTAAGGGGGAAAATTATGCTCTGCTATCAACCATTGACATTTTGGGGTACTTTCCTAAATGGCTCTTGAGAGTTAGGCTAGTGTATATGCCTCGTCTATCCTCTGTTGCTTCTGAGACAGCAAGCTGATGTGCAAGGCAGCCAATCCCACAACCCACTTGATGGGCTGACAACACAGACCAGGCAACCCCAGCAACCCAGCTAAAGGGTGGCAGGGACATTGGCTGCGCACCCTTCTCTGAGTGCTGAGACAACCAGCTTTGCTCACCCTGGAAGAACAACCATGACTTAAGTTATAGGCCCAAGAGATCTCAGGGTGACTGACTGTGGCTCAGACGTTGGCTTCTGGACAACATAACTCTTCAAGCTTGAATTTCTTTGGCAGCTACTGTAACCACCTTCTTCTAGAACACCCACACAGGACTCGCTTCCTTCAAGTTTCCCTTCTTTGACGAACAAACTGGTTTTATTCTGATCTTAACATCTTTCACTCCTGCAGGGTGCTAAATAAATTCAAGTCCAAAAGTTTGGTGCCAGATGTCAGTCAGTAATGATCCCAGAATCCTCCTTTAGAGTGACAGCAAGTGCGCTTCTGAAAAGGAGAAGGCAGATACGTCGTTTCCTCTTTCCAGCAAAGCACTTTGCTTCAGCGTTGCATGGTTGCATACAGCACACTCTTTCACACAACTGCTACTACTTTCCTTTACCACTCTGGTAACATTCGAACATACAACTTAGATGACTTTTTTCTTGCAGGGTTTGTTTGGATTTTTTTTGCTTGGTTGGGTTCTGGGTTTTGTTTTGCCTCATGGGTTTTTGTTGTTGTTTTTTTTTCCCCTGACAAGGAACATGGGCAACGTTAAACAAACAGCTCAGGTTAATGACATTGCAAACAGCGGGCGTTAGTTCTGGAAAGCTCCCAGCCAGGTAATATAGTGCCAGCAGTAGCACGCCAAGCCTACAAGTTGTACGCGTAACTGCGTAGCTAGACTAAGAAATCCGCTTGTGTTTGTTGCTGGACTGTGATTTTACACGGAAAACCCTAGAGCAAACATAAAAAACTAGCTGCGCAGAACGGTAACCGACGAACGAAATCGGGCTTGCGGCCGAGTCGCTCGGGTCATGGCGCCCCTCCGGGAGGGCCGCACCCTGCCCCGCGCCTTCACATGCAGATGGGAGCTTCATCCGCACTGGCCCCCGCGCCCCTTCCATGCGGCACGCAGGGAGGACCCGCGGACGGTGCTGCCAGAACCGCTGGCCTCCGCAACCGGTGAACGGCCTACCACCCCCACTGCGAGCGGCTCGACGGCGCTATCCGCCGCCTGCGGTCGTGGCTCCTCCTCCTCCTGGCGCTCGGTCCCAGGGCGCAGGGCTGACATCACACCCGGGGTTTCCATCCGACCAAGGGAGGGGGAGGCTGAGTGAAGGGGCAGCGTGATGGCGGTGGTGGGGAGGACTTAAGAAGCGGTGACGGACAAGAGCGGCCCACAGCCCACCCTGGTTTTCCGTGCGCTCCTCCCTGCCCGGTTCAGGGCCTCATTGTTCGAGCCGGCGAGGGTGGCGGACAAGCCCACGCGCGGGACTGCGAGGATCCGGCGGCCAGCGGGAGGAACGGTGGCCCAGGCCCCGCTGCGGCCGCGGGAGCAGCCCCCGACCCTGGGCCGCGGCACGAACCTCTCCGTGGGGCGTAGCACAGTCCGGGGCGGCCCTGGGAAGGCCGGGCCGGGCCAGGCGCACACAGGTAGGTAGAGGCCCGCCATGGCCTCTCTCCCGTTCACCGGCCGAGAGTTGTGTGGCTTCTGAAGATGCGGGGTGTGTGGGGGGGAGCGGGATAGCAAGCACTGCTGAGGAAAAGGGGCCCGGGGCCCACCGTCGGCCAAGGAGGGCTGGATGCGCGGCGCGGGCCTGGGTTCTCGGGCCTTCTCGCCGTTTTCCGCGGAGGGAGGTAGCTGCGAGGGCCGAGGTCGGCAGCGGGATCGAGCCGCTCTCGGAGGCTCCTGCGGGGGGAGCCAGTGTTGAGCCTCTTGGGAGGCAGGAAAGCGGCCGTGGTTCTCCTCTGGCCATGGGGGGCGCCGGGGGAAGCGAGCATGGAGGACAGCGGCAGCCTTGGAGACACTGCCAGGGAGCCTTGGCTGGGAGCGGCGCTTGTGCAGGCCGCGTAGCTACCGGAGGGCCGACTCTGGGGGCTGGAGACAGCCACGGGCCGGGCTCCTGCAGGAGCGCCGTGGGGACAGACGGTAGGAGCGCGGTGCCGGCGACCAGGGCTCGGGGTATGATCGCCGCAGAGCATTAAGCGGGCGGCAGAGAATAAGTTACGCCGCTCTTAAGGGTTTTCCCCGGGGGTCCAGAGATTGCCGAGGCCGGAGGCGAGGATGTGTTTGTCCTCCCGGGAGGGCAGGCGGCCAGGAGCCTTCTGTCGGGCGGCGCAGAGCTCGGGTAGCCGCTGTCTCCGAAGTGTGGGTCCCCGACCTCGCTTCGCGGCCCCTGGGGTTGCAGAGTGCCTTCCTATCGCTTTACCTTCCCTTATCGCCTTTGTTTGGTGGCCGGAGTGGCCCGGGTTCGTGAGATGGTGCCTGAGCGCGGGACATTTTCCACTGTGGACCGAGGCTCCCCGTCGCGATGAGGTTTGGGTAAGGTAGTTGCATATTAGAGGAGGGGACCTCGAGGCAGGCCACCAGCAGGCAGGCCCCTAATAGCTTTCATATCGCTAAATCTGTGAGAGGCACTGACTGCTCTTTGTCAGACTATGAGTGAGTTTATACTTGCAGTACATTTGTTTACCTCGAGCCTCAACTTTCTCTGGCTGCATCGAATACTGCAGTGATGTGATTTGAGATGGTTTTTTATGTGAAATAATGATTATTGCATCTGTGGGATCTTTGCTGTTTTGATTTAGTTGAAACAGTTGTTTTGAATGGCATAGACTTTATCCTCTACCCACAACTGGATGTAAGCATTATGTGTGTATCTGGAAATGCTTCCATTTTTTTATGTTTTGCACATTAAATACATTTTAATAAGCAGATCTTAGGATAACATTATTATCTGTGGCTTTCATCTCAGTGTTCATGTAAGTAGTTTGCCTTTAAAATTTAGATCTGCTTTGTTCTAAGTCAGTACTATGGCAAAAGTTAAGCCATGAGGTCTAGTGCAGATATGTAGTAACCTGTTCTTCTTACCCAACAACGCTAAAGAGAATGTGATTTCCATAACATTTCCTATTCTGCAAGTTCATCAGAAATTGCCATCTTTATAGCAATATCAATGAAAAGTTGCATAAAGAAGCATAGTGGCCTGTATGCTGGGACCCACAACAGTAGAGCAAAAACCAGACAGGTCTTTCCTTTCATGAGTTTGTGTCTTTCAATTAGTTCTTTCGAGTCTTTTAAGTGAAACTAATGAAAAGATCTATTCTTCTCTTGAGAACAGTTCTTTCTCGTTTTCACAGACATCAGGAAATTTTTTTTTTTTTTTTCAAATAAAGGAATGTTAATAAAGTAATCAACCATAAACAGGTAACACAAAAAGCTATTTTTCAGTTAAAAACATGACTTCAAACATAATGCCCTCTTTCAGTGTTATTAAAAGATTATTAAAAAAAAAATTGTTTATATATTTTTAGTTGAAAAGATACTTCCAAATTGTGTCAACATTTTCCTTTACTATTTTAGGTATTTTGGGAGTAAGCGTGAAAACCCTCAGTGACCAGTAGTGCAGACACCTGGAAAACATACGGAGTACCAAGAAGTGGATTCTTGATATCCACCTTGTAACCGGAGTGGACTTTTGTTTATCTTTTAAACTTCTTAATATTTACAATGAATGGGCACAGTGATGAAGAAAGCTTAAGAAACAGTAGTGGGGAGACAAGGTAAGCACTTGCTTATATTCTTGGCTATGTATTTTTCTGTATTTTGTTTACTAAAACTGGTTTGTATTTGAACTTGGTGCCGAAGCTTACTGGTTAGCAAGCAGACCACAGTTAAGAGGACTGGACATGCTTTCTCATAGGTGTTTTACTCTACTTGCTACATTCACATCACTTCAGCTGAGAATTTTAATGATCTTATACACGCCTTACATAATAAAACTTAAATAGTCTTATAACCATATCATCATCCAAGAAAATTTAATTACTGTTTTTGAGGAAAAAAAATGTCTGGTGTCAAAGCTGAAATATTGGGTTAGAATGTAAAATAAAGCTACTGTCTATAATAAAGTGCAAGGCACACATGCCTAATTTGTGTTCTATAAAACCATAACCAGACTATCTCTAAAGGCAGAGCAGAAGGCTGTTAATTTAGTTTTCTGTGTAGAGTACTTCATGATTCGTCGTTCTTTAGAGCTGTCAGAGCACTATTACTAAAAGTGTTAACTTTGTTTTCTGAAGTAAAAGTTCAATTTTCAGCTGTTTTTTAATTTAAAAAGGAATCAGTCCTCTAATGTTGAATGCTAGTCTTCTGGCTTGTGCAGTGTTCACATCTTTGAAAGAGCCTCATTAGAATTTTCCTGCATCCGTGCAGGGTGACAGCTAGTTTGTAGGGTTGGAGTTAAGTTCACATTCTAGAACAATACTAAGTTCCAAAAATTCCCTCCTGCACTAGGAAGTTTAGATTTCTAGAGCTAGAAATACGATGAATGCTGAGGGTTTAAGGAGTCAAACTTTCAAATAAGTGGTTTTAGTGTTCTTTTCTGAGAGGTGGTTGCTCCTATGCTGTTAGTCTACCTGTGTGTGTCTCTGCCCTGCTGTCTCATCACAGCCTGTTGAACCAGTTAGCTGATACTGTCAGTCACAGGGTCATAAAGGAAACTCTGTTCTGTGGACTTTAAGGAAACTTCTACTTGGATAGAGTTCTAAATTAGTGCCTCATGTGAAGAAATGCAAGAGAGTAGAATTGCCAGCTGATCAGTCAGCATGTGCTGAATGTGCTAAGTCAACAACCTTCCTGTCACACAAAAGAATGTCCTAGAAAGACAGTGAACTTTTAATGTTGTGGATAATTTGTAAACTCTAATATGCAATAATTTTTGAAGATTTCTGCTTCCAATAAAAGTGATACTGTTCCACTTAGCAAATATTCCTGGCTTGTCAGGTCAGGAGAGACCCATGAACAAATAAAATGATGGAAGTGAGGTTAGTCTTCTGAGCTGTAAACGCCAGCAAACATGAATTTACCAGGTACAAGTCTGATCATTTTGTGTGTGAATTTTCTTACTACTTGAAACAAGCCACCTTGTTAAAGATTGTATGGGAAAACTGCTTTGTATCAAACTGCAACTAGCATAAATACCAGTATATCCTGCGAAGTGAAACTTCGTTCTTCATCTGACATTTCCTACTGTGTACATCTTAAAGTTTTAAAAAGTTCTAAAATGCTAAAAACTTTTTCCTAAGCTTCTATCAATCATTAATTTCATAGTCTAATTCACAGGCAGGTCTTGGAAAGCTTATTTGCATGTTTTCCAGGCATTATCAAGAAACTTTTTGTAAATGGAAGGTGAAATCTTTCCATTTTAAATGATGGAACCCTTTTCTGTCTAGCCTTGTTCTATTATTAAAATACTGATTACAAAAGGAGTGTGACATGGAGTATCTTTATATGACTTGTTCTTGTTTAGTCTTTTTTTTTTTTTTCTTCTTTTTAAGTTTCCAGAACTCTAGATGGTTTTCACTTGGCAGGGAGTTGCCTTAGCAAGCTGCAACTGCAGACAGATAGCTAACTGTAACTTGGAAAGTGTGGCTGCCTTTCAAACCTGGCAATGTGAATTCTAGGAAATGGAAGTAGAGATCAGTAAAATATATGTTTAATAAGCTTCTAATGGTCCTGTTCCAGGGAGGAAAGTGGAACAATTGAGGAAAGCAATTGAGGATTGCTGCTAGGAATAAATTGCAAAGATTATCAGACTTTCAAGGACTGGTAGAAAAGAAGAAAAGATCAAGGCATTGATCTCTTTGAAATATTGTGTCACTTTATAAATTTGACAGGGCAATAAAGCCATTAATTTCCCTTTGTCTGGTGTAAACTTCAATGCTGTCATCTGAAGTGACAGTCTTGATAACAATTAAATGTAGCCTGATGTAGAGGAGCCACCATAATTACTTTAGAAAGTTAAGAGAAGCAGTGGATCAGGGTTGGATCTACAAAAATACACAGGCCTCATGTATACTGCATTATATTGTTTTACAGAAAGACCATGACTTGCAAAAGTTGTGGAAAGCTTGTAGTATTCTCAGCAGTAGGAGAGCTGGAGAAGGACTGGTCATAAACCTTTGATTTTACGCACTGGTCAGCATTGTGGTAAGGAACTGTAGCTGTCCTTTACTTCCTGTGACTAGCTGTGAAGGTGAATTATTTCTGAAGCGTGTGAAAGAAATGGCCAATTTGCCATGTTCCTGCACTCTTCCCAGCACTGATGGCATCTATTTATCTGTTTGGTAGATGAGCAGAAAGCTTTTCCTTTCTGCAGGTGTTGAGCCTAAAGTTTTGTTTTGCTGCTGGCAGAAAAGTGCATCTTTTGTATTTTCACAGTTGAATAATTGGCTGCACTGTTTGGACTTTTTTGCTTATTTCAGCAACCTCTGAAGCTAGAAATCAGTACTTGAAACAAGCATGATAGAAATTGTAGACTAGCATAAATACTTTTATCTGATCCTGTTGCTTGATGCTTGATATTTTTATTTCTGTGTAATAATAGTGTATTGTACTCTCCAGCTTCTTCTCTGATTTCCCATCTCTTTGCTCTATGTTTCTGGAAGAACAAGGTGTTAGAGGACCTTTGTTCTCTGTAGATAAAAAGGGATGTGCTTAGTGCATCTTACCTGGAAAGCAGTTGGCTGGAATGTATTACACTTCCATTTTTGCAGTGAGCAGAAAGCAGCTGCTTACACCAAAGACTTGCACCATTCTTTCCGCACTTTAAAGCTGATTATAATAGTAATTTCAGTGGGTTTAATTCACATTGTGGATTGAGTAGTCTGTCTACTGCAAAAGACAGTTAAGTAAAGACTTAAGACTTTGTCAGCAGGCTTTAGTTTACTATATAAATGCATACCTTCTGTAGGAGGTAAAAAGATTAATTGAAAGCCATGACTTTAGGTTCTCTAAAACATACGTTCCCCAAACATATTTGCAGAATTACTCACCTGTACTGGTTCTTCTAGGTAGAAGTTTAATAGATGATATTAATAAAAATGTGTGTATCTATCAAGAGATACCTAGACATAAAACCATATATATGTAGCTACATGCTTATATAGTACACAGGAATTCCCAGATCAACAAAGGTACCTGAATGGTAAAGGAAACTTTTACTAGAACTTGACATGCTGTGAAAAACTAGTAGATAAAGCAAGCTCCTCACTTCTGTTAGCAATGATCTTCTCTTTGGGTAGTAAGCTGCTATTTTGTCAGGAATGATCTTTTACAGAACTAAGGTTACTAAAGCATGGTAAGATACAAGTTAGAAACTTTTTTTTCTGTTTAGAAGAATTCAGATAGAATATGTATCAAAACCCAAGACTTTTTGTCTAGAAACCTTTCCCACTAAAATAAGAAATTATAAATTCATTATACAGCTTTCATTGTACTCTCTCACTTGGTTTTGAGGCTTCTGCTGAGTTTATCCAGGTCCCAGTCTTTGTCTAACCTAACTGGCTGGCAAATAGTTGTTCCACATATTTTAGATTCAAATCTACCATTCTGAGAGTTTCAAAATTGAAGCTGATGCAAGCTTTTTACATTCCTCAAGACACAGTGAAGTTCTGTGATACAGACAGTGTGTGCAACCAATCTATCCAGATGTGAACCCTCAAGTGGTCTGTTTGGTTTTTTTTAAAATTAAATTCCATTCAATACTTTTAATATTTTTTTACTGGTGATCTACGAGGAGCTTCTGGTAAAGATATCATTGTGTTGCTTCTTGAAACAATTGCATTTTGAAGGATGGTCATATTGCACGACAGAGTATTAGACCCCTGGAGAACCACTGATGCCTCCTGTCTGTGAAGGATTCCAGGATCTTGTTTGTGCTCCTGAGATATGTGACTTGTGGCTCTTAATTAAGGACTTCCAACATGGTTCATAGGGTTGTGAAAGTTGATAGATGATCAGTGTATTTTTGATACTTTTGCTTTGGGGAAAGTTTATATTAGTGCCAGCAGATAATAGGCTGCAGAACTGGGTGCATGTCTTTGAGTTGTTAGCTCAAAGTTGTAATAGCTGAAGACAGAATATAACACCTGAGAGCTTGAATTTTATGCTCTTTGTTCTCGGTGATAAATTAGATAGATCTTCCTTATGCATCTAAATCAAATTCAATACTTAAGCATTCTTTAAAAATAAAACTAAAAATATGTAAATAGCATTTGCCTAAAGAAACTTACTTGTGAACATGCAATTTTGAGATTTTGGCATTTAGTGTCTTTCGCTTCTGCACATTTTGAGTGGGCTCTTCATATTCAAATGCTTACCTTCCTTCAACTTCTGGTTTGTTTTAAAACAAAACCCCTAAAATTCAGACAGTCCACTGTCAGATGCTTTTCAAAGACCCTGCAGAAAGTAATATTTTCTTTTTTAGTGTCTTCAACTTTACTTTGCACAAATTGGTACTTTTTCTGCTGTTCTTAAAACAGAAGATTCTTAAGGTAGCTTAACCTATGCACTTGAAACCAGTGGCAATAAATTATGTTTTCAGTTCTGCCGTTAACCTGGACCTTGCACGTGAATCTAAATGCTGGATTAGTTCTTTTACAGTGTGACTTGTGCAGCTTTCCCTTTTAGGATTTCTCCTAGTGGCATGTGGATGTTAGCATACTTTGCTGCATTTTGTGTATTCCGCGTTGGGAAAAACCTTGTGAAAGTGATGCAGCGGAACGGAGGGTTTTTTAAAGAAAAGTTAACTTTTAAAAAGTTTATTTTTTTTTTCACTGTTTTATTTAAGTGTTTCACACTTAAAACCTTGTTTTGAGGGGTAAGCTAGTGAAGTTTAAGGCTACTGAAAAGAACTCATGACTGTGACAGGATACTTGCTTTTAATCTGTTTCAGTGATCTGTCTCTTTAAGCCTGTCATCTCCCTAAAGCATTCTCCAGTTTGATTGCATAGGTATTTGTTGGGGGGGTGTGAAAAACTAATAAGTAAAAACAAATGTGAAAGTAATGTCCTTTATTGCTTTCGTTAAGTTATGTTGCTTTTATGGCATATTAGCTTGTAAATAAATACTGCACTCAGGCAGAAATTCCTCTTGCATATGTAGGGAGTAGCTGAAGATAGTGTTTATAAAAAAGAACAGAAAAGTTACTTCAGTGTGTCAAACCTCCATACCAGATCAGATTTGACATGCACTGCTGTACAAATGCAACTACTTGACTCAAGGGCTAGGGGTGAGAGCGGTTTCTTGACTACATGTCCTGGAAGATGCTCTTTTTGGACTTCACCTCAGTTTGTCAACATGTGTGAAACCGTACTTTTTCATGTGGAGGACCTATCCTGAGATGATGCTACTCATTTTTATTATATACTGTTGCATGCCTGTTACTGCAAGTTATTATTGACAGCTAACTTTGTCATCACTGCTGTGATTTGTTTGGGTAGTAGAGAAATAGTCTCATTTCAACAGTACGGAAGAGATCATTATTGCTTAGTTCAGCATGTTTGTTTCTATATCCACAGTTGTATGATGCTTCATAGTTTTGTACAGTCTTGTGTACTCCTGCCTTAATTTAGCTTTGGGTTTGTTTGTTTTTTTTTTCTTAACTTTGAAAAAGTACGGTAAGGTTCCTTATTCAGGAAGACCTGTAAACACATAAGGCTGTTTTCATTTTACAGACTGCTTTTTTTGTTGTTTGTTTAGTTTTAATAAGCAACATATATAAATTGCTTGGAGCTAGAGAAGGAAAGAGGGCTTATGTCACACATTCTTATAAAAGGGACTTAAAAAAGCAGGAATTCCATTTTGACTAATGGAGTTAAATGCCCAAAAGAGCACAAATGGCCTTCAACACTTCAAGTTAGCAAATATTGTGTATCTGTATACATTATACTAACAACACCTATTCTGTAGCTTAACTTGCATTGCCCTGTTGTTTCCATCTACACTTCCTATTGTAGTTTTGATAGTGTTGATAATATCTCTTAGCATTTGGTTTCTTGGAAGCCCATTCATCAGTGAAGAAGGTAAGGAAAAAAAAACAAAACAAGTTAGACTACAAAATTAGAGTTGGTTAGAAGAGGTCAGCACTACAAGATCAGAGCAAAATTAAGACATAGCGTGACACAGTGGGCTAGGGTAAATTTGACTAGTACAGGTGAATAGTTAGCTGAGAATGAAGTCTTATATACTGACTGTTTTTTCTGATTATATTTAAGGTATGTATGACTTTTCTACCAGAAGAGTTGAACGAAGAAAGTGGGCTCCAGCTCTGGATTGTTCTGCAGAGAAACTATCTTGACTATGTTCAGAAAGGGTGAGGGAAAGACAGGAAGGTCCTGATTTATGCTAGCTGCCTGAAAACAGTGGAGATTTTATCTTACTTTCCAGTTTTAATCAGGATTATTTTGGGAGAAGCAGAAAAGAGGATACAGATACACAAGCAAAAGCCTGGTTAAGCTGCACTCAACCAACCTCTCTTATTGCACCCTGATTGTTCACAGCATGGTGGGTATGGTGTCCTGTCCACCTTTTCCTAGTGCTGAACTGTTTCCAGTAAAAGCATCTTGAGAAGAGGTAATGACCCTGACCTGGACATGAAAAGAAAGTGGCAAGAAATAAAGTACTTTGCCTTTTATTTTCTGTAAGGGCATCTCTCTAGAGTGGGGGACCAGGACTGCTTTTCCTGAGATAATATTTAGGTAACAGCACAGGACAGCAGGCGGCCCGTATTTGTGACAGTATTCCAATTCTTGGTTGAGGAAATAATGTTCCTTGCATCCTACCCCTAGAGATATGATACTAGAATCTCAGTAATTAGGAGTGCCAGTTGAGGTGATTAATTTTGTGAAGGTCAGTGGTGCTGCTTTGCACTAATGGGCATTGCTAATTGCAAGAAAAGTGAGTCAAATTATGCATCCTAGGTAGGCTACATCAGACAATACTTGAAGCTCTTTAGCTGAACAAGGAATTGCTTATAGTCTATGCCTCAAAAAAAACAGGAAAAATTCAAGAACACAATAGACCAAGGTGGAAAAGAAAGTGACCAAGGATGTTCTGACCACCTCTCAGCTATTCTCTCCCTGAATTTATCTTATAATATCTTTATTACAGAACTTAGGCTCACTATTTTTAATGCAGGTAGTGTCTTGCTATCAGACAGGGTTTGCTTGTCTTTTTCTAATGCGGCAACTATATAAAAAAAAAGTTAGTACAGCGTGAAATACTTTCACATTTGGTTTGCAGTGGAAGCTTCCATTGATTATAGAAAATATATATGCTTGCTTGTTAAATTGTATCTCCTTTTCGATTTCATTTCTGGAAATCTGCTGATACAAGTTAAAATAAGAGATTATTTGTCATCAAGCTCTGGAAAGTTTGTAGACATCTCAAGCTGATTATGATTGGTTTTGCCTTGTTTTGGGTGGTTGTTAGGGTATCCATTTCAGCAGATTAAGAAAATGTCATCTGACCTATTAGAAATCTGTATCCTCTGTCTTTTCCTATCAACTTCAAAAACACAAACAATTATATTTTTAAAACTCTGGCAAACAAGCTCCCTAAATTTCCAGTGATGCTGGTAGACACTGCAGTGTAATAGGAGTTCTGCATGCTGTTGCTCTTTTTCATAGTCATATCAGCAATGCCATGGTCTATGGGAAAGGGGAGAAGCCATTACACCACATAGCATTTGAAGCACTTGGAAAAATGACTTGCAGTATATAATGATTCAGTGAGGAATGTGTGTGTGTACTAAAATTGAAAATTACCAAAACCACTTTTCCGTTTGAAAACAGTTTATTTTTTTCTAAATTCTGTGTTGATTTGCACTGTTTTATGCTTCAGTTTCTGGACAGTAGTTTTAAGAAATACTGCCTGCTCACTCCTGCTTGTTTTTCCACTTCTTCATCAGCTCTTTAGAATGTTTATGAAAACAGAAGCTGTTTTAAAAAGCTGGATCTGTTCCCTGTATGGGTGGTAATAACACCACAGAGGATTGGAGGGGGCAGCAATAATGAATGTCAGGAAAAGTTATTCTAGTAGAACCCTCACCAACATATGAATGTATTGGTGAGGACTGAAAGTGTTTTCAAAGTGCTGTAACTCATACTACCACTTGTATCATTGTTAGTATTGTGTGAAAATTTCTGAAACTCAGAGCAAAGGTAGGAGCAGTTACAGGGAAACTTTTGAAGTTCATTGTTCCTGACTTCCACCTTTACTGTGAGGAAATGATACATTTTCTTTAATGCATGTGCATGTTTAAATGTGTGCAGCTGTTCTTAAATAATTCCATCTTTATTCTTAGGGTTAGCATCTAGCATACTAGAATTTAATCTGAATTACTGCTCATGTGGAAGTGTCATAGGTAATCCTGTGAAAGGAATTAGATTTATGTTCATTTTTAATAGCCAAGACTTGGTCAATGTGTCTGGGCTAGAGAGAAAGGAAGGCTTCTTCCTGTTACAGTATTTTTAATCCCTTAGTGCAGTGGTCTCAAAAACTCTTGTTTGTGCACTTCTAGCAATAAAAAAATACACCTCCAATGTATGTATAATCATTTATAAATTACATACATGCTATTGTGCTAATACCTACATTATAAAATATATGCAAGAAATAGAAATTTTAAAAGGATGAGATAAAGTTTAAATAATTTTTGACAATATTTTACTTTGTTATTGGAAAAAAAACCCTTTTAGCACTCACTTATGAAACTATTATAAATATTCTTCTGTATTAAAAGCTTGGTTTAATACTTTGTGATAGAGTGGTGTGAAGATAATGGTTCTAAGTTCAGTTTATGTGGGTACTTTGTTTAAATGGCTGGCGCAGCTGGAAAAGATACCCCACGAAGATATGTGGATCCAAATGGTAGACATACATAGTTGACTGTGCTTACTAGATCATTACACTCATTCTTTCAATCCTATCCATGAATTATGCAAAGATTTTTCTTAAAATTTGGCTAGTAGATTTCCTTATTCCCTGATGTTGATCAGTTATTTCAAATTAATCAGAGGGGATTGCAGATTTATGTCTTTAACAAATGGGTTCAAAACCCACTGAAACTTTCTGAAAAATTTTAAACAGGTCAGAAATGCTTGTCTTCAGCCTTCTAAATGTACAGATATGGTAGCTTTTATAGGTGACACACTTTGGTTTTGGCAATAAAATTGTATAATGATGGAAACCTTTCCAAACATCTGTTTTCAGAATGCTCTCTCCATAGCACGAGTTTCTTTTGAAAAGCAGTTGCTTTCTCATTGTTAAAATTTTGTGTTTATTTTTTCTAAAATATGTTAGGTACACTAACATACCTGTGACCACTTGTTTTCAAATAAAAGGTCAGGTAGTTTGCAACACTCAACTTTTTTTTTTAAATAAAAAAAATTAAAAATAAACAATAAACAAACAAACCAACCTGTTTTTCAAGGTCAACAATGCCTTTAAGCAGTGAACCTCTTATGGTACAAAAGATTTTTATGGTCAATCCCCATCTCGTTACAAAGCATTGTAAAAATTTTACTATTTAACCGTCTTTTTTTCATAAAATTTACCACATTGATGACATCCTTCTACACTTCATACACTTCTGGCTCCAGATTCTTTGCTGCAGTAGCTTGTATGTGGTTGATGCTGTAGACAAATTTCATGTGTGGTGCTCTCTCTTACCATCCTAACCAGAATCCAGTTGTTTTTTTTTTCATAAAGCTTTTTTTTTTTTTTTATGAGAAAAGTTGTTGAATGTTGAGAATGTCTCCTCTGGTATGTTTTTCCTTTAGTGGTTCACAAAAAAGCAGTTCTTCATGATTTAATAATTTAAACAGAATTTAGCAAGTTGAGACATGTTAGAAGCATCTGTACTTTCATCTAACTATATTGCAATCCTCCAGTGCACGATTTTTTCTAATACTTGTTTCTTCAAGTCTTCACCAGTGTTTTCTGTGTGTCTTTCAAATGTATTTGCTGACAAAGAAATGCACTTTACTTTGTCTTTATTGTTTTCTGTGCATTATTTTAGCCACTTTCACAAGGGCAAGAGGCAAATTCTCCCATGGCATGTGGCATTTTTGTCCCTTGCTTTTAGGTAAAAGAACCTCAAAGAGAGGCTTCTAAACATTTATCATTAAATTTAGTGAAATTTTATGGAGTACGGGATTGAGTATCACATTACTTGAAACATGACTGGAAGTTTGTCACTTTTTCTGGATGGTTAGTTTTCAGATGTCTTGCTGATTGAGATGCCTTCACCCTATCATTAGCTAGTATCTCAAGGCACATTATACACTTAGGACAAGATTAATTGTTAACAATAGTGGTTGTAATTATGTATTTCAAATAGTCTTGATAACTCCAGGTTTTCTTAGTCCAAGTTCTTGTCAGATGTGATTAGTTTGTCATTGGCTTTTATCTCACAATGTTGCTGACAAAGGGCTTGTACTAGACGTGTCAACTGTGCCCTTCTCCTATTGTTTGCTTGCAATCACTGTATTAGTGTTCTCTTCAGTCCCCTCTTCCCTTGCAGGAATCTTTTTAAATCACTTCTTCATTTTGTGAGGGTTAGTTTTCTTAAAATGAAGTAATATGATCCATAAATCCACCTAACCAGAGGCAAGAGGCAGAGGCAAACTGCCATATCGCAGTGCACAGAGAGAGAATGTGTTGTGGAGCACACACTTTTCCCCCAAGACATGTCACCTACCATAATGTGACATAGGACCCCCAGGCATATGGACTGAGTGATATTGCCAGTATCAATCCATGAATTTAATGTTTGCAAAGCTGAATTGGTGGTTTGGGGGTTTGTTTTTTTTTTCCTGGGTTGTTGGTTTGTTGTGGTTTTGATTTTCTGGGGGTTGTTTTTGTTTTGTTAGATTAAAAATAAATCTAAAAAGAAGTTATAATATTTTCTTCACATACCCACAGAGAGTCTTGTGCACCTGCTGGCTGTATGCACTCCTCTTTGGAGACTGCTGCCTTCATGTGCCAGTAGTTTTGTCTTAACATTGAAGTCTGCTGAGGCTGGGAGAGGAGGGAGCTACTTCTCTTTCATGAACATCTTCAGCTAGAAGATTGGCTCCTTAGAGGATGCTGAAGACTTTACTTAAATCCTGGTATTCCTTACATCAGCTAGCAGAAGTAAGGGTTGTCTTTCTCACCAGGGAGGCTGGCTTTCAGTGATACCTTTTTCAGTTAAGTGCTGAGGTATCCGGGGTGACTGGGTCCTGCTCGTGATAATTGGAAGCAGTGACTCTGTTAAATTTTGCCTAGGTCAGCACTACATGCGGGGATTAAAAAAAATGAAGCCAAGTACATTAAAATCTCCAAGTGATTTTACATCTACAGAGGCAAAGTGCTGGTGAAGGTTGGTCCCTGAATATTGAATTGATATGGTGTAGCAAACTGCTAGTATCTATGCTGAATAGAAGTTGAAACTGAAAACTACTGCTACAGTGGTTTTTAATTTTCAGTACTTCATTTTTTATTTTGGGCACTACTTAAGTGACATGGCTAGAAAATGGCATGGACACATTTTACCTTTCCATTTGTTGTGAGGGGAAAGGTAGTTCTTTATTCTGTTCTTTACATAACACTTCCTTTGTTCCTAGCAAGTGTTAGCGTATTTTGGTGGCTTTCTTGATTTTTAGAAAACATTAGGTAGGTCTATGTTTTTACTTTCTTGCTGCTCCTTTCTTATGAGTATTACTTAAAAGCAAGTAAGGTGCTTTTTTATATCAGAAGTTGATCATAGTCTGGCAAGTGGCTGGTCTGGTCTGATGCTGGTCTAAAACTGTTTCCTATGAGAGATTAATAAAACCAAGAAAAATCCCAGTTAATAATCAAATCTCTTCTTTCTTTTGGTCTGCCTTGTAGATATTTACCTGTAGAGATAATTAAGAAATAAGTCCTAGGCTGAGAATTTCTGTTCAATTTCTGTTTGAACAGATAGTTAGTCCTGTTAGGGAACTGAGGGGGTTTTTGTGGTGTTGACAGAAAAAGCTTTTCTTTTAACTTGTGGCATTGCCAGCTAGGGAATGAGTTTTCCTTTTTTTTTTTTTTTTTTTTTTTAATCCTAGTTGAAGAAACTTTATTACTATTCTCATGGTGTAGTGTTTTTCATCCTTTTTAGATTTGGTAATCCACGTTGCCACTGCTGTCTTTGAGCAAGCCTGGTACTGCATGAAGTATTTTAATCCCTTCCCCTCCTCCAAACTAATGTAGGATTTAGACATTTTTGGATTTTTGTCACTAGACTTGTCTGGCTGATATTTACTTGTGTCTCAAGGTTTCTGTGTGCTGAATTTTCTTCTATTTCTCTTCATTCATAGTTAGTGCTGACTTCCACATTCTCCCTGACATGTACTTACGGCATTTTGCTATGCTGAGAAATGCTTTTCTTTTATAATGGTCTGATTTACCCAGCATTAAAGGTAAGATAACATTTGTGTACAAGAATACTATTACAATTAAAATACCTTCAGAAGATCGTCATGGAGTGCCATTAATTTCTGCTAAACAGCTCTGACTCTGGTCATATTCTGTAGCAGGTGCCCTGTTTTATTTGGCAAGTGAGGTTGTAGGACTGTGCCTGATGCAAGCTTTTGATGGCTGAAATTGGAAGTTTGGGAGCAGCCTTGTTGCTCCCAGTTTTCCACTTGGCTTGTGCAAGGAAACCCAGCAACAGTGTGTTTGTCTATACCTCCCCCTTCAGAACAAAGAACCTTCACCATCCTGTTTCTTTCTCTTTCTTTCAAAGTTCACAGGTGCAGATGACTGATTGAAGTGCAGTCTACAAGAGTTTGTATATGGATAGCTTTATTTCTTCTTTACTGGTAGTTTTGTTGGTGTTGGCAAACGCAGAAAGAGGAGCAAATTTTTTTTGTTGTTTTAAAGTTATGACAGTTAAGTAAGTTCTAGGGCAGAGGATCATCAGTCTGACCTTTTCCCCACCCCATATCCAGCCAGGTCTCATCCAGATGAATTGTGCTGGCAGAGATCACTAGGTTTTGATACCAGCTTTTGGTGTTACCATTTCCAATTCTGCCTTCATCCTTACTCTGTTTTAAGCATTTGCCATCAGTGTGTGCGTAGTTTGAAATTACTTGGCTCGATGGTGGTATGATTCCAAGTATTTTTCATTATATCTTTGAAATCTAGTAGTATTAATCTATACAAGGAATCTTATTGAAGTCTTTGTGGAATAGACTTAACTGTTAAGAGGTTTGTATGTGTGTATATATGGTGTTCGATGGAGCTATACAAGTGTTTCGAAGAGGGTGGGAGTGGAAAGTTTGCATGGGAAAGAAACATTTCTATCACTTTTATTTCCTTTGCTCAACCCCAACCTATTAATTTGACTGTTCTTGCTTTATCTTGCTTTTTTTAGGCTTCACAAAGAGTATTTGATTAAAATCTGAATTCTCATTTCGTGTTTATTTTTAACTTTTTAAATCTCATTTTAATTAATAAACTGCATTCATTTATGTGCTACCAATTTGTCAATTTAACATTTGATTTTTAGGTGAAGCTGAGGTGACTTTTTCATTTAATCCTGTTACCTTGGCAATTATGTGATAGCCTACTAACTTATCATTGCAGCCAATCAGATGACAATTCGGGGTCAGCATCAGGTTCTGGGTCTGGTTCAAGCTCTGGAAGCAGTAGTGATGGAAGCAGCAGCCAGTCAGGCAGCAGTGACTCTGATTCTGGTTCAGAGTCAGGCACTCAGTCAGAATCGGAGTCTGACACATCCAGAGAGAAGAAACAAATTCAAGCTAAACCACCAAAAGTTGATGGATCTGAGGTAAATAGGACATACAAATTTACACCTTGTGGGGGAAAAAATGTTTTAAAAATCATTCTCTGCTGTTAGTTTCAAAAGCAGTTCTCATTTAAAAAATAAAAAGAGGTAGAGTTTTTTTATTAGATTTTAACTTGGTTGTGATGGTGAATGCACGTGCATGGCCTAAGTTTCTCATGAGTAGTACTTGAATTGAGAATTTTAAAATTCTCACATTTATAAGCATTTTGAGTTAAATGCTTACCTAAATTTCATCATGCAGAAGCACTCACTAATTTACTGAACTTGTGGAAGACAAAGGCACACACTATATTCTTATTTCTGCAATTCTATGTTTTACATTGTTCCTCTAAAGCTTAGTTTCCTTGTATCAATAAATGATTGTATAAAAATTTCAAACTCACATACAGTTGGGTTTATTTATTGATAAGTCATCTAAATTTAGGAGAAAGGGATGTTTAGAAATCTCTTTAATCTGTTGGGCCAAAATCACCTGCACTCTCCTGTGTTATATGGACTTAATTGGGGTGGTAGAACATACATTTGAAAGGCAGTCACACATTAGTTACCACAAGAACTGAAGACTATTAAGGTTTGTCCATTACATTTTTGTTCATGTATTTCAGTATTACTTTATGCAACAGTAAGTGGTCTGAAAGGATTTACCTGGGTCACTTGAAAAATGTACTTCATAAATTGTTTCTATAGTGAATTTTTTTAAATGGGTTAAATTGAAGACCAGTAACAATAGTGATGCTAGTCAGGAAAAGTAAAGATATGGTTAACTGGAGACTTTCAATATGTTTAACTGACTCTCACATCTCTGTTCCTGTTCAGTTTTGGAAGTCTAGTCCAAGTATACTCACTGTGCAAAGATCAGCAGTGCTCAAGAAGCAACAGCAACAACAAAAGGCAGCTTCATCTGACAGTGGTTCAGAAGAGGTGAGTAACATAATTTAGATTTTTAGAATGTAAACATGCCTATCTCATTGTCTCATATTAGCATATAAGTACATAGACCCAAGTTGTATCTTCTGAGTGTGTAAAAGTCGTATTTTAGTCTCTAAAAGTAGTATTCAAATAACTGACCTTTTTATAAAGAAAAGTAAAAATATCTCTAGTTACTTGTTTTAAGTGAGTTGTGCCAGAATTGTAGTAGCCTGGATTATGTGGTATTTTTAGATAAATATTTTGTGATGCATGGACGAAATTTTCAAGCAACACAATACTGACTTGCGTTGTATTTTTGACTTCTTGAGTTTCATAAAGACATTTAAAAATGCTAAAATATTTTTTTCAACTTGTTTCTGTATAAAGATAGCTGCTGCGGGTTTCAAAACTACTGTATGGAGTAGAAAACTACTGCAAATTTTTTAGCAGTTACTACAAAGAATTCTTATATTTTCATATACACCTGTATTCTAGATATTATGAAACCAAAATCATAGGCTAAAGAAATACTGACTTTGTGCAGTAGAAACATCTTTTACAGGACATCAGTGACTATGAAATGGAGTTTATTTATAAAGCAGACTTTTTCTCCTTCATTACAAAAACTATGCAGTGTAGTTACACTCCTTTGGTTGGATCACTTATTGTTGCAACGTTAATTTATAGCTGTTGTTAAGTACAAGTATTCCTTTCTGAAAGATGTTTTTCAGGATAAACCATAATCTGAATCTAAACTTAATGAGATTAGTTTTAGGAAAACATAATTTTAAGAGGGTTCTTGTCTTTGATCATAGAGAACTAAGAACCATGCTATTCTCAAAATTTTCTTAAACTGGTGTTGAAATGTTAAAGAGTGTGGAATGTCAGAAAGTTCCTGGGGCTGGGAGCTTTTAGGATTTTGATAGGTTCATCAACTTGATTAATTTGGGGCAGCATACACCATTACTGTTTTTCTGTAGGCACAATGGTTATTTTTTTAAGGCAGGTTGGGTTTTTTTTGTGATGTTCTCTAGAGCTGTGCTGGCACAAGCATTCATAGATGGAAAAATAAAAACACAATAGTAGTCCTTATCTCATTCTGCATTAAGAGGGACGCTTCAGGGAGTGAAGACAGTAAAATGTGAATAATGTGCCTCCACTTTGAAAGTGGGAGCTGCTTTATCTTTTCAGTGTTAGAAGTACTTAACTCTTCCCGTGGTAATGATTTTTTTTTTTTCCTTCTTCACCTGCAGGAATCATCAAGTAGTGAAGATTCTGCAGATGACTCATTGAGTGAAACCAAGAAGAAAAAACATAAAGAGTAAGATATTTTCCTAAGTAATATAATAATTTTTTTTTATCATAGTGACATATGCTCGTAATTCATGCTTCATTTCTCTACCCTTGGCTCAAGTTCCCTTTTTAATTTTATCTTGATCTTGCATTTCCAAATTTGATAAATATTTTGGAATATTTAAAGTAAAATCTTTAAGGAACATCTATATTATATTAATTTCTGAGTAAAAGAGTCTGGAATATGGTTCAAAAGCATTAACCAGTGCTTTTTTTCTTTAAATACTTTGTTGCAGTTTATTTTTCAGCTGAAGGCCTTTCCTAAAAATTCTTGTAAAAGTGGGAAACTACTTAAGTGGGTTCAGATTTGGTAGATTCCATTAGTTAATGTTAAATTCTTTCTGTTTATTTTTGGTTTTGTTTTTTTCCCTCTCACAGGTTTAAAAGTTATCATAGTTCTGACAGTAATTAATTTTATTGACCAACAAAGAATTTTAACTGAAAATAAGCTCCTTCTAAGTAATAGATCAAAAACTCTATGAAAAGGATTATATGTTGTTACATGATTTTATGAATGGTGTGTAGAAATTGAACTGTTCTATCACTTCTCGTCTCCTGATTCATTAATAACCTCAGTGTTCAGAGTTGCTAGTACAATATCTTAAAGAAATCGTAGTGGGGGGGGGAAGTACTAAGGATGCAAAATGGCACTCTCCTAGCAATAAGGTGTTATTCACAGTCTTTTGTTAGTTAACAATTTGATTGCATATAATAGCATACTCTCTTAAAGGAAAGATACGTAAGTTTAGGAACCCTTTATCAAGTCACTTCATATATCCAAGCACTTGAATTTTTGTCATATGGCTCTTCTGGACGAGTATGTTTGCAATTGTTATCTGACATGCAGATTGGAGACTTCTCAATTTACAACTTTTACATGATCAAGCCTTGGAGGGTGATGTTTTATCTCTTTTTTATATTTTTATATTTTTACAATTCATGGTTCATTCTTCCATGGGGACCATAGCCATTAGACAATATGGGATTCTCCAGAATATCAGATGACAGGACTTTCGGATCTGAGTGTGTATAAGTTCTGATAAACATGCATCTCTCTAGTTAGATATGTTAAGTGCTTTTTGTTAGTGTCAGGTAAACTCATTTCTTCATGCTGAAGTTTGTATGGAAAACCAGATTTTTTGTTTTATTTTGGATTTTAAATCTACCTCTGCATAACAGAAAACTTAGTCCAACTCCTTTTGAAGCCATTGGGTGTTTTTCCTTATGTATTATTCATTGATGATAATTTTCTGTCTCCTCAACTGAAATAACTCTTATGAGATTTTTATTTCTGTGAAGAATGTTGATACCCTGTGGGTGAATACCTGATATAAAAAAACAACAACAATGTAAGTTACTCTTTTGTCTTTCAATGTGTACAGTGAAGACTGGCAAATGTCAGGATCAGGGTCAGTATCAGGAACTGGTTCTGATTCTGAGTCAGAGGAAGATGGAGAAAAAAGCAGTTGTGAGGAGAGTGAATCTGACTATGAGCCAAAAAACAAGGTCAAAAGCCGGAAACCTCCAAGCAGGTAAGGAGCCATACATTTGAATACTCTGGTACTATTTCTGATAAGCAATTGAGTATGTACTGCTACTATACATGGGAAAGAAAACATTTTTAAAGCTACATAAGATGTTAATATACTAATACTTTGTAGTGAGTATCTTTTCCTGTCTGCTGTAGCTGAAAGTGGAGTAACTGAGCATTCGTGAAATGCATTTAGAAAGCAATAGAGAAGATTTATAGTTGTCCCTGTTGGAACATTATTGTTGTGTCATATCTTACTGTCTTAAAGAATTAAGCCAAAAAGTGGGAAAAAGAGTGCAGAACTGAAAAAAAGGCAGCTTGATTCTTCAGAGGATGAGGAGGAAGAGGATGATGATGATTATGATAAGAGAGGATCTCGTCGGCAGGCAACAGTCAATGTTAGCTACAAAGAAGCTGAAGAAACCAAGACAGATTCTGATGATTTGCTGGAAATTTGTGGAGAAGATGTCCCGCAAACTGAAGAAGATGAATTTGAAACTATAGAGAAGTTCATGGATAGTCGAGTTGGCCGAAAAGGAGGTATTTTTTTTTTGCCAGTGTTCTTAAGAACTTGGAGTGCATTGTGGTGCAACTTCAAGAAATGTTCTCAGCTGTAGGTCCCACAAGGTCTATGAACAGCAAAAGTTTTAAGGTTACCAAAAAGTCATCTTGTTTTGTTTTCCATAGTCATAAGGATGTTCCTTTTTGAAGTCTTTTCTAAGTGTTGCAAGGTAAAATGTTGAAGAATTGCATACCTAAGTAGAAAATAAAAAATATTTGTAAGATAGCTCCATATTGCATAAATTCATACCATATTGTTGCACCACTGTTCGTACAGTCTAGTGTTACTTGATCAGTATATGTTATATACAGTGGAGTGGAGAAGGTGGACTAGACAGGAGATCTGACTAGTAACCTGAACCCTGAAAGATAGTGTTGGCAAGGCTTGAACCACTGAAGTTATGATACCAGTGATTGCTGTACACATTGTCTCAAGACAGTACAATGAGTGTAATGACTACAAAATGCATCTAAATTTTCAGTGGTGCACTTGCATGTGAAATCTTAAAAGTATTTTGTGAATACTAGTAAGCATGTCGTATTTCCAGCAATAATGGGATACAGTATCTAGCAGGTCTGCTTATGTGTTGAGTCTGCAAGTTAGGATTCTAATTATAAAAACAAACACACAAACCCAAACCGTGAGCTCCTTGCACTTCAGAACTACCTTTCCCCATTAGATATACCCAATCTCTGAAGTTTCTGACCCATCTCAGAACTTGCACTCCTCTTCCTCTCTCCCTTCTCCCAATCTCTCCCATATTCTACCATATTCTTCTGCAAAGTATGGTGTTACTGATGTGGTCATAGCCTTTGGAACTAAGCTTGTTTTCTTCTTCCTGCCCAGATGGAAGTTACTGCTTCTGCTGACTTTTGCTCGTACCACTGTCGTTTTTTTTTCTGGCCCCTGCAGCTTGCTGTGCTCATTTCCTTACCTCACTAATTGCTTTCTATCCTATATTTCTTACTGGTTACCTTAGGACAATGCACACTTAATTAAGGTTCACGATGTGCTTTCTCTCTCAGCCACGGGTGCTGCAACCACCATCTATGCAGTTGAGGCAGATGGTGACCCAAATGCTGAGTTTGAAAAGTCAAAGGAGCCAGGAGAAATACAGTATCTTATTAAATGGAAAGGATGGTCACACATCCATAACACTTGGGAAACTGAGGAAACGCTGAAGCAACAAAATGTTAAAGGAATGAAGAAACTGGACAACTATAAGAAAAAAGATCAGGAAACAAAACGATGGTGAATATTTTTATGTAGACTTCCAACTATACTTATCTTTGTAACAATGTAGAAGTTCTTTTGTGTTTCTGAGACCTGTTAACTCTTTTACAGTATAGTTTCAAGTGTCTATGCAACAAGAAGACAGAAACTTTAAAAACTGAAGCCTCCTTAACATGTTCCTGTGGGTTATAAATACAGTTTTAACAAGATGGGCAGTGTTTAAAAATAAATAATAACTTGTACTTTTTATTAATTTTGTTACTTCATTTTGATCAGAGTTCTTCAGGGATTGCTGCAGAGATTAATATTTTCTTAGTGCATTAGCAATTTCAGATTACTTCAAATAATTCAGTTTTCTTGGCTCAAACCTGAGGCTCAAGCCTGAGAACAAAAACCTGAAGAAATCCATACATTTTAAAGGCACCTTTTTGGTGTTCAGTTTCATTATGTTTAATATAGTTAATTAATACCAGTGGGATTTTTAGCAACTTAATCATAAAATGCATTCTTTAAGAGTGAGCCACCCTTAATACTGTTCCATGAAAATACCCTGTAAAGTACACTACTTATTGTTGAGAGTAAGTGTTCTCAGTTAGCTGCATGACTAGTGCCACCTGTAGCTGTAGTAGTTGTGACTCTTGATAAGCATTCTCAGTCAGTAATGATGAGATGCCTAGGCCAGATGAAAGAATTTTGTGGTAGGAATTTCTAAATTGTCCCTTCAAACAAGCTCTCTAAACAAGATCATGTGATGCTTATAGTCAGACGTTTACTATTGCTGAATTTTATTAGTTTTAGAACAATACAGTGTAATAAATGTTGTAAATTAATTCGCATTACAGGCTCAAAAATGCTTCTCCAGAAGATGTGGAATATTACAACTGTCAACAGGAGCTTACAGATGATCTACATAAACAGTATCAGATAGTGGAAAGAATAATTGGTATGTTACAAACTTTCAGACAGAAAACAATATTGAGAAATCTATATGTTCACTGCTTATATGTTGTATTTTTAGTTGAGAAATTTATAGTGTTAATGTCACTAACTTTTTAATCCAGAACAAAACGTTAGATAAAGAGAAAAGTTGTCACACTGTTTGTGCTGTGAAGCTAGATTATGTCTTATTACCTAAAAATTAGTGTATTCATGAGTTACAAAAGTAAAGCGCTTATCAGAACTCTCTGATGTATTTCTGCAGCTCATTCAAATCAGAAATCAGCAGCTGGTTATCCAGACTACTATTGCAAATGGCAGGGTCTGCCTTACTCAGAATGTAGCTGGGAAGATGGTGCTCTCATTGCAAAAAAGTTTCAGGCACGCATTGATGAATACTTTAGCAGAAATCAATCCAAGACCACTCCCTTTAAGGACTGCAAGGTGCGTATGTAATATGCCCTGGATTTATAATCAGTTGTACTGCATCTGGCTGGGATGGAGTCTATTTTCTTCGTAGCAGCTGGTGTGGCCTGTGTTTTAGATTTAGATGACCTAAACCCTGTTTAAACAACACACAGAGTAGTGTTTTGACTGCTGTTGAACAGTTTTTCCACAGCGTCAAGGCCTTCTCTTTATCTTGCAGTGCCCTCTCTGCCATGAGTAGGCTGGGGGTGGGCAAGGGTTTGGAAGAAAACACATACAGTGTAGCTGACCCCAGCTGACTAAATAGATACTGCATGCTATTTATTGTCATGCTTAGCAATAAAACTGAGTGGGCTGAGCAGGAGGTTCAAAGATGGCTGTTGCTTGGAGACTTGCTGGTCATCAGTCTGCTGATGACTTAATGAGTGTGTCCCTTTCTGTAATTTTTGGTTTGTGTGGAGTTTTTTTGTTTATTTGCTGTTTGGGTGGGTTTTTTTGTGTTGTTTAGTTTGGTTTGGGGTTTTTTGTTACAGGTTTTTGTTTTGGTTGGTTGGGTTTTTTCCTTCACCTAACTCTTCACCTTTTTTCCTTCACCTAACCCCTTTACTAACTTTTATTTGCAGCCAGAAGTTTTTTCTCACTTTCACCCTTTCAGTTCTCTCCCCAGTCCTGCTGGAATGGGGAGTGAGTGGCGGCTTAGCCATCAGCCAGGTTCAACCCACCACATCAATTGAGATAGTAAAAATTTGAAAACCTTCTATGAATCCAGAGATAAGAGGTGTATTATTAAATATTTGGAAGGTTGTTTAGAATAGCAATACATATGGACAATATCACTCCTGAGAATAACCTTTTGTCCCATGCATTCTTACTGGCATTCAAAGATGGACTTGTTAGTATTGTGGTTTATTTTAAAAATAAACTTTTGAGTGAGTAAATGTCACTTCCATTGTAAAATTTAGATTAGCAATCAAACTAATTTCAGCTTGTAAATTGCTTGGTGTTTTTATATGGCCTAGTTTTCATTGAAGGATAAAGACTAGACTTGGTGACCCAGTAGATCTTTGCTGCCATTTTTTCTGTAGGAAGACATTTTGGGAACTTCTGTCCGTAATGGGACTGATGATCAACTTGCTTTTGACAGGTTTTAAAACAGAGGCCAAGGTTTATTGCACTAAAGAAGCAACCATCATACATTGGAGGACATGAAAATTTGGAGTTAAGAGATTATCAGTTAAATGGATTGAATTGGCTTGCTCACTCATGGTGCAAGTAAGTATGATTGAAAGGATTGAAAGCATTTTGTAAAACTTTGAAAATTGTTTGTCTGCATTTTTTTGGGGGTTTTTGAGGGTTTCAGCTCAAAGTCAAGATCTGAAGGGAGTGGTTTTGCTTGAAGTAGTACCAAAGCTGGCTGTTCTCAAAAAAACAGCTAAGCTCTGTTGTTGCTTTGTGTTTAGTTTTATATATGTGTAAGTAATATATGTTTAACTGAAACAGTTAAACCAGAAAACTGAAAGCAGATTCATCTAAATGTCAACACTAAATGTTACACTTTTAAAATTGAACTAATGATGAATACTTGCAAACTTTTTGCTGATTTAATTCAAGTATTAAGCAGCGAAGAGGTGTTGGAATTTCTTTTTATGGAAAAACAATGGTAATAGGCTTTTAAAAAATGTATAGCTGCAAAATCGTGAAAACTTGTATGAGTGGGTTCTATGCTCCAAATATGATAATTTCTTCTTGTCCAGTCCCTCCCCCTCTCTACGTGCTGCCTAATATATTTTTTTAATTTTTTTTTTGTTTTTTTTTTTGTTTTTTTTTAGAGGGAATAGCTGTATTCTTGCAGATGAAATGGGTCTGGGTAAAACAATACAAACAATTTCTTTTCTGAACTACCTATTTCACGAACATCAATTGTATGGGCCTTTCTTGCTTGTTGTGCCACTTTCTACCTTGACATCTTGGCAAAGAGAGATTCAAACTTGGGCTCCTCAAATGAATGCAGTAGTTTACTTAGGTGACATAACTAGCAGAAACATGGTGAGTATTTATCATCAGAAAGCCTTGTAGGTAAACAAGGTTGTCTTTATGTTCCTGTCCTCTGCTGATCTCCAGTATTTTGGTTACGACTGAGCTAATACTACTTTGTGTAGCACAATGTGTTTTAGATGTGAATTGAAAGCTTAGATTTTGATCTGGTACAACTGTGTGTGAAGGATTTCCTTCCTGATTAATACTCTGCATCTGAAAGGAAATTGTCTTCTGCTATATGATTATTTAGGTGGAAATTTTAGAACTAAATATGTAAGCAGGCCAGTCATGATGTTCATTTATTTTTTGAAAGGTTGTTAGCTTGTTTTCTGAATGTTAGTAATCTTACCCATTAAAGTAAAACATGGTTTTTAGAAATTCTTTGCTGTTTATATTCAGATACTTAAACAAAATATTTGGGAGTGACTATGCAAGTTGGAAGTTCAGTCTTGTGTATGTTAACATGTTGTGCTTCTAGTTTGTAACTGTATTGTTGTATGTCATTAAACATTTAAATTTCTGCAGTACTTGAATTCACATCAGTCAACAAGACCTTTTTTCTCTAGATTATAATATGTTCACTTGATTATTTTTTTAGATTAGAACTCATGAGTGGATGCATCTACAGACCAAACGATTAAAATTTAACATACTTCTAACAACATATGAAATTTTGCTGAAGGATAAGGTAATCACGCTTCTTCAGGGAGATAAAAATAATTTCTCCATTGTAGACTTTTTAGATTTGCATGTATTGGGTTCTGGGTAATTAAATTTATGGAGAGTGTAATAGCTTTTGCTTTTGGAAGTATGACAGTGTGTGGTTCGGGTTTTTGAGGGCTTTTTGGGAGGGGAGGGGCATTAAGCACTTCTAGATTTTCTGCATGTGTAGCGAGGCTTTTGGCCTTTTTCCATTTTATTAAGTGAGTAACACTTCTCTTTTTCCAGTTTGCTTGGGATTCTTACTACTGTAATAATATCCTCCCATCCTCAAGAGCTCTACTTCATTGCAGACCACCATCAAGGAACTGAAAAAGAACCCAACCCCTAGCTGCAATCATAAAAAACTCTGAAATCCCATATAGTTTTTCATTGTTATTGTGCATACAGTAGTACGTGTATATGTATTAATACTGTCTCCATAGTGTCTCCCTGTCTTTAATACTGCACACAGAATTATTCTTAATCCTTCTAACAGTATGTGGGAATTTTTGTAGGTAGTCAAAAAGCAGAGCGTTTTTACTTCATTTGTTTTGATATGCTGAGAAGAAGAGGTCAATAGTTATCTTTTTTATGTCGTGTAAAAATGAATGTGGGTCAGACCTTTGACCATTTTTTAGACTTAATTTATACTTTCTTGGGAAGCTTGCACTTCCTTTCGTTTAATCTGGTAAATGCAAAAGCCATAATTAGTACTAAAAACATACAGCTGTCCATATTTTTTAAAATGAAAAAAAGGTTGTGTTTATACCTTGGTTATACAATGTGGGAAATTATGCAATGTGTTTATTTGAATAATGTTCCCCCACTCTATTTCTTTAAGTCATTCCTTGGTGGTCTGAATTGGGCGTTCATAGGAGTTGACGAAGCTCATCGTTTAAAAAATGACGACTCTCTTCTGTACAAGACCTTAATAGACTTTAGGTCTAACCATCGTCTTCTTATTACTGGAACCCCTCTCCAAAACTCCCTCAAAGAGCTTTGGTCTTTGTTGCACTTCATCATGCCGGAAAAGTAAGGAATAGTTTTATATTATTATTATTTTTTAGCCTATTTTTCGTCAAGCTGGTACTTCTGAAGTAGTGTAGTGATTTGAAAACAAATAGAGATAAAGAAAGGCAATGTATATATTCCATACAAATTAGATGCATATATTTTTTCATGCTGCTCCAGATAAGTAATGCTACTAGCAGTTGTGACCTTTACCTGTTTTAGCAGTCCACAAAAATGATGGATTGATTTATGGGTCAGAATCTGGAAAAAAGGCTTCATCCTAGCCTAAGAGAAAAACTGTACGGATTTACTCTTGGGAAACAGAATGGAATCTTTTTGGTATTAGTGCTCTTAATGAAAGAAAATCTGTACCAAGATGCCTAATGTCCTGTAGTTCAGTCAGGTAGCTGGTTTTCCCAGACAGTTTGCATAAAATATGCTTACTGTGTTGACCTTATTTTGTGCTGAGCTCTATTTATACCTAAGATAAATTAGAGCTCATGTGTGAGAGCACGTGTTCCTGTCAGACATCTTGCAAACACCAAGCACCATAGCTTCATTTAGTCTGAGCTATGAATTGTACTGACTTCTTCAGAACCTTACAGGCAAAGCCACCTATGGCCTAGTTACCCATTCTTCGTTTGATCATAAAGTCTGTTTTCCTAGTCTGTTAGCACAGAGGATACTTACACTTCAGCTAGACCACGCAGGCTGCATTAAATAGTATCTTGTTCTCTTGCACACTCTCCAGCCATGCAGCTGGTTTTTCATGCTGCTCTTAATAATGAAATTTCTGCAACCATCTAGATGAGTATCCTTGCAGAAAAATAAAAATGTTTGGTTTCCACTGGGGAAGTTAAAATTTAGTAGTTATCATTCTGTAAACATTTTTGTAAAATCCCATTCTTCTATTTAGAGGCAAAATATTTGGAATTTATTGTGAGATGAAAATTCAGAAATTGTATAAATTAAACAGGAAGAATGGGGAAGAAATGAAAATGTGTGTGTGCTCTTGTGGTATGTTTATACACATTCTGTGCTTGTGGTACTTCTTGAAATTTGCTTCTTTGGGTCATTCACAGTGTGTCAAAATTTTGCACTAATTCTGTATTACATTGAAGGTTTTCCTCCTGGGAAGATTTTGAAGAGGAGCATGGCAAAGGCAGAGAGTATGGTTACGCAAGTCTTCACAAAGAACTTGAGCCGTTTCTGCTAAGAAGAGTTAAAAAAGATGTAGAAAAATCTTTACCTGCTAAAGTTGAGCAAATTCTGAGGATGGAAATGAGTGCATTGCAGAAGCAGTATTACAAGTAATTAACAACACTTTTAAGTTGTGCTGTTTTAGTAAAAAGTCTACCTGCAGTTTACTGTTGTATAATAGTTTTTATAATACAATTTGAACTTGAGCCTTCTAAGGTTTCACAACAGTAGAATTCTGTGAAGCAGGGGCTCAAGAATTACACTGGCCTAATACCTATTCATGTAGCTTCTTTTGTTTGGCATGTTAGTACCTTCTTTTCGGATCTGTTTTTTTTCTTTAGCTTGTTTATATTTTGAGCACTTACATCTGTCTTACTTCCATACATGGTTAGAAATTACTTACATTGTACATCTTTTGTCATAGGTGGATTTTAACCAGGAATTACAAAGCTCTCAGTAAAGGTTCAAAAGGCAGTACCTCAGGCTTTTTGAACATCATGATGGAACTTAAGAAGTGCTGTAACCATTGCTACCTCATTAAACCACCAGATGATAATGAATTCTATAATAAACAGGAGGCCTTGCAGGTAATGTCACTTTTTAATTTAAAAAAAAAAGTTCTAACATCTGCAATATTCACAGGATTTTCTAGTGCTCAAGCAGTTCATTAGTTCTTACTGAAATATATTAAGAAAAAACTGGTTCTTTGGAAAGTGTACCTCCTGGGTTTTACAGGTAAGTGGATTTTTTTTCTAATTGGATCTCAATAATTGACAGATAATTGACCAAATAAAATATACTCCGTTTTAATTACAGTCAACGTAAAAAGGAAATAGTTTGAAACAGGCTGCGTATTTTCATACAAAATAAACTTGAGACCTAGTTTAAACCTAAGCAAAATAAAGCGAGTAAGCAGGTAAGTGTGAGTGCAAGTGCGTGTGACTGGCAGTGATACACCAGAAATTTATATAACAGAAAATTTATCTGCAGAATGCTTTTAAGCTTTTTTTTATAATCAAATACTGTTCTCTGTATGCCTGTAATAACCAAAGTGAAAGGAAATGAAAGTTACAAGCACGCAAAGCTTAGTCTGATTTTATTGCTGTTGTAACAGAGGAAAACAATTATCATCACTACCAAAAAATGGTCCGTTATTTTTATTTTTTTTTTGAGATTAACTTACATTTGTACCAAAACTGTTGAGAAGACTGCTGTTGATGCAGTTTATACCAACATTTTTCTAAAGAGTATATTTTTCTTTAAGCTTTCAAGTTGATAATTTAAATACCTTCCTGAAGCTACTATATTGTGCAATGACAAATATCCTCCTGGTTTCTGGCATGAATAATAACAGCTCCTAACTCAAAATTTAGCATTTCATAAAATTCTATCTCAAGTATCTTCACCTAAAAGAGGCCTAACATTTTGAACACTATATTTCACATTTCTTTGAATTTCTGTTGTAGTTATTCCCAAGGGAGCTGAGAAGTCTTAAGAGGCTTTAGTTGGGTTATGATGTCAGGCACCACAAGCAAGATTCCTCTCACTTTATCTTGCCTGAGAAACTTGATTGATAGACTTTGTTTAAAAATACTTTGAGAGTTAAGCAGCAGAACATACTTATTTTCAAAAGATGGGAAGTGAAGAAAAAGTAGTAATAAAATATTTTTCTCAATCTTATATAATATAGGTTATCGAATTTAATTTTTCACTTGGCAGAAAAGAACATGGGCCTACATCATAACTGCTTAAATTTTTAAGCCTATGTATTTACTTCATGTTTTGATGAGATGTTAAGATACAAGTTTAAGAGGGGGAACTCAGCAATGCATTTCCTTTATGTGAGTTAGTAATCCTGTTGATTTCAGTTAGAATCAACTAAACTAAAATCAGAGTAAACTTTCCTGTTCAGTTAATGCTGCGTACTGGTGAATTTATATAGCAGTGTTCTCTTATGGTCACATGAATTTGGTTGAGTGGTTTGGTCTTTTTAGTTCTAGGAGATTATATATTGTATATATTGTATGCACATTTTAAACTATTTATAAGGAATGTCAGAATTTGCTTTTTTTTTCTTCCCAGAGCAGTAGAAAGAAAGGCAAACCTTGAATGAGTGTCTAACTAACTGCAGTGTGTATTGTTGTTTAGATGAACTTATTTTGTAATATGTATTTCTTGATTTTTGTAGCATTTAATACGTAGCAGTGGGAAACTAATCCTTCTTGACAAGCTGCTTATTCGTCTGCGAGAACGTGGCAACAGAGTTCTGATTTTCTCACAGATGGTGAGAATGCTGGACATCCTAGCAGAATATCTGAAGTATCGTCAGTTTCCCTTTCAGGTAAAGGCTTGGTGGTAGCAGCCAAGAAGCTTTTATCTTGAGTATAAGAAAAATCTCTTTTTTTATTCTGAGGCTGACAGGGAAATGGAGCAAGTTGACCAGTGGTTATGGCATTTCCATCCTTGGTGACATTCAGTAGTCACCTGGGAGTGACCTTGGGCAACCTGCTTTTGCTGTCGTCGCCAGAGGAGGAAAGTTAGGCTCGATGACCTCCAGATGTCCCTTCTAACCTCAACAGTTTTGTGATTATGTGATCTTTACCATTTTACTCA
The DNA here is from genome assembly GCA_020745705.1 of Hemiprocne comata. Classification (NCBI taxonomy): domain Eukaryota; kingdom Metazoa; phylum Chordata; class Aves; order Apodiformes; family Apodidae; genus Hemiprocne; species Hemiprocne comata. Next base: position 85,057,524 of record CM036616.1, on the reverse strand, counting down.
AGAAAACATACATGAAAAAGTGTTCTTTTTCTAGAAAGACTGGCAATTGCTATATGCTAAATAGTATTTTGAAATTAAACTGATGAACTAAAAAATTACATTAAATTACTGTTTTTTCCTTCCCTTAGCACTTTTGGCAGCTGAAAATTCAGGGTGCTCTGATTTTGAATGTTGTGCAAGAATTACTTTTTAACTGTAGTATTCGATCTCTTTAGAGACTTGATGGATCAATAAAAGGAGAACTGAGAAAACAAGCACTGGATCATTTTAATGCAGAAGGATCAGAGGTATGGTATTTTTTTCATAAGGAATCTGGTTTATTTTTTCCAAAGAAATACAAAAAGCATGGCACAAAAAATGAAGGCAGAGAAAAGTGATGAACATATCAATAAGGTTGAAAATTCATTGTTATTGCCTACACTATAAGGTTTATGTCTGCTATTTTTTGTCTCTAAGAAGCGGGTAAGTAGAAATCACATAACTTAGGAAAATGGTATTTAATCAGTTGTGTAGCTGTATTTTTTTACCCTAAAGCTGTTTGCCAAAGTAATTTTAATTACTATATAAGTGATTATTTGCTGCAGAAATTTAACTTCAGCCTTGTTCCTGTGTAGAACTTAATGCAGTGTTTACAAGAGCACTGAACTTACACAAGCAGTTAACATCAGAAACATCCTTTGGCAAGGGACAGACCTAACTTGTTTATATCCTTGCATGAACAACCATCTTTAATTGTTTCAAATCTGGCTCCTGTTACCCTCATTTGTTGCAGTCTACTTATTTGCCCTGGAAGAAATGGTGAAGAACTGATTTCTAGCCATTCTTTATGAGCAACCTGTAAATTTATGTGTCTGTTACAGATTCTTTTCTGAGTTGCAAGATTTGTAGCTTATTTAGCATTCCTAATATGCATGCCATTCCATACCTTTGATCAGCTTAAATCTTTCTTCCTACTCTGGCAGATGTAGGGAGCTTGTTTTGGTTTTCATTTTGTTTGTTGGGTTTTTTTTAAATCAGTAATTGAAGGATAGCATAGCATTTATCAGTTGCTGCTGAAGTTGTTTCTGCTGTGATGAAGAGAGAATGACTTAACTCTGTAACGTAAACTTCAGATAATTGTTTAATACAGAAGTTAATTCTGTTTCAAATTTCTGGTGTAGACATTGTTGCCTTTTTCTGAAATCTTTGCAATTCCTCTGTACATTTTTTGAGATGAAGAGGAATTTAAACTTTATGCATTTCAAAAATGGAGGCAAACTATGCATTTGTGCAGCAATAAAATTACGTTCTCAGTTTAATTTTTGTAGTTCTTTCCTAAAAGTTCAGAACATTCTGTATGGTTTTTCACCTTTACTGACCTAAGGCCTTCATAGAAATTTCTAACACAATTCTCAGGACTCATTCCTGACTCTAGTGGTTTGTTGTTTTCTGCAATTGTACTGAAAATTGGGTGCTTTGTTTAACCTGTGTCATATTATCTCAAATTTCATGTTTGTTATTGCGTATCTCAAGATCCCTCTGCAGTCCTTCATAGTTGTCTCTGAATAATTGTATCTATCTGGATAATTCTGAGTAATATCTGCAGGCTTTTTCATCTCATTGCTTACTTCATTTTCATATTGTTCATGAATATGTTCAACAGCATCAAACCTGGCAGAAAACTTTTACTTCTGTCTCTTAACCTGTAGACTTAAGCATGTTGCCTGCTCTGACATGGCTGCTTAATCTTCAGGGCTTGGGGCATGGGATGAGGGAGAAGGACTTTGTATCATACAGGGCTTTAACAGTAGGGGTTTTGTGCTTTTTGGCCAGTTTTTTGTTTGATTGAGATTTTTTGGCTGGTAGTCATCTTCTAGGATACTGCTTCCTTTAAACTGTTGAGAAGTCAGCAATTACTTAGCAAAGAACTTGGTATCAATATTTGCTTTATATTTAAAGGAGCTTGAACTGTGGAACAGTTACGGAATGGGTAGTGTATGATTTTGTAGTCTGCGCCACAGACTGCATGAACAAATGTCACATTGGTTCCTTTAAGAATATTACAATTATTGTATACAAAACTATTTCATATTTTATGATTTCAGGACTTCTGCTTTTTACTGTCTACCAGAGCTGGAGGGTTAGGTATCAACTTGGCATCAGCAGACACTGTAGTTATATTTGATTCTGACTGGAATCCACAGAACGATCTGCAAGCACAAGCTAGAGCACATAGGATTGGACAGAAGAAACAGGTATGCACAGGTAGCTTTATATGGAGAGATAGTATGGCAGCTGTGGTGTATGGATGGGAGAGAGGGAAGAGTCATGGGCTTATCTGTCCCACATTCATTGGCATAATGTCATTCTAGAAAATAGCTGCTACATCAGGCATATCCCCCCTCCTTTAAGATTTCTTAGTACTCCTCAGGTTTCTTTCTTACAGAAGACATGGCAAATACGACAGTTTTGCCTATGGCAATGCTTGTGCCAAATCACTGAAGTTAAAAAAAGACAGATATAAGAGTTCTAACAACTTCTGTGGTTGTTTGAAATGCTTATGTGCAGACAGCAGTAACATGATAGAACTAGTATTTCATATTTGAAACCAGTTAATAAATTCAGAAGATAGATAGCAAAGACTGAAATTTCTCCTTCTTGTTGCTTGCTTTTTAAAAATATACATAGGTTAATATTTATCGGCTAGTCACAAAAGGATCAGTAGAAGAAGATATTCTTGAAAGAGCCAAGAAAAAGATGGTGTTAGATCATTTAGTAATTCAGAGAATGGACACTACAGGGAAAACTATACTACATACAGGCTCTACTCCTTCAAGGTATATTTCTATTTATTTATGTATCAATTTACCTTTAAGAATACTTGACAAGTAAGTAAAATATAAGTTATTTTATTTGGTTAATGAAAGGCAAAATAAGGTTAAATAAGTGAAGATGAAAAGTATATTGTCCTTGTAGCTTTTTATTTGCATATTAAATAGGTATATATTTTATTTAACAGTAAAAAGAAAGCTTAATATGCTTACTATTATAGAGAACTGTTTCAAGTTACTAAGATAAAATGTTTTTCCTGAAACATCCTTTATTTCAGCTCGACACCTTTTAATAAGGAGGAGTTATCAGCAATTTTGAAGTTTGGTGCTGAGGAACTTTTTAAAGAACCTGAAGGGGAAGAACAGGAGCCCCAAGTAAGTAGTGCTTCTGGAGTACATAGATAAACCAACCAAAAATACGTATTAAGTATTTCATTGTAAAGAAAAACTTCTTATTTTTTTAGGAAATGGATATAGATGAAATCTTGAAAAGGGCTGAAACTCGGGAAAATGAGCCAGGTCCATTAACTGTAGGAGATGAGCTGCTTTCACAATTCAAGGTATTGCTCTGTTTCCTCCCCCCTGCCACAATTACACTTTCATTTACAGACAGTACTATTTTTCTTTTCTGTACCTATACATCTTTTCATTCGTATGAAATAGATGCCTCATTAGGTCAGCTCTATATCTCTAATAAAATGTCTTTTCACCTATGCAAGATACCTATCATCAGTATAAACATTTTAAAAAAAATTATGTATTTTCCTAATAAAATAAGAGATATTTTTGTTGACTATTAGAATTCTAGGTCGTCTTGTATTTTATTTACTGCCTTTGTTTTTAAGCAGCTGTGGTATCACTGAATTCAAAATACTAAGTTTGAGTTTCTAGAAATAGCTTTTAGCCCTGAAGTAGACTTGAGTGCCAAGGATTAAACGTTGTAAGTTAAACATATTGTAATTTGGGTGTAAAAGAAATAGAAAGCACAATGCATTTGCTTAGATGAGCAGATGAGTAGATAGCTCTTCTGCAGATCATTTCTTTACGACGTACTTTTATTTCAACAGTGTATTAATATTTGGTTAGGTTTATATTATTACAGTTTCATGTTAACTCAGGCCTTCAGATGTCTTTAGCACAATTTTGAAAAGTTGGACAACGATCATACAGCTGTCGGGGGGGGTGTTTCTTTATGCATCTGTATTAGTCAACTTTTAAGAGAAGAAAAAGATTTTAATCTTAGCACATGTTGTGTGGAGTCTGTTTCATAAATTAATAAAAACTGTCATTGCAGATAATATTTCATGAAGCATTTTGTACATACATAGATTTTATATATATTCTAAAACAATAACGTAAATAATAAATACATACAATATATTAACACATAAAATATGCTATATAGAGCTTTGTTTTCATAAAATATTAGCTGGTCAGTCTTTTTCAAATGAAGTAATGTATTGATAAGATGAAAATACGTATATTCTGATACACCAGGTGGCCAACTTTTCCAATATGGATGAAGATGATATTGAGTTGGAACCAGAAAGAAATTCAAGAAATTGGGAAGAGATCATTCCAGAAGTCCAGCGGCGAAGAATAGAAGAGGAGGAAAGACAGAAAGAACTTGAGGAAATATACATGCTCCCAAGGATGAGAAACTGTGCAAAACAGGTGCCACTTGATTTTGACTGAGTTGTAGTACTTTCATGTTGCTGTTGGTTTTGTTTGTTGTGAGTCATTGTTGGTTTTGGATTTACAGGTTTTTTTCTTTTTTCTATTCTGAACACATATTTTTGACAGGTTAGGTAAAGGTTTACTCAAATTTTTGATCACATATCTTTATACTACTTCTGAAATTCCAGATCAGTTTTAATGGAAGTGAAGGGAGACGCAGCAGGAGCAGAAGATACTCTGGATCTGATAGTGACTCCATCTCAGAAAGAAAACGGCCAAAAAAACGTGGAAGACCACGAACAATTCCTCGGGAAAATATTAAAGGATTTAGTGATGCAGAGATCAGGAGGTAAGATATGAAACGACATGCATCTTTAAAACAAAAATAAAAGTTTTTATTATTATTATAGAGCTTGAAAGTACAGAAGACAATGTATTTTTCTTGAATTTATTTGAATTTTTTTTAATTCAGGACATTTAATGTTTTACTTTGTATTTTGTGGTGGTGATATAGTGAACTGTCATGGCAAGAATTTGAAGCCATAATAATGAGTGTTTAAATTAGGCTTGAAAAACATTCTTAATTGTTTTAAATATTTTCATTCCTGCTACTCGTGAAGACAGTGATTTCAAAAAGTAGTTGTTACAGTGGATGAGCTTTTCTGTTAATACACAAGCAAAATACACTGCTTTCCATTGTTTTATGTAAAAACTGCAGTGCTGTATGTAAATCATTTTGGTGACAACTATAAAAATTTGAGTGGATTTGTTTTCTTCTTGACCTTCTTGACACTATAATTGAATTAATGTTATACCACACGTTTTTAAGCTAAAAAAATTAAAATTCTGTTTGAATCTTGCACAGCAAGTCCCTTAAATATTTGGTGCCAAAATATTTTTTTGGTAGAAGGAGAAGGAATTGGGGTTTTTTACCCTTTTGGATTTATGCAGTGCTACTTTGCTTCTGAAATTTAAGTGAGCATGTTTCTCTAAAATGCTGTAAATCTTTTAAAATATTTTTCATTAGAGAAATAAAGATTCTTTTTGCATTTCTATTGAATCTAACAACATAGTGAATTAGTACTTTTTTCAAGACTATTCTTGTGCTTGTGCTAGCAATTCAAGTCCTTGATTGTTAAGGAAATTGTCTTGTTTAAACTATTTTTATTTTATTTTTATTTCATTTCCTTTCCATCCCAGGTATATCCATTTTCTTTCCATCACTTATACATTCCTACAGACAGTATCTTTCATGTCATAGTTTCTAAAATCTTCAAATAATCTGTTGCAGATTGCTCCTTTTACTATATAAAGCATAAAATAACGTCTGAAATCTCTATTTACTGTAAAGCCGCATAAAATTTTTATTAGGCACATCCAGATGCTGAATCTTGTTTCTTGTGAAATTAATAAAAGCAATTTCTGAAATAAATTGTACCTTCTATTATTTTATTTACATTTAGTTCTTAAATCAGTAAAACCATGACATTGTTTGGGTTATCTGGTTATACTAAGCTTCCATACTCTCTCTACTATTTTTTCCATTGGACATAATAGCATTATACTAAGATTAGTAATTATATCACTACAATTTAAAAACCAATTTAGTTAGGTAATATTTATTTAAAATTATTTTCTGTTATTAGGTTTATCAAGAGTTACAAGAAATTTGGTGGCCCTCTTGAAAGGTAAGCTTGATTATTATTCGTGTAGCAACTTGGAACCTTGTTTTCTTAAAAAATTAGAACAATAACCAAGAAACCTTAGGCTGATGAGAAAATAAGTCCATATGAACATATTATATATAATTATTCCTTTTTATTTTAAAGAGATGTACAGTAATTTAACTCAAAACTGTAGGGTTAGAGTCCTTTACAGTTTTTGTCCTCTGATACCTGAATCACTTTCTTGTATCAAAATTGTACACAGCATGGCAAGTGCAGGTTAACTGATTACTTTACACAATCACTTCTCTAGTTTCAAAGTCTGAAGGAGTCATTCACAATTACTGTAGTTTTGGAGCTATAAAAATATGTTTTTTATTACAGGTTAGATGCTGTAGCTAGGGATGCTGAGCTAGTTGATAAATCAGAGACAGATCTTAGACGTTTGGGAGAGCTTGTACATAATGGATGCATTAAAGCTTTAAAGGACAATTCATCTGGACAAGAAAGAACAGGTACAGTGTGTCCAGGGGGCGTGGGGGGCAATAAAAAATGTTTAGAAGTCTGAATTATTCCTGCACTCTGATCATAACAGAAAGCAGCTTTGTTGAGGGAAAATATAAACAAAAATGTTGGCATGCTGGGTGATTTTTAAAAAGGCTTATTATAGTAAGACAACTTATTTTTTATCTTTCTGTGTGTAACTTGTCAACGGAGAATGCAGTATGTTTTGCTTTACTGTGAAATTTAAATGTAATGTTATTATATGGAAGACCTTTTGATTCTGGAGCTTAATTCAAGCATTTGGTTAAGAAAAAGTCATTTGGTTTATTTGAAATTTTGCTACTATAGCATCAGTCTGGTTTTCTTTACATTTTTCTGTATTATATTCATAAAGGTAAATATTTTAATAGTTTTCTCATTTATTTTAAGGAGGTAGACTTGGGAAAGTTAAAGGCCCAACATTCCGAATTTCAGGAGTACAGGTGAATGCAAAGCTAGTCATCTCTCATGAAGAAGAGCTGGCACCATTGCACAAATCCATTCCTGCTGATTCAGAAGAAAGGAAAAGGTATTGGTTTTGGTTTTTTTTTAAGGGAAGTAGTAATGTAGAAAATTTTTCAGCTTTTATTAGCTTTTTCATATAACTTTGACTGAAAGCACACTGTGACAGTGTTGTTCTGCTATTCCCTGCGAGGACTGGCAGCAGTGTCCTGCTTGCACATGTGTTGTTCTTTCTTCCCTTGCCATAGAAGCCAGTACCAGCATTGGCTTCTCAGTTATATTCACTGGGGACTGTGTTCAGTTACTAACAGTAACCAGGTGTCGCAGGCCGATACCGGGAGGCTGCCCCCCCCGCAGCGGAGAGGTTTGTGACTGAGACCGAGGGCTCACCTCTCACAGGGGAACGGCCACTGCAGGCCCGTATCTTAGAGTGTAGGTTGGAATACTCCCTCACCATGCTCACAAACTGTTACTGAGACCAATGTTTAACTTACAAATTAATTGGTTTATTAAGGGTTAACACAAAATAAGGGACCAAGGTTCAGGGAAGGTAATCTAGGCATATATCAAAAAAAAAAAAAAAGAAAATCAAGGGTACTATGGTGTTAGTAAGTGCACTCCCCGCTAGAGACATGTAGAATTAATGGAGGAAAAGGGTAGGAGTTGAGCCCGGCAGATATGTGTGTGTGTGTGTGGATGTGTACGAGTGTTACCCTCCTTCCGCAGCGAGAACGTGACCGGCAACCCAGCGGCGGGGCGACCCCCCCAGCAGGTAACAGGCAGGCACGGCAGGTGGGCACAGCAGGATCGGTTCTGGTTCAGGCAGCAACTCCTTGCAAGCAGACAGGCTCCAGCGAGCAGCAAGCAGCGATCCCCCGCGAGCAAGCACAGGCCCCCCTGCAGAGCAGCTGCAGTGCTCACAGGCAGCTCAGTCTATCACCGAGTCTGGCAGACAAAGAAAGTTCTCTGGTTCTCCAGCACAGCTTGCTTTCTTTTTTAGATAACATTCTCTGTTCAACTTAGCCAATTAGCAGCGGCCAGGTGGTTAGTCTTTCAGAGGCAGTCCTTTAGCCTGTTACCTATTTTTCTGCCAGTTCTGTTTCAGTTCGTCCTTGGCTAAATCAGCAAAAGGCACTTCACTGCCTTGAAAGGCATTCCGTTTAATCTTACGTGGTGGGGAAGGGAAAATGGTCCATTCCCCACACCAGGACTAGCATTCAGGCTTGCTGATGAATTGCTGTATGTGTTATCTCTGCTTGAGGGGAAAGCAGTGTCTGTCAAAATGCAGCAGTATTTTCTGCCCTCTGAACTTTTTCCCTTGCCACCTTGTGTATCACTATCCGCTTACTTGGCAGTTACACTTGGACTATTATTAATGCTTTTATTCATGGTTAACCAGCTCTGTGAAGCAGCTCATGTCTGTTATACTTCATATTTTAGTCTTGATCAACTTTAAAACATATTTCAGGGCTGATTTCAATAAATATTTTAGACAAATGTTAAGAAAACATAATGATGAGTATTCGTATTAATTTCCTAAATATACCAGCATCTTTGCAGAGAAAATAAATATAGTTACATCTCTTTTAGTATGTTCCCTTTCCTTTTGCTAATATTCAGAAGTAAAAGTCCCTTATTTCTCTTTTTAATGCATTTCTGCTAGATATGTCATCCCATGCCACACCAAGGCTGCTCATTTTGATATAGATTGGGGTAAGGAAGATGATTCCAATCTGTTAATAGGCATCTACGAATATGGTTATGGCAGCTGGGAAATGATAAAAATGGATCCTGATCTTAGTTTGACACAGAAGGTACGTCATCTACAACATTTCATCAGGGACTCTTTTTCTTTAGGTAATAATGCTATTAAGAACAGTTCCTGAAAGAGCTTATTGTATGATAACTGAAATTGCAGATACATTATACATCAGTTGTAATTCTTAATAATATACCACAAGGAGGATGCTAAATTTTAAGATCCTGTGTATTCAGTTGAAGTATGCCTTCTTGCAGTCAATTATGTTGCCATATTTCCAGGTAGCAGAACCTCTGCAATTTGAATTTTTCGTCAATCTTTTTCTTCTCTGTTCTAGATACTCTAGTAGTGCCATTTAGTGAACTTACTATGGAAGGGAGGTTTTTCTAGAGATTTGATTTGGTTTCCCCATCCCTACTTAGTCCCCAGGTTCTTCACTTGAAGCTGCCTTTCACCCACAGTATAAGAATAGCTGTTCTGGAATTGGGAAAGACTGGGGTGAAGTGAACTTTGACACTGTGCCAACAAACTATAGTTTTGGGATTTGAGGAGCCAGGGTTGTGTCCAAATTCTTTTAATAATGATTCCTAGCTCCTGCCTTCCGTTAATTTGCCTGTTATTTTGATGCCACCCATACGTATTTTTGGCATCTGCAATATCCTGTGATGGGTTTGGTATTTAGAAGATGAATGAGACAGAGCCCAGAGTTCCGTTGATGACTGGTACAGGAGCTCATAATTTCTTAGATAAACTATCAGAGTGGAGACAGAAATCTGAGGCTGGTGTCTCGAGTTTATTTTAAACTGTAAGGCAGTTTCAAAGGCTGCATTGGCTGTGTGATTGGAGAGAAATAAAAATATTTAAGAAGATTTTCATTACTTCAAACATGCTAGCGTATTTTCTAAGTATAGTCAAAGTGGATTTTTTTCCATCTTTTTTACACAGCTTTGTGTGTTCTGTGTGCTCCAAGCTAGCATCTTCCAAACTTGCTAATAGGTACTCAAAGCTGTGATGCTACTGTTGTTCTCCTCAGATATTGCCTGATGATCCAGATAAGAAACCTCAGGCGAAGCAGTTACAGACCCGTGCAGACTACCTCATTAAATTACTGAGTAAAGACCTTGCAAGGAAGGAAGCTCAAAGGCTTGCTGGAGCAGTAAGTAAAATTTGGTATTCATTAGTGAGATAAAAAAATGGCATGTGATATGGGCATATCAGCTGATAGCTTTCAGGGTTGTTTTTTTGTAGTTTTGCTCTTTGTGTGGTATTACTCTGTTTTACTGATCATATTACATGAGCTCAAGAAATTAATTGCAAGTTTCATATTTTACTATTCTCTTATTTATCTGCATTCTCTACTGTTACCTTATGCTATGTCTCCAGCCCTGAGAAAAGCGGTTGTCATATAGTCCATTAGTGTTATTAGCAACAATAAATAATAAATAAGTAAAATAAAACGAACGTTCTATTTGATGTTAAAAAGAAAAAAAATATTAAAGAGACCAATTTGCATTCAGGGCAATTCAAAGAGGAGGAAAACGAGAACTAAGAAGAATAAGGTGATAAAGGCTGCAAAAGTAAAGGAAGAAATAAACAGTGATTCATCACCACAACCCTCGGAAAAATCTGATGAAGATGAGGAGGAGCATAACAAGGTAAATACCTTTCATATGGTAAAGATGCCCATTCAGTTCTTCCTTTAGTATTGATTTCTATTTTAATCTTCTGCTTGACTTCATAAAATTGAAGCACCTGAATGTCATCCTTTTCCTGTGGCCATTATAGTTGATACTGCATCAGTACAAGCACACTGAAGACTGTATTTATTTTAATTTGATGATAAGCCAGTAGCTGAGGAATTATAAGTAGTTTTCCAAATTATATTATAAAACAAAAAAGTTGTGGTTCTTCCTAAGAGGCATCGCTCAGTTTCAGCATTCTTTAAATACTTCAGCAGTGTATCTGCTAGAAATGCAAACCTAATGTAACACACAATTATAAAAATAATGTTTCTGGCTAATGTGTTACTACTACTGACAGAGAGTCTTCAGGTAAAGTTTTTTATTCGGGCCTGGGAAAAAAACCATCAAGCTCAATTTAAATGAGCAGCATGAATAAATGGTATTTCAAGGCTTGCAAGTGAAAGCTCCTGTATATCGCATGGCTGTCTTTATTTAAAAAGACTGTTTAACCAACTGTTTAGCCTTGGTGTGTTCTGTTACTTCTGATGTGTTCCTTTAGGTGTTTGCTTTTGTGGGGTCTTTTTATTTCTCACATACACAGTAGTAGTAACCACTAGAGATAAAAAAAACTAGTCAAAATTTAGGGTCATATCACACCTAATTTTATGACTTTTAAAGCAGCTGAAATAAATGCAAATCTACATATGTCATTTAAATGCTCACTGCTTGGTTTACAATAAACTAAATTGAGGTGTCTTATATAACCACCTTAAACTATTACAAACCACTGTAATTATCAGCTAACTTTAGAGGAAAAAATAATTATGTGAATGCATAGTTAAAACTGAATCAGCCTTAGAAAAACCATGATAGAGCTATAAAAATTAGTCATTTTAAACTAAAGTGTTCCCATAGGTATTTAAATTGTAGTATGAAGAATAACATGTAAACCAGAAAAACAATTAACTTTTAATGTAGACTGACTTATGGTTATAGGTACAATAGTTTGCCTGGAATGTAAGTCAAAGCAAGTGTCATCACAGTTCTCAGTAAATTAGCATGTGTAACCAAATCTTAAAAGTAAGCAAATTAAGTGTTCAGTCTTCTTAAAAAATATGTATTAATTTCCACTCAAAACAGAAGACACGGCCAGTCAATTGACTGACTTGTTATGTTGTGGGAAAGTCTCTAGAATGCTGTCTCCTTTTGTATATTTTATAACAGATACACATCACTTTAATACTTCTGGTTACAGACTAGCAATTGCACTTCTGAAAACGGGACTACATAAAAAACTGGCCTTTAGCATCCAAAATGGTTTGCTGTAGCTACTTAGTCACCATACTGTGTGCATTTAAAACTTACCTGTTTAATTACTGGAACATTCAGGAAACTCTTGAAGTCATTGGATTTTTGCCGGGAAGTTTCCATGGTACCTAAATACTGAAGTTGGGCTAGTTACTTGATACCTCATCCAAGTAACTCTTTTGGATTTATGTATTGGGCATGCTTTCATCTGTTTTTCTACAATGGATTTTATATATGCCTTTCCAGTGTGTACTTCAAATCAATTCAAATATTATAATGATTCTTGCACCTGTACAAAATACTTTTGTTACTTACTACAGTATTTTTCTGTGCCTGAAAGGATTTGAGTTTCCATATCAAACCTTGTAAGTGAATATTATAAAGACTGGTGGAGTGGTATTCTGTTCACCTTCAAATAATTAAGTGGACCTATATCAGACAAACTGTAACTAAGATCTTTTTTTAAGCCTAGTAGAAAGAGCACCTCTGGAAAAGAGAAGGTTGGCACTCTGTTACCTTCTCCTGTGAATGTTTAATGTGGGATTCGTAAGAAGTTACTGGGACAAAGCTGACTACAAGTGAAGTCTTCTAACATACCTTTCACTTGAGTATCCTGACAGTTCTGCAAGACTTACTTCCTTACAGTTTTTAGCTCTTTGGAGCCTAACTAGCTTTTGAAGGGCCAGAATTATAAGTTAATTCTGAATTAAACTGACATAATTTCTCACTGCCACTGCCACTTCCGAATCAGTACTTCCTTTGTCACATCAAGGAAGTGAGTGAGTAGTTCTCATCTTTCTTTACAACTGCCTTCAGTTCTATTTGATAGGTGTTAAATCTATATCCAAAAAGAAAAAAAAATGCACAGATAAAAAGGATGTTTAATCTGATGGTTATGTATAGATAGGAACGCTGTTTGATGTGACATATATGCTTGCGTATTGCAGGATGAGATTGTTTCAGTGAAACATCCGCATAAAAAAATTAAAACAGAAAAAGAAAATGAAGAAAAGCCTGAGCCAGATATTGGTATAAAGAAGGAAGCTGAAGAAAAAAGAGAGACAAAAGAAAAGGAAAATAAGAGGGATTTGAAAAGGGAGAAAAAAGAAAAAGAGGATAAGAAAGAATTAAAAGAAAAAGATATTAAAGAAAAGAGAGAAAACAAACTAAAAGAATCCACACAGAAAGAAAAAGAAGTAAAGGAAGAGAAGGTAACTAGGTTTACTTGTCTTAATAGCACCAGAAAAGGTCACTAGGTTTCTGTGAATGATGCTAAGATTGAAAGGTGTTTTGGATGTGATCAGCTGTCATTTGATTGAAGTCTTTCACATCATTTGAAGTTCTGTTTTTACTACCTGAAACTACGAGGACAGGCATGTGAAACGGGAAGTTGTATCTTCAATGATAGTTATTGTTGAACAGAGAGTGCAAGTGTATGAGAAAATTATTTTATTGCTTTTCCATTTTCTTTTTCCATCCCACAGAGAAAGTAAAATGTACTGTCATTGAGTGTCAGCATAGTTCTTATTATTTAAGAGAATGCAATAGTTACAGGGACTGACATACTATAGGCTAATTCCAGAGCCAAAGTGAAGTTTACTTAAATATTTTTATATCTTAGGTAAATGAAATAAAATCTGAAAATAAAGAAAAAGCTAAAAAAATTCCATTGCTGGATACTCCAGTTCATATTACTGCAACTAGTGAACCAGTTCCTATATCAGAAGAATCTGAAGAATTGGATCAGAAAACTTTTAGTGTGGTAAGTCCTTTTTTGATAAATTAGTGTTTATACTTGACAGTCTAAATTAGGACAATTTTAGATGTTCTTGATTCTGTTATTGGGCATGGTAACACGGTTGATCTTTTGCTAGTAAAGTCTCAGATCAATTTATGTCATGACGCTATACTAAAGTAATTTTTGTCTTCATTCCCACAGTTTTATTTCATTGATTATTGTATTTATGCAGGATAGTAGGAAAGCTTACCCAGTGGTCTGTGTGCTGAGAAGATTTAGACTGTAGACTGTAAAGACAGAACCTTAGTAATAACTTGTGTATCCTGCTTCTTAAGGAGCAGACATGGATGCCAGAATCTCTGGCTTCACTTTATCATGCAGGCACTACTTCTTTGTAAGATAACAAGAAAGATTTAAGTTTCAGCACTTCCCTCCAGAAGTATCTCAGACTTAAACTGGGAGACACAGTAAAGAACAAATATTAGAGTCCCTAGAAATACCTTGCTGAGGTAATCTCTCAGACACCAAAAAAGTTTGGTTTAATTACTACTTCTAACTAAGAACAGAATTAGTATTAGAGGCAAAAAGGGATGTACAGGCAATTTATGGAAAGTTTTACAGGTAGACTGGGACCTTTGGAAAACTATCAATTAATTACTTTGGACAGCTACTCTCCTGTCATTGTTTCATCTTGCAGATTTCAAGAGCTGTTTATTTCTGCCAGCCAGATTTATTGGGGCTGTTGTGGGTGCTGGCTGTGACACACAAGTAAGATTTTCTCGAGTATGGCAGTGACTAGTCTATGTATGGTTTTATTCTAAACATTTCAACTAACTTACTTGTGATTTCCAGTATGAACCTCAAATGATTCAGTTGGATATGTTTCTGTGGTTAAGTGATAGAAAAATCAGTTTATTTCCATGTACAGTTATATTTTTCTGATCACTTCTGTACGTAAGAAGTTTGCTCTGTAAGCCATCTTTTAAGACTACTTTAAGCTCTGGCCTCTATGCAAATGCCCATAACACGGGAAACAAGCAAGCATGCCTGCAGGGCTACAACGTTATTGGCATCACTGAAACATGGTGGGATGACTCCTGCATCTGGAGCATGGGGATGGATGTGTACAAGCTCTTTAGGACAGGTGGGGTAGAAGAGGAGGCGGTATCACCCTCTCATCAATGACCAGCTGGAATCCATGGAGCTCTGCCTGGGGATGGATGAGGAGCTGACTCAGAGCTTATGGATCAAGGTTAGAGGGAAAACAAGGGCAGGGGGTCTGCTACAGGCCATCTGACCAGGAATACTGAGCAGATGAGGCCCTCTATAGACAGATAGGAGCAACTTTACATTTACAAGCCCTGATCCTCATGGGAGATTTCAGCCACTCCGGTATCTGCCAGAGGGACAACACAGCAAGGCACCAGCAATCCAGGAACTTCCTGGTATGCATTGATGACGATTTCCTTCCTCAAGTGGTAGACAAACCAACAAAAAAGGATGCTATGCTGGGCCTTGTTCTCACCAACAAGGATGGGCTGCTGGACAAAGTAAAGCTTAAAGGCATGGTTGGCTGCAGTGACCATGACATGGTGGAATTCAGGATCCTTAAGGCAAAAAAAGGAAGGGTACAAAGCAAACTCACAACCCTGAACTTCAGGAAAGCAGACACTGACCTCTTCAGGGATCTGCTTGGTAGGGTACCATGGGATAAAGCCCTGAGGGAAGAGGAGCTCAAGAAAGCTGGTCAGTATTCAGGGATTACCTCCTCCTTGTCCAGGAGCAATGCATCCCAACAAAGAGGAAGGCACACAAGAATACGAGGAGGCCTGAATGGATAAACAAGGAACTCCTGGACACACTTAGATACAAGAACAAAGTCTACAGGGAGTGAAAGCAAGGACAGGAAGCCTGGGAGGGGTACAAAGAAGTGATCTGAGCAGCCAGGCATCAGATTAGGAAAGCTAAAGCCCAGATAGAATTAAATCTGGCCAGGGACATCAAGGTTAACAAGTTTCTACAGGTACATCAGTGATAAAGGGAAAACTAGAGACAATGTGGGCCACCTCCAGAAGGAAACAGGAGACCTGGCCATGTGGAATATGGAGAATGCTGAGGTAGTCAATGACTTTTTTGTCTCGGTCTTCACTGGCAAGGGCTCTAGCCTCACCACCCAAGTTGCAGAAGGCAAAGGCAGGGACTATGAAAATGAAGACGTGCCCACTGTAGGAGAAGAGCAGGTTCGAGACCATCTAAAGAACCTGAAAGTGCACAGGTTCATGGAAAGGTGAAAGAGACCTGGGGGTCCTGGTAGACAGGAGGATGACCATGAGCCAGCAATGTGCCCTTGTGGCCAAGAAGGCCAATGGCATCCTGGGGTGCATTAGAAAGGGTGTGGTTAGTTGGTCAAGAGAGGTTCTCCTCCCCCTCTATTCTGCATTGGTGAGGCCGCATCTGGAGTATTGTGTCCAGTTCTGGGCCCCTCAGTTCAAGAAGGACAGGGAACTGCTTGAAAGAGTCCAGCACAGAGCCACAAAGATGATTAAGGGAGTGGAACATCTCCCTTATGAGGAAAGGCTGAGGGAGCTGGGTCTCTTTAGCTTGGAGAAGAGGAGGCTGAGGGGTGACCTCATCAATGTTTACAAATATGTAAGGGGTGAGTGTCAGGGAGATGGAGTTAGGCTCTTCTCAATGATGACCAGTGATAGGACAAGGGGTAATGGGTGTAAATTGGAGCATAGGAGGTTCAAGGTGAATATCAGAAAAAACTTCTTTACTGTAAGAGTGACAGAGCACTGGAACAGGCTGCCCAGGGAGGTTGTGGAGTCTCCTTCACTGGAGGCATTCAAAACCCACCTGGATGCGTTCCTATATGATGTGCTCTAGGTGACCCTGCTCTGGCAGGGGGGGTTGGACTAGATGATCTTTCGAGGTCCCTTCCAACCCCTAGGATTCTATGATTCTATGAACCTGATGAGATCTATCTGTGGTTTCTGAGGGAACTGGTGGATGAAGTTTCAAAGCCACTTTTCATCATATTCGAAAAGTCATGGCAGTCTGGCATAGTTTCCACTGACTGGAAAAGGGGAAACATAACCCCCATTTTCATAAAGGGAAAAAAGGAAGACCTGGGGAACTAGAGGCCTGTTAGTCTCACCTCGGTGCCCAGTAAGATCATGGAGCGAATCTCCCTGAAGGCTTCGCTAAAGCCCATGGGAAATGTGGAGGTGGTTGGTGGCATTCAGTGTGGCTTCATCAAGGGCAAATTGAGCCTGACTAATTTGGTGGCCTTTTACGATGGGAACACAGTGTTGGTGAACAAGGGGAGAGCAACTGATATGATCTGCCTCAACTTGTGCAAAGCATTTGACACTGTTCTGCATGGCATCCTGGTCTCTAAATTGGAAAGATATGGATTCAGTTTGATGGATGGACCAATCGGTGGATAAAGAATTGGCTGGATGGTCACATTCAAAGAGTAGCGGTCAATGTCTCAGTGTCCAGATGGAAACCATTGACAAGTGGCATTCCTCTGCTGAATGCCAGGTTTAACTGTTGCAGAAAGTCTGTTTGAAATGTACTGAACACATATTTAATTTTGATATGGAATTTGTATAGCTTTCTGGGTGATTAGAAGTCTTAAGTCTTGTGCTATACACCTGTGCTGAAAGTTTTAACTGTGATTGCAAAACCCAGTTGTAAGAGTTCTTTTCCTTAGAAAATCCCTTACATTAAGTTAGTGTTTTCTTAACTCCTTGGTATCTGTATTTTATACAATTTAATACATTCGTAGAGGAGTAAATTTCCAGCTGGGTTTAACAGACAACTTTTCTAAAGAAACCTGTAAACCATTTTTAAGAGCTATAAGCAAGTCTCATGTTTCATTTGGCACATAATAATACTGTCATTGCCTGCATATATACATACGACACAAGGGTGGGTCGTGTTTTAGATTGTTTCTTCTTCAAATTAATGTATTCCTTTTTTTCATTTTGCAGTGCAAAGAGAGAATGAGGCCTGTCAAAGCAGCATTGAAACAGCTGGATCGACCAGAGAAGGGCCTTTCTGAAAGGGAGCAGCTGGAACATACTAGACAGTGTCTAATCAAAATTGGAGATCACATAACTGAATGCCTAAAGGAGTACACAAATCCTGAACTAATTAAACAGTGGAGAAAGTAAGTTATTCTTCTTTATTTTTCTCAAAAAAGGAAAATCTATAATTGTTTCTGTTAAGCAGAATATTTTTTTACTCTTTCTCTCTTATTCTCCCTTTCTTCTATTTTAAATATGAATCTATAAAAAGATTATTATAGATGGTTCTGACTTTCAGTGGATACACTTTTTCATACTGCATAGCAATGCATTTTTCTAGTACATGTCATCATATCACTTTAATCTTCTGTGGTTGAAAATACATCCTGCACTTCCATATATAAAAGTCTGTTAAGTGTTTCATTTTCCTGGAGACTTCTGTTAGTGTAGAATGCTTCTGCTGGCTTTACTTGCTTTGCTTCAAAATATTAAGGTAATCTGAGATACAAAAACTGGACCTTGTTTTTATACATGTTGGTAAAAGTTATATTTCTTTAAGTGAAAATGCTTAATAGAGCTAGTAGTCATAATTATGCCACAGTGTTATATGTAAAGTATTAAAATACACATTTCAGCTATCTTTGGTAATAGGAAGTGTAGTTAAGTGACCTAGCTATATAAAGTTAGACAAATGACATTAAGCACACCATAGACTGGTTGTCTGCTATTACAGACCTCTAGACCAAAGTCACAATATTTAAATAATCACAGTGGAGGAACAGATTGTTGCTTCCTGAGCCTGTGCACTTCAGATGCTTCTGAACACTAGTATTCTGTAGTCTCTTCTAAGGATTCCACCTGTAAATTTAACTAAATTTGACTTTAGATCTGTTAACTGTCATCATAGGTGCAAATGTTTTCTACAGGATTTTGGCGTCTTGGCAGCAAAACTTGATTTGTTCTTCTTTCATTCCTTTGAGCACAGATTAGGCACAAATCTATCGTCGTGCCACTTCCACCCTCCCTCACAGTTCTTGTTTGTTTTCAAAAGCTTTGAACAGGCTTTAGAATTCTGTGGAAAAATTCTCTGATATTTTCATGCAATAAGGCTTGTAGGTCAAATATCTTACACTGGAAAGAGATTCCAAGTTCTTTGCTTTCCTAAATTTTTATTTACTGAGTGGTTACTCACAATTTAAAAAAACTTACAGAATACATAAACTGATAGCTACATTTTTAAGCAGTTTCACAGATCATTCTACTAACACAGTTGTTATTAGTACTACTTTCCACACACTTTGCACTCTGAAGTACTTATAATAAATATTACGAAGTGACAAATTGTTAAAGGAATTAAACTTCCAAATGTTTGAAATACAGCTAGGTAATATTTAATGTGCAGCTCAGCAGTACTCTGTAAATTTTATACTATTTCTGGTTTACTCAAGTAATGTTCAGAATAATTTCCATTAAATCCATGTTCTCTTGCATAATACAAGAAAAACAAATTTGTGGAAGAATTAGAACTTCTCTTTTCTTCTTCCTCAGGAATTTGTGGATTTTTGTCTCTAAGTTTACAGAATTTGATGCCAGAAAGCTGCACAAACTGTATAAACATGCAATCAAAAAACGCCAAGAGTGTCAGGTATTGTTTTCAAACCCTTTCTAAATACACAAATATATATTTCAAGTATTATAACTCTTACTAGATTTAAGTTATTATAATGAACACAGACATACACTTCAAGTAGCACTTGCGTTCTTGATAAATTAATCCCTTTTGTTAGGATATTTTTCTAATTAATTCAGATGAACTTCAGGATTAGCAATGCGTTTTTGTACTTGTCTCTTTCAGCAACACAACGACCAGAATATTAGCAGCAATGTGAATATGCATGTAATTAGAAACCCAGGTAAGAAAACTTAAATATATTCTTGTCTTATATATCTTAGTTTTCGTGTTTATTTCATTCTGCATCTCCTAGATCTGTCTCCCACACTGCTAAGTACCATAGCAAAACTTTACTAGTTGGCTGATGAAATCCAGCTTGAGTGCAGACTGAAGGTGGTACTCACAGATTTCAGTAGCAAGTTATTTGACCATACTTTAAAAAAACTTTAGAAACATTTTATGTGTTCAATTTCGGGGACAGAGGAAGGTCTACTCAAAACCTGTACATTTGTTGGAAATTCTGTGCCTGTTTGTCTTTATTGTAATGTCTCTGCCGTGTAAGCAAGCTATTCCTTGAAGTCATAGTTTCATTGAATCATAGTTTGTAATTAGTTACATAGGCTTTTACTGTTGACAGTAACACTGATTTTTCTGTGCTTCCACATCTGGCTTATTGTAATATGTGCTTTCATCTCGTGTTATGTAACACTTTGAGTATAGTTTCACAGACTTAAAATCTCCATATTGTATTTTATGAATACCACTGAAAGTCTTTCATTAAGGTTTAAAACTCTTTTAAAACTCTTACTTGTGCTAAGGCCATCCCTTCTTAGAGAGGTTGTTGCTAACATTCTGTCTAAAATTGCTCTACCAAAGGCATCTCTCCTCACTGTTCATTTGGACCGTATTTAGCTTCACATACTGAATGGAGAAGTTGAAGAGTTCCGTTTCTGAGTCCTACACATCTACATTCTAGATTGCTTCCCTCTTACTACTTAGGTTTCTTTCAGTTCACTCACATTAGTGCATTTGTCTTTCAACTATTTAGATTTTGTTTCTGCCAAATAATACTGCTTTACATCTAACAGGTATAAGTATTGTTTGAATTAAATGAAGAAGATTTTTAGACTTCTTTTAACCTCTGCTCTGTTAAACAGATGTGGAAAGACTGAAAGAGAATACAAACCATGATGACAGTAGCAGGGACAGTTACTCTTCTGATAGACATTTTTCACAGTATCATGATCATCATAAAGACAGGCATCAGGGAGATGCTTACAAGAAAAATGACTCTAGGAAAAGGCCATATTCAGCCTTTAGCAATGGAAAAGATCACAGAGACTGGGATCACTACAAACAAGACAGCAGGTGAGTTTCTTCAGCAATTTTAAAATCTGTTCAGAATTAGTTTCCTGTTTTTGTAGTATGCTTGTAGGAAGCACCAGAATATCTTTTTTTGAACAATGCAAAATTGCAAAGATGGTATCGCTCTAATGGAGTTCTGTTGATCTGAAATAATTGTGGTTCTTAATGTGTGTTCAGTAACACGAATAGAAATTATTTCTATTTTTTAGATACTACAGTGATAGTAAACATAGAAAGTTAGATGACTACAGGAACAGAGACCACAGGTCAAACCTGGAAGGAAGTTTAAAAGACATCCGGGCTCATACAGATCACCGTTCCCATTCAGACCACAGGATACATTCAGATCACCGTTCCACTTCAGAGTACAGTCATCATAAATCTTCTAGAGATTATAGGTACCACTCAGACTGGCAAATGGACCACAGAGCTTCGGGTAGTGGCCCAAGGTCACCATTAGATCAGAGGTCTCCATATGGTTCCAGATCTCCTCTAGGACACAGATCTCCATTTGAACTCTCATCAGATCACAAAAGTACACCTGAACATACATGGAGTAGCCGGAAAACATAACAAAGACTGACATTTTCTGAACTTCCTTTTAGCCATATACAGTAAACTAACACAACAATTGCCTTACATGACTTGAAAGATACTGACTGGATATTCTGTCAGTAGCAGTATTGTTTCTTCTTTCCAGGATGCAACCTCTATTCCAACAGAAGAAAAATATTTTTGTATTTAAAGTTTATGCTGCACTGTGCTGCAAATGTCGTGGCACTCTTTTTTAAGAAATGGAAGATGTTTACTTTTACAGGGACCTCAACACTGCCCCTTCCAGACTGGATCTTACTATAAAACTCTTCATGTCATAGTGGTTTTAGGCTGAACACATTTTAAATTATGTTTGTAAATGAACTTTTGAACATTGACCTGTGCTTATATTTCAGGAAGGAATGAGGAGTTTATTTTCTTTTGTTTCTTAGTAAAGAACTATCAAGGACTTTTTTTCACTCTCCAAAGCTACTTGTTTACATTGTACACTGCGACCACCTTGCCGCTTTTCATCACAAGCTCAAATATTTAAATTCTGTACCTATATCTGTAAAATAGCCAGAATTTCTCATGTTTGTGATCAGTTATAATGCCTTTCTAAAAACGAAATAAAAAAAAAAAAACCCTACATAGGCATGGCTGTAAATTATTGTGAATTAATTAAGTGAGCTTTTTTTCCCTCGCAGGCTTTTTCTGGCTGTTCCTTTCCTCACCAGCTCAGGCCTTCTTATCAAAAGTATAAAACTAAATTTGTGTACTTACATGTTTTAGTAAAATATCTTGATGGAATCACTGTTCAGAATGTAAAAATGGGGTAAGGGAACATTTTATTCCATTTAGCGCTCCTTTTTTATTGGATACTTTAGATACATGTTTTGGATTTGGGGAGTTGTTTTAGTTGGGTTTTTTTTCCTCATTAAACTGTCAGTTTTGTGATTGTAATGAAATAGAAAGAAATATCAAGATAAACTGTGCTCTGCAAAGTTTTCCATGTGCATTGGTTTTAACAAAGGAGTGTTAAGTATCTAAACACTTTAGAATCCAAATCAGCCAAAGTTTATTGTAAATCCATTTGTGTTCCCTCTTCCACATGGGCAATAATCTCAAATGTGCTATGCAGCCAGTTAGTATTTTAGAAGATTTTAATTGCTTTATTGGCAGAATTGTTACAATGCACACTGATTGTACATAACTTCTGTTTGGCCAATTCAATTTAAACTATAAGGTTATGTGTAGTTTTCAGCTCTTTTGTCCACATGCTCCATGCGTCTTCCACTTCCAGTGGTGAAAATCTAGAATTTGGAGCATCTCCAACCACTGACTGTTACTGCTTGTGTAGCACATCGATACAGCAATAAAGCACAGTGGCTGAGTATATCTAACATGACCTGATTAGTTGGCATCCATTTTTGTTCAGGGTATCTCAGGTCTCTCTGAAATAAGCAAGACAGAAAATACTTACCTGGTAGCTTTGATTATTAGGATCTTTGGCAGTTAATCTACTTAGGCAGTGTTAAGTTTTATTTAATCATATTTACAGACTTAATATTCTCATCTGCAACAGTTTAAATTTTTCCACTCTGGTTTCAATTAAGTCGTAAGTATAAAGTTTGATGGTGGAGATAGCTCCCATTGCTTCTGAGGGTGACTGTTCCAGTCTATCTTACTATTTAGGAGAATCTTATATCCTCTGCAAATAAGCCATTTATCATTAATTTTCCATGAAGGCAGATTTGATCCTTCTTTCATTTACAATGAAAAGTCTTCAAGGCATGTGTTCATTTCCCAGGCATCCATCAGATACTAAATTTTGCCTGTCCATAAGAGATTTTGGGAAGTAAGAATTCTTCGTGACTGCAACCTTGTATTGCTGTTCATAAAGATTCAGGTGTTCATCTACCATGCATTGGAATCTACTATTTCCATCTTAATCCTGTTCTGTATTTCTAGTCTACCATTCCCAGTACTACCTAAAACAAGTAGACTGTTGGTCAGTCTGAAGAAACACGTAATAGCAGCAATACATTTTTTTAGTTTTAAGGACAGAGAAATGTCCAGACACGCTCTGACCGGTTTTCATTAGTTCATCAGCTGCCCATATTGGCATCATCATTTAGCTGCTCACAGTCACTCTGTGTTTTCCCCATTTTAATCTTCAGTGCAGGTGTACTGCTGTCTGAGTGGCATCTGAGCCTTTCACTACTATCAAGAACAGGGTGTGTTTAGCTGCAGGTTTCCCGTTTCAAGTGTAAAATCCAAGTGAAGTACTCCTGTAACAAGGTATTCTAAGGAGCTGTTGCAATCTCCAGTATTCTGCATAATGTTGTGTTCAGTGACAACAGTATTTTTTGGTAGGAAATTAGCACCTGGGAAGGTGGACAAGACAGAAGATACTAAAGATCATCCTGATTTCTTCCTGATGAGGCATTTGGTTGCACATTTCTCCATGATCAAGTTTTATTTGAACAGCAAATTAATTAAATCCTGTCTTCTCTTTTTGTACTTTAGCTGAAATGAGGTCCTCTCATTTTGACTTCTACAAAAATAAATGTAGACAATCTCTTGCTTCTATTAGACAGTAGTAAAGACTTAAAAGAGGTAACACTTAGATCATCCAGTTGTACTGATCAAGGTTTGTTTTACTGAACTATGTTGGGACAGATATGTAGTGTTGTCACTTGTATCTCTTCATTCTTCCAACAAGCTACTATGATTGCACCTCAAATAAAAGCTTTTTCCTTCAAAAAATGAGGCTGAAGCTTCTATTTGTGACACAGTACAGAAGCAGCAGCTAAGAAATACAATTGTGTGAGACACTGCTAGGAGCAGAAAGATGAAGCGGTTCACAGAATTCATTCTGTGTTTCTTATCCTTTCCATTTTTCTCTGTAGTCCCATTATTATTAAGATACAAGTCAAGAATGAAGGAGTAATAGGGAGCACATATTGGCCTACCCATCCTTACACTCGCACTTTGTATGGGGTTAGTGAAAGATTTTCCTTTGGATATGCCCAATAAAAAACCAAAGAATGTTTCTAGCATGTATTTTCCAACCCCCTAGCCCTTCCAATTTACTGGTAACTATCTTCATTTTTTATTTTCTAAATTTTAAACAAGTAAAGAATTGCTTTGGAGTAAATAATGGCATTTAATGATTGTAAATTTGCATTAAAAATTAAGAATAGCTATTGTTCTGTTGAAAATAACTGTCTCTAGACTTAATATACAAAGAAAATAATGCTGCTTTTTAAATTATTTGTAGCATCTTAATAAAGATTTTCTGGAAGCTGCTTACTTTGTTTTACACTCTAAGGCTGAGTCAGCATTAGGTTTTATATTGTATCATTGTAATTCCCACTTAAAATAGCTGCAGAATATTTTTTTTCAAATCTTAGATACTTGTTTATATTCTGTATGATATCTGTTGTAGAAAAAATTGAGGGATGGTGTTGTTTTACAGAAGAATTGCATGCATTTATTGTCAAGACTGCATTTCAAATTTGTTTTCTTCCATTGTATAATATGACTTACCTTCATTAATCTTAATCTTTCACAGGAAGTAAACTGAGCAATAGTCCTTTTGTGCACACAAGTGCTATGTGGGTTTTATGAACTTTCAAAGCAATTAACTATACTTCTACGTTTAGTCAACACCCATGGTGTGACTGTAATCCCAAACTGTTTTGTCCAAGAGTGATTCATTACAATACTTCTTTAATCTAGCTATAAGGAAAAATACAGCCATCTGTCTCACATACGAATGTGTGAGGTAGCTGCTCTCTGAACCTTTGTTAATGAGTGACCCACAACCTTTGGTCACAGCAAGTAATGTGGCTTCATATGGAAATTCTGTACACCTGGACCTCTCTTAGAAGATGCCTCTTGCACACATCATGGATGTATCAATAGTCAGTGGTGGTCTATTTCACCTAATCCTCCTAAAGTGTTTCCTTGGCAGCATCTGTTATGATCAATTTACTTCTCGCAGCATGGCTAAAAAGGATCCTGTAGCACTTTAAGATGGGCAGCAGGATGCAGACTGCCAGAACAATTAATAAATTGCATGGGTCAATCTTGGGGCACTTTTGAAGGGCCTCTGGTAAAGATGGCTGCAAGGGATGGGCTGTGAACCACATCTTGGGGATATTCTCACTGGGAAAGTTAATCCAGCTGTACCAGCTCGATTATGGAATTGATTAGCAAACTTCTAATACAATGTAGTGCCTTTTTGTGTGAAGGTTGTAAATGAAAGCCAGTGAAAATACACACTACTAACTAAAGCCATTTAAGATATTTTTCTGTTTAGGATTTCCTGCCAAAGTTATGAATCATAAACTTGAGCAAATTAGTGTAATTGTGAGAGCAAAACATGACCACAGTTTATGTAGTTAGAGGTACCATGTTAGCACCACAGAAAGGAGGGCATTGTTGCAAGGGTGACAGTCTTAAGCTGTGTGTGAAGTGCCTGGCTGCACTTTGGGGGGAAGAGGAGTCAGGTGAGTAATTTATTGGATGCCAGCCAAGTGATCACTGGGGACATAGGATAAAGGAGGAGTTTGCTTTGGTAGATGAGGATTGGGTTAGGGATCAGTTGAGTAATCTGGACATCCATAAATCGATGGGTCCAGATGGAATGCATCCAAGGGTGCTGAGGGAGCTGGTGGAGGTCATTGCTAGGCCACTCTCCATCATCTTCGGTAAGTCATGGGTAACAGGAGAGGTGCCTGAGGACTGGAGGACAGCAAATGTCACACCAGTCTACAAGAAGGGCAAGAAGGAGGACCCGGGTAACTATAGACCGGTCAGCCTCACCTCCATCCCTGGAAAGGTGATGGAACAACTTGTTCTTGTCTCTATCTCTAGGCATATCAAGGTTGAGGGGATCATTAAGAGCAGTCAGCATGGCTTTACCGAGGGGAAGTCATGTTTGACCAACCTTACAGCCTTCTTTGAGGAAGTAACTAGGTGGATAGATGATGGTAGAGCAGTAGATGTGGTTTATCTTGATTTCAGTAAAGCATTTGACACTGTCTCCCACAGCATCCATGTAGATAAGCTAAGGAAGTGTGGTCTTGATGATCAGGTAGTGAGGTGGATCGTGAACTGGTTGAAAGGAAGAAGTCAGAGAGTTGTGGTCAATGGGACAATCTAGTTGGAGGTCTGTGACTAGTGGAGTCCCTCAGGGGTCGGTACTGGGACTGGTACTGTTCAATATTTTCATCAACGACCTGTATGAGGGGACAGAGTGTAACCTCAGCAAGTTTGCTGATGACACTAAGCTGGGAGGAGTGGCTGACACACCAGAAGGCTGTGCTGCCATTCAGTGAGACCTGGACAGGCTGGAGAGTTGGGTGGGGAGAAACTTGATGAAATTCAACAAGGGCAAGTGTAGAGTCTTAAATCTGGGGAAGAACAACCCCATGTACCAGTACAGGTTGGGAGCTGATCTGCTGGAGAGCAGTGTAGGAGAAAGGGACCTGGAGGTCCTGGTGGACAGGAGGATGACTGAGCCAGCAATGTGCCCTTGTGGCCAAGAAGGCCAATGGCATCCTGGGGTGCATTAGAAAGGGTGTGGTTAGTCGGTCAAGAGAGGTTCTCCTCCCCCTCTATTCTGCATTGGTGAGGCCGCATCTGGAGTATTGTGTCCAGTTCTGGGCCCCTCAGTTCAAGAAGGACAGGGAACTGCTTGAAAGAGTCCAGCGCAGAGCCACAAAGATGATTAAGGGAGTGGAACATCTCCCTTATGAGGAAAGGCTGAGGGAGCTGGGTGTCTTTAGCTTGGAGAAGAGGAGACTGAGGCGTGACCTCATCAAAGTTTACAAATATGTTAAGGGGGAGTGTCAGGACAATGGAGCCAGGCTTTTTTCAGTGACATCCAATGATAGGACATGGGGCAATGGGTGCAAACTGGAGCATAGGAGGTTCCATGTAAATGTCAGAAAAAACTTCTTTACTGTGAGAGTGACAGAGCACTGGAACAGGCTGCCCAGAGAGGTTGTGGAGTCTCCTTTGCTGGAGACATTCAAAACCCGCCTGGACAAGTTCCTGTGTGATGTGCTCTAGGTGACCCTGCCTGGCAGGGGGGTTGGACTAGATGATTTTTTGAGGTCCCTTCCAACTCCTAGGATTCTGTGATTCTGTGACATGTTGGCCCAGCGTCCTGTCAGTCCCTCTGACCCCTACTATTCAAACCTTAAGTATCCAAGCTCAGCCTGGTGGTGATGACCCTGATTTTACAAGCCCAAATTCCCACTCCACAATTTCACCTTCAGTGTTCCTCAGTGTGCATTTTTGTCAACTTACCCCAGACACCAAGGAAGGAAAGTCTCTCAGCATTCCTCTCCCCCTCATCAATTCTCTGCTTCTGAAGATGTCTTCCCAACCCTATTCCAGCTTTCTACCAATGTAACTGCTTCCATCAATTGTTTTCTCCTGGGGCTCCAACTTTGTGCACTCATGCACATAGCCTGCAGCCTCTCCACACTTTTTATAGTGTGCTGTTTCTATTGCTAGCCATCACCCACCTTTACTCTTGGCTGGCTGATGCAATTAGCAAATCTTGTGCGTCCCTAAAAAATTAATGCTTGAGTTCTCATTTTGGTGAGGATTTTGGAAACCCAGGCAGATTGCTCTTCCCCAGAGTCAAGAGAGAGTTCAGAGAATAGAGAAGACACCCCAGGAGAAAAGTTATTCATGTAACATATTTAGGACTCTGTGAAGCATGTTGTGTTCTTGAGAAATGCTTAATGAAGAGTTCATATCTGACTTTAGTTCATATTGCTGATTTCATACAGCTAAGATGGGGGCTTGCTGTAATAACTATTAGGCCAAAAATCATTTAGAGGAATGAGGGTGAGAAAGAAAAGGTAAGATATGCTGAAAGTCCATTCTTAAGCTGTTAACAAGGAGCTGGAAGAACTGCTAGAACAAATAAAACAAGAGTGCTCCAGATCACAGAGGTTTAATACAGATACTGGTTAATGTTGCAAATGATTCTAGTATTTTTTGACAGTTCTACAGACCATCAGAGTAGTTCAGTGGTGGATGAAATACTAGAATCAAAGAGCAGCTACTGTCAAAGTATATTTTATGAGCTTTACTGAAAGTGAGCTGAAAAAAAAAGTAATTATTGAAGACTTACAGAAATGACTGACACAAGACTTTAAGAGTTTTTAAAATATAAATTTTCGGTCCTGTTAGAAGGCTTAAATTTAGATGTAGATTGAATTGATGCACTACAGTTGAAGCCCAAAAAACTTACTTATTATTATTTATTTGCTAAAAGTAAATATTTTATTTGTCACAGATTTTTCAGCAAGCTCAGTTTTAAGTCCAGAAATCATGTAAGAAAATCACATACCAATACCACTGATCATATATAAGAAATTAACCAAATAGCATCTATTACTGCAATACTCTAAGACATTAACTGAGTTTTAATTGCAATAGATTTAGTATTTGATGAAGTTATTGGAGTATTTGGAAAAAAATCTTCTCATTCAACAATTAAAATTAGCTACTGGGTTTGGTTTGAAGTAATCCTAGCATTGGTAAGTGACTATCTGTAGTGTATAGACCAACTAAAAATAATAAATATTTATTTAGTGTTCCTTTTAATCACAGAGGAGCAAAGAGAACTTCAAAGCTCTGATTTTTGTCAGCTTATCAAATCATTATTCTTTAAAGTGAAACTTAATTTTATTTTATATTGGAAGTTTCTGAGATACTTAAGAAAATATTCTGTGAAATTATGCCTATCAATTTCATAACTAAGTGCTAAGTCTTGTAAACCTTGAAATTGTGAAATGTTTAGCCACACACACTGGCTAAACATAACCATGACACTGAGCATCCATAATAAAACTTCTAGAAGTTCATGGCCTTAAATGCCTTTCAGTTATTTTGCCTGGAACCAACTGCTCAATTTCCTTTTAGTACTTTTTGCAAAGAAGTTGTTAATAAGCAAGATAGTTTTCTGTTTTAAACTTTTAACTAAATTAGATTTGAGGGTTGATGGTACTCCCCCAGTGATGAATCAGTAGATAGATTTTCTATACAGAATGGAATAGGCAGGAGATCAGTTTTTAAAGATTTCAAACAGAATATTGCAATTCTACCCCACAGAAGTCTATCAAAACTATCACATCTAGAAGTGTAATGTCTAATCCAGACTTTTTTTCCTGACGTTAAATAAACAGGGCTGGAAAATTATTCTTACCTTTCCAAGATCTTAAGTGTTCACTAAGTGTCATATTTCAAATAAATACATCTGAAGAGTTAGAATCCAAATGTTCATTAACCTGAATGCTGGAGGAAAACATGTGCAGGAAAGAGATACTCCATGACCTTTAATGAAAAAGTAAATACACATGAAGCACAGCATTCTCCCGTTTAGTGCTTTAAAACTGTATTCTTCCCTTCAAATGTATTGTACTGGGACAGTCTCTAGCTAGCAAGTGAAGAGAAGTGTTTGGAGTGTATGTCCATGAACCAAATAACTAATGTCCAGATCACCCTGTAGGTCATCCACATTCCAGCACATTCTGGTCAAGTTTTTGAAGTATAAACTCCCATCATATCTGGTATATCATCTTTGATTGTGCAGCCTTCCCCATTCTGTTTTAGTTAAGTGAATTAATGATAAGATTAATATTTACTCTCAGACAAGAATACAGCCAGAATACTAGAATGAACAAATATTAAAGTATCTGAAAGGCACAATATGCCAAATTATTACAGTCTGCAAGTATGTATATCTCTTGATATCTATCACCTTTATGATGTTCAAGGACATAGCCTTAGACAATCATAGATGACTGCCCTTCTGCATTTTTAAAATTCTAAAGAAACTCCCTAATCATAATTGCAGGCAGAAAAATAAAACAACCCTAGTTGCTCTGTCATAGAGGCATAATGGGAGGTTCACGAGTGAAGTTTAAAGAGTTTGTATTATTTCAAGTGACAGTACTGAAAATAAGGATGTTGTATCTTACAGCATCAGTTTACTTGTAAATTATCCAATTTGCTTTTAAATTTTTGAATATTGCATCTGTACCTAAGATTTTTAACTAAGATCTGTACTTAATTTGCTGGAAAATTATTCTCAATAGGGAGAACAGAATGTTATTTAAGTATAAGACTCAAGACAGACCTTGTTATTAGAACCACAATCTATGTTTCCATAATTACAAAAAAGACATTGTCAGGATTTATTTGAAATATGCTTACATTAACCCTAAGTCAAGTTACTTTTCCATTCATAACCTAAAGGCTTCATGTATGGGTTTGTATATATTGAAATACAGAATAAAGAGGTGGAGTGACAGCCTACCACTTCTTTACAAAAGAAATGTTTTCAATAAATATACTGCAAACATTCAAAATTGATGCAAGAATACTTTTATGTTGCAATCTGATAAGATTTTTTTCTACAAATTAAAGAGTGACTTGGTATTTGCATAATTGCAAAACAAAACATTGAAAAGCTAGAAGATTCCAGAACTAAGTTTGCTTGCAGAAACTACTATGCAATTCTTATAAAGCAATTATAATGCTAGAGCCCCAAGTTACTTTTTTTAGTGAAACCCACTTCATGCCCTGCAAAGTAAGTAAAGTTAATTCAGTATTTGTTTTATTTGCATTAAGTAAATACAGTATTTATTTTCTTTTATCATTATTAGGTGTACGGTCACTGAACAAAACCTAGTAATTTCTTCTCAGGTGCAGTGATGCACTCAGTTTAGCACTGCAAATGCTTTAAACTGTATGCTTTATGAGATGAATTGGTGTTATTCCACCATAGCAAGGGGGACTCTCTCGTGATCTCACTCTCTTGCTCCTTCACTCTCCCTCTCCCTCATTTCCTCTCCCCCCCTCTCTCCCTTCCTCTCCCCCTCTCCACTTCTCCCTCCCTCCTTTCTTTCCCTTTCCTTCTTCTTATAAATGTTTCAATAGGGGGTCACATTGCCTACCATAACAGAAATTGTTTCTTTTATGAATACACATTTCCAGTTTCCACTTAGTTCTGCCATAAATAAAACCATTAACTGATCGTTTGGTGTCGTTCACTTTAATTTAGCCCAGGGGGATTGAAGATGACTCTCCCCGGCAGGGGCAGGTCTCAGACAAGGGCTGGATCCAGCCGAACCTAGGCTTCTCTCTGACAAGGAGTTTAGAAAACAAGGGAGTGCAATCCAAATCTCCCTGGGTTGGCTAGTCTGGGTCGTGACAACATTAGTTAGTAGTAATATCTTTTGAACAACAAAATAACGTATTTTATTTTATTTTCACCTGGTGCTTCCAAATAGTACAATTTATTCTGTGTTTGTTCATCCCTTAATATCTTCCTTCAGCCACCAGGATTAACTCAGACGTCTTGGCCTAGGATTTTTTTCTCCTGGCTTGTTCCTGGTCCCTCCAGGAAGGATCTCCAATTGCAGCAGGAAGGCAAGCATGGCTGCTGCCAGGTGTTCCTGTTGGGGCAAGCTAGAAGAAAATTCTGGTTATTAAACCAAGTCTTTTCATTGTCCCTTGATCTAAAAATAAGTACTTGGCAGATGTGAGAAATAAAATTAGGAAGCTGAAGGCAGGCATATTGAGGGAGACCTGTTCTGAATTAAGCATTGGTTCAAAAATAGTGGAAATTAACTAGCTTCAGATGTGGCTCTGTTTCTCTATGGTAGGAGCTCATATGTAATTCTTTTGCTTTCTTTTTCACACTTTGAATCTTGACTGCTACATAGAATCAAAATTTTAAAGTTCAGCTTCAGAGTTCCAGCACATCATGTTGTTCTGACAAAATTGCTTTGTCTGGAATTTTTTTGAACAAAGTGTCCATCAGGGTCCTGAGTGAGACTCAGACTCCTGCCTGTACGTCTGTGAGGGAGCAAATGTGTAACAGCTGCAAAACCTCCCTTGGTTCTCCCCATTTGTTGTAGAGATGGTGAGTGGTTTAATGTAATCTTGAAACTAAACACATTAAGCATGTGGTTCTTGGTCTTGTCAATGTCCCAGGTACAAATCACCTGTTATTCTCACATGCCAAAATGACACAAAATAACAGAACCTTTGGGCTATGTAGTTGGAATCATCTGTGGAAAGCATTTTCTCAGAGTAGTTGGTTGTCTCACCAAATACTCGGAATCACAGAATTGTCAGAGTTGGAAGAGACCTCTGGAGATCATCTAGTCCAACTCCTCTGCTAAAGCAGGATCACCTAGAGCACATTACTCAGGACTGCATGCAGGCAAGTCTTTAATATCTCCAGAGGAGATTCCACAACCTCCCTGGGCAGCCTGTTCCAGTGCTCTTTCACCCTCACCATAAAGAAGTTTTTCCTCATGTTTAAATGGAATTTCCTGTGTTCCATCTTGTGCCCGTTGCCCCTTTTCCTGTCACTGGGAACTACTGAACGGAGCCTGCCCCATCCTCCTTGCACCCACCTTTATAGATACTTACAGGCATCAATAAGGTCTCCCCTCAGCCTTCTCTTCTCCAGGATAAAGAGTCCCAGCTCTCTCAGCCTTTGCTCTTAAGGGAGATGCTCCAATCCCCCAGTCATCTTTGTTGCCCTCCACTGGACTCTCTCTCGTAGTTCCCTGTCTCTCTTGAACTGGGGAGCCCAGAACTGGATGCAGTATTCCAGATGTGGCCTCACCAGGGCAGAGTAGAGGGGGAGAATGACCTCCCTCAACCTACTGGCCACACTTTTCCTTATGCACCCCAGGATTCCATTGGCCTTCTTGGTGGTAAGGGCACATTGCTGGCTCATGGATCATTTACTCTCTACCAGGATTCCCAGATCCTTCTCAGAACTGCTTTCCAGCAGGTCCACCCCTAACCTATATTAGTGCATGGCATTCTTCCTTCTCAGGTGCAGGACTCTACACTTGCCCTTGTTGAACCTCATCAGGTTCCTCTCTGCCCAGCTCTCCAACCTGTCCAGGTCACTTTGATGGCAGCACGGCCCTCTGGAATGTCAGCCACCCCTCCCAGTTTTGTATCATCAGCAAACTTGCTGAGGATACACTCCATTCCCTCGTCCAGATCATTGATGAATATGTTGAACAAGACGGGACTGAGTATTGCCCCCTGGGGGACACTGCTGGTTACAGGCCTCCAACTTGACCCTGCTCCATTTATCGCAACCCTCTGAGTTCTGTCACATAGTCAGCTCTCAATCCACCTTACTGTCCACTCATCTAGCCCACAATCCATCAGTTTTCTCATGAGCAAAATTAGAGGTGATGTTACCCCTATGTGCTGAGAATAAGGTTAGAAACAGAGAGAGACAGAGAGAGATGAAGAGAGAGGCAGAGAGAGAGAGAGACACAGATAAAGAAAGAGTGGATAGGAAAGATATCACCACCCTTGGATCCAGCGACGATCTCAGCATGACGTTGTGGTCCTTGGATGGTGGGAGTGCACCCTGAGCATTTTGAGTCTCCCTCTTTTATGGCACCTGGCCCTGCCTCTCCTGGTGAGGCTCAGCCTGCTTTGTGCAGACTTTGTGTTGGATTTGGGAATATTCTGGAAATGAGTTGGTGGGGTGCGGGGGTCCAGGTGATCACTTGCCCCCCCTGCATCCAGGTTGTATTTTCATATATGCTCTCTGCCCTTAAACAGGACAGTGGTCTTTGGCAAGGTGGCACTGTGCCTCCACGGGGCCCCTCTTGCTGGCCACTGCTCCTTATCAAGCAAGGACAGTGTCCCATTTATCAGGGTGGCTGCCAAAGGAGGGGCTCCCCTTTCAAGAACAGTGTCTAGTTTATCAGGGTTATTATCAAACAAGGGACTTCCCTTGTGACAATAGGGTCCAGGTGCTTATCGAATGAGCACAATGTCCAGTTTGTCAGGGTGGCTGTTTTGAGACAATTATTCTTTTGGGGACTCTACAGGGGTCTTGAGAAATGGCCTTATGAGGAGAGGCTGAAGGAGCTGTGGCTATTCAGCCTAGAGAAGAGGAAGTTGACAGGAAACCTCATCGCCCTCTTACAACTACCTGAAAGGAAGTTGTGGTGAGGTGAGTGTTGGCCTCTTCTCCCTGGTGACCAGCGATAGGACAAGAGGAAATGGGGTCAGTACATCCTTAATCCTGGCCCCAGGGAGGCAGATGACTTCCCTAAGAAGTGGGTCTGGACTGCATATAGGTCCTTCCACTTCCTTTAGAAGTAAGTCACCCGTGAAAAGGACCCATCTTTTTTTCTTAACCAAGGTGGTTTTGGTGCAAGGCATGGTCTGACTCTGCCTCAGTGGCACCTCCAAGTTTGCCACAATGGATGACTACGTGCTACTGTGGATGACTACTCAAGTATTGTCTTCCATCTTCTTTAGAAATGTGACAGCAAAGTAAATCTGTAAGACATCAAATCTTTTCATGTTTGCCAAACACTGAACCTAGATGCAAGGCAAACAACAGGTTTGGAAGACTGGCCCTGAGATAACTGTTCCACAGAAACAGTGAAAAAAATCTGAATTGCAGCCAGCTGTGAAAGAAGTTTCTCCAAATGCTAGCATACAGCTGAAGATGAAAGAGCACGTGTGTGCTCTGTGGTAGTCAACAATATCTGGCTTTCATGGCCTACTCCCCTGTTCATGCTTCTTGGGAACATGGGAAACACAGGAATTTAGATAAAGTTGGTTACAGCTATTTAAGAAAAACACAAAGGATTCTCTGCCCATGTCTTCTCCTTGCTACCCCAATAGCAGACTGGTAGATGCTACAGAAAGTTATTATATCTGTTATAACTGATTCTTCAACTGCAATATCTTTAAGAATCATAATTACTATGGGAGGTATACATAGATATAGCACCTCCAAGTCAGTAATTATAATTGTTTATTGAATAACCATTTGATCACCTAGATTTGGAAGCTTCAGATTCTATTCCTTGGGCTTTGGGGGCTTAATTTTTCTTTTTTTTTCAGATCCTCTTGTCACAAAGTATCTGTTGTTATTTTTGGCATATCTTAATCATACGTCCCAATAGTAATAAGAGACTGTTAGTGTCATGACCCAGATTTGGCAATCCAGGGAAATTCAGATTGGACCCCCTTGCTTTCTCAACTCCTTCTCAGAGAGGAGCCTAGATGCTGCTGGATCCAACAGTGATCTCACACCTGGCAGTCCCAAGGAGAATAATTAAAATGTTTTGGTCCAAGGAAATGCTTAACCATCAGATATGCCTTGAATGGATTAAAGTGAAACTGATACCATAGAATCCAATCACATAAAAAACCCTCTAACACTTGGTCTTAAGTTTTAGAAGGCAGGCATTCTTTATTACAGTGCTGGATGCACGGGGATCCTTCCACCTAATGGGCATACTGCAAGTGGCAACAGGCAAGGCTTATATTGTCCTACTAAATACATATGCATCAGATTTCCTGGGACCAGTTATAATATTTGCATTTTCATTACCCATACATTTTAAGCTTCTTAGGGTCTTTGGTGAGGTCTTCAGTTGAGTGTTGCTCTGAAGTGTCCTTTTGTTGAACTCTTCCCCAAGCTATGTGATGTCTTCCTCTTGTCTTGCTGGTCTCAGCTATTTAACTGCAAGGCCCCTAGTTCCTTGAGTTTGTTATCTATTTACATGCAAAAGGTGAGACTACTCGGTTAAGTGCAAATCAACCGTGACCATAAAAGGGATGATGGAATGTTGCCTATTGTTTAAGGTGTCAGCCTATTGTTCAAGGTATCAACTTCCCCCTTTTCTTGAGACTTTGGATTTAAAAATCCAAGGTCTCAATACCCATATCTTATATTTATGCACACTTGACTACAACAATTACAAACTGAATCATAACCTGGGGGACCTGAAGGTGCAGAAGTCCATAGGACCTGATGGGATTCACCTGTGACTCCTGAAGGAACTGGCTGATGAGGTTGCAAAACCTCATATTTGAGGCAAAGTCATATTTGAAAAGTTTAGGCGGTGTGGTGAAGTTCCTACTGACTGGAAAGGGGAAACATAACCCCATTTTCAAAAAGGGAAAAAAGGAAGACCAAGGGAACTACAGACCAGTCAGTCTCACCTCTGTGCCCAGAAAGATCATGGAGCAGATCCTCCTGAAGCCTCTGCTATGGCCCATGGAAAACAAAGGGGTGATCAGTGACAGCCAGCATGGCTTCATCAAGGGCAAATCCTGCGTGACTAATTTGGTGGCCTTTCTACAACGGGGTCACAGTATTGGTGGACAAAGGAAAAGCATCTGACATCATTTACCTGGACCTGTGCAAAGCTATCAACACTGTCCTGCACAACACCCTGGTATCAAAACAGGAATTATGCAGATTCAATGGATGGGTAACGAACTGGCCAGACTGTCACACTTGAAGAGTTGTGATCAATGGCTCGATGTTCAGATAGAGACCTGTGATGAGTGGTGTTCTTCAAGGGTCAGTACTTGGGCCGGTGCCCACCCTCTCACTCACCTCGACCTCAAGAAGGGAACTCATTTTAGGCATAGAGCAGGGAAAACCCATGTGTGGCGAGAGCTCGGACTAACACACAATGATCAATGTGATCAGGCGAAAGTCATTTATTATAACAAAAATGTCTTGTTATATACCTTTTTGTTAATAACATGCGCTTTGACCTACAGTATTATTGGTTAAATGTCTTTGTCCACGTGAACAATACTCTGTTCTGATTGGTATATTGCTACTGTCCACACGCCTATTTCTAATACATTATTGGTTACTAGCTCTAGGCGAGAAAGTCCTTACATTGCATGATCTCACCATCTTCTGGTATCTTGTTTCTTCTTCTGCATCTAAGAGTTACTCTCCTTCCATCGATTTCTTGTTCCCATGCTGTAATTGTCCTTCAGTCAGCTTTCAAAGTAACAATAGTTAGGCTAAAACCTTGGTAGCACAATTAAGCCTTTATACCAAAGACTGGATTGCTCACATGCCCATGCTCTGCAAGAAAATTCTCCACAAATCCCCCTTCTTTTCTTTGAGCAACCAACCTGTTTGATCGCTTTTCCAATCATTTTACTTACTATTCCTAACAGACAGGGTATCACAAGCAAAATTACAAACACTATCATCAATATCACAGCTCCCATTTTTACCCACTTGAGCAACCATCCTTTAATACCCCAGGACTCTAACCACGCTGTGAAGGGAGAGTTGATTACCGTGAGTTTTTTCACATTGTCCTTCAATTGCATCAAACTCTTGTGGATTGATTCTGAATGATCCAATACATTCACACAACACATTCCATCAAAATCTTCACATCCATGACCTTGTGCTAATAATAAGAAATCAATAGCTGCTCTATCTTGCAATACAGCATGCCTAATACTGTTAACATCCTCTAACAGATTAGATAAAATACTTGACATTAAATTCAGTTGCTTAGCTGTCCAACACGCTTAATTCTTGCAAAGCATTACCTGCTGCAGCCCCTGGAACAAAAATAGCTAATAAAACACGAGCAGCTTTACCCTGCAATTGTACATTATCTTGTCAATCAGGTCCTAGTTGATCTACAGATCTTTTTTGCCTGTTAGTGATATTAAGCAAATAAGTCACTGATGGAGTAAACAAAGGAAGTTTACCAAAATAACATGGTCCCCCAAAAGCCCTCTTTGGTACTCCTTGCCACGCACAGTCTCCACAAATTAAAAAATATCCTGGTGGCAACTGTTTTGCAGTATCATTATTCCAGAGATGAAACTTGCTTCCTCTTGTTTCTGTTCCTATTGCTCCTTGACAATAGCCCTGCTGTTTGGAGTAAGCATACCAGTTTAGATGGCTAGTTACATTAGTTGATGTAAAACATTTTATGCTAGTAAAAAGCTGTTCCCCCTATATAGACACATGATGCATTGCCAGAAGTTGATCCTACCAAGTCCAATTCTTGAGGATCCCAAGGTGAAGAGACATTCAAATTGTTAAAAATTAACACTGCAGAAATTCCAGTCTGACTGGTACCACCATGACAACAAATAGGTTTCTGTGCTTGTTTGCAATTGAAATGCTGATGACATGTAGTATTTATTTGTTTTTCATTTAAAATTGATTCATTTTTCACCCAACCCTTCCAATCCTGAAGTTGCATATACGGGACACCAATCAAACAGGTGCGAAAAGGATCAGAAGGTGTTGTCATGGAGAGACAAAATGATCGCTGTCCAGTCTGATTTGCCCAAGTCACCCACATTTTTTTTCTAGGACTAATGTTCACTAAAGCAAAACTATACACAATTGTTAGTACCAAAATTAACACAAAAACTAATATCCCATACATCTTCAATTAGCTAATTAAACAAACAATTTATAATACAGATATCATTGTTGTCTGCTATATTTACAATACTGATTTCAGTTGATGGTGTGAACCCTCAGGTCTCTGTGTTGGTGACATACAGTCTCACCCATCTTGCAGGAATCCATCAAATGCCATTCCCTGTAAGCAAACACATATATCCTCTGCCAGTTAGTTTAACCTCAGCAGGTCCTTCCCGTTGTCCTGTTTGCAAATTTTTAAACTGAACTAAATTTTTTTTATTTTCTGTTTCAGTTAAAGCAGTTTTTAAAGCTAAGCTGTGTACCAACATTGGTGGTTCCTGGCTTTGACCTGATGAACGCAAATAATTAAGCACATATAATACTTTATTCAGTCGTTCACTTGGCATTACTCCTGGAGTTCCCCCTTTTTGTTTTAACAGCAATTGTTTCAATGTTTGGTGAGCTCGTTCAACAATTGCTTGACCCGTTGGAGAAAGTGGAATACCTGTAATGTGCTTAAGTCCCCATTGATTCATGAAATGTTGAAAGCATACTGATGTATATGCAGGCCCATTATCTGTTTTAATTTGATGTGGAACACCCATAACAGCAAAACAACCATACAAATGTTTTTCAACGTGTTGTGCTGTCTCTCCTGTTTGAGCAGTAGCCCAAATAACCATTGAAAAGGTATCAATACACACATGTACATATTTCTGCCTTCCAAATTCACTTATGTGACTAACATCCATTTGCCACAACTGCAAAGGTTTTAAACCTCTAGGGTTAGTGCCTAGCCCTAGACCAAACCCAATTTTTCGACATGATGGACAAGATTTCACGATGCCTTGTGCATCTGATAAGGGTAAGTGAAACTGTCGAGCTAACATTTTTGCAGATTGATGGAAAAAATCATGAGATTGTCTAGCTTGTGCAAAAATATTTACAGAAGGTCCAGCCCCAGCAGGTGCAACAAGCTGGTCAGCGCGATTGTTCCCTATAGCTAAACCGTAAGTTACCAGATGACTTCTGATATGTGTGATAAAATATTTTTCTGAGCGCATATTCAATAAATTCAACAGATATTTTAGCAATTTAGATAAAACTGGATTATTCACCTCTTTAATCATAGCTCTTTCAATTCTAGATACTACTCCTACCACATACAAAGAATCTGATACAATATTGAGAGGTGTCTGATGCCAATTTTGTAATGCCCAAACAACTGCTTTTAATTCCAAGGTTTGCAGAGAATAATTGTTTTGGCCTTGAATAAGATTCTCTTTCCAAGCACCATTGTCAGTTTTCCAGGTACAGACTGCTAACTTCGATTTTTTCCCTGCATCTGTAAATATTGTAATACCATCCACGGGGATCTCCACCCTCCATGGAAACTCTTCCAATACCTGATGCTGTAGGAAAGAAATCAGTCGATGTGCTGGATACTGGTTACTGACTGTACCCATAAAACCAGCAAGAGCAACTTGTAAATCTTCAGATTGCCTAATACTCCATTCTAAATAAGCTTGAACCATTGGGATCATTTCCACTATTCTGGCCCTACCTTTCATGATTAATTGTGCAAATAACTCCAAGCGAGAACTCACTGTCTTTGGTGGTTTTACTGCCAGAAATACCCATTCTAACACCCTTAAAGGATTCTAGCCATTGCATGATTAAAGCATAAGGATGTTTCTTGGGTGGTTCATTCTTGTTCCTTGTTGATGATGATTCTGAGTTAACAATCATTAACATTATAGGGTATTCCGGATGTATTCTATCAGCATGACATGTAGCAATTTTCTGAGTTATTTTTTCCAAAGCTCTGCATTGGTCTATTTGAAGTGTCCTCGCTTCATTAGCCTGTGTAGTAGTACCTAACAGTTGAATTAATGGTTCCAAGTCATCATTTGTAATACCCCATATTGTTCTAACCCACTGGGTATCTCCAGCTAGCTTCTGTACATCATTCAGTGTTTTGATCTCTGTTCTGATTTCTATTTTCTGTGGTCTTACTGTACTGTTTGTTACAATCCACCCCAAGTATTGCCAAGGCTCTTGTTTTTGTGTCTTTTCTGGTGCAATTTTTAACCCACGAGCTTCCAAAGTGATAGTAAGTTCTTGCAAAATTTGTACTGAAATAAAATTTTTTCCAGCTACCAATATATCATCCATGTAATGATAGATTAACAAATTTGGAAATTGTTTTCTCACCCGTTCCAAGGTCCATGCAACAAAAATTTGACACATAGTAGGATAATTTTTCATTCCTTGTGGCAGCACTATCCAATGATAGCGTTTAGCTGGTTCAACCTTGTTTATAGATGGGACTGAAAACGCAAATCTTTCTGCATCATTTTTGTGTAAAGGAATGGTGAAAAAACAATATTTTAGATCAATTATTAGCAAATCCCAGTTTTCAGGTAGCATCACAGGAGACAGTAATCCTGGTTGTAAGGCACCCATGTCATGCATA
Organism: Hemiprocne comata; assembly: GCA_020745705.1. Classification (NCBI taxonomy): domain Eukaryota; kingdom Metazoa; phylum Chordata; class Aves; order Apodiformes; family Apodidae; genus Hemiprocne; species Hemiprocne comata. Next base: position 85,016,537 of record CM036616.1, on the reverse strand, counting down.
TCTGCATTAATTGTCCGTAAATCATGCAGAAGTCTCCATTTTCCACTCTTTTTTGGAATAGTAAATACAGGTGTATTCCATGGACTTGTAGATGTCCTTCTTCCAATTGTTCATCCACTAATTCTTGGACTTTTAGCAGCTTTTGTTCTGAGAGCTACCACTGATCGACCCAGATTGGATCATCAGTTTTCCAACTAATTTTTAGGATTGGCTGCTTATCAGTGGCCGCCACTAAAAAGGTTGTGTAACAATCTGAGTTTTCATTTGACTTAGTAAATCACAACCAATGAGCCCTGTTAGTGTTGGTGGTGTGGGCATCACATATGGTCGCGTAGAGACAGTTGTACCATCCACAAACTGAAAAGCAGTTACATCCTTACTGAGTTTTGTGATCTGTGTTCCTCCAATTCCAGCAACTCCAAATGAAGGAGTAATTGTTGGCCACTGGGCAGGCCAATGATGAGCACATACAACAGTAATATCTGCACCTGTGTCCAGTAACATTTTAAGTGTTAACTTCTGCCCACTTTTTGTAATCATAGTTACCATTTGTTCAGGTTTGCATTTTGTAATATCCATTGCAAAATATACTTGCGGTTGCCCTGTGGAACAAAAACTTCCGTCTCCTCGCTCCGCTTGTCCTGTTCTTGGCACACAAGATTGAAATGGTACTAGTTGAGCAATTCGACTACCTTTTGGAATAAAAACAGGTGGTGTTAATGTGTATACCATAATTTTGATTACTCCAGTATAGTCAGCATCAATTACCCCAGGCAGTACAAAAATTCCCAGTCTACTGGTAGATGATCTTCCTAGTAATAATGCACATAAGTTATTACCCAAAGGTCCACTAACAGTACTATCTATAAGCTGCACTGCCGTAGATGTTGAAGTAGTATCTATTGCTGTTTCCAGGTCCACTCGGCACTACCAGCGGTGGCGGAGCGGAGGGTGCAGAGACTACCGGTGGGGACTGTGTTGATGCAGCCCAAGCCCCTTGTACTTGTGTCTTGGCGCGAGGGGGTCTCGCGCTCGGTTTCCAGTTTCCTTTTTTCCTGCACTCTACAGTGTTACGACCCTCCCTTTTACAGGTTACACACCACCTTCTGTCTCTAGATGGCGCTCTACACTGACTTTTGAAGTGACCTTCCTTTCCACAATTAAAACATCTCTTGCTCTGGCACTTTTCAAGCAATGGTTTAATGGCACTTACAGCAGCAGCAACATATGCAGCTTCATCTGTTTTCATTGTTTGCTCTGCCATCTCTATCATATCTGCTACTTCAGCATTGTTTGGTAGTGTTCCCAATGCTTGCTTAGTTTTATCATTTGCATTGTCAAACGCTAACATTCTAAGCATTCTGTCTTTCATCTCAGCCTCTAAGTCAGGGTGACTACTAATAGCCTGAGGCAAGCGATCAATAAAACTCTGATATGATTCATTAGGACCCTGTTGAATTTGAGCAAACAAATGAGATTTTCCTGGTTCATGTATAGAGAGAATCGCTTGATAAGCCAATTGCTGAGACAGTTGTAACACCTCAACAGTAAATTGCACTTGCAAAGCACCATTACTCCACGGCCCTTGGCCCATTAACATCTGAGTTTGTACCCCATAAAGAGGATCATTCTGCTGTCTCGGTTTTGCAGCCTCTTTGTCACAAAAATTTTGCCAAGCCTTGAAAACAACAATTGCTGAGAAGGTGACAACAACACATTAGCAATTTGTTGACTATCCTGTGGAATCAATAAATCAGAAGTAAAAATATACTGTATAATCTGTTGAGTCATAGAAGATTTTAACCCATATTGATTAACAGCAGACCGTGCTCGTTCTAACACCTTCCAATCAAAAGCCTCTCACTTCACCCCCCTGCCTGCGGTGTTACAGGAAACGCTTGAGGCAAGAAATGCCCTTCCACGATAGCGTCGCGGATCACACCCCTCCATCTTCGGCTGGGATCTTCAATAGCTGCAGGCAATGGTGATAAAGGTTATGGTGCAAAAAGAGATTCCGGAACTTGTTGATAGGTCGATGTCTGTGTACTCGCCGATGATCTGCGAAGGAGTTGTGGCATCACTGCTTTTTCTGGTGCAGTTTCGTGAGACGAAACTCTTTCTTCAGTATGCTGCTTAGGTTTTATGTTCAGGTTGTTAAACTTCTCTATCACCTCGTGCAGTGATTTCTCTGAACTAGAACTTAACTCCGCTGGAGAGGAAGGAGACTTCGGTAGAGGTGGGTATATACCTTTAAGTCGACAGCTTCAATCACCGCGTTCAGTTTCCTCTTTCAATTGTGCCGCGCCGTCAGCTCCCGCTGCGACTGCAGTATCGGTCCCCTTAACCGTTTGAGATGCTTCATGTGCAGATTCAGCCACAACCGACACTGAGTGCTCAGGCACTTTCGGTAAAGGCGGCAGTGAAGGGAAAGGAATTGAAATTCGGGTAGAAAAAGTAGACACAGTAGTGGGACTACTCGTAGAGAGAGGTGGAAGCGGTGGTGACCAAGCAGCAGCAGATTGAGTAACACTCGCTTGAGCTGGGCTATTAGGAGTTAAAGCAGCAAACACGGACGCAGCTGCCTCACGTTGCGCTTTCATTGAACTCAGAGTCTCTTTTATCAGCTTCCAAAGAGTAGAATATTTACTCGCTTCCTTGGCTGCCGTCCCCCCACTACTAATATCGTCCCATAGTTCTTTTCCTATGGCTTCCCAGACAGATAGCTCAAACGCTACACTTGTTTCCGGAATCAATCCTTTGCCCCAAACCCACTTTAAAATCCCCTTTAATACAGAAGGATCATATTTAATTCCTCTCGTAGAGAGTATATGTTGGAGGAGACTTAGGACAACCTCTTGCTTTTTGCCCAACCCCATCTTCCTCCCCGACCGCTCACCTGATCAGGATGAGATGCCGTGGTTCCTGGTGCACCGCTTCTCAATTCTGGCTGCTCCTCTTGGCTAGCCGCTCCTTCTTCTTGTCGTTTCCTCTTCTTGACGTAACGACAAGGCTTCTTGCCGGGGCAGCAAGGATTCTCTCTCTTGCCGTGCAGGCAAGACTTCTGGCCGGGGCAGCAACGATTAGTTTCGATCGGCTTTCTCGCCCCCTTCCAGTCCTTCTTTCCACTGCTTCGCTGTGGAATCGAGGAATCTGAGGGTCCCTGCTCGGGCGCCACTTTGCGGCGAGAGCACGGACTAACACACAACGATCAATGTGATCAGGCAAAAGTCGTTTATTATAACAAAAATGTCTTGTTACATACTTTTTGGTTAATAACGTGTGCTTTGAGCTACATTATTATTGGTTAAATGTCTTTGTCCACGCGAACAATACTCTGTTCTGATTGGTATATTGCTACTGTCCACACGCCTATTTCTAATACATTATTGGTTACTAGCTCTAGGCGAGAAAGTCCTTACATTGCATGATCTCACCATCTTCTGGTATCTTGTTTCTTCTTCTGCATCTAAGAGTTACTCTCCTTCCATCGATTTCTTGTTCCCATGCTGTAATTGTCCTTCAGTCAGCTTTCAAAGTAACAATAGTTAGGCGAAAGCCTTGGTAGCACAATTAAGCCTTTATACCAAAGACTGGATTGCTCACATGTCCATGCTCTGCAAGAAAATTCTCCACACCCATGGTGGCCCGGAAGATAGCATTCCCAGGAATCACTCTGTATCAAGAGATGTTTGCTTTATAGGATGCAACCTGCAGTTTGCAAACTCACAAGTGAATCCAGATATGCACCTGAACAGCTCAGCAATGCTTTCTTCTTTAGCCCCTAGCCCCCAGGTTCTAAGCATCTCTGAGCACTGGCTGAGACTGCTTAAAGGCAGGTGGAAGAAACAGCACAATAAGCAAGCAAACATACTACCCAAAATGCATGTCTCACCACAACCCCAGCTTGAACAAAGGCACCACACAATCAGTGATTCACCTTGAGCATCCTCATTACCTGCCTGCATTGTCAGTGGCAGGGTCCCAGTGCAGATGGGTCAGTGAGCAGCTCCTGAAACAATGGGGAAGGTGGGTAGACAGCTCCAGGCTGGCAGGTGAGCAGGTGCTGAGGTGGTTGGTAGGTCAGCATCAGTGCAGGACAGGCAGGAGGCAGCCCTTGCTGGGCACAGTGGCACCTGTAGCAGCAGCACAGGCAGTGGCTGGTGTCACGGGAGCAGCAGCAGCAAGCCGACCTGCCTCGGCATGTCTGTCCATGCCCTTTTCTCTCCAGCATGGGCACAAAGGGAAAAGATGTGCTTTTAATGACAACATAATCTTTCTGCTATCTATAGAAAACTAGTGGAGAGGAAACGGAGAAAAAGTGGGGAGCACAGGCAGCCCTTCTGGGAGTTCAGGTATTCTCCTCTGTCTGGCTCACCACCCCACTTCCTGCCAGGGGCTGCTTGTACCCGTACGATTGTCCTGACCCTGGCCCCTGATCTGTTGACCTTCAGCATCTGGCCTGACCCACCAGGGCAGCCTGAAGCAGCCTCCTTGCCCTGCCATGGCTGAATGCACATCATCCCCACACCTCCTGCCTCTCAGCCTGCTCAGCATTGAAAGCCACCGATAGCCCCACTACTTATCCAAGTGCTGGGAGCCCACTTAACAAGCTGCATGTATAGCAAAGGCCCCAGTTTAGGTTTTCCCCTTGTGAGGCTGTCCACCATCTCTTTTCTCTTTGCACCTGTTAGTGGGCTTCTCTTTACATTAGATAGAGTGTATCTGCACTTGTAGGAAGAACAGAGACAGATCAATATACAACATCTGTCTGGAAATCTGACCTCACAAATACAGAGGTGGAATGTAGTAGCTGGGAAGAAGGGCAAAGAGAATGCGGGAGAATGTTCCAAATTTGGCCTTGTGGCTGGGAAATTTTTGTTTGGGTTATTCGAAAAGCTATGTCATTTTCTCTCAGTGATTAAATGGAGATGGAGTCTGATGGAATCTGATGGAGTCATCAGATGGAAACCAGTGATGAGTGGTGTTCTCCAAGGGTTGGCACTCAGACCAGTGCTATTTAACATCTTTGTCAGCAATGTGGACAGTGGAATTAAGTGCATCCTCAGCAAGTTTGCCAACGCCACCAAACTGTGTGGTGAGATTGACACACTGGAAGGGAGGGATGCCATCTAGAGGGACCTTGACAGGCTTGAGAAGTGGGCTTGTGCAAACTGCATGAAGTTCAACTAGGTCAAGTGCAAGGTCCTGCCCCTGGGTCAGGGCAATCCCAGGCACAAAAAAAGGTTGGGTGGAGAATGGATTGATACCAACCCGGAGGTGAAGGACTTGGGGGTGATGGTGGACGAGAAGCTCAACCTGGGCTAGCAATGTGTGCTTGCAGTCCAGAAAGCCAACCATGTCCTGGGCTGCATCAAAAGAAGCGTAGCCAGCAGGTCGAGAGAGGTGATTCTTGCCCCTCTGCTCTGCTCTTATGAGAGCACACCTGGAGTATTTCATCCAGTTCTGGAGCCCCCAACACAAGGAGGACATAGACCTGTTGAAGCCAGTCCAGAGGAGGGCCACGAAGATGATCAGAGGGCTGGAGCACCTCTCCTCTGAAGACAGTCTGAGACAGTTGGGGTTGTTCAGCCTGGAGAAGAGAAGGCTCCAGGGAGACCTCATAGCAGCATTCCTGTATAGGAAGGGGACCTACAGAAAAGCTGGGGAGGAACTTTTTACAAGGGCTCATAATGAGAGGACAAGGGGTAATTAATTAAAACTAGAAGAGGAGGGTAGATAAAACACCGTGCACCAATATAGATTAGGGGTTGACGTGCTAGAAAGCAGCCCCATGGAGAAGGACCTTGTGGTCCTGGTGGACAACAAGTTATCCATGGGACAACAATATGCCGTTGTGGCCAAGAGAGCCAGTAGTATCCTGGGATGCCTCAAAAACAGTGTGACCAGCAGGTCAAGGGATATTCTCCTCCACCTCTCCTCTGCTTTAGTAATACCACATCTGAAGTATTTTGTCCAGTTCTGGGCTCCCCAGTTCAAGAGGGACAGGGATATCCTGGAAAGAGTCCAATGGAGGGCTACAAGGATTATTAAGGGACTGGAATGTCTGTCATACAAGGAAAGGCTGAGAGATCTGGGGCTATTTAGTCTTGAGAAGAGAAGACTGAAAGGGGACCTTATTAATGTCTATAAATATCTGAAGGGTGGATGTCAAGAATGGGCCAGTTTCTTTTCAGTGGTGCCCTTTGATAGGACGAGGGGAAATGCCACCAAGCTACAATACGGGAAGTTCCACTCACATGAGAAAAAACTTCTTTTCTGTGAGGGTGACAGAGCACTGGAACAGGCTGCCCAGAGTGGTTGTGGAGTCTCCTTCTCTGGAGACTTTCAAGACCTGTCTGGACATGTTCCTGTGTGATCTGCCCTAGGTGTTCCTGCTGCAGTAGGGAGGTTGGACTCAATGATCTTCAGAGGTCCCTTCCAACCCCTATGTTTCTATGAATGTATGATTCTATGAAGATTTTGGTTAGATATTAGGAAGAAATTCTTTAGCGTGAAGGTGGTGAGGCACTGGAACAGGTCGCTCGGGGAATTTATGGATGCCCCCTCTCTGGAAGTGTTTAAGGTCAGGTGGGATGCGGCTCTGAGCAACCTGATCTGGTCAAAAAGGTGGCCCTGCCCATGGCAGTGGAGGCTGGATGATCTTCAAGGTCCTTTCCAGCCCAAGCCATTCTAGGATTCTATGATGCAAGCTAAGATACAAACAGACTATCATTATTATTGTAAAAACCAGATTTTCCAACCAAGCCAAATTTGTTAGCCGTGAGGTAGGTTAAGCCATATTACTTCAGTGCCCCAGGAGGTGTTGTCCTTTGTAACCAGATATAAGATTTTTGTTTGGTCCCAAATTTCTGCTGTATCTGGAGATTCTGCCACCTCGATCTACATACATGCAGCAACATGTATTTATCCAATTTGTAGTGTACGTATCGCATCAATGGTTCTATGTTTACAACTGGTTCTATGTTTACAATTGGTATGTTTAGAATTGTTTTTTTCTAATTCACTTACTCCAAGCCAAGGGAGGCATTACCTAGCAAAATTATGGAATCCTTAAGGACAGTCTGCAACAGCATTGTGAACTCTCTTGGTTCACTTGAGAAAGGTTCTTATCCATCCATTCTGTTTATGTAATTTGTCAATTATTGTCATATTAGGAACTACAAGTCCGAAAGCACATGTTCCAGAGGGTGATGTTTTTTGAGCTTTATTACCACATAGCCAACACCCTCCTGTTCCATAATGCTACCATAATTATTACAGATAAAACATAATAGTCTATCATAATCTTTTTAGTTTCAATTTAAGGGGAGATTCTTGTTCCACTGCCTACAGAATAGGTGCTCTATTAATATGGCCCTTTCCATTTTTCTGTCAGTGGTTCTGACTTGGCATAGACCAAATCTTCAGGCTGGAAATTGTGTGCAGGTGTGTTGAGTTCCAAGGGTCTACTTGATGTCACATGCTTCTGGAGCTCCTGTAAAGTATTCCCTAGAGGTATTAAATAAGTCTTGAAGTTTAACTCACCCATTATATGAGTGGTACCCAGCACATGTGGAGCCTGATAAGGTCATCCATAAATTACCCTTCCCAGGGTGTTAGAATCTAATCCTTAACAGTGCTAAGGGTAATACTTGTACCCAGGCCACTGACATTTACTGACAATTTTTTTTTCAAGCTGTTGCTTAAGGGTATAGTTTATCTGCTCCACCTTACCACTGGACTGTGTTGTCCAGGATCCAACTTTATGCCTAGAACCTTCATTAAGTCTTGTATCACTTTTGCTATAAAATGGGGTCCCCTGTCTGATGACATTATTATAGGTTCTCTAAATTTATTAATTACTTCATTCAGAATAATTTTACTTCCTTCCTTTGCTTGATCAGTGCAACATGGAAAGGCCTCAGGCCAACCTGAGAAGGTATGTACTAACACCAACAAATACCTGTATTTATTTTGTCGTGGTAGTTTGGAGAAGTCAATTTGCCAATAATTTCCTGGTGTATTTCTTCTTTTTACCTCTCCTGGTGGTGGCCTTGGCTGTATTTTAGGATTACTTTTCAAACACAGTTCACAGTTTCTGGTAATGTTTTTGGCCAATGCTGAGCATCCCTGCTCCAATAATGGAGGTCTTCAATAAGTCTACTAGGGCTTCTGTCCCCTCATGCATTTGTTGATGAGTTCTTTGCATTACCTCCTTCATTACTACGTATGTCAGAACAAATCATATATCTGGTGGTACCCACCATACTTCTCTCATTGCTGGACTTCAGAACAGTAGCGTACCTATACAGAAAAACAGAAAGACAACATTATTCTTAAAAGACAATACATAAAACTGCTCTTTATATACACTCTGAATGTGAGACTGATTTAGTATCAGTCTCAAATGCAATTCATCTAGTGACCTTTTTAATTTTTATTTGTTAAGGGTTATTGGCTTGAGGTCCACTTGTCTCCAGGTGCTGCACTCTTGAAACCACTCCAAACACATATTTAGAGTCAGTCCAAATATTCAGAGTTTTGCTTTTTAGGCTGATGTGTTCGTGGGAAGAAGCTTAGCTTCCATCTCTGAGTCTGCAGTCACAATGGTCCAAGGGTGTATCCTACAGGTCTGGTCAGTTCAATTATTGTCAAATAGTCATGAGTTAACTTTCAATTCAATGTCTTCCTGTTCTGTAAGGACAGCTTGATACTGTATCATCCTACAGGGCAACAGCCAGAGCTGTCTCAGTAGTTCCAGCAGTTACTCTATGAGATATATGCACAGATATGTGTTGGCCGGAAGTTCTTAGTTTTTGTGCCTCTTGTATTAGCAACGCTGTTGCTGCCACTGCTGGAAAGTAAGCAGGCCATCCCTTACTTACTTGATCTTTTGTTCAGTTCTTAACCTTTGTTTTCCCTTTCAAACCCGGCTGCATAGCCTTTGCTCTTCCTGGTATGTCAGTGGCCCATACATGAGGGCTTTAACAGTATTCATCACATTTTCTGCGACAGAGGGACAAAGTTCAGGTTCTCCGTTTGTTCCCAATTCTGTAAAACAAATACTTGCTCTTCCAAGGTGTTTTCTTCAGGAATCTGAACACTAACTTCCCTTTTGAAAAGCAATCTGAGCCCTTAACTTGGTAAATAGGTCTCTTCCTAAAATGAGTATTTGGGTATGTGTAAAAATTCATGAGTGAAGGTCCATTTTCCCAAGTCGGCACACAGGGACAGCCTGCTCCTGCGCCTTCAGAAATTCATTCTTAAAGTAAGCCCGGCCTTCCTGGGCTCCTTTGTTTTTGAGGGCTGCTTCCCAAGGGACTCTCCCAACCAGCGTCCTGAAGAGGCCAAAGTCAGCCCTCTGGAAGTCCAAGGTAGAGGTTTTGCTGACAACCCTCCTAACTTCACCACAAATTGTAAATTCTATCATATCATGGTTGCTGTGCCCAAGACGACCTCCAACCACTACTCCAATCCACTTCTCCCTGGACACAGCCTGGTTAATGGCATCTTGTGGATATTTATTTTCCACTTCTCTAGCTTTTCCTAATTACTAAAGAGGATTTCTGAAAAATGTCTGGATATTCCCTCAGGTGGGGTTATATATTATCATTATTGTTCTGAGTAGCTCAAACACTTTCTCTGGAGTAACACCACAGACTGTTTCCAATTCAATGGGTCCGGTACTTTAAAAGGAACATGCACATAAACAAGTCGTCCCTCCACCCTGACTGCTTGTCTTAAAGGGGCATGAACAGAGGGACACTGTTCCCTTATTCTCCCAGCCACCAGACTGAAATGTGTATCCTCCAATAGCCCACTTGCCCCATCTTTCACTCCTTCCCCCATGTTACCAGGGTGGAGAGGGAGAGCTGAGGGTAGCAACAACTGCACATCATCTATATTTTCATCCCCTTTCACCAACTTACAACAACTTTCCTTACTACCACATACTGTAGATAATCTCATTTTCCTTCACGTTTACAAAACAACATTAACTGCAATATAATATTACTATAAAGAACAGTTCCAAGCCGTGGCCATTTCCCTCCATCTTTCAGGGTGTAAAGTGGCCACAAACTATTACGATACATTATCAAATTTTTCCAGGAAAAGAGTTATTCCCAAACTTACTCTGATTTCCTAGAATACATCCGAATGGTGAACATTTGATAATGTCACCTTCTGCTGAGGATACATTACCCATTTTAATACCACAAATACAAGGCACAAGTGAAACAAATGAAAAAAGGAGTCTTAACTTTTAGCAATTATCAGACACACAAAAAACAAAGTTACCAGATATAAGTAAAACAACTAGACATTTTCAGAATACCAGCTTTAGATTTTTTTCCCATCTTAATGAGATACCTGTCAATACACAGAAGCAAAAACTGTAGTTTGATAAACAGCACAGGGCTGTTTATATATTAATATGGTGATTTCCCCAGTGCTGGGGAAAAGGGGAAGGGGGGAGGTTCTCTCTTGTTTTCTATGTGTGTTGTTATTGGTATATAGATGTAGTGTTGTATAGCTGTTGGTATATGGATATATAGGTGTGGATAGAGATATAGAGATAGTCCTTGTGTGTTAGGTGATATCGGACTTGCCAAACCCTCAGTGCCTTTAATAAATCTATTGATTCCTAAGCGTTGTTTGTGAGTGTGATGGGGAGTGGTCCTCAGCTCTCGATCCCCCGAGGTGGGGGTGTGGGTCGCGGCTTTACCTATCTCGGTCCGCGACGGATCAAAATTACCACAACCAGACAGATCTTAATCAAACTGTTGTCAGTGATGAATTGAAAAAAGTAAAACTTGGGAGAAAAAATCACATTTGGGAAAAAATCACATAAAAGAGAACATAAGGGACCTGCAGAATAAAAACAAGGCCTAGAGAACAGTGAAAAAGTAAGAGTTAGACAAAACCAGATTCCAATTACAGAAAAACACTCCCCAAGTAGTCAACAGCCTGGCCTTGAGAAAGGCCTGCAGGGCACCTGCAGGACAGATGAAAGGATGAAAAGAAGCACTCCCCACAGCTTATCTTGATTACAGCCTTGAGCACTGGGGAAATCACCATATTAATATATCAATGAGCCACCAGCATACTGAAATTCACACCCACAGGCTGGAGGGACCTGTATGTCACGATCCGATATTCAGATACGTGGCAATTTTTTATGATCTCGCCAGAACAAAACAAAGGAGCACAAAGAGGCACTGGCGCTGGTGTGCGGTCTCACGGGAGATGGGACAGAGCCCCCCTGCTGTCTAACCCTCCTCACCGCAGTGGGAGGCTGGGGCGGCTGGACTCCGCCTTCCCTCTCCTGGTACAAGCCACACAGCAGCTGCACCCGTTTGTCCGGCAGGACCTGGGAAAAGGTTTAAAGGTGATCCCAAATGGTGAAATTAAGACACAAACGAGGTCAGATGTCACGTGCACACTGAACTTTATTGGCGTTACACAGCAAAGTCCCTAAAGCAGATAGGACAGGGAGGAAAACAGAGGCAGAAAAGAAAGAAGAAAGCAGAATTACGGAGATTAGCAAGATAATAGTTACCAGCACGGTCCAGTGACGTCGTCAGTGGGGAAGCCCTTCGGTGGGGAAGAGCTGCGGTGGGGGAAGAGCTTCAATGGGGAAAAGCTTCCATGCACCCATAGTGTCCCAGATTTTTATGAGATTTTTATGCAGTTCTTGCCCACTACCCACCCCACACCCCCCACACACTCCCCCCTTTCTCTCCCAGTACAGGGGAGGAAATTCCTGTCTTCTCCGTGCTCCTCCGAGATGGGAGGGAGAGAGAGGGGGAGATACGGTGCCGGGCTATACTTTACAGACGGTCTTTGTCAGGCTAATTAACAAGATAAGCCATTGATTGGGCCAGCAACAGGGTTGAAACAACTTGACACCTCAGGATAGTTTATTGGGTGGAGGTCAGACTTTCCTGGCCAAGTCAGTGATTTACATGAAGTCTCAAGGCCTAGTTATCGCTGGATATCCTGCTCCCAGCGCCAGCTGAAGAGCTCCTTTGTCCCACATCAAAAGCCCCAGTTTGCAGGCATGAAGAGGGGAGTAAAACAGAGTCCAGCAACAAATCCTGTTTAACTCTTAGATATCTTAAGACAACCACCAGGCATCCTGAGTGTCCAAATACATTGTTTGTTTCTTGGATTGTTCAAGACAGGCACTATGTATCTCGAATGTCACACCCTACTAACAACAAGCCCCCTACTCTTTGAGCAGGCGCAGTGAAATTCATGAGCATTGCCACTTTAAATTGAAGCGAGGAATTAGTTGACCAATCCTGTGTGCCAGTGATAGAATCATGTTAGAGATAAAGTTCTTTCTCACGTTTTTGAGTATAAAAGTAGCACTTGGGTTTTGGGAAACTGAGCTTGCTTTGTGGAATATCACCCTGCCCCCTTTTCTGTGCAGAACTGGATGTTATGAATAAGCCAACACGGCAAATCAGGTTTACAAGTTTATTGGAGAGACAAAAGCAAAGTACAGCGCTGGACGGCAGGGGAGTCACCGCTCCTACAACTGCCGTATCGTGTAGCCCCTGGTCCCTCATATTTATAGTCCTTTACTTTCTTTGTGGCATCAGTTTTTCTTCGCCAGGTGCGTCTTGTTACTCCGGATGTGCTGATTTACAATGTTCTCTTATCTGCATTGCCCAAGGCTGCTCCGAATGTGTTGATTTACAATGTTTCCTTATCTGCTAAGTTTCACAACATTCTCAGCATACCACAGTGGTTACATAGTTCCACTCTGTTGCACCCGTGTTCCACATTACATTCCCCCAGTAGTTTTTCACTAATGTGTGTATCTATACAACGAGCAAACATTAAATCCTAACTTTAATTTTCCCATAACATTCCCCCCTTTTATTTTGTTCATTGTAGCGGATTAATTCCTTCCTACTTAACTCCAGTTCTTCGTCTCCAATTGTTCCGATTGGGTGGTACTCTTGCCGCATTATTAGGAGATGGGCAGCTTCCAGTCGATTTTTGATGAGGCCTACTATCTTGTTAAAAACACATGGTCCAAAAGTTAATGCTACAATAAAAAGGATTACTGGTCCCGCAATAGTAGATATCAAAGTAGTTAGCCAAGGAGAATAATTATACCATGATTCATACCAATTTTGTTGAGACTCCCTTTCTTTCTTTCGTTTTTCTATTTGCTTTCTTAACTCGCTCATGGCATCCACTGTGACTCCTGAGTGATCTACATATGCACAGCACTCCTCTTGTAACGCCACACATAGTCCCCCTTGTTGCCACAGGAGTAAGTCTAACCCCCTTCTGTTTTGCAAGACTACTTCTGATAGTGATCTTACCGAAGTGACTAACCCATCTATAGCTTCATCTATTCGTTGTAGATCTTCGTCTATAGCTGCTCTAAGGCTGGCCATTCCCTGTCTCTGATTAATTAGTGAAGCCACCCCTGTACCTACTCCAGCTCTCCCAACCCCCAATAACAACGCCACAGTTAAGGCCGTGAATGGCTCTCTTTTTACAAGGTGGTGCTCAGGAGAGCTGTGATATTGATACACATAATCCCCGGAATGATAAGTAATTCTGGGTAATATAATGATTTGGACACAATATTCTGAGCTCTCATTGAACAAACCTATCGAAATACAAGGAGTTACCCCCAACCCATTACAGACCCATCTTGTATTGTTAGCTGGTAATAACCAGGTATGTTCTTTTAGCTGGGTTGTTTCCAGAGTCTTATTACATAGCGATTTCTTTTCTTCAGGGACAGTCCCTATACAGAGCCCGCTACCTCTGACCTGAGTAAGCGAGATTCCCAGAGACTCTTGGGTTTTCTTCCATGCACAGTCAGGGGGGTTTGTACCTTTACTTAAAGCATGGTCAGCAGTTGAGGCAATAGCTTCATAAAAGGGTGGGCGTACTGCATAACATAACCAGCATTCTTTAGTTAAGTTGGGGTATGTTTGATTCAACACCTTAAAGGTCGCTTGCATCACCTCCCTGAGTGTATCTCGCTCAGTCCTAGGGTTTGGTTCGACTATAGGCTTTAGACTGACGGTTGTACTTTCTTTGGGTCCTTCTGAAGGGGTTGTGGCAGTAGTGGTTGGGGGTGCCTTAATGTTCTTTTCTTCTATCAGCACCTTGTTAGGCCCTACCGGCTTAGGATCGTTAGGGACTATTTCTTTCTTTATATAAATAAGTCCCCCTCGATCAGTTCCAGGTTCGTAATATCGTACCCCCCAAGTTCTTCCCGTGAACCACCCCTCATCCTCAGGCTGTTGTACAGTTACTTCTAGATACTTGCAGGTCCCAGCATTAATGGCGAAGGGTACCCCATTATGGGCAGGCTCCGGAGGGGTACACCCTGATGGTCCCCGCGTCACTGTCAGGAACTTATCACGTCCCGCTCCTGGTTCCCAGTGTGAGGCAATCGTTTCACATCCCCAATAAGCACAGTAATATTCGTTGGGATAATTACAATATGATCTCCCGGGATTGGAGCTTGGGCACAAGTAATACCCTGCTGTTTTATTTGAACAGGGGTTTATAGGAACTAAATCGCATATGTCTGTTATAAGTGTTGGTGCCCCAGGACTAATGACACTTTGAACTACCTTTTGATCCTCCCACCTATATAGGGTCCACTTAAAAGGTTCATGACTTCTAAGGCTTCCCTCAGTTACCCCAATTTTGCATGAGCCAATGAACGATATTACCATGTACAGGTAACATACACTGGTGGTTCCGGTAATTCTAACTTTTTTATATAATCTCTTGTTACTTTCAGCGGGATGTCCCATGTCATTACCAGGGGGAGGTGTTGGTTCCACTGTTGCACTCCTCTGCCTCCCTCCGCCAACTAGGTTGTGTCTAGCTGCGGGGTGTTCCATCTTCTCGGCAGCAGGAATGTTCTTCAGGATCCCCCTCGACCCCTCTGAGCCACTTGGAATCCGGCTTCCAGACTTTCCCCTTCTGGGGGGGGATATCACACCTCACGTTTTTTATTCCCCTTCGGCACTTTACCTCAACGATATCGGTATCAAAAGTGCCTGATGGTTTATGAGCCAATTCGCAGTGGTAGTCTGGATTTATTCCTCGAAAATAGGTCTGCCACCACTCTACAGACCCCAACGGAGTCCTTTGAACAGTAGTCCAATAAGTTGTCAACTTTTCGCTGTTTTTCCCAGCAAGGCCTGCACACTTTGTGTGGGGCCTTCCCGTTTCTACAATGGATCCACCAGTGTTTGCTACAAATCTTACAACGAAACCTTACAAAGGGGTAACAGTCACAATCTAGCCAACTGCAGGCTACCCTAATATTCTCATAAGTTTCCTTTCGATCTCTATTATACAATTTTCCCCAATTATCCAAAAGCCTAATGTCCCTATAATATGGTTGTTTACTCAATCTTTCCAAATATCCACAATACCCCGGAGCCTCTGAGTGTCCTATTAGAGTCTTTTATAGGAGCCAATCGTTCCCCACCCAAATGTCATTACGGTCCATTTGAGGATCCTCTTCGTTTAAGGGTGAGCCTTAGGGCTCCGGGTTCTCCATCTATTTCCCACGGTCTTGTTGGGGTGTCTTTGTCAAACTTATCTGGATCCACTGGTCCTTTTATTCGGCTGGCATGAGTCCACCCCTTCTCAGCAGTCCGGATTGCAGAGTCAGTGGTAAGCAGAACCAGGAACGGGCCCTCCCAAGCCGGGGCGAGTGGCTGGTCCTTCCAGGTGCGTATCAGTACCCAATCTCCTGGCTGAACCTGATGTAAGACAAGATCTAGAGGGGGTCGTTGAGCCAAGATCCCTTTATCCCACAATTGTTTCCGATAATTCCCTATTTTTGATATATATACATTAAGTTTCTTATCCATGCTCACGGGATGATCTGATACCTCCCCCATACAGTATGGATAATTTACATCCGTGAGGTAGGTGCAGGAGTGTTGATACTTCCTCACGGTGGGGACCAATTCTTAATTTTATCAAGGGCTCCTTTTGATTACCCGGGGTCCCCAACAAATAGAGCCCCTGACACCCCTATTCCTCTAAAAGCTCCTTTTCGTCCCGCATTCGGATCCTGCATTCCCTTTTAAAATGCCCCTTCCTTCCACAATAAAAACACTCCCCTTGTTCCCCTTGTCTGTCTCGGCTCATGTTCCTTTCTTTACCTTTTTCCATTCTCCAGTCCCTTCTACGTTCCCTTCCTTGTCGGTCTTCCCAATCTTTCCTCCCCTGTAACGCCGCTACCATCATTCGAACCTGCCTTTTACCACTCTCGTCCATCATTTGCACTTGCCGTTTTCTATCTTCCTCTTCCCTCTGTACATACACCTTATGGGCTTCCCTCACTAAATCATCTAAACCCATATGTAACTTTTTCCTAATGTCATCCCACGATTGAGACACAAATTGTACTTTTAGCAAGGCCTGCCCCACCTGATCATTTGGATCCACTCCAGAATACAACTGAAAATTTTTACGTAACCTTTCAAGCCAATCTGTGGGGCTTTCATCTTTCTTTTGTCTCTCATTAAATGCCTTGTTGAAATTTTGGGACCGAGGGACGGACTCTCTGATTCCTTGAATTAAAATAGTCCTTAGGTCCTGCATGTGAACCCGATGAGCGGGTTTTTGGTGGTCCCAATTCGGGTTCTGGAGTGGCCATTTAATATCAGCTGCAGGACCCTGGGCATGTTGGTTATCCCAGATTCGCATGCCCTCCCTCCTGATCATATTTTTCTCTTCAGGAGTGAAAAGAATCCCCACAATTGATTGTAATTCTTCCCAGGTATACAAACTAGGTCCCAGGAATTGGTCTACCCTTTCAGCTACCCCCAGGGGATCTTCTACCAAATGTCCCATTTCCTTCTTAAATTCTCTCACCTCTCCTGAACTAAGAGGGACGGAAACAAAGGCGATACCTGGTTGTGGTCCCCCCACTGGCATTTCCCTTAAGGGATAGAAACCCTGCCTTTGTCTGGCCCGCCCTCTAGTCATTGGTCCGGTACCCCCGTCCGAGTCCTCGGACAAATCGCTAGGTGGCGCGCTTGGACCAGGAGCCGGACCGGCTGCCGGTGGGAGCACATATGGTGGTGGTGGTAAAACTTCTTCTGGTGACCTCTTTTTCTTTTGGGACTTGTCCTCCGGGAGTCGGATTGTTTCCGTCTTTAACTTATAAATTGAAACTCCCGGAGTATCTAGCCATACAGCTGCATAAGCAACTTCCTCGGGGTTCACTGGACTTTTGTCATTTACCCACAAGTTTAACTTCTGCTTTACCCAATCTTCCGATGACCCAAAGATTGGCCAGTATACTTGTCTATCAATTTCTCTTCCTCCCCATACTTCAACACAATAATGGATCATTTTTACTTTTTCCTTATTCCTAGCGCTAGGATGCTGGTTCCAATTATTTAACATGACCCCCAGGGGACTATCGGGAGGTATGGGGGGCAACTTAACCTTATCAGGGTTCTTACTCCTACCCTGTCCCATTGTCGTCTTAAGTGCCTTCTTTCACGTTTCAAGGTATGGGGGACAACTTAATCTTCCCGGGGTTCCCACCAGCTATCTTATATCATCTGGAGCGCCTTCTTTCACGCAGGATCATTCGCTTCCCCTTTTTCGTGGCCCAAGCCCTCGCGGGTCTGTGGGAAACGCACTACCGAAGGGTCCGCACTCGCTTGGGTTAGTGCCGGCTACCGGCCCCCCTCTCATTCACACACCACACAGTCGCGCTTCCAGGATCCCCACCCCACCCGACCCGAACGGATTCCGCAATATACTTACGCGTCCCACACGTCTTCGTCCGGACTAAGGGGTGTTGCAGGCCTGATGTCTTGTTTTTCCTTTGCTTTTTATGAATCTCTCCGGGTTCGTCGGTAAGGGTTAGCCGGACAGAGAAAGCTCCCGAGGCCACCGAAAAGGTGGGGCGCCTCCCCGAGAACTCCCTACGCCGCGGAGTCCCTTATCCGAGTCACGGCACCAAATTGTTATGAATAAGCCAACACGGCAAATCAGGTTTACAAGTTTATTGGAGAGACAAAAGCAAAGTACAGCGCTGGACGGCAGGGGAGTCACCGCTCCTACAACTGCCAGGTGCGTCTTGTTACTCCGGATGTGCTGATTTACAATGTTCTCTTATCTGCATTGCCCACGGCTGCTCCGAATGTGTTGATTTACAATGTTTCCTTATCTGCTAAGTTTCACAACATTCTCAGCATACCACAGTGGTTACATAGTTCCACTCTGTTGCACCCGTGTTCCACATTACATTCCCCCAGTAGTTTTTCACTAATGTGTGTATCTATACAATGAGCAAACATTAAATCCTAACTTTAATTTTCCCATAACACTGGATATTAAAGCAAATATCTCGACTCTGTGTGGATTGGCTTCTTGCATCGGGTAATGGACCCGCTTTTGGGACAACAAAACCACAAAGACAGAAACCATAGTCCAGTAAAGAAAGCACAAATTTCCGGGAACCAATCAGTGCTCCCCCCCCCCTTTTTTTTTTTTTTTCTTTTTAGTTTTAGTTTCAGGAGGTAGCTTTACAGCCCAACCCTGCAGGAATCTTTCACTACCGTCTTACAGGAGGCAATCACAGCCCCCCGAGGATCTTTTACCACTGCCTTACAGGCAGGCACCAGAAAGAGGCCACTTTAACCCCTAACCAGACCCCAGAAGAATGCTTTTAATCTCGCTCTGAGCTCTTCAGTCAGGGCACCAGAGATTCTCCCCAAGAATTCCATGGTGCCAGATGGAGGTTCTGCAATCCTACAGATCCGTCGAGGTTCAGGAGCGGGGTCCCATCTGGGTCACAAAAATGTTACTGTAAAATTCGGTTTCTGAAGGAACCCTCTAACACTTGTCTTCAAGTTTCAGAAGGCAGGCATTCTTTATTACAGCACTGGATGCACAGGCAATCGTTCCTTCTAATGTGCATGCAGCACTGTGATAAATAATGCCTGTCTTCTAAAACTTAAAGGTAAGTGTTTGGGGGTTCTTTCAGCAACTGCATTTTACAGTAACATTTAAGTCCCATGGATTTGCGGTGTTCAAAATCTAGGTTCATCTGCAAAAACTGAATAACTTAGACACCTAGATTCAATACTGCAGTCCTCAGAGCCTACACACAGCTGTTGTATCTGAAGGGCCTCAATTTTCTATCTTAATTCAGAATTGACAGCCTTTCTAAATGTCTTCTTCCGATCACACACCCACTCTGCCCCCGACTTCATAGATCTCAGCAGCTCAGTGCTATCTCCTGCCTACATTATAGAGGATACATTTCTGTACTTGTCTTCCTTCAGAGCTCAAATCTTGTAAGCATTTCATTTGCCCGTAGACTGCCAGATTTCAAGCTTGCTTTTTTTTTTTTCCCTTGTGGCTTTGGTAAGACATTTCCTGACAGAACCCTAGAAATGACATAGTTATTATCCCTGTGAATTTCTCCCAGTCATGGTCGAAAATCTTTAAGTGTAGGAAAAGTGAGAACAGAAAGCTCTGTTAACTTCACAATGAAATACAATATATATGTATTTCACACAAGCAAGCAGATATGTAGGCCAACATATGTGGGCTGCATCTGCTTGCTTGAATTAGATTCGTGGGTGTTAGGAGTAGGAAGGCATTGCTGAAAACAGAGGTGAAACATCAAGTTCAGCTCCACTGCTTCCTTGATAGATTAAGGCACTCAGTGTAGGGAACTTACGAGAAGTGTGTTGATCCTTTCTAGAAAAATGCAGTTAATGGTGAGTGCTATGAGCTTGATTGAAAGCACTGGAGGGCACAGACAGAGGAAAGTTTCCCCAAGATTCAGAGATGCAGTGCTCCAGCCAAAGATGATACACAATACTCTAATCCCTATACTCAAAGTTATGGTGAAAGTAAGGGAATACAGGAAGAATGTAAGAACTGTATATGGAAGAATTGTATTCCCCTTTTGTGAGTAGGAGAGAGTGAATGTTTACTCTGGATAAAGAACAGATGTAAAAATGATTGGCAGTGGATATGCTCTTTATTCAAGATGGAGAAATGCTTAATTGTCTTAGAGGGTCTAAACCACCAAATAAAATCACTGTGGCACATTAGCAAATTATATCTTGAGACTGAAAATCAAGCCAACTCCGATTTCTATGAATGTTGTACCAGATCTGGGTTCTTCACCCAGTGTGCAAAAACCACACCACACATGGTCAAGATATTTTATTCCAGTTCTGCACAGAAAGGGGTGCTAGTTCACAAAGCTAGCACACCTCCCCCATAACACCGGATTTCTTCTACAGACCAAAGAATGCAAAATCACCTCATCTGTAAGTATATTGTTATAGGCTAAAGACATTTGTGGTTATGTGGGGAACGGACTAGTTCTCCCCCCACACAACGGAATGCCTTTCAAGCCAGCGAGGTGCCTCTTGTAACCAAGGGCAGACTGAAACAGCCGTGGCAGAAAGACAGATAGCGGACTCCCCCTGAGAGACTGGCCACCCGGCCACATCCCAAAGGAGAACGTTATCTGAAGGGAGGCGGGCTGTGCCGGTGGAGCCGCTGGACCCACCGACCCACCTGTCGGATGCGGCTGCGCGGGGGGGGGGCGGTGGTCGCCCGCGGGGGAATCGTCTCCCCCTTCCCCTGCCGCCCGAAGCGGAGCCGGGGACTCGCCGCCTCCCTGCTCGCCTCTGGAAGGGGAGTCTGGATCGCTGCCTGCTGCTGCTCGCCGGTGCCAGGGAAAACTGCCGTGCCGTGGTGTCTACAGGGCCGCGCCTGCCGGAGGCGTCGGCGCTGGGCACGCCCCGCCGCCGCGGACTCGTCCCGTCACCGCCGGTGCTGGTTTCCCCAGACGTTGGTTCCATCTTCACAACGGAAGGGGTAACACGGGTACTGAGGCTTCACGTCCTACCCTTCCCTTACATTAATCCTCCTACAGCTCTTCCGCTCTTACTAATTCCATAGACCCCTGATATATATACCTCGATAACCTTCCCTTGGTCCTTTAATAAACCTAGTGTGTAAGTGAAATATTGGTCTTTGTGAGCATGGGGGTGGGGGTGGGGGGGCGCATTCCACTCTCTAAGGTACGGTCCCGTCTACAACCTCTCCACTCCCTGCCGAGAAGCCCGGGGGCGGGGGGGGGATAGTCGCGGAAGCATCCTGACATCCGATAAGCACGAATATCGGTCCGCGACAGGTTAGTATTAGTATCTTCTATTCGACTCTTCTTCACAACAAAATAAGCTCGGTAAACACCTGCTTCCATCCATCATGCTGACCTGTTTGTTTTGTTTTTTTTTACCTCAGGCACACTTCATCTCCAAGAACTCCACAGAGGGGAAAATAGAAAAAAAATCCATTTACATCGTTATCTGAGGAAGTTTCATTAATGATAGATAATCTTTATTGTCCACAATTGAAGTACAGTTAGCAGCTCTATGTTTAAGGCAAGTACCCCACCAGAGGACAATTTATCACTATTTAACTACTGGCAGTTTAAATACCCAGTAAAATTATCCTCTCAGCAAAGCTGAAACTGGAAGGTTTTTTACTTCTTGCCATTAGACTAACTAGTTCACTTAAAAAGAACTGCTTTTAGATGTGGAGGTTGCAGGTTTTGGGTGTTGTTTTTTACCCAGAAAGATACCACATAGCATGTTAATTTTAAGGATTTGCTTCATACATGTTAGTAGTACCAGGTAAGTCATCTTTTCTCACTATTAAAAGAACTGGTAACATTATCACTTTTGAAGTGATTACTACTTCCTCCTCCCTCTTACCATGTTCTGGTTCACATCTCTTTTGATCTTTCTAAACAAAGAAAGATCCAGAAGATCATGTAATGCACTCCATCTGCTCACAGCTGTTTGCTCTGTTTAAGCCAGTGTAGAACTAAGCCAAAGCAAAATCTTCTGAAACGTACAGAACTACGGATTTCACTGTACACTCCTGGTTCCATCAGATAATGTAGGAGCAATACCCTAATACTTTCCTGAACCAAGTTCTATTTGGCTCACGAAAAGAGTGGTGCACTTCACTAGGAAGAGAGAAGAAGCAATATGCTTTATTGATATAAACCAGTGAGTTACAACAAAGTTCAATGGTAAATACAGCAGTGGTTTAACAAGATGCAATGGCAAGGTACACTAAATTACTGCGTAGAGGACAGGATCAGACAAAACTTTTATGGAGACCCTCCTGTTGACTCATGAGGTTCAGATAGGACCCCCTTGCATTATAAACTCCTCAGAAAATATAGTCTAGGTGCAGCTGAATCCAGACTTATTCCCAGACTTGGTCAATGGTTTATGTATATATGTGCGCAATCTACCCTTTATATCACTTAGCTAAGATTACAATGTTTCAGCACTTATTCCCTATTCACTTATGGAGTATCTAGCACGGTAAAGACTCTGTATAAGGGATTGTGACATTCGGGATATATAGTGCGTGTCTCGAACAATCCAAGAGATAAGCAGTGTACTTTGGCACTCAGGATGTCTGGTGTTTGTCTTGAGACATCTAAGACTTAAACAGGATTTGTTGCTGGACTAAAGAGATGTCTCAGCAACCCACCAAACCGTTTTACTCCCCTGCAATGTGTACAAATGCTGCAGGCACCTGAGAACTGGGAAGTTTGGTGTGGGACATGCTGAGATTGGAGACAAAGGAACTCTACAGCTGGCACTGGGAGCAGGATATCCAGCAATAACCAGGCCTTGAGACTTCATCAAACCCACTGACTTGGCAGGAAAAGATGAGTGTGCCACTTGAGAGTGCCAGTCTCAAGTCATCTCTTAGGACCGAACCTCTACTGCAATAAACTAATCCTGTGGTGCCAAGTTGTCTCAACCTCCTGTTTACTGTTGATGACTGGCTTATTTTGTTAGTTAGCCAAACAGGACCTAGTCCTGGCACCATACCCCCCTTCCTATCTCTGAGGCATGAGAAGACAGAGGACAGAGAGAAAGGGGGGGGAGTGGGCAAGAACCGTAGAAAGATCTGGGACACCATGGGTGCAGGGAAGCACCTCCCCACCGACGACGTTGCTGGACCATGGCCGTTACTATTATCTTGCTAATCTCTATTTCTGCTTTCTCCTTTCTTTTCTGCCTCTGTTTTCCTCCCTGTCCTATCTGCTCTAGGGACTTTGCTGTGTAACGCCAATAAAGTTCAGTGTGCACGTGCCATCTGGCCTCGTTTGTGTCTTAATTTCACCATTTGGGATCACCTTTAAACCTTTTCCCAGGTCCTGCTGGACAAACGGGTGCGGCTGCTGTGCGGCTTGTACCAGGAGAGGGAAGGCGGAGTCCAGCCGCCCCAGCCTCCCACTGCGGTGAGGAGGGTTAGACAGCAGGGGGGCTCTGCCCGATCTCTTGTAAGACCACACATCAGCCCCAGTGCCTATTTGTGCAACTGACGTTATATAATCTTTGTTTTGTCCTGGCGAGATCGTAAAAAATTGCCGTGTATCTGAGTATTGGATAGTGACAGTTACCTCTTAACTTGTCCTAGGCACCAGGGAAGTTTGCCACTGTTGGGCTCTCTTTACAGAGAGACAGGGGTAGAGTTATTCCTTTGACATTACACACTAGCCCACCTATATAGAAAGTGAAAGTGATGTATTTCAATCCTAATGCAGTCTTTGAAGGCAAGCTTCATTTGCTTCCAAGCAGCCTGGTACAGAAAAGCTGGGCATTTGTTCTGAGAAAGGACAGCTGCTAGATCAGGCTTTTGTGGTTCTTGTTAAAAGGGAGGTTAAAGGATTTAATCAGATATAGCTAGGTACTGAGCTATTTCTGTCGAGGATGTTACAGGCATCTACAATGATTTCAGGGGTCAGCAAGCTTTCAAAATAACTTAAACCATATTCTAGACTTACTGCTCAGGCCCTGCACTGCTAAGGAAGCAGAGCATGCAGACATTAGGGTTGCACAGCTATCTAGACTTTTAGAGAGTAAGATATCTTGAAGCAAGTAAGACTGTCAGGATCCACAGCAGGGGCTTGTACCTTTTAGCTATCCACTAGGAAATAGGTAGAATTCTTATAGGACTTGACAACCCAGCTCAGAGGTAGTGTTCTCCTTCACTAGAGTTCCCTGCTGAGGAGGCAGCTTACACTTTCATTTACCACTCCCAGATAAATCTGCTAAACCCAGTCACCTGAGAAGGCAAAAAAACTTTGTTTAAACATCTCCTTACATAATGTAGAGTGAGGATTCCAACAAACAGATCTTTTACTTTCTAGTCAAATACATTAGTAATTTGGCTGTAGCATATTTAGGGGTTTTGGCAATATTACCTGTTGAAACTGTTCAGCTTCCTGTAGAGCACCTGTATGGTGATGGCAGCAAGGGACACATGAAAAAACAGCCTAGAAGATAAAGCACACTAATGAGAAAACACAGCCCTTGCTTCTGTGCAGACTCATGTTATATACTTTGTGTCATTCACTGGAAAATGTACAGTCAGGGAATTAAAGGCCAAATACAAGATTAGAAGTCTTACCCACTATGATCCCATGCAATCTCTTGTTTCCTCTTTGTTTCCTGACTTCTTTTGTTTTTTGGTTTTTTGGCTTCTTTATTTCCTCGCATAGAGCTGCTTTGGAAGAGGAGTCAGTACAGAAAGGATGGGGTTGCCTTGTTGACTTCTTCAGGTATGCTTTCAAGAGAAATTAAATATTGAAAGTTTCAGTGTACAGCTAGGTTAAGAAGGTCAAGTGTGAGGCCTTCAGAGGCCAAGGTGTATCTATCAGTCAAGCCTGGGAGACAGATGGGGTGCTGTGCAGGAAATGCTGGGTCAGCTGACTTGTCTCTGGCAAACATACGTAGCCCCTGAATAGGAATCTAGGCTGGAATTTGAAATACCTGGGTTCAAGCTGAAATGGCTTTACTGTGTATCTCAATTTTGGATTTAAACACTTCACACACCAAGAAGACATAGAAAATCCTTTTGCAGACACAGCCTTCAGCACATAGTAGAATCAATGACACATACGTGTATTGTGTATGTAATGGATTTTTCTTCTACTATTATGGTGTAGAAAAAACAGTGGAAATTAAGCTTTAAAACTGCAGTAATGATGAAAATAATTCCTATAAATAAAACTATTGGCACTCTGCATATGACACATTAAGTCCTTTTTATATCTAGTTATCAGTTCTTATACATACCCCTGCAGGTATCCAAAGTCTGTAATCAGTCTTACTACTCACAGTTGATTGGCTAATCAGCAACTTTTAATTTCAATGAAGTGTAATTTACAAACATATTCAGACTGAAAGTATTCTAAATCAGATTAGATGCAATTCTTTTCTATCAGTATCACAATAAATTTACCTGCATACTTGTATTATCTGTGGCTATGCTGCTCTCAAAAACAATATAATTAATAAGAATTATTAAATCAAATGACCAACATTGACCCACACAACCCTTATTTGTTTTGCATGTAGACCGATAGAACTAGCAGCACAACACAGAGAATGCTTATCTTCTAAACAACAAAGAACACCTTTTTAAAACAATAGAATAATTACTAGTCATGTCTAGGCATTGTATAGGTATCAGTTTTTAATCTATGGAATAAGGCAAGACAGAAACAAATAATTTCTTTTATCCCTCAAGACAAAGCTGGGAATTAAAATAACCCAAAGCATGAAAATTTCAGTGTAAAACATCACAATTGTATTTACATGAAGAAAATTAATGCAAGATTTGAAATTGTGCTATGAGTTTGCCATGAGAGAAGAAAGCCACAAGTCACTTGGGCTTTTCTTTTCTAAACTTGTCTACTAATGAAACCCTCATCAGGCATTGCAAAACTTTCAACATCATTTGCCTCATTTCAGATTGAATATAACTAGATAGATACATGCACATCCTCAAAACCCATAAAACAAATGCATGGTATTGATAATGTTAACATAGGAGAATGTAAGTAGTTGGTGATCTATTTTTTGGCAGCACAGCAGCAGTTTGAAAGGAAATGCACTACTGAAGGGCCCTGTCTTGACCACGAGAACAAAAGCCAGGCTTTTTTCAGACCCTGGATTCTCTCAGGTTGTGTTCCACTTAACCAGCGCTCTGTGCAGATTATTCTGCCAGCCAGGTTTTCGAGAAAAAAAAAATAAAATTATTTAGTCAGTTGAGCATACTACTCCCTTTTATAATATCCTTGTTAAGGAGACGTACATACAAAATGGAAGGATTAAGCCCCCAGTTCTCTGCTCCATTCTGTGACATGATTCAGAGGGAAGCTGTCCGACTATGCTGAGAACTACTGAGAACTATCCTCAGCTGCTGTGAAGAGCTTTGTTAGCATAGGATAAGGAAATACTCACTAGAAATGCTGTAGAAGATATTTAAAATAACCTTTTAATAAGCCATTAATATCCAAGGCATCAGCTAACTTTTATAAGACAAAGGCCAACAAGAGAGAGCATCAGTAGTAGCTTACTAGTTTTTGCATTAAAATGCTGATGATAATGCTATATTGCCTTCTGCAGACCTTGTGGTGGTAGATCAATACCTTTGAAAGAACACTTCTACAGATACAACGGACACCTACTGTATACACTGAACATGCACATATTTAAACCTTCCTTTGCTTTCTACAGTAATTTCCACTAAGCATTTCAATGATCTATATATCGCGTAAGATTGTTCACCACACACCTGACATTTTAGCTGTAACACAAGCTTAGCAAAACAGCATGTCAAGTTGTGTTTATTTGGTCTATCTTTCTTGGTCTGTATCCGACATAACTTGTTTTAAGTTTTCACACTTTCAATTTACCTTCATACTGTGTGATTAGCCCTGCAACTGAAATATTGCAGCTTCCATGCATACTTTGCAGACCATTTCATTATACAAATTTCTGTAATCTTACAGACTCCTAGGTATCATTTATTCTTTCAATGCCTCAATCTCTTCTTTGGTTTTACTGCAAGTATTTTTTTCTTCCAGGATTCTTCTGGTCTGAGAGCTCTCCAGTAACTTTAACAGAGGATTTTCGTAACACCTTTCAAGATGGATGCAGCAATAACAGATCACTGTATCAAAGCTTTTGTAAGTATCTCTGGAAACACTGCAAAGGAACTGTAAAAGTGGGATCCTGAGGGGATTGTTCATGCTGTTAGTTTCCCATACACTGTCTCTTCAATGAACTGGCTTGGTGTGCAGCTGCTGATCATAAATTTCACTTCACACCTTTTGTAGCAGAGAAGAAAAAAGCATCTGCAAGGAAGTATAATGACTGTACTCAGCACATTCCTATCTAACAAGTGATGTCCAGGAAATAAATTGAGATTTTGTTCATAGACTGCCTGCCTAGCACATGGCCCATATCCTTAATTTCTCTGCAGCACGCAAGGGATCACTAACACCACATTACAGATGTCCCTCAGCAGGACAGGCAACTTTATTCTCCTATCATAACAGTTTTAAGTGTTTAAATACTGCACAGCCACTCTTTTAAACTAACATATATTACAGAATCACAGAATTGTAGGGGTTGGCAGGGACCTCTCAAGATCATCTAGTCCAACTCCCCAGCTAGAGCAGGATCCCCTAGAGCACATCACACGGGAACGTGTCTGGTCAGGTTTTCAATGGTTCCAGGGATGGAGACTCCACAACCTCTCTGGGCAGCTCGTTCCAGTGCTCTGATACCCTCAGAGTAAAGAAGTATATTCTTCTATTTAGGTTAAAGCTCCTGTTCACCAGATTGTGACCATCACTCCTTGTTCTGTCACTGGACACCACTGAGAAGAGTCTGGTCCCATGCACCTGACACCTGGCCTTTAGATATTGATAAGCATTTATGGGATCCCCCCTCAGCCTCCTTTTCTCTAAGCTAAACAGACCCAGCTCTCTCAGCCTTTCCTCATATGGTAGATGCTCTAGTCCCTTAATCATCTTAGTGGCCCTGTGCTGGACTCTCTCCAGTAGTTCCTTGTCATTCTTGAACTGGGGTGCCCAGAACTACACACAGTACTCCAGATGAGGCCTCACCACAGCAGAGCAGAGGGGGAGGATAAACTCTCTCGACCTGCTGGCCACACTCTTCTTAATGCACCTCACGATGCCATTGGCCCTCTTGGCTGTGAGGGCACTTTGTTGGCTTACAGTTAGCCTGTTTCCACCATGACTCCTAGGCCTTTTTCCCCAGAGCTAATTTCCAGCAGGTCAGCCCCTACCTTTTACTCATACATGGGGTTGTTCTTCCCCACATGGAGTACTCTACACTTGTCCTTGTCGGACTTCATTAGGTTTCTCCCCGCCCAACTCTCCAGCCTGTCCAGGTTACCTCCTTCCATATTAATGAACCACATCTAAAAGGTTTTGCAAAGAGTGTAAACGTTCAAAGAGGATAGAAAGGGGTTCGAGCCGTTAACCCCTCCTCTTCTGATTTTACTTGATACCTGTTGAAACCCCCCCACGGGTCGTACACACTCTCGCTCAAAAAGGGAATGAGGACACAGAGTGAAGGTTTCTATGTGTTGTCGCTTTATTAACAGAATTAGATGTACAAATATAAATCTAATACAAGCTACAGGGGCGCAAAAGATAGGGAGATGATTATTAAAGGAAAGATTTGCAGAGGGGGTTCTTACACTGCCGGCTCATTGTATGCAGCGGCAGCGGCGGCTCCTGGGCGAACTCCAGCGGCTGGTGATGGGGCTGGAGGGCAGCGACACGCCCCACGCGAGTGGCAGCGGCGCGGCAGCGCTCGTGGCTCAGACGGCGGCGCCCGGCAGCGCTCGAAGCTCGGGCGGCGGCAGCACTCGGTTTCGGGCGGCGGCGCATGGCGGCACCCGTGCGGTGGGAACCGCGCCTGGCAGCAGTGCCCACCACACCTGGGCAGCGGTGACCGCCCTGGTAGCGGGGCGCATCAGCACCTGCGCGGTGGCAGCCCGCCTGGGACTCGGCTCCTCCCGGCTTGGCTCAGCCTGGGGGCAGTTCGGCCCCTCCCAAATCAGGCTCAGACGCCCCGCGGCTCCAGCCGGCTCCCGTCACCTCCGGTGCTGGTCCGGTCGGCTTGCGTCTCCCCTCTCTTCGGGGGCAGCTTTCCGGTCGTTCACAGAGCGGTGGGATGTCAGCTTCTCAACCCCCTCACGTCACACGAGGATCCAGACAGAAATTCCTGCTTTCGGGACAGAACCCGCCCCCCCTACCGTTCAGGGACTTTCATCAGGTTAGATCCTGAATCCTCAAGAGAGCCAGAAGTAAGGACTGGGACCAAGCCAAATTAGTTTCTTGTCCCAGTTTAACGATTTGCTGTTTTTATTAGGTGGTCCATTTTCTCCACCTGTCCACTTGATTGAGGGTGATAAGGTGTATGTAATTGCCAGTCTATGCCCAACTGTTTGCTGATTTGTTGGACCACTTTAGATACAAAGTGCGGTCCCCTATCTGAAGATACGGTCACTGGTACCCCAAAACGAGGTATTACTTCCTGTAACAGTGCTTTTGTTACTTCCCTTGCTTTGTTGGTTCTGCAAGGAATGGCTTCTGGCCAGCTCGAAAAGGTGTCTGTTAACACTAACAAGTATCGAAACCCCCCTTTTCTAGGCAGTTCCAAAAAATCAATTTGCCATTGTTATCCCGGAAAATTTCCTCTGCCAATTTGACCTATTTCCAATATAAGACCACCTTTAGGGTTTGTCTGGAGGCAAAGATCACATTGTTGGGTTACCTGTCTCACAGTGGTATATAGATTCCTAGCTATTATTTTGTTTATAAGGTGTTTATATAATACTTCTGCTCCCCAATGTTCTTTTTGATATTCTTCCCATACTAGTGCCCACAACATATGGTGCGGAACCACAAGCTTACCATGGGAGGATGTAGCCCATCCTTGTTCATTGAAAGTTCCTTCCAAATCTGTGATCAATTTCTGATCCTCTTTGCTATAGTTTGATGGATTCTTTACAGAAACTTTGCCACTGGGGATGAGTGACCCAACTAGCAAGGTGTCTTCCCTGGCAACTTGTTTTGCCTCTCTATCTGCCAGTTCATAACCTTTTTCCAAATCACTACTCACTTTCTGGTGTGCCTTTATATGCATAATGGCTACCTTTGTTGGTAGTTGAACTGCATCAAGGAGCTTCAAGATTTCTTCCGCATGTTTGATGGTTTTTCCTTGTGAGTTTAAACAGACCTCTCTCCTTCCAAAGAGCTCCATGGGCATGGACAACACCGAAAGCATACTTTGAATTTGTCCATATGTTGATCCTCTTGCCTTTGGCCATTTCCAAGGCCTTAGTGAGAGTGATGATTTCAGCTTTTTCAGCAGAGCTATTAGAGGGCAAGGGTCCAGATGATATTACCCCTCTGTCGATAGTCACTGCGTACCCAGAGTGTCATTTACCGCTTATCACAAAGCTGCTGCCATCGGTGAACCACATTCCTTCTGCATCCTCCAGGGGCTGATCTGACAAGTCCAGCTGACTGCAGTAGACTGCTTCTATGGTTTCCAGGCAGTCATGTTCCACAGGTTCCCCTGGATTCCCGCTAAGGAATGAAGCTGGGTGTATCATGTTAGTTGCCATTATTTCCACATCATCCTGTTCCACCAGGATTGCTTGGTATTTAAAAAATCTCTGTGGTGACAACCAGTGTCCTCCTTTTGCCTCCAATACTGCTGAAACAGAATGGGATACTAGGACAGTAATTTTCTGGCCTAATGTAAACTTGCGAGCTTCCTGGATGTTAAGAATAACAGCAGCCACTGCTCTCAGGCATCCTGGGCACCCTTTAGCAGCTGCATCCAGTTGCTTAGAGAAATAGGCCGCCGCTCTACCGTATGGGCCCAAATCCTGATCTAGTATCCCTAAGGCAATCCCTTGATTTTCATGTGAAAATAGGAAGAATGGTCTGCTCACGTCTGGAAGTCCTAATGCCAGAGCTGACATTAGGGCTTGTTTGAGCCAGTGAAAGTCTTGTTTTGCTTCCAGGCTCCACTTTAGTTTCTGTGCATTTGGGGTGATTATTTCATAGAGGGGTTTTACTGACAGTCCGTAATTGTATATCCACAGTCTACACCATCCGGTCATGCCAAGAAGGGTTCTAGGTTCTTTTGTTGTAATTGGCTGTGGGGTTTGGCATATGGCCTCTTTCTGTGCGTGTCCCAAGGTTCGTGTCCTTGCACTTATTTCATACCCTAAATAGATAACTTGTTGTTGAACTGTCTGTGCCTTTTTCTGTGAAATCCGGTAATCCTGTAGTCCCAGAAAACTGAGAAGGCTTACCGTCCAGATGATACAGTCCTCTTGGGTTTTGGTAGCGATGAGTAAGTCATCCACATATTGTAAGACTTTACCTGTTTCCGACGGAAGCTCCCATTGTTCCAGATCTTTTTTGAGTTGGTTCTCAAAGATAGTGTGACTATTCTTGAATCCTTGCGGCAACACCGTCCAAGTGAGGTGGGTCTTTTGCCCACTTTGGGAGTTTTCCCATTCAAATGCAAGCAACTTTTGACTGGCATCATGGAGGGGGAGGCAAAAGAAGGTATCTTTGAGATCTACTACCGTGAACCAAGTAAAATCTGGTGTTAATGCGGTTAACAGTGTATAGGGGTGTCATGGTTTGGCACCAAGTTGGCAGTCAAACCAATAACAGTAACACTCTTGATTCACCCCCCTCTCCCCCAAGGTAGGGAAAGAGGGAGAAAAATGAGAAAGAGAGGCTTTCTGGGTTGAAAAGTGAAACAAAGTGATTTTAATTATTAGTGATAAGGGAATATAATATGTATTTGTAAAGGGATGTGCAACACCCGATCCCCTCCCTCCTCCCCCAGCGACTCTCACAGCAACTCTTCTCCCTGGTGACTCCAGCTGAACAGGGAGAATGTCCAGGCACACGGACGGGGTCCTTGGATGCCGGCTCTAAAGAAAAAAAATGGAAAAAAAAAAGAGAAAGAGAAAAAGAGAGGGCGATAGAAGCAACAGTAAGCAGAAAAGTGAGAGGAAAAGCAAAACAAAAAGGCTTGACTTCTGTGATGTCTTAACCAATACTGAAAGCCAAATAGAGAAAATATGATGAGAAGGGAATATTCTGATTTGCTGATCCTGCCTTCGGTCTAATCTGCTCCCCCACAGGGGGGGAGGCTGCAGACACTCAGAAGTGACCTTGATTGTTATCAGTCCACTGGCGCTGCTAAAAAGTTCACTGAAAGAAGAAAAGTCAGCAAAGAGAAAGTTCGCTTCACCCTGGCTCAAACCAGAACAAGGGGTTAGCTAACATGGGGTAAGTGTCTTCAGTAATTCTGTTTATTGCTCTCAGATCCTGCACAATCTTATATGTCCCATCAGATTTCTTGACAGGCAATATAGGAGTATTAAACTGTGATTCACATTCTTTTAACAAGCCTTGGGCTAAAAAGGACTCGATTGTTGGTTTGATCCCCTTTTTGTCCTCTAATTTTAAAGGATATTGTCTTACCCATACTGGTAACTTGCCCTCTTTCAATTTTACCTGCACCGGTTTTGCACTTTTTGCTCTCCCAAGAGTTCCGGTAGCCCAAACCCCAGGATATACTTTGCTCAGAATTTCTCCCTCTACATAACCTCCTACTGAGAGACAGGTTAATGCCAAACTCATTATTTCAACATATTCTTGATCTTTTACCTCCAGAGTTATACCCTTACCTCGAAACCAAATTACAGCATTTAGTTGCTCTAAGAGGTCCCAGCCTAATAGTGTCTTTGGAGAATTAGGCATGTACAAAAACTTGTGTATACCTACCTGTTTTCCAAATTTATATTTTAATGGCTTACAAAAATATGCCTTTCCACTCTAGCCAGTTGCCCCCTTGACCATAATATAGTCATTGCCAATGGGAACAAGTGCTTGATTTAATACCGAGTATGTAGCTCCAGTATCTGCCAAAAATTCAACCTTTTGTTGTTGTTTCCCTAGCTTCATTATAACCAGTGGATCCACTAGGGTAGATTCCCCAGGTTTCTGTCAGTCCTCCTTTACATGAGCAAAGAGTTTCTTCCTCTGATCTTTTCTTATGTTTTCCTTTAATTCTGGACAATCTTTCCTCCAATGGCTGTACTTTTTACAGTGTGCACATTGGTTTCGTTTCAGTCTCTTTCCACTCCTTCTATTTTCTTCTCCCTCCTCTTGGGCTATTGCTACTATTACCTTTCTGCTGATTGATTTGGACTCCAGATCAGATTCTGCAAAGGAAAGTAATCTTTAACGTCTCCCCTTGTGGTTTTTTAGTGGTCCTCGGCCAGATCTCCAGCTGCTTTAATTATCAGTTTTCTGTTTCAGTCATATGATCCAGTAGTAACTGGATATCCTGCCAACCAGGGTTATGTTGTGTAATTATGAATTGAAAATGTTTAGTCACTTTTACCGGGTCAGTCCAGTAATCCTTAGCTGCTCGTTTCCATGCTTTCAAGTCTAAAGATGAAAAAGGTACCTCTATCAGCATCATCCCTCCATCAGGTCCCACCACTTCCCTTAGGGGAGCCTGCAGCACAGCAGGGGAAGTCTCAGGAGGCTTGATGGTTCTGTTCCTGGTGTGGGAGGATACAGGGCTATCAGGGGGTATGGAGGTTTCCTCCAAGTCATCATCCTGTGATCTAATGGGGGGTCTATACATACCAGTTAATTCTGTCTCCTGTAGATGTTGCACTTTCTCCAGTTTTGTGCAACGCTGACAAATACTACAAGCAGAACAGCATCTCTTTAGTTTTCCTTTAATTTATTTCAGATTTTCCTTTTCTAGTGCCAAAACTAATGGGTCCTGAGGAGGCATAATAGCACAGTCCCTCTGCCACTCTGGGTGATTTCAGAGGGTGAAAAACATATCTGCATATGACACCTCATCCCATTTTCCTTCCCTTCTTAAAAACAACATTAATTACAAAATGGTGTTATAGTTTAAGGTTCCATTAAATGGCCATTTTTCCTCATTCTCTAATTTGTACAATGGCCACCACTGATTACAATACTTCAGGAGGGCTCTCTTGCTCAGAGATCCTCCCGACTCTCCAGCAACATCTCTCCAATGAGCTAATATACAGCCCAGGGGCTTTTCTTCAAAATGCCACTGTCATGTGTGTTCCCCATATTAGTCCAAAATTTGATACTCCTCTCTTGGGTTATTCTCTTTCTCTGTTATATTTTCCCAATGTTTTCCCAATCACCAACAGATGGATACCACTATAAAAATTGCCAACAATTCAACAGTTACAATGATAGTAGTTCTTATATCAAACATGGAATTCTGTGTTTATAACATACAATACATATAACAATTCTGCCAGTTATTACCCCTCCAGCAGCTGCAAACACAGAGTTTACTGGGTTCCCATCAAGCTTACAGTGACCCTTTAAGCCATATGCCACAGATAGCCTGCAGTCTGCAACACTACAAGCACTGTGCCCTCAGCCCAAACTGGACTGCCACTTTAAATGGAAGCGAGGAATGACCTGACCAATCCTGTGTGCCAGTGATAGAATAATGTTAGAGATAAAGTTCTTTCTCACAGTTTTGGGTATAAAAGTAGCACTTCTGTTTCAGGAAACTGAGCTTGCTTTGTGGAATATCACCCTGCTCCCTCTCCTGTGCAGAACTGGAAATTAAAGCAAATATCTCAACTCTGTTTGGGGATTGGCTTCTTGCACACTGGGTAATGGACCCCACTTTCGGAACAACAGGTGCACTCACCATTTAGGGCCATGGGCAGAACAGACTCAACTTGGGGAAAAATAATAATTTAATTTCCCTTCACAGCCCCACAAACACTGGGGCTCTGCTCTTTATCCTGCACCTATTGTTAAGCTTTACCATCACACTAACTAGAACCCAGGTATAAGGAGCACCCCATGCTTTATGGCTCTTAAGCAGAAGAGGCCAGGACTGAAAGCTTTTGGCAGCCCTTATCTTACCTTCGTGGTTTTGCACACCCCCCTTAACACTAGGGCTCTCCTCTTTGTCTCGCACCT
This sequence comes from Hemiprocne comata, assembly GCA_020745705.1. Taxonomy (NCBI): domain Eukaryota; kingdom Metazoa; phylum Chordata; class Aves; order Apodiformes; family Apodidae; genus Hemiprocne; species Hemiprocne comata. Next base: position 84,981,562 of record CM036616.1, on the reverse strand, counting down.
AATCCTAACCCTTTCCTGACCCTCAACCTACTCTAAGCCCATATCCAAAACAGAGCTTTGCCAGTGTAGAGTCCCTAAATGAACATTTGTCTCAAAACAGCTGCCCTGACAAAATGGACATTGTGCTTGGGTGGGGAACTCATTTGATAACCACTTGGACCCTGTTCTTCCAAGGAGAGACCCTTATTTGGTAACCACCCTGATAAACTGGGCCCTGGTCTTGCAAAAAGAGCCCCTCCTTCAGTGGTCATCCTGATAAGCTGCACACTGTCCTTGCAAGGGGAGCCCCTGCTTGGGTGGTCACCCTGATGGGCAGGACACTGTCCTCATTTGATAAGGAACAGCAGCATGCAAGTGGTAACCTGTGGAGGCAGAGTGCCATCCTGTGTAAGCCCCCTGTAAGATCACCCAACAGGGCGCATGTGCAGCACTAAGGGTCATTGCTGGGTCAACCCAGCTGGGAGGCCCAAGTGATCACTGGGACCCCCATGCCCCACTGACTCATTTCTAGAATACTCTAAAACTCCACACTGAGTCTGCGCAAGAAACCTCAAGTCCCCACCCCCCAAAAAGATGGGCCCAGGTAGCATAAAAGATGCAGGCTGGAGACGCTCGGCGCACGCCCGCCATCCAAGGACCACAACTTCCTACCAAGATCATTGCTAGTTCCAAGGGTGGTGATATCTCTTCTATCCCTCTTTATCTCTCTTTCCTCTTTTTCCTTATCTCTCTCTCCCTCTCTCTGTTTCTAACCTTATCTTGGCACATAAGGGTAACATAGTCTCTAATTTTGTTGAATTTTTATAGCCCATTGCTTTGACAAGTTTTTGCTAATTGTAGCCTGTTGCTTTTATAACCTTGTTAAGCTTTGTTACTTGTAACCTGTAGTTTTGACAATTTCCTTAAGTTTTGCTATGTTGAAACCCATTGCTTTGAAAGTACCTTTTTGCTAAGCTCTCCTATTTGTAATCTATTGCTTTTGAGAGTATAGTGTGGTGTGTTTTTTGACAAGCTTTATAATCTTACTCAATCTTCAGTAAAGGTGAGTTTTGTGAAAGCCTCCTGGGTCATGGTCTTACTCCTACAGTACCACGCAGAGTATTCCTGAGCTTAACCTCACCAAATGGGTTGTATATTTAGTTTGGACTCCCAGCGCTGGGCAGCTGTGACCACTTTGTGGGGTGTGATATTTAGTTTGGACCTCCAGCTCTGGGGAGCCGTGACCACTTTGTGGGGTTTAATATTTATATTTAGTTGGGGCCCCCCACCTCTGGGGAGCCGTGCCCGCTTTCTGGGATGTGATAATGCTGTACCCACCTTGTGGGACATGACAGCCAGCAATGGCTCCCAGGAAAAAGTGGCCAGGACCTAAAGCTTTGGCAGCCCACTCCTTTCTTTGGCACCCCCTTTGCAGCCCCACAAATAATGAAGCTTTGCTCTTTGTCTTGAACCTGTGTTTAAGCCTCATCCCAAACCCTAGCCAGACCCCAGGTCCAAAAGGGACACCGTCAGCCATGGCTCCCAAGAAAAAGGGCCCAGGACTGAAAGCTTTTGGCAGCTTTTACCTTCTCTTGTCAGACTTTTCACTGTTCCCTTAGCACTAGGACTATACGCTTTCTTTGTCTTGAGCCAAACCCTAACAAAACAAACCCTTTTCCTGACACTCATCCTACCCAAAGCATACATCCAAAATTGAGCCTTGTGAGCAGTGGCTTTCTGTCCTGCACCAAGTCTCAGCCATTCCAATCTTCATCAGTTCCAAAAATACTTAGGAAAAGGAGGAGTATATTTAAGCATTTCTCATGGAAGAAGGACTCCAGTACAATTTTTAATATGGTCAGAGACTCCATGACAGAAAAATTATTTTATGACCTTTGCAACTGATATACCAAAAGTATGCATATGCAACAAAATAGTAGAACAAAAAATATCCATTAATCCCTCCACAATCTCCCCAACTTTCCAGATTTTTGTGGTATAATTTGCTATCTAAAACTCAGCTCCATGTTATTTCCTTTTAATAGTCATTAAAGCATTAGAATAAAAAAGTTATTTTTTAAAATTCCACAGCAGAAATCAGGAAGAAGATGGGATCTTCTTCCACAGTTTCAGTTTTTGAAATTCTATATGCCTCAATACTGCAGTCAGGGATGAAGTAAAACATGTGAGGGGGTAGAAGGGATAAAAAAAGTAAAGTTTACTATTGACTTCTCATTTAATAAGAAGAGGTGACTAGAAAGAAAAGGTGATGACATATATATATACACACACATACAAATATGCAAAGGTGGAGCTAATATTTCTGTAGAGATTCCAAAGGTTTAAAATAAAGGAGGAAATTAAGCCATAACACATGGCAGTACAAAGATTTCAAGAACATACTTAATTACAATTCTGATGCCATAACTTATATAAGCAAGTGTGATGTGTTTCAGTGCTCAGACTTCTAGTTCTTTTTTCAGTGCATGTAAAAGTTATTAATTTCTGGGCCTTTTGGGCAAATGTGTTTGCATACTTTCAAGTTCTAACATTCTTTATGGTAATTTCAAGGTTAAAAATGACATCTGCAACTCTAATATGCACTGGAAAATCAGAAATTTCTTTTCCAGGAGTTTTGACAGATACCCTGAGAAGAAGGGAAAAGTATGCTATGGCTTAAGCAATCATAGCTTACAATTTTTGCTAACCAAATAAACAGACAATGCTTCACTTTCATAAATTAAAGCATTCAATTTGAATTACCCTGTGGCAAACTTTTACGTCCATTAATTTAACTCCCATTCAAACTATTATCTTCTTCGGAAACTACTGTAGCTGAAATTAAATTAGTTTAATTAAAATAGTTTAACTATTAGTGCTTTCCTCTGATCATAAACTGATCACATCATTGGACAATATGAGACAACAACAGGTCTGAATCTGCTTTCATGAATCCACAAAAGGTGCAGTGGTTGTGATATGTACAGAACAGATCTCCAGATAAAGAAGGTATTTTTATTCTTGCATGTATATGCTATACGTCAAAAATGGCATTTTTCACTGCTTTTGAAAGAGATGCAGATTGTATAGTGGGTATTTTGCCTTTCTAATATAGCACATTATGGTTTTAGATCCTTTTCCTTAGAAGATTTTGAAGATTTGCCTCACAAGGTCTTTCACAACAGTAGAACAAATCTTTAGAAATCTAAATGAGAAGCTTTCCTAAAACTAATGTTACAAAGTGTGAGCAATGTTCACAAATTACAATGTGACAGGCAAGTTATCAGGCAAGGAAAAAACCAAAGTTTACTCAAATGAAATGACTGCCATATTTATTAATGGCAGACTCTGTGCAACAAGTGCTGAAATTAAAAATCAGAAGTCAAAATCAACAGTCAGTCTAACAGATGAACTATCCTGAAAAATCCAATTTTGTGCAGTTGCTTAGAGATCAATAGAGCAAAATCAGGTAAAGTCTAATGATTAATTATGAGATCCTAAAAAATGTCTAATAAATGCAGAGTTAAAGTTTCAAGGTTGCACCAGTGTTTCTGGAAATCCTATCTCCAGAACACCTAGTTTTGCTATCTGATTTTTCTTTTCCATACTACCACCCAGCCACTTTACACATTAAAGTGTATACTATTAGCATGAGATATTTTTTTTTGGTGTGTGTGTAATTTCTAAAGAATACTGGGAAAAGAAAAAGTCCAGACTGACATCAAATTGGAACCTTATTTATTTCACCTCAAACTGGTGTACTTTATAAGACCCACTACTACCTATACATCCGAAGTATGATTTTGTTCCACAACAGCTTCTGTATCTACAAGTGTGGAAATCACCTACAGTCTTGAATTAAAAAAATGTACTACTCAGTAAGCAGTCTGCAAAGAAGCAACAGTACAAACTGTTGCAAAGAAGCAACAGTTTTCCATCTTTCTCACCCTAACTGTCAATATTAACTGGCTACTAAAAACCTACAACACAACTACAAATGAAAGGGCCTATGTTTCAAATATAAAATAATACTTAATAATTTGTGCAGATGTTTGCCCTATAGATTGAGACAGTTTCAAAATAAATACTTACATCTTGCTCATAAATGCTCCAAGTCCGTCTCTCACACCAAGGAAAAGAAAAAATTATCTGAGCCATGTCCTGAGATATCTAGATTCCTTAACAGTGCAAACAATGTTGCAGTAATGCCTGGTTTCACCCTGGCTTTTGCAAAAGAAATGCAGCAACTGTCCACAGAGCTTCTAAATGGCTGGCACACCACAGCTTTATGTGCACTACAGCAGTTCATGTAACTTTGCCAAGTTCCTCTCCATCCATTGGATATTGAGCTGAATTGTGTCAATTGCCTCTTGTACACCACGCAAGTGAGAACTCTCTTCTGATTTTGACTCAAAAAATGACTTCACCTTCACAGCAAGAGAAAAGAAAGAAAGAAAATTGTAATGAAAATCAACACTGACCACACAAATAGTTTCAGAAGCAAAGACTACACATACGTTGCAGGAAATCCATTCCGAAGAATCATTAGTATCTATGCAGTAAATAAACCTCTCAAATGAGTCCCCAAAATGAAAGGAAAGCACTTTTCATGGGAACTGCAACAATAACTCATTTGTTTTTGATATATTATTTCACCAATAAACAGACATTCATTTATCATATTGATCACAGACCAATCACAGAGCACTCAAAGTTCTGGAAAAGGAGTGTCATTCTGTGACAAAGAACTGATTGTTGCAAGTTACTCTTTTCAGCACTCTGGAATGACCCCCTCACTCACTCATCATCATAACTGTCAATGCTAACACTTAAAGTGGTACAGATCAAACCATACACAATTATTTCTACCAAATTATCTGAATTAAAACTTTACAGTAAACAATAAACCATTCTAGACACTATCTTCAAGGCCTTGTTCAGGAAGGTAACAGAGATTTCTAATGGCTGTTAACTGTATCTTAACTGATGCTCAGCCTCCACAATAGTTCCCTGGGACTGACAGCAAAAATAACGTAAAGCAATATTCATGGTGCTCCATCACCTTCAGAGATGCATAAAGTGTATCTTCTTTACAAAATCTAGACAAAAATTCGATCAAATCACTATTTTGGGAGACAGCGTGTTCCACTGAACAGGAAAACAAAACAAATATAAACAGATAACTGAGTTCAATTCTATATGCAACTCTGCCACAGAATCTGTATGTAATCTTCAACTTCTTCATGTATGTATCTTCCATGTGTGAAACAGGGAAAGCAATAGCTGTATATCCTAGCAAAAGGGCCCTGAAGACAGAACTAATATGTGTTTTTCTCATCCCTCACTTAAATGAAAACAGCATTGGAACTAGAAAATATAATTTCTGGTAGATTAAGCCACCAACCTCAAGTAGATGTGCCTTTGTTGCAAACTGAGAAGTTGACCAACTAATAATATTCTGAATAGTATATGAGCCTAGTTGAAACCTGAAATACAAACAAAGAAGTTACTTTTAAATAGAATTCACCTGAAGATGCAGGTTCAGTACATATGTACACACTCTTTTTTTTTTCTTCTTCTTTGTTTTAGTAGTTGGAAATCATCGAAGGCACTTAAATTTACGTTTACATATCTCATTTTTCAAATGAGATTCAAGGTCTTAGAAGTCCAAGCCTCTAGTTCCCTAATCCCTCTAAAAATTGAACTTCAGAGCAAAAGGAAGAGAAAAATTCTTAAACTTCTATCACAGTTCAAATAGTATAGAACTGAGGACACTACGCACACGATACCAAGACACATATTTGTGGTATGTATTCCAAAGCTCTACAGTAATTACATTTGCAACCAGGTTTCATTTCAAGCAATCTGAATTTGTAATATTTATTATTAAGACTTTGATAGAGCAGAAATTTTCATCCAGGGGAAGCTTTTTTAACAATGTGAAACTGTTCCAAACCAAAACTAGGATTTAGAAATAGTATTCCATGTACTGTAAGCTTTATGAAGACTTGCAGACCAGCTGTACTGCTGGGTACCCTTCAAGACCAGTTAAGGAGAAGATGAGTTTCTAAAGCAAGAGGAATTTTTTTGTTACTTGGTTTTCGGATTGCAATAAAAAGACAGAAAAAGTAACTGCTGAATGAATTCCCTGGGCTTGATTTTGAATGCATTTGATCCACATAAATATCTTGCATGTACAGTAATCATCTCAGAGACAGCATCCTTTTAACAGAAATCCAAAAAAAGTGTTTTTTTTAATTACTATGAGACTCCAAAGTCCCATTAGCTATTGGTGAGGCTTCAAAGTTTATGTTTAAAGTTTGTAAAATCAGATTTGAAAACAGCTTACAATTTCTATACAAGTCTTCTTACATGAATCCTACTATTTAGTATCTTGTGCTTGAAAGAAACAAACAGGTGCTTTTGCCATTGTGAATGTGAAGTTTCAGCTACATCAAAAGCCTTACTTTTGTGTAAGCTTTTCCCAGTTCTCTTTGACAAAGTCCCAGGCCAGCAAGTATCCAGGCAAACTCTGGCTAACAGTTGCTATGATATGTGAAAGCTCCTGTGCCCTGACGACTTCCCCTTCGAGGCTGTTCTGCATTAGCCTAAAAGACAAAGCATATAAAATGACAAAGCATAGATCTTTGCATGATTCTCCTGATACTCTAGAATTAGATGGAAAATATTATATAATAGATCTAACAACAAGAAACTTATGGCATCTGGATCACACCAATGCTCCACTGTACTTATTTAGCTTAAGTTTCCAAGTATTATAGTGACCTTAGCTTTAAAACAAGTACCTGAACTTTCATTGTTTTTGGAAAAGAGGAAGTAAATTCTAGCAACTTGTAAAAGAAAACATAATACACTGCAAAGTTAAGAGAGGAAAGCTGTAACAAGAATCACTGAGCAGGAGAACTTTGGTGTCCTCCATGCAGTTCTGAGATTTGGTCTATAGAGAGGTGTTGGAGCATAATGTAAGGTAAACATTTCACAGAAAGGGGGCAGGGGAAGGGGAGGGCCCAAATAGTTATTATCTTGGTTATAAAGATGTATCAATCTTTAATACTTGATAGAAAAATTTGCAGTTTTAGAACCTTTACCACAAAATCGGCAATTTTGTATTACCAGTAGTGCAAAGCCTTAAAGTTCCATTGTTTCCTCTTTATGTGCACTCAGAATTTGGCCCCTTTGAGCTACTCTGTTACATAAATTATTTTTAAGTGAAAACATCAGGGTCTTCATGTTTATGGAAGCCTGCACAAAACCTGTGGATAGATTTTTCTTTAGGAATTGGAAATTTTTTCAACAATACAAGAAAGACAATACATTTTTTCAAAGAAGATTTTAACAGTTTTAATTTACACAGCATCCAACTTTTTCGCTCCTTCATACCAGATCAGCTTCCTGACATCATCTGTGCTGGCTAAGGCTTCAATCATTTTGCTTTTCTCTGCTTCCAAAACTGAGGAGGAGTACATCTTCAGGAGGAATTCCCAACCATCACTAGATTTGGCTCCAGCTGTAAATATGGCTTTCATAGCATCACTAGGCAGACTACATGGAAAAACAAAATGAACAAACAAAATAACAACAACAAAACCCAAAACAAAAAGGAGGACATAAAAATGCTCATCTGAGAAAAGACAGAAGAAAAGTTGCAAAATGAAAAAATTAGCTTGAATGAGATGCCTCTGTTTTTGAGGAATTCTGTAGCTATTGGAAGTTTGCTGGACTAAATTCACGCCAGTCTAATACTTTAAATCTCTGGGAAAAAGCAAATCATGTTAGCAACATAAAAGCACAGTAAATTGTACAAAAATGTGAGTAACTTTTTGTGGCCAAAATACACAAGAATCCAGAGCAGAATGACATGTACGATAAAAAGATAGCTTTGACATTGCTAGTAAGTAATCCTTGAGCATTGTGGCTGTGCGGCTTGTACCAGGAGAGGGAAGGCGGAGTCCAGCCGCCCCAGCCTCCCACTGCGGTGAGGAGGGTTAGACAGCAGGGGGGCTCTGCCCCATCTCCCGTGAGACAGCACACCAGCGCCAGTGTCTGTTTGTGCTCCTTTGTTTTGTTCTGGCGAGATCATAAAAAATTGCCACGTATCTGAATATCGGATCAACTTCTCATATAAAGACAAGATGAGAAAGTTGGGGTTCAGCCTGGAGAAGAGAAGGCTCCAGGAAGATCTTGTAGCAAGACCTTCCACTGCCTGAAGGGGGCCTACAGGAATGCTGGAGAGGGAATTTTTACAAGAGCATGTAGTGATAGAAGAAGGAGGTAGATTTATGTTAGATATTAGGAAGAAAGTATTTTAATGTGAGGATGGTGAGACTCTAGAACAGGTTGCCCAGGAAGTTTTTGGAAGCTCCATCCCTGGAAGTGCTCAAGGGTAGACTAGATGGGACTCTGAGCAGCTTGGTCTAGTGGGAGGAGTCCCTGCCTGTTCAGGGGGGTTGGAACTATATGATCTTTAAGGTCCCTCCAATCCAAACCATTCTATCTTTCTACAATCTCCTTCCTCTTTCAGAAAATACCTCAAAAAAAGACCCAGGACATCTCTTCATTCCTGACCTGCTCAATGCCCCATGCAAAACTGCAACTTGGCATGACTTTGGACTTCAAGCCATGTCACAAAAGAGATTTTCATACCTATCACACAGTAAGAGCTTCTGTCATTCAGGTCCAGAATATTCAGGTGTAAAAAGCAAAGGGGGAGCGGGAGTAGGGGACACAGAGGAAGCTGTGGGTTTAAATTTCCCTTTGCAGAAGAATAAATGGCAAATGTGAAATGGTAGAACTGTTAAGTATTGGTTAAACAAGTGTGCCTGTTGCTGCCAGAAAGGGTGTCTGAGAAAGGCCAGGCATAAACAGCTGAGGTCAGAAGGGAGCTCAGGATTTTAAATGCTAAATGCTCTCTGAGTTAAAAGTGGTACAAATCTGGAGACAGACATTACTGTAATCAGATCCTGTTCTCCACGATTTTTGTTTGGCTAAATTAACTCCTCATTTCCTGCTGTTGGGTGTTGTGGAACACCTTTTGAGACATTTGTGTTGCCTGACTACTATAGTGGCCTTCTACAATTAAGTGACTGCATCAGAGGACAAGGTAAGAAGACCTATGGATGCCATCTACCTAAACTTCCATAGGCCTTTGATACACAGCATTCTTATTTCTAAATTGGAAATATATGGTTTGGTGGATGGATGCTTACATGGATAAGAACTGGCTGTATGGCCATGTCCAAAGACTTACAGTCAGTGTTCCAACAACCAAGTGGGAACCAGTAACAAGTGGTGTCCCTCCAGAGTCTGTATTGATAACAATGCTATTTAATAGCTTCATTGATGATAGAGACAGTGGGATTGAATGCATCCTCAGCAAGTTTGCAGATGACACCAACTTCAGTGGTGCAGTTGATTTGCTTGAGGAAAGGGATATCATTAAGAGGCACCTTGACAGCCTTGAGAAGTGGACCCATGCGAACCTCATGAAGTTCAACAAGGCCAAGTGCAAGGTCCCACACATAGGTCAGGGCAATCCCCAACACCAATAAAAACTGGGGGATAAAGGGATTGAGAGCTGTGCTGTAGAGAAGAATTTGGGAATACCAGTGGATGAAAAACTATATCAGTCAGCAATATGCACCTGCAGCCCAGAAAACCAACTGTATTCTGGGCTGCATCAAAAGAAGTGTGGCCAGCAGGTCAAGGGATGTGATTCTCCCCCTCTACTCCATTCTGGTGAGAACCCACCTTGAGTACTGTGTCCAGTTCTGAGGTGCTCAGTACAAGTACCTGTTGGAGACGCTCCACAGGAGGGCCATAACAATGGTCAGAGGGCTAGAACACCTCTCTTATGAAGAAAGGCTGTGAGATTTGTGATTCTTCATCCTGCAGAATAGAAGGCTTTAGGAAGATTTTGTTGCAGCCTTTCAATATATAAAGAGCGCTTGTAAGAAAGACAGAGATAAACTTTTACCCAAGACCTCTGTTTCAGTTTAGGGGTCAAGGTGAAACAAAACACAGAGAACAGAATTGCTCTCTCTTACACCCACCAACTCACTTAGGGGAAGACAAAAAAGGAATAAGGAAGAGAGACTTGAAGGTTAAAAGTTAAAACCAGAACAGGTTTAACAGGAGGTGGAAGGGACAGTAACGTGGGATAATAATGAAACATACACAGATATATACAAACCCCTATTTCCGTGCCTGCTGATATAAGGGTCTAAAAGGCCCTCGTGGCAGAGCAGACTCAAGTAAAGGGCCCAGGACTCTTCCCAGCAACCAATGGAGTGAGATCCTGCAGAGCATGTGGTAAGTTGAAGCAGGAGCCTCTCTCCAAGATATCTCAGTGATGGAAGGCAGGAAGCAAAAAGGTGCAGATTTTCACCCTTCTGGCTTTTACAGGGTCTGGGAGAAAATAGGAGGGAACACTGACCCTCTCTGTTCTGTCCCCTGGATCCCTCAGGGTCCTAAAGAACACCCTCTTTCTAGGTCCCTGTATTGATACCATAAAATTAGCCTGTGCTCCCTTGAACCTTAACAGCCTTTAGCGAGAGGACAAGGGGTAATGGTTTTAAACTAAAAGAGGTTTAATTTAGACTGGGTGTAAGGATTTACAGTGAGGATGGTGAGACATTGGAACCAGTTACCCAGAGAAGCTGTGGATGCCCCATCATTGAAAGCTTTAAAGGTCAAGTGTGGATGGATCAACCTGATCTAGTAAAATATGTCTCTGCCCATGGCAGGGGGGGCTTGAACAAAATGACCTTTAAAGATCCTTCCAAACCCAACCCATTCTATGATTCTATGACTACATCTTCATATTTCCCTGAGTACTATTCACCACTTCATGCGCGTCAACTTGATCTGCAGCACTGAGAGTCTAACAGGACATAAAAGGAAAGTTATACTGAAATAAAATACATTATTCAGGCAATCTGAAGGTCTTTTTTTGATAGCTGAATGTCTGCTGACAATTTAGACTGTATGACATTTTAATAACTTTTATATTGTTATGATCAGAATACATTTCTACCATGCAGAAAAACAGAGATTACTTAATAGGTAGTTGTTCCTCACTATTTCCAACATGAAGGTCAAAGTGACACCTTTCTGCCACTACTACTAGTCACATTCATAATACCATTACAGTGCCTTATTAATTTATAGGCTGGTGTTATGATTTTAATTGTTTGTACCAGCTATATTTTAAATATCTTATTTTAGTTTTGATAGTACTTCCTCAATTACTGAGTAACAATAACATCTTTAATTAAATTACGTGATTCTTACAATTTATAACATTATCTGGAAGATATACTGCATTTCAAATGGAATTGTATCTTGCCAGTTTTGCGTGATATTGATTAACTCTTCTGTAGAGATTCTCAGTGATGTTTAATTATTCTAGCTAAGTACACAATTTTTAAAAGCTCCATTTAACAAAATGTCATGAATCAGCTTTATCTTTTACCAGCTTAGGTATGAGAATATAACTCAAAAAAATTCAACAGGTGAAATGTTTCATATGACCACGTAGTTTGATGGCATGGGTGGTTTCAAAGAAACATGTCACACCCTCTGATTCAAAGAAATCTAATATATTTCAGCATTAAAATGTCCTAGCCACACAATAAAACAAGTGAATGGGTCTCTGGTAGAACAAACGATTTTTGAGGATGCTTCATTCTCTCTTTTTTCTCTCTTCCATTATCACCAAAAAAACTACACATTTATGAGTATTAAAAGTACAGTCTGCTTCCAGATGGTAACGTCAAGGAGGCCAAGTCATCAATGGCTCTTTTAGGTAGATAACAAGATGCTGTCAACAGTTTTTCAGCTGTGCACTAAAAAGATTTCTGATAGCTTTGCTGATTGAACTGATGAGAAATGTGAAACGGAAACAAAAACATCTGTTTGGGTTTCATAATGTGCCTTTCTCTAGAGTTTCATTCACTCACAATATGAACCCTGGACTAGCTATTATAATTTCTAGGAGAAGACTTCTATCTGCATCCTACCGTGGTTATCAATATCAGGACAAGTAATTTTTTAAGTAAACCTTACCACAGAATTTTTTATTTCAAGTTGAGGTTTCAAAATGTTTTCCTGTCATTTCTGAAATCGTATATTCAGAGTGTTTGCATAAACACACTACAATGTGATGTTTTGATATTGTAAAAGCTTCACAAATATTTTTGAAATGACATCTGTAAGACATGGCTTAAACAGAAATGCCAAAATGGTCAGAGGGGGAAAAAAAAGAGCTTAGGCTATAAATATCTTGGTTAGTTTGGAGGGCAAAAAATGTTAATATTCATATTGGATATTAGTAATCGATATTGGAAAGATTTGAAAACATTCCCACTATACTCTGCATGTAAGCCCTGCAAAGATGTTGTACTTGACACCCAGAGCCCTGCTACAGATTGGTTAACAGCATACTTACTGGTTGTTTTGCTCTGCAGTTGTAATACTGTCAGGAATAGCAAGAAGAAATCCACATATAGAATTAGGATTAAACTACAGTTTACTCCTGTCATAGAGAGGAAAAATAAATAGTCTGTTCCAATATTTATTTGTTTAATAAGGTTTCAGTGGGCAATAAACAGATGTCTGCCTGAATAAAAAGATTTACCTATTTGCCAAGGATCAACACAGGACCTATAAAACACTTAAGTTCATGTCAGGGCTTTAAATAGGCTTTTAATAGAGATTTAGGACTCTCTTCAAGAAATGTTGTTTGGTTTTGCCATTTGCCTTGAATCTTCTTATCTGTGCTGCTGAATCGCTCTAATGCAGTGTCTGTTTTGAAATGTATGCTATTTTGTGAAATTGCAAAGGCCACAAAAGAGTACTAACCAACTGCCAGAGAGGCAACAACATTTAGATTGTTTTAAATCTTACAGCACAATTTCAACTGCAGTCCATCATGGCTGTTAAGCCTAACTATGTACCACAGTACTCCTTTTTAATTTCATTTTTAAATTAGGAATCACTTTTTACACAATCATTGAATGGAATAATAGAATCAGAGATTGTTTGGGGTTGGATGGGACCATTAAAAGGCATCTAGTCCAGTATCCCTACAGTAAGCAGGGACATCTTCAACTAGACCAGATTGCTCAGAGGCCCATCAAGCCTGACCTTGAATGTCTCCAGGGATGGGGCCTCCACCACCTCTCTAGTCAGCATGTTCCAGTGATCCATCACCCTCATTGTAAAGACCTTTTTCCTAATATCCAATCTAAATCTACCCTGCTCTAGTTTGAGGCCATTACCCCTCGTCCTAACACTACACACCCTTGTAAAAATCCTCTCCCCAGATTTCCTGTAGGCCCACTTCAGGTACTGGAAGGCTGCAATAAGGTCTCCTTGGAGCCTTCTCTTCTCCAGACTGAACCACCCCAGCTCTCTCAGCCTGTCTTTATAGGAGAGGTGCTACAGCCCTCTGATAATTTTTGTGGCCCTTCTGTGGGCTAATTCCAACAGGTCTATGTCACAGAATCACAGAATGTCCCTGGCTGGAAGAGACCTCCAAGATCATCTAGTCCAACCTTAGACCTAACACCGCAAGCTCACCACTGAACCATAGAATCATAGAATCCTATGAACCATGTCCCTAAGCACCAGATCCACATGCTGTTTAAATGTCTCCAGAGATGGTGAGTCCACCACTGCCCTGGGCAATCTATTCCAATACCTGACAACCCCTTCAGTGAAAAAATGCTTCCTAATATCTAGCCTCAACCTCCTCTGACACAGCTTGTATCCATTCCCTCTGGTCTTATCACACGTCACCAGGGAGAAGAGGCTGTCCCCCTCATCACTCCAGCTTCCTTTCAGGTAGTTGTAAAGAGCAGTGAGGTCTCCCCTCAGCCTCCTCTTCTCCAGACTAAGCAACCCCAGCTCCCTCAGCCACTCCTCATAGGGCTTGTGCTCTAGGCCCTTCACAAGCCTTGTTTCCCTTTTTTGAACACGCTCCAGCACTTCTATGTCCTTCTTATAGTGAGGGGCCCAGAACTGAACACAGTACTCAAGGTGTGGCCTCACCAGTGCCAAGTACAGGGGGAGGATCACCTCCCTATTCCTGCTGGCCACAGTGTTCCTAGTAGAAGCCAGGATGCCATTGGCCCTCTTAGCCACCTGCACACACTGCTGACTCATATCTAGTTGACTGTCAATCAATACCTCCAGGTCCTTTTCCAACCTGCAGCTTTCCAACCACACATCACCAAGTCTGTAGCTTACCATGGGGTTGTTATGACCCAAGTGCAGGACCCAGCACTTGGCCTTGTTGAACCCCATACTATTAACCTTGGCCCACTGATCTAACCTGTCTAGGTCCCGCTGCAGAGCTTCCCTACCCTCTAGCAGATCAACACACGCACCAAGCTTGGTGTCATCTGCAAACTTATTGAGGGTGCACTCAATCCCCTCATCCAGATTGTTAATAAAGATATTGGAGAGAACAGGCCCCAGCACTGAACCCTGGAGAACACCACTTGTGACCGGACACCAGCCAGATTTAACTCTGTTAACTACCACGCTTTGGGCCTGGCCATCCAACCAGTTTTTAATCCAGCACACAGTGTATTTATCCAAGCCCAGTGCCACAAGTTTCTGAAGGAGAATGCTATGGGAGACAGTGTCAAAGGCTTTACTAAAGTCTGGATGGACAATGTACACAGCTCTTCCCTCATCCACTAGGTGGGTCACCTTGTTGTAGAAGGAGATCAGGTTAGTCAGGCAGGACCTGCCTTTTGTAAACCCATGCTCACTGGGCCTGATCGCCTGGTTGTCTTGTATGTGATGAGTGATGGCACTCAAGATGACCTACTCCATAACCTTCCCTGGCACAAGGTCAGACTGACAGGTCTGTAGTTCCCAGGATCATCCTTTTGACCCTTCTTGTAGATGGGCATCACATTTGCTAGCTTCCAGTCACCTGGGACCTCCCTGGTTAGCCAGGACTGTAAAGAGTGGAGAGTGGCTTGGTGACCACTTCTGCCAGCTCCTTAAGTACCCTTGGGTGGATCTCATCTGGTCCCATAGACTTGTGCACATCTATGTGACACAATAGGTCACTGATGATTTCCTCCCAGACTGTGGGGGCTGCATTCTGCTCATCCCTATCTTCCAATTCAGAGAGCTGGACCCCCAGGTAGCAGTTAGCATTGCTGACAAAAATTGAGGAAAAGCAGGTGCTCAGCAGCTCAGCCTTTTCCTTGTCCTTAGTGACAAGGTTTCCTCCCGCATCCAGTAGAGGGTAGATATTCCCCTTTGCTCTTCTTTTACTGTTAATGTACTTGTAAAAACACTTTTTATTATCTTTAATGATGCTGGCTAGATTGAGTTCTAGCTGAGCTTTGGCCTTTCTAATTTTCTCCCTGCATAACCTTGCAACAACCTTATACTCTTCCTGGTACAAGCTGCTCCTTTGTGTCTATAGAGGGTCCCAGGGAGGCAACAGACTTCCCTGTGAAGCGAGTCCGGTCTGTATATTGGACCCTCTGCACCCCTCAGCAAGGAATCACCCACCACAATGACCCATCTGTTTTTCCTTCCAGCCTGAGTAATGACACTTGGTCTAGGGTGAATTGACCTTGATGGCACTCCTGGCCTATGTGGGTTATCCTCATCGCCATCAGCCACTTCCTCCTGACGGGCCCCATACCAATTCTGCAAGGGCACTGAGGGTGGTGGAGGTCCCAAGGGAGCATGCCTGCTCTATTTGTGATGTTGGACAGGGACCTGTTCCCATTGTCCCTGTTCATGTAAGCTATCTTGGGAGGGCTGGGAAGCTAGCTGAGATGATAAGGCAAACTGTGCTCCACTAATGAGGTTTGCCTCCTGAGCTGTTTTCATGGAGATCAGGCTTTGAAAACAATCATCTAGCTCCTGCTCACTTTCCCTGATA
Organism: Hemiprocne comata; assembly: GCA_020745705.1. Lineage (NCBI taxonomy): Eukaryota > Metazoa > Chordata > Aves > Apodiformes > Apodidae > Hemiprocne > Hemiprocne comata. Next base: position 84,965,646 of record CM036616.1, on the reverse strand, counting down.
CTCCTCAGTCTGCTCACTTTGTCCCTGAGCTCCATCACTTCGTCTTGGAGCTGTGCCACCCGGGAAAGCAGATCACCAACCTGCTCATACCAGACATGTCCTTCTTGTGTTGAGGGCTCCAGAACTTTTGTTGGTTTCATTTGGTTTTGACCAAGATATATATATAAATTAGCTAAGGAAATGGCTAATAGACCTAGAAAAAGTAATTACTATTAATTTGCTATATTTGAATTATTGTGTTCAAACATGCCACTTCAGAAAAAAAATAAAAATCTCTGCACGATGATCTATGACAGATTCTTAATGCAGTGATTGTATAATGTTGTGTGAAGTGCCTCATAATGATGAAACAGACTCACTGGGAGAACACTGCTGTCTAAATAATGAATGGTTGATTATGAAATCTAGTTTTGAAGGCCACCAAAAATTATTACATGAGATGCTTGTTTGATAAGCATTTGCAGACAGCAATAATACTGGGATTTGCCAAGGAAGTGATTGAAAGCAGTTTTGAAGAAAACTCAGGGAAAACATTCCTGCAAAGTCTGTGCTAGTAACTATGCAAATGATCACACTGAGGTGATTACCTGGCATAGCAATTTCTTTAGTTTTAAGTTCTCTCAATTTCCTTGGCATTTCTCATGTATTTAAAAGCAGTCAAAACAGTTGCAGATGGATTTGAAGACTACAAACTTTGCAATGTTTTCACTGAATGTTTCACTGTATTTCTGCCAAGCTTCCAAAAGCTGGATGGTTGAACTCTCCCTGTGGATGGGACGAGTCAAGTAATGCATCTCCACTGCTCTGCATAACAGGGATTAATTGGATATTTTAAAATTTATTTAACAATCAGTCACCTTTGACCCCCAGTCACCCATTTTTGTTCCATTACGTGTGGACTAAAGTAAAAAAAAAACAGAACACATATCTATGTTCAATTTGCACTTTAAAGCTCTGTTTGTGTGAATTGGTACAGGTCCAGTATTTTACACAAAATGTCAAGCTCTTAATTTGCTCATTCTCTTTCAAAACACCAGAGCCTTGTTTTCTGAAAACATATCTTTCCTGGAAATAGCTAGAATGTGAATTATAAGCTGCCAGTACCAGTTTGAAATTGTGATGGGGGAGTGTGTGCTATAGTTTTGCTCCAGTTATTATAGAGACAGAGACTAAGACATTCAAGTAGTATTTTTCTTCTCTAATTCTTTTGCATACTGAGGGTAGATGTTTTGATTACAATGTTTTATATGGTGTCCTTACTAGATTTTTTTTTTAACCTGGTTCTATTAGGTATTGCTGAAGCATTGAGAAATAGCTTTGCTTCTGTATTATACTTCCTTCATGCTGCCTTTGATTAAAGCTTGCTGACTCACTGGCTGATGTCTAGGATACAGAACAGTAGGCAAGAAGGACATCAAAGAAAAAAGACAGATGCCTTCATTAAAGGGATCTAAATCTAGGGTATAAATTCAATCTGTAAATATGTGATAATATTAATTATCCTGACCTAAAATTATATTCATGACCTATTTGTGAATACTCTCCTGCCAACCACTGCATAATCTACAACCTGAAACATACACAGAAGCCAAGTACACATTCTGCCAGATGCACAAACATTTTTAATTTGCAAATGCTTATAAAGGGACTAATGTATGTTGCAAACAATAGAGATGTAGATTAACAATATGTGGTTAAATATTATATTAAAAAGGAATAATCACAAAGGCAAATTTATCCAGTGCTTAGCAGGTTATTTCTGATTACTTAGTTGGGAATAAATGTCTCTCCAGGCCCTGTCTGCTGATTTGTGGTCTGCACATTAGTATCTGCCATGCTTTTACTCCTTGCTCTCTGTCTTAAGCAGTTCCCTGGGCTTAGAGAAGAGCTAAGAGTGACATTTTATCCTGTCCAAAATATACAAGTCTGGGACCCCAGTAAAACTGCACTGTGCTGATTTACTGCCAGTATGGGCATCTCTCACACAGTGCTGCATTGTATCATATAGACTTACCCTTTTTCCTTTGTTCTCTTTTGGGACCCCTGACCTCTAGCTTGCAGATGTGCACGCAGCCAGGTAGTAGACCACCAACACAATAGGAGCCCATGGCAAGTATTTTGTTCACCTCTTTTGTTTCCATCCAAATGTTCAAGACTGAACAGGAGTTGAGAACCCCTGCTCTGCTGACATGAAGCAGAGCAGGGAATAAATGTTCACCCTGAAATCAGGGGGTTTGAATCAGAACTTAGGGACATTCTTGAACTTTTTTAAGTTTGTTGTGAAACATACATCTTGCCTGAACAGGCATGACTGTAATCAGCTTTTGCAGTTTCATTGCTCCACAGCAAATTGCCACCACTAAGCTGTAAGAACTGTGCTTGCAAAAACCTTCTGTGGATATTGCCAAGAAAGTTTCATCTTTCTTTCCTTAACATTCAAATGTGGAAAAATAAAGCTATTACAGAAATACTAGATGTCAGGATCTGATACTCAGATACGTGGCAATTTTTTATGATTTGGCCAAGACAAAACAAAGGTGCACAAACAGACACTGGTGCTGGTGTGCGGTCTCATGAGAGAGAGCGGTACAAGCCACACAGCAGCTGTACCTGTTTGTCAGGCAGGACCTGTGAAAAGGTTTAAAGGTGATCCCAAATGGTGAAATTAAAATGCAGACAAGACATAACCCCCCCCTCACCACTGCTCCCGTTCTCAGACAGGGATAAGAGGGAAAACCTGGAGAGAGCCTTTGGGAAATAGAGGAAAATTGAAAAGAGAAGTGAGTGTCTGGTATGTGTGAATGTTATGTTTTGCCAAACCCTCAGTGCCTTTAATAAATCTATTGATTCCTAAGCGTTGTTTGTGAGTGTGATGGGGAGTGGTCCTCAGCTCTCAATCCCCTGAGGAGGGGGTGTGGGTCGCAGCTTTACCCGTCTTGGTCCGTGACAACACTGAACTTTATTGGAGTTACACAGTAAAGTTCCTAGAGCAGATAGGGAGGAATACAGAAACAGAAAAGAAAGCAGAAAGCAGCATTATGGAGATTAGCAATATAGGCTAGTTAGCACCGCGGTCCAGCGACATCATCGGTGGGGAAGTGCTTCAGTGGGGAAGAGCTTCCCTGCACCCATAGTGACCCAAACTTTTATACAGTTCTTGCCCAATGCCCCCCCATGCCTTTTTCTCCCAGTACAGGGGAGGAAATTCCTCTGTCTTCTCCGTGCTCCTCTGAGATGGGAGGGAGAGAGAGAGGGACATGGGGCCGGGCTATACCTTACAGATGGTCTTTGTCAGGCTAATTGACAAGATAAGCCATTGATTGGGCCAGCAACAGGGTCCTTGAATGGGATGAGACAACTTGGCACCTCAGGATGGTTTATCAGGTGGAGGTCAGCTTGTCCTTTACTTTTCTGGCCAAGTCAGTGATTTATATGAAGTCTCAAGGCCTGGTTATCGTTGGATATCCTGCTCTTCTACCTCAGCATGTCCCACATCAAACTCCCCAGTTTGCAGGTGTGCAGGGGGGAGTAAAACAGCTTGGTGGGATCCTGAGACATAGTCCAGCAACAAATCCTGTTTAACTCTTAGATGTTTTAAGACAAAAGCCAGGCATCCTGAGTGTCCAAATACACTGTTTATTTCTTGGATTGTTCGAGACAGACACTATATACCCGGAATGTCACACTAGGTCATATGTACACACGCTTACAAAACTCTGAAGATAACTTCTTAATTCCATGCTGACTACACATAGAGATAGAAATAGGGTTTTCACAGAATCACACAATCATCCTGGTTGGAAAAGACCTTGAAGATCATCAAGTCCAACCATGACCTAAACCTACCCACCATAACCTAAATCTACCCATTAAATGCTTAAAGCATGTCCGTAAGCACCACATCTACGTTTCTTCTAAACACTTCCACAGATGGTGACTCTACCAGCTCCCTGGGCAGCCTGTTCCATTGTCCAACCACTCTTGCAGTAAAGAAATTATTTCTAATATCTAGTCTAAACCTTCCCTGGTGCAACTTCAGGCTATTTCCTCTTGTCCTGTCATTATTCACTGGAGAGAAGAGGCCAACTCCCACTTCCCTATAATCTCCTTTCAGGTAGTTGTAGAGAGCAATGAGGTCACCCCTCAGCCTCCTCTTCAGCAAACTAAACAATCCCAGTTACCTCAGCCCCTTCTTGTAGGATTTGTCCTCCAGGCCTTTCACCAGCTTGGTAGCTCTTCTCTGGACACGCTGCAGCAACTCGACATCCTTCTTGCAGTGAGGGGCCCAGAACTGAACACAGTATTCAAGGTCTGGCCTCACCAATGCCAAGTACAGGGGCACGATCACTTCTCTACTTCGTCTGGTCACACTATTCCTGATGCAAGCCAGAATGCTGTTGGCCTTCTTAGCCACCTGGGCACATTGCTGGCTCATGTTAAATCAGCTGTCAACCAGCACCCCCAGGTCCTTCCCCACCATGCAATTTTCCAACCACTCATCCCCAAGCCTGTAGCTTTGCATGAGGTTGTTGTGACTGACGTGCAGGACCCGGCACTTGGCCTTGTTAAACCTCATACAATTGGCCTCAGCCCATTGATCCAATCTGTCCAGGCCTCTCTGCAGAGCCTTCCTACCCTCAAGCAGATTGACACTTCAACCCAGCTTAGTGTCATCTGCAAACTTACTTAGGAAGGACTCAATTCCCTCATCTAGATCATTAATAAAGATTTTGAACAAGACTGGACCCAAAACTGAACCCTGGAGGACATCACTGGTGACCAGCTGCTGAGAACATACGAGGAACCTTTTTTCTTTTTCCATTTTTTTTTTTTTTTTCTATAAAGAAATAGAACAAATTCAGGGAAGGAAATAATTTGTGGTACAAAGTAAAATTCTTCATTATTGAATCTCATAAACCTCTGCACAGTATAGCATGAAGTGGTGCTTCCCATTTACCTCAGCAGTTAATATTAAAAAAATAGATCTGTAAGTGCTTGGTAGTGCAGATACTTCTTCACTGTATTGTCTTTCTTTTGCCTTCTGCGAAATGCAGACATGAAGCTCAGATACCAATTTTGGATAACACTTTTTTCTTTTTTATTTTTTAGCAGCAGCATCTGGCATCTTGGCAGACAACTCACACAGTTTTGTCCACAGCTCCAGACTGGTTCCTTAGGTGCAAATATTATTAATTGCCTGAGTTATCTCATCCTCTCAAAGAGCATTGTTCAGTGATTAATACTTTTCATTCAGGGAACTCACCATGTTTCCCTTTGTGTATCAACTTGCAGAGAATGGTCTGCAATACAGAGAATGGCAAGAATTTCTAGAATTTTATGACCAATTAATCTCATGTAAAACTGTTTAATCCTTACCTCCTTATTAGAATGTTTTTGTGACCTTCTTTGTCTCTCTCATTCTTTTCAAATCTCACATGGAAACAGTTCCTTTTTGTTTATCAGTTCACACAGAAAAGCAGATTGTGAAGGATTCGTATAGAACTTGCCTCAAAGAATTGCTGTGAAATGTTTCCATATATTATCAAAACTGCAGGCTAACTTTTTTGCCTATTCCACCTCAGTAAATGCTTCTATTTTGCATCAGAGTTCACATTGTTTAAATCACATTACACCTACTTGTTGTTGTGTGAGATACCACTTGCTGTGCAATATTAATGAGGGAAGTGTTCTTGGGCCTTTTGCTGTGAGTAACTTGATTCTACCACAACCAATGCATAATTCATCTTGGAAAGTAAATAATATGTGGCCTTATGAACCTTTGGAAGTTAAACCAGTTAACATCATACACAGGCCTGGGATCATGCTGAATATTTAGCAATCACTAGGCCATGGAACCAAATGAGTCAAAATAATCTGGTAGGCTCTGTTGCTGCTACTTTGCTATTGGAACTGAGTACAGGGGGATCTACAGAGTGCTGGCAATTTCCCAGTAGCCCTGCAGAGGAAAATATAAAATATATTTCTAAGAACTGAGTCTGTTGGAAAGCATTTATGTATTTGCAGGGAGATGAAGAAATGAATAATGAATCAAATATGTATTGACTCATTCCTGCTGAGAAAAAATATTTTTAAAATAAGCATTTGCTAGCTTTCTCTTTCAAGTGCTGTGAGTGAACCTGTCATAAGTGCTTGGGACACCTGTCAGCAATACTTGGTGCTCTGAAGATGGAGGAAGAGAAAAACACATCTGTACCTGTGTGTGTGAAAGATTAAAGAGATGGCAAGCCAGCTATATCTAATAAATATCAGAAATATAATATCTGACAACTATTTGCATGGTTGTATTCTCAGAATCAAAAAAATATACATTTTTAACAAAAATATCACCATTTTCTATGGAACTAGGAATTCAGCAATTTTTAAAAAAATTTATCCAGCTAGTGTGACTAATGTAGATAATGCATTCACCTGTAAGCCCTAAGTTACTATGCAACAAGTGGGGATTTCCTCTTACATCTTTACTGGCTTTACAAAAGAGAAGTGAACCATCAGTGTGCATTTTAAGACATGACCTAAGTACTTCACTCAGGAGGGATTTTTTGACTCAGAATCCCCATACTAAATAGTAATCTCACACAATGTTTTCATTCAGGAAGAGAAAAGTGGGAGAATCTTTATCCTTTGGATGCAAGGGGAAACATATTGACAAAGGATGAGGAAAAGGCTGAGGTACTTAATGCTTTCTTTGCCTCAGTCTTTAATAGCAGGACTAGTTGTTCGCTGGGTAGCCAGCCCCTTGAGCTGGAAGTGAGAGATAGGGAACTAAAGGAGGCCTCCAAAATCCAACATGAAATGATTAGTCACCTGCTGCACCATCTAGACATGCACAAGTCTATGGGGCCAGTCCTGCTTAATGAACCTCATCTCCTCCTACAATAAGGTGACCCTCTTAGTGCAGGAGAGAAAGGCTGTGGATGTAGTCTACCTGGACTTCAGTAAAGCCTTTGATACTGTTCCCCACAGCATTCACATGGAAAAACTGGCTGCCCTAGGCCTGGACAGGTGTACGTTCTGCTGGATCAAACACTGGCTGGATGGCATGGCCCAGAGAGTGGTGGTGAATAGAGTTAAGTCCAGTTGGTAGCTGGTCACAAGTGCTGTTCTCCAGGGCTCACTGCTGGAGGCACTCTAATATCTTTATCAACTACTTGGATGAGGAGATTGAGAGCACCCTTTGTAAATTTGCAGATGACATCAAGATAGGTGGGAGTGTTGATCTGATCAAGGGTAGGAAGGGTCTACAGAGGGACCTGGACAGGCTGGATCAATGAGCCGAGGCCAATCACATGGGCTTCAACAAGGTCAAGTGCTGAGTCCTGCACCTGGGCCACAACAACCCCATGCAATGCTGCGGACTTGGGGAAGAGTGGCTGCAAAGCTGCTCACAGGAAGAAACCTGGGGGTGTCAATCAACAGCCAGCTGAATATGAGTCAGCAGTGTGCCCAACAGCATCCTGGCCTGCATCAGGAATAGTGTAGCCGGCAAGTCAAGAGAGATGATTGTCCTTCTGTACTTGGCACTGGTAAGTCCGCATATTGAGTCTTGTGTTCAGTTTTGGGCATCACAGTATCAGAAGGACATCAAGGTGCTGGAGAGGGTACAGAGAAAGGCAACAAAGTTGGTGAAGGGTCTTGAGGAAAAGTTTTATGAAGAGCGGCTGAAGGAGCTGGGGCTATCTAGTCTGGAGAAAAGTAGGCTGAGGGGAGACCTTATTGCTATCTTCAACTATGTGAAAGGATTTTGCAGAGAGGCAAGTACCTTTCTCTTCTGACAAGTAACAAGCAACAGGACAAGAGAAAATGGCCTCGAGTTGTACCAGGGAAGATTTAAGCTGGATATTAGGAAAAAAGTCTTCACAGAAAGGGTTGTCAAGCACTGGAACAGACTGCCCAGGGAAGTGGTGGAGTCACCATCCCTGGGCATGTTTAAAAGTCATGTAGATACGGTGCATAGGAACATGGTTTAGCAGTGGACTTGGTAGAGTTAGATTAATGGTTGGACTTTATGGTCTTTTCCAACCTAAATTATTATTCTATGCTTAAAATATGTTATGTAAACTGTCCCTTTCTATATGCATCTCTGACTATCCCACCTGCCTTCTGAGAAATTACTCTTTCTGAGAAGACATCTATTTCCTATAAGTTTTCCTGCAAGCTAATGGAATTTCCATTAGGAGATAGGAAGGAATGGAAGGAAGTCTGACCTCGGAAAGGCAAGAAAAAATCCTGCTGATTTTTCAGGTTGGCAGTGATGAAATTGAAATGAAGAGTGGCTTCAGGGCCCTAGGACGGCTAGTTAGGGGGTCTGGAGCACAAGTAGTGTTTGCCTCCATCCCTCCTGCAAGAATGGGTGGGGAGGTATATAGGAAGAGTTTACAGGTCAATGAATGGCTACGAGACTGGTGTCAAAGACAGGGTTTTGGTTTTTTTGATCATGGGATGCTATATGAGACACCTGGCCTGATGGTGGCAGGTGGGATGCACCTGTCCCAGAGGGGGAAGAGGCTTTTGGGGCAGGACTTAGCAGGGCTCATTGAGAGAGCTTTAAACTAGATGTGAAGGGGGAAGGGGAGAAAACTGGGTCTGTTAGGGACAAGCACAAGAGGAACGTACCAGGGCCTGAAAGCAGGTGGTCTAAGGAGGATTTAGTCCCACCAGTGGGCTCTGTTTGTTTCCTGAAATGCCTGTATGCTAATGCACGCAGCATGGGGAATAAGCAGGAAGAGTTAGAGGTCAGTGTGCGGGCTAAGGGTTATGATCTGGTAGCAATAACAGAGACGTGGTGGGACAGGTCACATGACTGGAATGTGGCCATGGATGGTTATGTGCTTTTTAGGAAAGATAGGGCGGGGAAGCGAGGTGGTGGAGTTGCTCTTTATGTGAGAGAGCAACGAGAATGTATTGAGTTTTGTGCAGGGGCTGATGAGGGGCAAGTTGAAAGTCTGTGGGTAAGAATTAAGGGGCAGGCTGGTGCGGGTGATACAGTCGTGGGGGTCTACTACAGACCTCCTGATCAAGGCGAGGAAGTTGATGAGGCTTTCTACAGGCAGCTGAAAGTAGCCTCACAACTGCAGTCCCTAGTCCTCATGGGAGATTTTAACTACCCCGATATCTGCTGGAAGACTCACACAGCCAGCCTTTCACAGTCTAGGAGGTTCCTCCAGTGCATTGATGATAACTTCTTAATGCAAATGGTGGACAAGCCGCCTAGAAGAGGAGCGCTGCTGGATCTTGTCCTAACCAACAAGGAGGGCCTTGTTGAAGCAGTGGTGGTCAGTGGCAGCCTTGGCTGCAGTGATCACGAGATGGTGGAGTTCAGGATCCTGTGTGGAAGGAACAGAATATTCAGTAGGACCAGAACCCTGGACTTCCACAGGGCAAACTTTGGCCTCCTCAATCAACTGTTAAGGAAAATCCCATGGGACAGGGTGCTAGAAGGTAAAGGGGCTCAAGATAGCTGGTCAACATTCAAGGACCACTTCTTGCAAGCACAGGATCAGAGCATCCCAATGGTTAGGAAATCTAGTAAGGGAGCTAGGAGACCAGCATGGTTAAAAAAGGAACTGCTGGGCAAACTTAAGTGGAAAAGGAAAATCTACAGATCATGGAAGGAGGGGCTGGTCACTTGGGAGGAATATAGGACTGTTGTCAGAGGATGTAGGGAGGCAATTAGGAAAGCTAAGGCCTCCTTGGAACTTAACCTTGCAAGTCAGGTTAAGGATAATAGAAAGGGCTTTTTCAAATACATAGCTAACAAAGCTAACACTAGAGGCAATATTGGCCCACTGTTGAATGAGGAGGGAGCCCTGGTGACAGAGGATATAAAGAAGGCAGAGGTGCTGAACGCCTTCTTTGCCTCTGTCTTTACTCCTGCAGGATTTCCCCATGAGCTCCAGACTCATATAGCCCCAGAAGTAGTCAAGATAGATGAGGAGTTTGACATAGTAGATGAGGATTGGGTTAGGGATCAGTTGAGTAATCTGGACATCCATAAATCGATGGGTCCAGATGGAATGCATCCAAGGGTGCTGAGGGAGCTGGCGGAGGTCATTGCTAGGCCACTCTCCATCATCTTCGGTAAGTCATGGGTAACAGGAGAGGTGCCTGAGGACTGGAGGACAGCAAATGTCACACCAGTCTACAAGAAGGGCAAGAAGGAGGACCCGGGTAACTATAGACCGGTCAGCCTCACCTCCATCCCTGGAAAGGTGATGGAACAACTTGTTCTTGTCTCTATCTCTAGGCATATCAAGGACATGGGGGTCATCAAGAGCAGTCAGCATGGTTTTATCAAGGGTAAGTAATGTTTGACTAACCTCATAGCCTTCTATGAGGAAATTACTAGGTGGATAGATGATGGTAGAGCGGTAGATGTGGTTTATCTAGATTTCAGTAAGGCATTTGACACCGTCTCCCACAGCATCCTTGTAGATAAGTTGATCAGGTATGGGTTTGGTGATCAGGTAGTGAGATGGATCAGGAACTGGTTGATGGGAAGGAGTCAGAGAGTTGTAGTCAATGGGGCAGAATCTGGTTGGAGGTCTGTGACTAGTGGAGTCCCTCAGGGGTCGGTACTGGGACCGATGTTGTTCAACATCTTCATCAATGACCTGGATGAGCGTATAGAATGTACCCTCAGCAAGTTTGCTGATGACACTAAGCTGGGAGGAGTGGCTGACACACCAGAAGGCTGTGCTGCCATTCAGAGAGACTTAGACAGGCTGGAGAGTTGGGCGGGGAGAAACATGATGAAATTCAACAAGGGGAAGTGTAGAGTTTTGCATTTGGGGAAGAACAACTCGATGTCCCAGTATAGGCTGGGGGCTGACCTGCTGGAGAGTAGTGTAGGTGAAAGAGACCTGGGGGTCCTGGTAGACAGGAGGATGACCATGAGCCAGCAATGTGCCCTTGTGGCCAAGAAGGCCAATGGCAGCCTGGGGTGCATTAGAAAGGGTGTGGTTAGTAGGTCAAGAGAGGTTCTCCTCCCCCTCTATTCTGCATTGGTGAGGCCGCATCTGGAGTATTGTGTCCAGTTCTGGGCCCCTCAGTTCCAGAAGGACAGGGAACTGCTTGAAAGAGTCCAGCGCAGAGCCACAAAGATGATTAAGGGAGTGGAACATCTCCCTTATGAGGAAAGGCTGAGGAAGCTGGGTCTCTTTAGCTTGGAAAAAAGGAGGCTGAGGGGTGACCTCATCAATGTTTACAAATATGTAAGGGGTGAGTGTCAGGGAGATGGAGTTAGGCTCTCCTCAGTGATGACCAGTGATAGGACAAGGGGTAATGGGTGCAAATTGGAGCATAGGAGGTTCATGGTGAATATCTGAAAAAATTTTTTTACTGTGAGAGTGACAGAGCACTGGAACAGGCTGCCCAGGGAGGTTGTGGAGTCTCCTTCACTGGAGGCATTCAAAACCCACCTGGATGCGTTCCTGTGTGATGTGCTCTAGGTGACCCTGCTCTGGCAGGGGGGGTTGGACTAGATGATCTTTCGAGGTCCCTTCCAACCCCTAGGATTCTATGATTCTATGATTCTATGATTCCATACCTGTTTCTATGGGGAAAAAAAAAAAATGTACAACTTTTCTTCTTTACATACAGCAATATCATCAGAATATTTCAGAGGCACAGGGAGGTTGAGACACCCCTCCAAGACTGTATTGCTACATCCAACCAGATTTCATACCATGCCGTAGAAAAATGGATTCTGCAAGCCCTTTTTCTTTCTTGGCCACATCTACAGGAAAATGAGGCCCATAATCTGCACTCACAGCTGGAATCCAGATATTATTAACAGTTCCTGTGACACCCTGGCAGGAAACCCAGCACCAGTCTGCTTTTTCCAACCCTGTCAAAGGACACCACTAATAAAATTGTTCTTTTATTGTCAGTGTGGATGAGACCTTTGACATTGACTTAATCTCAGTGATATCCCCAGCCTGGTCACAAAGTAAGACAATGCCTGTGCGTAGCAGCACATAACTGCACAAGATCCCTGAGATGTCTTTCATGCAAAAGAGGAGGACTCAGCTGCCTAAAGAGTGAAAGACATCTGTGTGGCCTGGCAGACAGGTCTCATGGGTCTCTTATGACAGGTCAGGTCTGCAGTGATGGCTCAAATCCAGGCAAAACATCTTGTATTGCCTGAAATGACCATGCATATATGTTTAGGTAATTGAATGCTGCCAAATATGCCTAGAAGGCACAGTGCAGCCTCATTCATAGATAACTATCAGAAACTGAAAAAAATACAACTCGTTTGCAATGGTACCACATCTCTGATGCATTGTGGATAAAGGAGATTACTTTGCTGTGGTGATGGGGCTCATTGTAGTGGAACGGATTAACCAGAGCTGGCTTGGGAAGTGGCATAGTGCCACACTAGACAATGCTTCAGGATTGACATATCTAGAGTTACTACTCAATGCATACCCAGTATGGAAAAAGGTGGATTTTGTTGTTGAAAAGTGCTTCCCTTAACCTAGGTTGGGAAGATAGTGCTTAATGATGGCAATACAGAAGACTAAATAGACCAAAGCACACATATAAACCACATGACATAGTAAAACTACAGAAAAAGTGACACAGTCTTCAGCCTCAAAACTTGAATGTTTATAACTTTTTTGAGCCAGACTCTGAGAGGTGCTGAGCAAAAAGTGCATTCACCTAAAGCCAGAGTGAATCACATATTCAAGAATATGCCAGTTAGATTTTGATACCAATTAGGACCTTTAGTTGTTCTTGGGTACTCAAAAAGAGCTCTTTTCAAGAGCTCTGAATATTCAAGGGTGAAGGCCCTACATAATGTACTTCAATTACAAAGCTTTTAAACGTCAGTCCAGTGTCCTAATTTCTAAGCAATTCTTTACTCTCTAAGCACAAGGCCTCTGAAATCTCTTACTGAAAATCAGACCCCTTAGAACTGCCAAAAGCTTTTTATATAAAGGTGAAATTTCTTTGGCATCTTAAAAATTGAGTAAGAGATCTTAAGGATGATGCAGTAGCTGAAAGAATCAACTCATCATTTGAAAACTTTAACAAACTTTCACATGAAAAGAGAAGTTGGACATCCATAAATACAAAAGCTCTCATCATAACTACTCCAGCAAATTAAGATTCCTGAGATACCATGGCAACACAAACAACATGCAGTGAACCACTTTTGAATCTGAGGTCTAGTATTTTAGCAGATTTTTTCAGACTCCTTTTCTTTAGTTCTTTTTCACTGATTGCTCTTAACTATACATTTTGAAGAATGTTTCCTAAGTCCTCTCTTGCCTTTTATATTTCAGTAGGAATGGAGTTCCAGTGGCTCATTTTTGGGTGTAAGGTATTAATATATTTGTGGCAGAGTTAGACACTATAATGACAAGTTGTAACTGTACCTTAAAATGCGCTGTACATTCTGTGTCACAAAACAAATGGCAACTCTGAGATAATTCAATGCAGATGTCTTGTATCTGTGTTGAACAAAAAAAAAGGTCTTGCTGGTATAGGAAATTTTAATGCATGGCATTTAGTGTATCCAAGACTATACCTGAACCGTGAAGCTATTAATAAGCCTTCCTTACTTAGACCTCTGTCCCATAGCACAAAGGCACTACTTGTCTACCTCAGATATATTACATTGAGTTTACCATATAAAGAGATGCCCTAAGTCTTTGTGGACTATGGCACCTGGACACTTTATCTAGTCCTATTCTTCCTAGTTTCTATTGGTTAAGACCTAAATTATTGATCTCTCTTTGGAAGGGACCCGGTCGCATCATCTTCATATACACCTGGAAATGGCTTTCCTGAAGAAGCTATCATGACTATTGCTTTAGACAGATTTAGTGGCATCATATGTATCAGCCACAGGCATGGATTACTTGTTAGCGTATGAGAACACAAGCATTCTTTCCAGGGTCATGCAGGGGTTTTGGCTGACTGGTGACCTGCTGACAAATGTGGAGGATTAATTACAGAATCACAGAATCATGGAATTGTCAGACTTGGAAGGGAACTCGAGAGATCATCGAGTCCAACTCCCCTGCTATAGCAGAATCACCTAGAGCACATTACACAGCACTGCATCCAGGTGGGTTTTGAATCCAGAGAAGGGAACTGCACAGCCTCCCTAGGAAGCCTGTTCCAGTGCTTTGTCACCCTCACTGTAAAGTTTTTTTTCTCATATTTAAATGGAACTTCCTGTGTTCCAGCTTGTGCCTGTAGCCCCTCGTACTCTCACTAGGAATTACTGAAAGGAGTCTGGCTCCATCCTCCTTGCACCCACCTTTATAGATACTTACAGGCATCAATAAGGTCTCCCCTCAGCCTTCTCTTCTCCAGGCCAAAGAGTCCCAGCTCTCTCAGCCTTTGCTCTTAAGGGAGATGCTCCGATCCCCCAATCACCTTTGTTGCCCTCTGCTGGATTCTCTCTAGTAGTTCCGTGTCTCTCTTGAACTGGGGAGCCCAGAACTGGACACAGTATTCCAGATGTGGCCACACCAGGGCATAGTAGAGGGGGAGAATGACCTCTCTCGACCTACTAGTCACACTCTTCCTCATGCACCCCAGGATTCCACTGGCCTTCTTGGTGACAAGGGCACATCGCTGTCTCATGGATAATTTACTATCTAACAGGACTCCCAGATCCTTCTCCTTGGAACTGCTTTCCAGCAGGTCCACCCCTAACCTATATTGGTGCATGGGGTTCTTCCTCCCCAGGTGCAGGACCTTGTTGAACCTCATTAGCTTCTCCTCTGCCCAGCTCTGCAGCCTGTCCAGGTCACACTGGATGGCAGCACAGCCCTCTGGAATCTTCAAACTTGCGGAGAACACTGTCTGTCCCCTCATCCAGGCCACTGATGAATATGTTGAACAAGACTGGACCTCGTATTGACCCCTGGGGGACACTGCTGGTTACAGGCCTCCAACTCAACCCTAATCCATTGGTCACAACCCTCTGAGTTCTGTCACATAGTCAGCTCTCAATCCACCTTACTGTCCACTCATCTAGCCCACACTTCCTGAGTTTTCTCATGAGGATGTTATGGGAGACAGTGTCAAAAGCCTTGCTGGAGTCAAGGTCGATGACATCTGCTGCTCTCCCCTCATCCAGCCAACCAGTTATGTCACCATAGAAGGCTAGCAGATTGGTCGAGCATGATTTACCCTTGGTAAATCCATGTTGACCACTCCCAATAACTTATTGTTCTTCAATATGTGTAGAGATGACATCCAGAACAATGTGTCATTAAAGGATAAGGATGCTGCAGAGTCAAACTATAAATGGTGCCATGCTTTCCAGTTTTCATGGTCTCCATGGGCACCCACTTTTCACCACTGTCACCCTAAAATGCGACATTGGACCAGATGGATCCAACACAGCTGTTCTTACATTCATACATGCACACATTTTATCATCCCCAAAAAACCCCAAACCAGAAATAAACAAAGCAAAACAAAACAAAACTAAACTAAACTAAACTAGAACTAAACTGTCTCTCATTGTCATTCAATTCTCTGCCTCACAACCATTCAAAACAAACTCAACTTGACTTCTTTTATTATTCCTCTTTCAAAAACTTTGAGAATAAGAAAAAAACCTCCAGCCTTTTCCTTTCTTTCTGCCAGTGGCATGCTTTTGCAGCCCTGAAAATACTTCGCTTTCCTCTATCCAAAACTAGGGAAAAACTGTGGGTTTTTTTCCTCCTTTCCAATCCACAAGACAGTAAGATTTACTCTACCCAGTACTCTCCTTTTCCAGTCATCCCGCATGGATTGTTACTGTTCTTTGAATCATATCTGGATATCCTGCTAGTTAGTTACCTAGTATTCATGCTCTTTTATCCACTTACTATCCCTTTTCCCCAAAAATAGCCATGTGTGTACGGGTCCAGTATTGAATAAATGGTCATGGCCACTCACACCAAACCCTACCTTGGGACCTGAGCCATTCTTTCCTTGCTTAGCCACAGTACTATGTCCTAGGACAGGTTAATAAAACAAAGTTACAAAGGCAAAAGAGCAGAGCACAGATAAAGTTAAGATATATCTTTATTGGATGAAGAGTGCTAAACTCGAAAATTCTAGTACTAAAGGAAAAAATAGAAGACTTTCTGTCCAACAGCTATAAAGAATCAGACAGGTAGTAAAACAACAATAATAGCAGTGAAAATCCTGGATAAATGAATGAAACCAGAAGATGTTACTAAAAGTATAACCAATTGTGAAATGACTGGCATAAAAAAAATATGTGGAACAGGAAATACAGACATCTGTGGGGTTCACTAAAATGTAATAAAAATGAGGATGTTTTACAACATAGCCTAGGAAATTGACGTATTGTATCCAGAGCAGATCCATTCCCAGCACACAGAGGGCCTTTGCCCAAAGCTTGCCAGTGTAGCTCTTGGCTAACTAGGGGGATCAGGAGAATTATCAGAAAGTTTGGCAATGTGGAAATGGCACATTGCAAGCAGAGTTGAAGCTTCTTCATGTTCCTGAAACTCCTTTGCTGGGAATCCCTATGGTGGCCTGCGCCCCAGATACTGGTAGAACCTGGTGTCCAGTCTTCTCTGCAGCACTTACCAGCAAATATTTCTCAGCTGTCTTTTACCACTGTGTCATTGGCAGCAGGGACAATGCGTTGTTGTCACGTTCCACAAAGTGGGCATGACTCCCCAGAGGTGGGCACCTGAATTAAATATCACATCCCACAAAGTGAGTACACCAGTATGTCGCACAAAGTGGGAGTAGAGTCTCCCAGAGGTGGGGGTTGACCCAGGGAGATCCTGACTGGACCCCCTTGCTTTCTAAACTCCTTCCCAGAGAGGAGCCTAGGTGTGTCTGGATCCAATCCTCCTCTCTTAATTAATCTCTTCTAGAAACCCATTAGGCAAGATTGACCTCTGGAATTGTCTGTGCAGTATTCTAAGAGTAAGACCATTGCCAGGGAGGCTTATACAAAAATACAAAACATTACTTAAAATTGAGTAAGAGCATAAAGCTTGTAAAAAAACCACACAATAATATCGCTCTCAAAGAAACAGATTACAGCTAGGAGAACTTAGCAAAACTATACTCCGAAAACAACAGGTTACAACTGGAAAACTTTGCAACATTAGAAATTATCTTACACTTTTGTGCCAAGAATAAGGTTAGAAACAGAGAAATTGGACTAGACTTCCCAGGGAAGTGGTGGAGGCACCGTCCCTGGATGTGTTCAAGGAAAGGCTGGATGTGGCACTTAGTGCCATGGTCTAGATGGTGTGGTGGTGTTGGTCATAGGCTGGACTTGATGATCTTAAAGGTCTTTTCCAGCCTTGGTGATTCTGTGATTCTGTGAAAGAGAGGGAGAGAGAGATATGAAGAGAGACAGAGAGAAAGACAAAGAAAGAGTGGATAGGAAAGTCATCACCACCCTTGGATCCAGTGACAATCTCAGCATGATGCTGTGGTCCTTGGATGGTGGGCACGCACCCTGAGCATTTCAAGTCTGCCTCTTTTATGGCACCTGGCTCCACCTCTCCATGTGAGGTTCAGGCAACTTTGCACAGACTCAGTGTTGGATTTGGGAATGTTCTGGAAATGAGTCATTGGAGCACAGGGGTCTAGGTGATCTGTTGAGCCCCCCCTGCCTTCGGGTTGACTGAGCAATGACCTTTCATGCATGCGGTCTGTCCTTAAACAGGACAGTGATCTTTCACAAGGTGGCACTGTGACCCCATGGGGCTTTTCTTGCTGGCCACTGCTCCTCATCAAGTAAGGACAGTGTCCAGTTTATCAGAATGGTTACCAAAAGAGGGGCTCTCCTTACGAGAACAGGGTCCAGGTGGCATATTGAATGAGGACCCCTTCTGAGCACAATTTGTCAGAATGGCTGCTTTGAGACAATTATTCATTTCAGGACTCTACACCTGTCATTTGAAAAGTCAAGAGAGAGTGAGCATGTCTAAGGGCTGGAAACTCATCATATTCGACGCTGTTGCCTAAATTAGTCTTCCCAATGACCATTCTCATGCCAACAGCCTTTAAGAGTATGTCTGAAGAAGCCAAAGCACTGAGCACATTCTTTACTGCATATTATTTTTGGCCTTGGCCCTCAAGAGGCAGTGGTGTACCTGAGACTGCAGCTCCTTTGGGAAGTTGGCCATGAAGGGCTTGGAAGAGCTGCAAGAGACAAATAAATTATGTAGTTGGAAATTACATTCTAAAAATCTGGTAGGGTATTTGAAACTCTTACACATTGGCCATATATCAAACATAATTTGAAGAAATATCAAATAATTTGAAGAAATATAAAATAATTTGAAGAAAAGGGGAGGTAAATAGACATAAATAAAATGTTAAAACTTAACAGCACAATGAGCGATAGAAAAGAGGCTAAATATAAAAATCTGTCTCTAAACTCATGCTCTGCATTTATGTAAATAACATTTAGGCACAGAGAGTAAACAGAAAGGAGAGCTTTGCCCAGCTGACACTATAACCTCATATTATCAGCCTACTCCTGCCTGACTTGTTGGAATAAGATGTTTCTGACTCCTGATGCTAGAACTTGTTAAATCTGGCAAGTTTCCAGGCTCATGGACAAGTTCCACCCTTCCTCAGTGACCATAAGCAAATTGCCACCAAAATCCTGAAAAGAGAGAAAAGAAACAGGTAAACACTCCCAGTAAGCTTGCCAGTGGCTTCAGCCCTTACTGTCCCATGGGGAGAGTGAGACAAGGCATCCCTGTAATGCAGGTAAGTCTGGGATGACCTGGCTTGTACTAGTATTTTGACTTTAAGTACTACAGGAAATGGAACCCAGAAATTTAATTTAGGGACAGATCATGGATTGCAATAATGGGGCAACCCCAGGTCCTTTAGGGAGAATACAGTTTGTGACTGCCTATTGCCCTGACATAATATACGCAGACCCATTGAAACATGACTATATTTTGGAAGCATGAGAGTTTTAGTAAAATGTCTCCTGCAGACACATAGGGAGAGAGCAAAACAACAGGGAAAATCAACACATGCCAAGGGTAACAGTGTTTCATTTCCCTTAATGGAAAATGCAGCTGTGTCTGAATACTGTCAGGGGATAAATAAATAAATAAATAAATAAATAAATAAATAAATAAATAAATCTTTTTTTTAATGGAGTTCAATAAGTGAAAGAATCATGCATTCTTATTTCTACAAAGAACATGTGTATGTTAATTGTGGTAGAATTATGTGCATCAACACAGAACAAAGGACAGCTGATGCCAAAATGAGAGGGAATGCGTGAATTGCGAAGGTTAGGTTGCAGATTACTGAGGCACCACATGGAAATTTGAAGAGAGAGAAAACTACTTACAGAGAAATATATAGCAACTTAAAGAAAAAATCTTCATTGATCCAATGCCTACCTCCTACCTGTTGATTTCAGTTGCCTTTTTTTCTTTGCTTTGCACGCCAAACTTTTTCTGATATGAGGAAGTTGAAGTGTGAAAAACTTACAGCAAGTTACCCTTGAAAATCAGAAAGAACATACAGTCTTTTACTTTTAAATAAAATACATCAATATTTAAGATGGGTAAAACAAGAATATACATTAATTTCAACATTTATAAGTCAGCAGACTTCATACATACATACATGTACTTCAAGTACATAATACAGAGGCAGGCTACTGCTCTAACAGAAAAGGCAAACAGCACACAGATATGGGATGCAATTTAAAAAACTGAAGACAAGTCTGCTGGTTAACAGTAGTTACACAGCAGGTATGCTAGAGAAACAATGTGCCTCTGCCACTACAAGTAAAAATGCTTGGCTGAACACACAAGGAAATCTGTCAAATGCAGAAATTCTGCATTGTTTTCTACGACAGCATAAATCAGGATGCAGCAAAAGCTGTGAAACCAACCCATTAATTTAAATAAATTATTTTTTTTAGCTTACAATTGTTTTATTTTTGCAAAGACAAAAAATACAGAATGCACAATGAAGAAAACACTCATGTAGAAATATAATAACCTTAACGTTGTGTTATATCATATATCATAGTGTGGTTACACTTTTCATTAAAATGCAATCAGCTTGTCAGTAATGTTTTAACTGAGAACTTTTTAAAGCAGATTCATTTAAGCCTTGCTCAGAAATTGGCTTCCTTTTGTTATTGTTAGTTATTATTACCATTTTTTTGCAGGATTCACTGTTTCTATTTTTCCTCATCAACATGTCGCTGTTTAGTGTAACTGTTTGAATATTTAGTGCAATGGAATTGTTAGTCATGAAAAAAAAACACCACAAAAAAACCAAACTGCATTGTAATATAAGTAAGACAAGTAACACTTTCAAGAGAATCTTAATCCAAATTTTAGAAAGGGTTTCAAAACATACTTCCAAAGCGGTTAGGTGCATAAACTTCTACTTGCATTTGTCATTAGTAGCTTTTGGACATATGTAAGAATCTAAAAGCAGAAATACAGAGAAAGTCCATAGGGGCAAAAGGAGCATGTGTTGATGAGAAGTCAGAAACGGACCACATACTCAGAACTATACCGTGGAAGCTGCTCACCATCTGAACTGAAATTATGTGTTTGAGCTCTGGTTTGTAGATCCTAAATATTATTTCATGTCCTGAAATAAATCTGAGTCAGGGAAAAGCTGACCTACCTTTTTATTGATTTTGTATTATTTGAAACCAATGAGTCACAAAAAAAGTTGTAAGGAAGCATCTTACACTGCTTCTTTATAATGTATTTATTTTATTGGAATAGTAAACAATATTTGATTTCTGTTCCTATAAACCAAATTAGTAATTGTTATCAGTCTTCCTGGACCTTACAGTAATTACAGATGTGATAATATTACATAAAAATATTCAATAAATTATTGCTTGTTCTCATTTGTTTTCGGGTAATCATTCCTTATAAAGCCTATATTGTGTTTAGCTTTATAAGGAGACTAGATAATTCCATTTGAATTATGCTGTATTTAGTGGCAAAAATACCGACAGTGTCAAAAATTTATATAAAATTCCCTGAATACAGAATTCTCCAAACATATTTTTAAATGATATCTTAATCTCAAATAGTGCCAAGTAGCAAGATTTCATTAAAGCAAATGTCTATATAAGGCCCTTTATTCATGTTTCCTCAGAGGAGTTTTATATTATATCTTTCTATGTAGAAAGTTAGCAAACTCTTCTGCCCACAAAGGTGTATGGAAGTCTAGTATGCCTGATGTGACAAGTTATTAAAAACTTCTGGTTTCTATATTAACATGAACATTAAACAACAAAAGTTGTTTCTGCATTTTATTACCAATCCTTAGTAAGAGGTAAAGGCCTCATTTTCAAACTACTATTTTCAGTACTACAGAAAGGGAGTGCACAGTACTTCTTAAGTTGAAGTGCTTTCCGGGCAGTTTTAAAAAAATGTTGTTGCTAGCCATACAGTGAGTTATATGTAACTTATTTTAGCAATTTTCACCTTGGACATCAGCATATTCAATTCAGGAGGAATTTCAGCTTACTAAAGGCATGTTTCACGGGTATCACGTATCAAACCTCTGTCATTGTAGACAGAAGGCCAGTTGTCTGGCTAGGCTAACTCGAACAAAACTTGGGATTCACATATGTTATGACTAAAGAACATTCAAAAATAACAGTTTGAAGTATGGCAGCCATAAAGTCATAGCAGTCAAAGCCAGGACAAACATCACTCTTCTCAATATTGCAACCAATTCAACCATACAGAAAGAAAAGAGTAGATTTCATTTACTTGGAGCACATTTAGATCAGAAAACAGTAAAAGACAGAGAAGCTATCACATTCATGTGGTAATGGTTTCTTAGCTGTCAAAACTTCTTTTGCATCTCTCTTCGATTCTGTATCCAGTTTTTCATTACCTTTTAAAAAAAGTTGTATATCAGAACTTGTCAGACTCATAATTTCATCCTTAGGATTAATTTATTTCTTGTTCTTATTTCCATGCCACGTTCATAGAAGAGCACTCATCACTTAACTGTTAAGGTATAACTCAAAACCGATCCATCAGATAGATTTTATGGAACACTTGCTGTATTGGTTGTTTTATTGTTTTTGTAGCTTTTAGTCAGTGTGTCACATGGTCAAGTAACTTAAAACACCCAATTATATCTGTCTTTCTTGATTTAATTTTTTGTTTCAGAAAAGAATAAAATTAGACTTGTTTGAAAAGATCCATTTTCCATGTAAGAGTATCAGCTGAATTAAATATGTATCCTTCAAACTGTTTACAATATTATTCTTGAAAAAGCTTTTTCATTATTTGTGTGGATCTCATTAGCCCACCATTATTTAGATTGGTGGTTTTTGGGGTTTTGTGTTTTTTTTCTTTAAAGTCAGCATAATATTAGTATTCTTCTTTAGATGTTTTATACATCTCTTTTAGAGCTCTTGGGAGCCATTTATTCCAGAGTAATGATAAAAAAAAAATTTATTCCCTTCTTAACAAATCATCTTCCTCAATGAATACTGAACTTCATATCCTCTGTGATGCAATCAGATCTTCCTAATTCATAAATACTGGAGAAATATGTATTAAAAAAAACCACAAAACAACAAACAAACAACAAAAAACCCCCAAGCATTATCAACCTTCCCCTTTCTGTCCAATAAATATCCATTATCTTCTCCCTGAATACTGTAAACTCCTTCTCGCTGAATACAGTAAACAGTCTAGCTATGGAAGTCTGGCTGAAATCCTTACCTGCCTTAATAACTTTATTTCAGAACTCACCTGTATCAGTTGCCATTTGGAAACTTATTACCTATTCATTATGTATTTTGCAGAAATCAGATGTTAAATTGTGATAAATTACACAATATTGCTTTTAAATTTCTAGTTCAATTCCTAGTTGACCAGAGATGGCTTTATCACCAAAGTTTCTTCATTTTATATTGATAGGAGCTGGACTTCAACATACCTTGTAGGTGTTTTCAGCACTTTTCCTCTACCTTAGTCTCTTAAGAATGCAGGAAAGAGAACTGGGAATTCAGAATTCAGTCTATTTTTTTAAGAAAACAATATGATCTGGTGGAGTAATTAAACAGCTAAGATGCAAAAGAGTGATTAAAAAAAACTGGAGAAAGCCGCCCCAGGAATGCATGTGGCTGATATCCTATTTTTTTCTTTTATACACAGGCTGATCTCATGAAGTTGCTCCAAGTAGTAGCTCTGGCTGAGAGAAAGACTGCAATTTGGCATTACGAAGTGTTTAAGCATTTCAGGTGATTTAAAGACAAGGGGGATGTGAGAGACGGACTCTATAATGGCCTTTAATCCAGCGACATCTACTGACCAGTCCTGGTAATGCACTCCCCGGCACTCGTGGGGAGAGGACAGAGGTGCCAGGCGCATGCGCACAGGCCCACAGACTGCAGCTCCCAGGAGGCACGGCGGGGCCGGAACCGGGAAAAAAAGGGAGGAGCAAGAAGACGCGCGCTCCGTGAATACTGTGCGGATCCAGCCGCCGCGGTGAGCGTACCGCTGCGGAGGCTGCCGTGAAGTTACGGCGCTGCTCCCTGTGGTTGTTGGCGTGTGGACGTACCGAGCGGACCGTTTGCCTGGAGTCTCAGGGGACAGGACGTGGATCCCGACCAGGGATTGGCTTCGGCCGTACCCCGGTGGTGAGAATTGCGGACATCTTACTAACATTCCTACAAACATTCCTACATAATATTCACACATACCAGACACTCACTTCTCTTTTCCCATATTCTTCTATTTCCCAAAGGCTCTCTCCAGGCTTTCCCTCTTATCCCTGTCCGGGAACGGGAACAGGGGGGAAGGGGGGAGGTTCTCTCTTGTTTTCTGTGTGTGTTGTTGTTGGTATATAGATGTAGTGTTGTATAGCTGTTGGTATATGGATATATAGGTGTGGATATAGATATAGAGATAGACCCTGTTGATATCGGACTTGCCAAACCCTCAGTGCCTTTAATAAATCTATTGATTCCTAAGCGTTGTTTGTGAGTGTGACGGGGAGTGGTCCTCAGCTCTCGATCCCCCGAGGTGGGGGTGTGGGTCGCGGCTTTAGACAAATGTTCCCGTTCCCGGACAGGGATAAGAGGGAAAGCCTGGAGAGAGCCTTTGGGAAATAGAAGAATATGGGAAAAGAGAAGTGAGTGTCTGGTATGTGTGAATGTTATGCAGGAATGTTAGTAAGAAGTGTCAGAATGTAGTTCGCAATTCTCACCATCCGTCTCTCACACCTCTTTAGACAAATGTTGATAGAAAATTTTATAGGTGCATCCTTTGTCATGCAAAAAAGTGAGCAGAGCACCTGGTGGCTTCCACAAAGAAATAATATTAATATCCCTTAATTAGAGTATTTCAAGTACAGGTTAGTATGTTGGAGGGAAGGGATGCCATCCAGAGGGACCTTGACAGGATTGAGAAGTGGGCACATGTGAAGTGCATGAAGTTCAACCAGGCCAAGTGCAAGGTTCTGGACCTGGGTCAGGGCAATCCCAAGCACAAATACAGGTTGGGTGGAGAATGAATCAAAAACAACCCTGGGGACAAGGACTTGGGGGTGATGGTGAACAGCTCAACATGAGCCCACAACGTGCACTTGAAGCCCAGAAAGTGAACTGTGTCCTGGGCTGTATCTAAAGAAGCATGGTCAGCAGGTCAAGAGAGTCGATTGTCCCACTTTACTTGGCTCTTGCGAGACACCAACTGGAGTACAGAGTCCATTTCTGGAGCCTCCAACATGAGAAGGATATGGAGCTCCTGGAGAAAGTCCAGAGGAGGGCCATGAAGATAATCAGAGGGCTAGAGCACCTCTTCTCTGAAGGCAGGCTGAGAGAGTTGGGGTTGTTCAGCTTGAAGAAGAGAAGGCTCCGAGGGGACCACATAGAGGCCTCCAGTATCTGAAGGGGGCCTACAGGAAAGCTGTGGAGGGACTTTTTTCAAGGGTTTGTAGTGAGAGGACAAAGGGTACTGTATTAAATCTGGAGGAGGGGAGATTTAGGTTAGACATTAGGAGGAAATTCTTTAGGAGGAGGGTGGTGAGACACTGGAACAAGTTGCCCAGGGAAGTTGTGAAAGCCCTATCCCTGGAAGTGCTCAAGAGTAGGTTAGATGGGGCTCTGAGCAACCTGGTTTAGTGGGAGGTGTCCCTGCCCATGCTGGGGGAATTGGAACTAGCTGATCTTTAAGGTCCTTTTCAAACCAAACCATTCTATGATTCTATGACGATTTTAAAGCAATAATTCTATGCTGGGGTGGCAAACAAATGGAACCGTTGCACCTCAAAGATTGGTGTAAAATTTGCAATCACTATGAGTAATTACCTGAGGGGCGGTTAATTTATTTTTTTTTAAAGAAGAGGTGGACAGTCCAGCAAGTGAAAGTGTTTGCCAAGAGCAATCTCCCTTGCTTTCCTGTGACACTCTGGATTTTGCTAGAAAACAGAAAAGGATCGAAAGGATCAAAGAGCTGGACAGCTTTTAGAAGGACATGTAGCAGCTCATATCGCTTGATGGGCCAGAAGGAGATAATGAAGAAAAAGGAATCACCTGACTTACAAATAATTATTACTTCTAGATGTACAAACTGGCCTAATATACCTGCATAGACACGATCATTACAGTAAAGATAGAATTATATGACCAACACAGCTGGGTTCTTCCACTGTGTGGGAAAGCAGCTCAAAGCCTGATGTCATAAAACATACATTATATGCTACAAGCAATGCTGTCATCCTGAATGACAAAATACACTGACAGCTTAGAGCAGAAAAGAGGATTAGAGCCAAACTGATTTACAGGTGCAAAGATCAAGCCCTCCACAAAGTCCCACTGACTTCATTGTTGTCTTCTATTTTTACAGTGTGCATGATTTTCATTTTTCTAAGACAGACGACATCTCAAAAAATCCCTTATCCCTAAATTTGATGCTCAGGACTATTTCATGGTCTGCATCAAAAATTAAATAATGTTCCAAAAATGTAAATTACAACATTTAACCAAACATACTGGAGTCCACGCCAAGATAAATTTTGTGTCCACAAATGTTAGGTCCTTGACTACTGTGACAACAGTGAAAAACTGCCATGTTTAAACAATTATTTTGTTCAAGATAGTCAGAATAAAATATGTAACAAGTCACCCAAGAAGTACGTCTAGTCTTTATTAGGGTTTTTGCTAGATGCAAATTGAGTAAATGTGGCCTAAGCCTATTTTAGTCTTCCTTGATTACCACTAGCTGGTGTCAGTGCAGTTAGAAACACATCTTTAAAACTGTAAGTGTAGGAAAGGGAGGTTTGCTTTAAAAGACCCTTAAAAAGGCCAGTAATTATTTGGAATCATTAAATCTTTACTATCTTTCTCTTAGATGAGAGCTTTAAACCCAGTTCTCCGGAAAATTAATTATGTAACTGAAATAACAGTCAGAACTACTAGGGGAAAATCATGCTTGACAAACCTGATCGCCTTCTACAACAAAGTAACCCACTCGGTTGATGCAGGATGGAAAAAGACTGGCTCATTCTTGACATCCACCCTTCAGATATTTACAGGCATCAATAAAGGTCCCTCCCAGTCTTCTTCTCTCAAGACTAAGCAGCCCCAGATCTCTCAGCCTTTCCTTGTATGACAGATGTTCCAGTCCCTTAATCATCTCTGTAGCTCTCCACTGGACTCTTTCCAGTATATCCCCGCCGCTCGGGGTCTGGATCGTTGCCTGCTGCTGCTCGCCGGTGCCGGGGAAGCCTGCCTACCGTGCTGTGCCTGACCGCTGTGACTGCCGTGCCGTGCCTGCCGGAGGGGTCGCCGCCGGGCACGCCCCCCCGCCGCGGGGTCCCGCTGCCGCCGCTGCTGCTCGCCCGGGCGCTGAGTGGCGAGCAGGGAGGCGGCGAGTCCCCGGCTCCGCTCCGAGCGGCAGGGGGTGGGGAGACGACACCGACAGGTGGCTCGGGGGGTCCAGCGGCTCCACCGGCACAGCCCGCCTCCGTTTAGACCGCGTTCTCCTTCAGTACGTGGCGAAGTGCCCAGTCTCTCAGAGGGAGCCTGCTGTCTGTATTTCTGCCGAGGCTGTTTCAGTCTGTCCTTGGCTGCAAGAGGCACTTCGCTGGCTTGAAAGGCATTCCGTTGTGTGAGGGGAGAACTAGTCCGTTCCCCACACCCTGTTCCTCTTGAACTGCAGAGCCCAGAACTGGAGACAGTTCTCCAGATATGGTCTTACTAGGGCAGAGTGGAAGGGGAGGAGAATCCCCTTGACCTGCTGGCCACACTGTTCTTAATACATCCCATGGCACTGTTGGCTCTCTTGGCCACAAGGGCACATTGCTGTCCCATGGATAACTTGTTGTCCACCAGGACCCCAAGATCCTTCTGCATGGGGCTGCTTTCTAGAAGGTCAACCCCTAATCTATATTGGTGCGTGGTGTTTCTCCTCCCCAGGTGCAGGACTCTACACTTATTCTTGTTGAAGCTCATTAGGTTCCCCTTTGCCCAGTTCTCTGGTCTGTCTACATCTTGCTGAATGGCTGCACAGCCTTCAGGTGTATCAGCCAATCCTCCCAGCTTCGTACCATCAGCAGACTTGCTGGGGATACACTCCATCCCCTCATCCAGGTCATTGATGAAGATGTTGAAGAAGACTGAGCCCAGTACTGACCCCTGGGGAACACCACTAGTCACAGCTCTCCAACTGAACTCTGCACAATTGGTCACAACTCTCTGGGCTCTGTTGTTTAGCCAGTTCTGGATCCATCTCACTGTCCACTCTTCTACCCCACACTTCCTGAGCTTATCCACAAGGATGTTATGGGAGACAGTGTCAAAAGCCTCGCTAAAGTCAAGGAAGACAACATCTACTGTTCTCCCTGCATCTATCCATTCTGTCACACCATTATAGAAGGCTATCAGATTAGTCAGACATGATTTCCCCTTGCTGAACCCATGCTGGTTACTCCTGATAACCTTCTTTTCCTGTATGTGCTTAGAGATGACCTCCAGAAAAAGCTGCTCCATCATCTTTCCAGGGGTGGAGGTGAGGCTGACTGACCTGTCTGTGGTTACCCGGGTCCCATTTCTTGCCCTTCTTGAAGACTGGAGTGACATTAGCTTTCCTCCAGTCTTCAGGCACCTCTTCCATATTCCAGGACTTTTCAAAGATGATGGAGAGCAGTCTACTGATGACCTCTGACAGCTCCCTCAGCACACATGGGTGTGTTCCATTGGGGCCCATGGATTTGTAGATGTCCAGTTTCCTTAACTGATCTTTAACCCAATCTTCTTCAATCAAGGTAATGTCTCCCTCACTCCTGACTTCTTCTGTGGTCTGGAAGTTTTGGGAATCCTGAGGATCGGCCTTAGCAGTAAAGACCAAGGCAAAGGAGGCATTAGGTAACTCCACCTTCTCCATATCCTCCGTGACCAGGGCACCCACTTCATTCAGCAGTGGGCCCACATTTCCTCCATTCTTCCTTTTGCCTCCAATGTACTTGAAGAAGCCTTTCTTGTTCTTGACTTCCCTTGCCAGTTTTAATTCTAAGGAGGCCTTAGCTTTCCTTGTTGCATCCCTACACCCTCTGACCACACTCTTGTATTCTTCCCAAATGGTCAACCCCTTCTTCCATGATCTATAAAATTCTATCTGCCACTTGAGTTTGTTCAGTAGTTCCCTGCTCAGCCAGGTCTCCTGGCTCTCTTACTTGATTTCTTACCCTTTGGGACACTTTGATCTTGAGGTTGGATGAGGTGGTGCTTGAATATTAACCAACTCTCTTGGGCTCCCTTTCCTTCCAGTACCCTATCCCATTGGATGTCTCCAAGCAGTTCCTTGAAAAGGCCAAAATTAGCTCTTCTGAATTCCAGGGTTTTGACCCTGCTAGATGCTCGGTACCTGCTGCACATGATTCTGAACTCTGCCATCTCATATTCTCTACAACCAAGGCTGACCCCAACCATAATGTCTTCTTCGAGTCCCTCTTTTGTTAATACTAGGTCTAGTAGTACACCTCTCCTTCTTGGTTCCTCCACCACATAAGTCAAAAAGTTATCATCAATGCACTGGAGAAACCTCCTGGACTGTACCTGCCTGGCTGTGTTGTCTTCCCAGCAGATATCAGGGTGATTGGAAGTCCCCTATGAGAATCAAGGCCTGTGATTGTGAGGTGACTCTCACCTGTCTGCAGAAGGCCTCATCAACATCCATGTCCTGATCCGGTGGCCTACAATAAACACCCACAACCGTGTCGCTCGTATTAGCCTGCCCCTTAGTCTTTACCCATAGGCTCTCAAGCTGCTCTTCATCTGTCCCCAGGGAGAGCTCAATACATTCCAGTTGCTCTCCCACATAAAGAACAATTTGACCACCTTGACTTGCTGGTCTGTCTTTCCTAAAATGGACATAACCACCCATGACAAAGTTGCAATCATGTGAGCTATCCCACCATGTCTCAGCGATCGCAGTGAGATCATAGCCGTGTGACTGCACACACATCTCTAGTTCTCCCTGTTTATTCCCCATGCTGCATGCATTAGTGCATCAGCATTTCAGAGAGGGAAAAATACTCGCATGCTGCCCCACAAGTGCTGAGCCACAACACCCAGGCTCCTCTCTAGCAAATCCAGTTGTATCCCCATCCCCCTTCAAATCTTGTTCAATACGCTCTGGATGAGTCCTGGTAACTCTTGTCCACTTGTTGCCCCCAGGCTCATTTTCAGTAGAGCTGGTTTACCCCCTTCAAACCTAGTTTAAAGCCCTCTCAATGAGCTCTGCTAACTCCTGGAAGTGGGGAGATATAGGTTAGACATTAGGAATAAGTTCTTTAGTGGGAGGGTGTTGAGACACTGGAACAGGTTGCCTAGGGAAGTTGTGGAAGCCCCATCCCTGGAAGTGTGCAAGGCCAGGTTAGATGGGGCTCTGAGCAACCTGATCTAGTGGGAGGTGTCCCTGCCTATTTAGGGGGGTTGGAACAAGATTATATTTAAGGTCCCTTCCAATTCAAACCATTCTATAATTCTATGATCCTATATATATGATCATATATAGTGAGATAAATGGGATAAATACCAGGAGCTAAAGGCAGCAAAAAGATTTTAAAGGAATCAATGGCCAGAACTAAAGCAAAACGAATTCCAGCAGGGAAAAAAGTGATACCATTTTATCAGGGACCGTGGTTAAGCAACCAGACATACACTTGGGATGGATAAATATTTTAGCTGGGAAGAGCAAGACCTCTTTGGAGGAAGTATCTTTCTGAAACCAGACGAGAAGAAGAACTAACACAGAGTCTAGAGGCCTGAAATAAGGACTTTTATTTTACTTTTTTCTTCTTTTTGTTTTACAGAAACGAGTCCAAAACTTCCTTATTTTAAGAAGGTAAAAATTTCTTGTTTGAACACTGTACAAACATGTCAGCTGATTAAGAGAGAGCTTAGGTAGCTTTATTCTGCATAAGAAGGGCCTATGAAGCAACATGGAACTATGAAGTTGGAATGAAGTTGAAATGAAATTTGGGAGCTTCCTGTTTGCAAAAGAACTGGGTAAGTGGGAAGGGGAGAAAACTGGGTCTATTAGGGACAAGCACAAGAGGAACGTACCAGGGCCTGAAAGCAGGTGGTCTAAGGAGGATTTAGTCCCACCAGTGGGCTCTGTTTGTTTCCTGAAATGCCTGTATGCTAATGCACGCAGCATGGGGAATAAGCAGGAAGAGTTAGAGGTCAGTGTGCAGGCTAAGGGTTATGATCTGGTAGCAATAACAGAGACGTGGTGGGACAGGTCACATGACTGGAATGTGGCCATGGATGGTTATGTGCTTTTTAGGAAAGATAGGGCGGGGAAGCGAGGTGGTGGAGTTGCTCTTTATGTGAGAGAGCAACTAGAATGTATTGAGTTTTGTGCAGGGGCTGATGAGGGGCAAGTTGAAAGTCTGTGGGTAAGAATTAAGGGGCAGGCTGGTGTGGGTGATACAGTCGTGGGGGTCTACTACAGACCTCCTGATCAAGGCGAGGAAGTTGATGAGGCTTTCTACAGGCAGCTGAAAGTAGCCTCACAACTGCAGTCCCTAGTCCTCATGGGAGATTTTAACTACCCCGATATCTGCTGGAAGACTCACACAGCCAGCCTTTCACAGTCTAGGAGGTTCCTCCAGTGCATTGATGATAACTTCTTAATGCAAATGGTGGACAAGCCGACTAGAAGAGGAGCGCTGCTGGATCTTGTCCTAACCAACAAGGAGGGCCTTGTTGAAGCAGTGGTGGTCAGTGGCAGCCTTGGCTGCAGTGATCACGAGATGGTGGAGTTCAGGATCCTGTGTGGTAGGAACAGAATACCCAGTAGGACCAGAACCCTGGACTTCCACAGGGCAAACTTTGGCCTCCTCAATCAACTGTTAAGGGAAATCCCATGGGACAGGGTGCTAGAAGGTAAAGGGGCTCAAGATAGCTGGTCAACATTCAAGGACCACTTCTTGCAAGCACAGGATCAGAGCGTCCCAATGGTTAGGAAATCTAGTAAGGGAGCTAGGAGACCAGCATGGTTAAAAAAGGAACTGCTGGGCAAACTTAAGTGGAAAAGGAAAATCTACAGATCATGGAAGGAGGGGCTGGTCACTTGGGAGGAATATAGGGCTGTTGTCATAGGATTTAGGGAGGCAATTAGGAAAGCTAAGGCTTCCTTGGAACTTAACCTTGCAAGTCAGGTTCAGGATAATAGAAAGGGCTTTTTCAAATACATAGCTAACAAAGCTAACACTAGAGGCAATATTGGCCCACTGTTGAATGAGGGGGGAGCCCTGGTGACAGAGGATATAAAGAAGGCAGAGGTGCTGAACGCCTTCTTTGCCTCTGTCTTTACTCCTGCAGGATTTCCCCATGAGCTCCAGACTCATATAGCCCCAGAAGTAGTCAAGATAGATGAGGAGTTTGACATAGTAGATGAGGATTGGGTTAGGGATCAGTTGAGTAATCTGGACATCCATAAATCGATGGGTCCAGATGGAATGCATCCAAGGGTGCTGAGGGAGCTGGCGGAGGTCATTGCTAGGCCACTCTCCATCATCTTTGGTAAGTCATAGAATCATAGAATCATAGAATCCTAGGGGTTGGAAGGGACCTCGAAAGATCATCTAGTCCAACCCCCCCTGCCAGAGCAGGGTCACCTAGAGCACATCACATAGGAACGCATCCAGGTGGGTTTTGAATGTCTCCAGTGAAGGAGACTCCACAACCTCCCTGGGCAGCCTGTTCCAGTGCTCTGTCAATCTCACAGTAAAGAAGTTTTTTCTGATATTCACCTTGAACCTCCTATGCTCCAATTTACACCCATTACCCCTTGTCCTATCACTGGTCATCACTGAGAAGAGCCTAACTCCATCTCCCTGACACTCACCCCTTACATATTTGTAAACATTGATGAGGTCACCCCTCAGCCTCCTTTTTTCCAAGCTAAAGAGACCCAGCTCCCTCAGCCTTTCCTCATAAGGGAGATGTTCCACTCCCTTAATCATCTTTGTGGCTCTGTGCTGGACTCTTTCAAGCAGTTCCCTGTCCTTCTTGAACTGAGGGGCCCAGAACTGGACACAATACTCCAGATGCGGCCTCACCAATGCAGAATAGAGGGGGAGGAGAACCTCTCTTGACCGACTAACCACACCCTTTCTAATGCACCCCAGGATGCCATTGGCCTTCTTGGCCACAAGGGCACATTGCTGGCTCATGGTCATCCTCCTGTCTACCAGGACCCCCAGGTCTCTTTCACCTACACTACTCTCCAGCAGGTCAGCCCCCAACCTATACTGGGACATCGTGTTGTTCTTCCCCAAATGCAAAACTCTACACTTCCCCTTGTTGAATTTCATCATGTTTCTCCCCGCCCAACTCTCCAGCCTGTCTAAGTCTCTCTGAATGGCAGCACAGCCTTCTGGTGTGTCAGCCACTCCTCCCAGCTTAGTGTCATCAGCAAACTTGCTGAGGGTACATTCTATACCCTCATCCAGGTCGTTGATGAAGATGTTGAACAACACCGGTCCCAGTACCGACCCCTGAGGGACTCCACTAGTCACAGACCTCCAACCAGATTCTGCCCCATTGACTACAACTCTCTGACTCCTTCCCATTAACCAGTTCCTGATCCACCTCACTACCTGATCACCAAACCCATACCTGATCAACTTATCTACAAGGATGCTGTGGGAGACGGTGTCAAATGCCTTACTGAAATCAAGATAAACCACATCTACCGCTCTACCATCATCTATCCACCTAGTAATCTCCTCATAGAAGGCTATGAGGTTAGTCAAACATTACTTACCCTTGATAAAACCATGCTGACTGCTCTTGATGACCCCCATGTCCTTGATATGCCTAGAGATAGAGACAAGAACAAGTTGTTCCATCACCTTTCCAGGGATGGAGGTGAGGCTGACCGGTCTATAGTTACCCGGGTCCTCCTTCTTGCCCTTCTTGTAGACTGGTGTGACATTTGCTGTCCTCCAGTCCTCAGGCACCTCTCCTGTTACCCATGACTTACCGAAGATGATGGAGAGTGGCCTAGCAATGACCTCCGCCAGCTCCCTCAGCACCCTTGGATGCATTCCATCTGGACCCATCGATTTATGGATGTCCAGATTACTCAACTGATCCCTAACCCAATCCTCATCTGCTATGTCAAACTCCTCATCTATCTTGACTACTTCTGGGGCTATATGAGTCTGGAGCTCATGGGGAAATCCTGCAGGAGTAAAGACAGAGGCAAAGAAGGCGTTCAGCACCTCTGCCTTCTTTATATCCTCTGTCACCAGGGCTCCCCCCTCATTCAACAGTGGGCCAATATTGCCTCTAGTGTTAGCTTTGTTAGCTATGTATTTGAAAAAGCCCTTTCTATTATCCTGAACCTGACTTGCAAGGTTAAGTTCCAAGGAAGCCTTAGCTTTCCTAATTGCCTCCCTAAATCCTATGACAACAGCCCTATATTCCTCCCAAGTGACCAGCCCCTCCTTCCATGATCTGTAGATTTTCCTTTTCCACTTAAGTTTGCCCAGCAGTTCCTTTTTTAACCATGCTGGTCTCCTAGCTCCCTTACTAGATTTCCTAACCATTGGGACGCTCTGATCCTGTGCTTGCAAGAAGTGGTCCTTGAATGTTGACCAGCTATCTTGAGCCCCTTTACCTTCTAGCACCCTGTCCCATGGGACTTCCCTTAACAGTTGATTGAGGAGGCCAAAGTTTGCCCTGTGGAAGTCCAGGGTTCTGGTCCTACTGGGTATTCTGTTCCTACCACACAGGATCCTGAACTCCACCATCTCGTGATCACTGCAGCCAAGGCTGCCACTGACCACCACTGCTTCAACAAGGCCCTCCTTGTTGGTTAGGACAAGATCCAGCAGCGCTCCTCTTCTAGTCGGCTTGTCCACCATTTGCATTAAGAAGTTATCATCAATACACTGGAGGAACCTCCTAGACTGTGAAAGGCTGGCTGTGTGAGTCTTCCAGCAGATATCGGGGTAGTTAAAATCTCCCATGAGGACTAGGGACTGCAGTTGTGAGGCTACTTTCAGCTGCCTGTAGAAAGCCTCATCAACTTCCTCGCCTTGATCAGGAGGTCTGTAGTAGACCCCCACGACTGTATCACCCACACCAGCCTGCCCCTTAATTCTTACCCACAGACTTTCAACTTGCCCCTCATCAGCCCCTGCACAAAACTCAATACATTCTAGTTGCTCTCTCACATAAAGAGCAACTCCACCACCTCGCTTCCCCGCCCTATCTTTCCTAAAAAGCACATAACCATCCATGGCCACATTCCAGTCATGTGACCTGTCCCACCACGTCTCTGTTATTGCTACCAGATCATAACCCTTAGCCTGCACACTGACCTCTAACTCTTCCTGCTTATTCCCCATGCTGCGTGCATTAGCATACAGGCATTTCAGGAAACAAACAGAGCCCACTGGTGGGACTAAATCCTCCTTAGACCACCTGCTTTCAGGCCCTGGTACGTTCCTCTTGTTCTTGTCCCTAACAGACCCAGTTTTCTCCCCTTCCCCCTTCACATCTAGTTTAAAGCTCTCTCAATGAGCCCTGCTAAGTCCTGCCCCAAAAGCCTCTTCCCCCTCTGGGACAGGTGCATCCCACCTGCCACCACCAGGGCAGGTGTCTCATATAGCATCCCATGATCAAAAAAACCAAAACCCTGTCTTTGACACCAATCTCGTAGCCA
Source organism: Hemiprocne comata (assembly GCA_020745705.1). Taxonomy (NCBI): domain Eukaryota; kingdom Metazoa; phylum Chordata; class Aves; order Apodiformes; family Apodidae; genus Hemiprocne; species Hemiprocne comata. The sequence continues at coordinate 84,930,445 of CM036616.1, read as the reverse complement.
TTCATTGATCTGTAGACTCTTCCTATATACCTCCCCACCCATTCTTGCAGGAGGGATGGAGGCAAACACTACTTGCGCTCCAGACCCCCTAACTAGCCGTCCTAGGGCCCTGAAGTCACTCTTCATTGCCCTTACATTTCTTGTGATAATTTCATCAATGCCAACCTGAAAAATCAGCAGTGGGTAGTAATCAGAGGAACCCACAAGATTAGGGAGTTTCCTTTTAACATCTCTAATCCGAGCCCCAGGGAGGCAACAGACCTCCCTGTGGGATGGGTCTGGTCGACAGATGGGCCCTTCTGTCCCCCTCAGAAGGGAGTCACCCACCACAATTACTCTCCTTTCCTTCTTGATTGAAGAAGTCCTAAGGACTCGGGGTGACTGACGAGTCCTAGGTGCTTCACTAGATAAGTCTACCCCTCCAACTTCATTTTCCTGTCCCTGAATTTCCAAGGCTTCATATCTGTTATTCAAGGGCAATTGGGAGGGTGGAAGGGGTTGGGAGGAATTTTTCTTGCCTTTCCGAGGTCGGACTTCCTTCCATTCCTTCATATCTCCTAAGTCCTCTCCATCTGTCTGGTGACAGGAGGGGAGGGGATCCGTTACTTTCTCAACCTCCTCGATCTGCCCCTGCGTCAGGGTATGACTCCACCAATCTATTTCACTTTCACAATCTCTAATGGCTCTCAGTCTTGCAACCTCCTCTGTCAGATTAACCACCTGCCTGAGGAGATCATTTACTTGCTCACACCGCACACATGCGGTGTCACTGGTTCCCTCTGGTACCAGTGCCAGGCTCAGGCATTCACTGCAGCCAGAGACCTGCACTGCTGCATGCCTCCTTGGGAGCTCTGTCTGAGTCCCCACATTCTTTTTCACTATGTTTTTTGGCCGCGTTGTGACCATGACCAAGTCATGGGTAACAGGAGAGGTGCCTGAGGACTGGAGGACAGCAAATGTCACACCAGTCTACAAGAAGGGCAAGAAGGAGGACCTGGGTAACTATAGACCAGTCAGCCTCACCTCCATCCCTGGAAAGGTGATGGAACAACTTGTTCTTGTCTCTATCTCTAGGCATATCAAGGACATGGGGGTCATCAAGAGCAGTCAGCATGGTTTTATCAAGGGTAAATCACGTTTGACTAACCTCATAGCCTTCTATGAGGAAATTACTAGGTGGATAGATGATGGTAGAGTGGTAGATGTGGTTTATCTAGATTTCAGTAAAGCATTTGACACCGTCTCCCACAGCATCCTTGTAGATAAGTTGATCAGGTATGGGTTTGGTGATCAAGTAGTGAGGTGGATCAGGAACTGGTTAATGGGAAGGAGTCAGAGAGTTGTAGTCAATGGGGCAGAATCTAGTTGGAGGTCTGTGACTAGTGGAGTCCCTCAGGGGTCGGTACTGGGACCGGTGTTGTTCAACATCTTCATCAACGACCTGGATGAGGGTATAGAATGTACCCTCAGCAAGTTTGCTGATGACACTAAGCTGGGAGGAGTGGCTGACACACCAGAAGGCTGTGCTGCCATTCAGAGAGACTTAGACAGGCTGGAGAGTTGGGCGGGGAGAAACATGATGAAATTCAACAAGGGGAAGTGTAGAGTTTTGCATTTGGGGAAGAACAACACGATGTCCCAGTATAGGTTGGGGGCTGACCTGCTGGAGAGTAGTGTAGGTGAAAGAGACCTGGGGGTCCTGGTAGACAGGAGGATGACCATGAGCCAGCAATGTGCCCTTGTGGCCAAGAAGGCCAATGGCATCCTGGGGTGCATTAGAAAGGGTGTGGTTAGTCGGTCAAGAGAGGTTCTCCTCCCCCTCTATTCTGCATTGGTGAGGCCGCATCTGGAGTATTGTGTCCAGTTCTGGGCCCCTCAGTTCAAGAAGGACAGGGAACTGCTTGAAAGAGTCCAGCACAGAGCCACAAAGATGATTAAGGGAGTGGAACATCTCCCTTATGAGGAAAGGCTGAGGGAGCTGGGTCTCTTTAGCTTGGAAAAAAGGAGGCTGAGGGGTGACCTCATCAATGTTTACAAATATGTAAGGGGTGAGTGTCAGGGAGATGGAGTTAGGCTCTCCTCAGTGATGACCAGTGATAGGACAAGGGGTAATGGGTGCAAATTGGAGCATAGGAGGTTCAAGGTGAATATCCGAAAAAATCTTTTTACTGTGAGAGTGACAGAGCACTGGAACAGGCTGCCCAGGGAGGTTGTGGAGTCTCCTTCACTGGAGACATTCAAAACCCGCTTGGATGCGTTCCTGTGTGATGCGCTCTAGTTGACCCTGCTCTGGCAGGGGGGGTTGGACTAGATGATCTTTTGAGGTCCCTTCCAACCCCTAGGATTCTATGATTCTATGATTCTATGATTACTCTGAATGAGCTTCTACCAGAATTCAGACATAGAAATGTACAAGTCTTCTGTGCTACACATACTCCTGTTGGCACAGGCAGGACCTGTGTGGAAGCCCCTGGAGGCTGAGCCAAAGAACAACAGCAGTTCAGTAAATGCTGCTGCCTAATCACCTCATTCGTGATGACAAGAAAGTGTTCCTGAAGGAAGGTGTTAATGTGCAGCCCAGGCAGCTGGCAGCCACTTCACCAAGAAAGACAGGCCTGGATGAACAGAGAGCTTCGACTGGAACTTGGGAAAAAAAGGAGTTTATAGCCTTTAGAAGAAGGGACAAGCAACTCAAGGGGACTACAAAGGTGTTGTTAAGCTATGCAGGGAGAAAATGAGAAGGGCCAAAGACCAGCTTGCAGAAATCCTCAACACCTTCTTCACCTCTGTCTTTACTGGTGCTGTTGGGTCCCAGGCCATAGGAACAAAAGTCCAGGTTGATGCAGACACTGACCTGCCATCAGTGAAGGAAGAGTTGATGTGTCAACTACTACAGGAGTTTGACCCATAAAAAATCGATAGGTCTGGATGCCATCCACCCTAGGGTGCTGAGAGAGATGGCTGATGTTGTTGCAAAGCCGCTTTCCACAATCTTTGAGAAGTCATGGAGACTGGAAGATGTCCCTGAAGACTGGAGTAAGGCTAATGTCACCTCCATCTATAAGAAGGGTTCAAAGGAGGACCCAGGTAATTACAGACCCGTTAGCCTCACCTCAGTCCCTGGAAAGATCATGGAGAAAATCCTCCTGGGGACAGTCCCAAGTCAGTTGAAGCACGTGATTGGGAAAAGCCAACATGGATTTACGAGGGGAAAATCATGCTTGACAAACCTGATCACCTTCTACGCCAAAGTAACCCGCTCAGTTGATGCAGGATGAGTGGTGGCCATCATCTACCTGGACTTTTCCAAGGCCTTTGATATAGTCGCCCACAGCCTCCTCCTGGGGAAACTGGCTCATTACAGCCTTGACAAGTGGTTGGTGTGGTGGGTGGGGAACTGGCTGGCAGAGCATACCCAGAGGATGACAGTAAATAGTTTCTCTTCAAACTGGCAACTTCAAGCCTATCTCAGTGCTTAAAATAATCTTATGATCAGATAGTGCTTGGGAAGAGAAAGCAAACTAACATCAAAGCTCATCAGTAGGATACATGATAGATACAATTTTGGTTTGCCAGGTCTCAGAAGGTACATTTTAGCATTATTTCAAATGGTTTTTGATAGACTGCATTAAACAAACAAACAAACAAAACCCCCCAAAACCCAAAAAACCAAAACCAATAAACAAACAAAACCACACACACACACAAAAAAATCCAAAACCACCAAAAAACCCAACCAATCAAAAAAAACCCCAACCAACCAACCAACCAACTAACCAACCAACCAAAACAAACAAAAACACCCAAACAAATCTAACAGCAAATACAGAAAGGAAATTTAACGAAGAAGTGAATCTTAGCAATGGCTGGAGCTTCCAACAGGTTTTTTTCCTTCGTTTCCCTGTATAGTTCCCATTTCATCATTCTTGCATTTGAAGTCTCCTGGGGACACTTTTATTGCTGACTGAATCGTGTTAATTTCTATCTAGCTGAGAAATGTGCTGGCACAATGTGAAGTAAATCCATAAGTTACTTTTGAAGTCTTGTTTACAGGAAAAGTCAAAACACACTTCACATATAAATCCAAGAATTAATTGTTTGTAAGACCAAAAGCTGGACAATGTAATTGAAGAATCATTCTTAGTCTAGATGTAACTATTACAGAAAAAAGCATCATAATACTGTTAGAATACAGAGGAAAAAATCTTAGTAACAATGCCATCAAAATTGTAATACACATGCTTAGTATCTGGGTGGGTTTTTTTCTGCTCATCCTTTGTCTGATGCTTTTGGCTCTAATGTCTGTCTGGTCATTCTCATGAATGAATGAGAATTATGTGAATTATGGGAAGTTGTCAGCATCCAGTGTTCTTTGCCAAGAGGAATATGATGTTCCTGTTGGTCATTTCTTTCTCACTCTGGGGTAATTTTTATGTTTGCTAACATATCTTAGCACCTTGCTTTTTCATCATTTGTTTGCAGCTACGTTTTGCACCCAAATTTACTATGTACATACTTTAGATGCCTTTGTGTATGTCAGACACCCTTTCTTTGCTACCTAAAATCAGATTTTATTTCCACACACAACTGACTCGTGGGGAGTTATTTATTGCTATGGAGTCCCCAGGGCCAAGCCTGTGCCTTATCTCTCAACCCACTGTTCTATGACACATCCAATGCCTCCACTTTGCAAAGCTTCTGCTGTTGTACCAGGCCCGTGCTTCTCTACAAGGTGTGTCAGAATAGTGTCTCATGCTACGTAAGATGACTGCTTGTTACTATCAAGATAAAAAATGTTGCTGTACCATACAAACTAAAATAATAGAACAAACTAGATAGCTGGTCAGTTAGAAGAATTGCTGTCACAACTAAACCAGGCAAAACAGTGTGACAGGCAGGTCAGGAAAATTCAGAGAGAGCAAGCTTTGGTCCTGAGGTCCTGCAGACTCAATGCAAAATGTGTGGCCTGTTACTAGCAATGACAATAGAGTGTTATGGGTCTATGTGGTTACACGCAGGACTGGTAATGAGCATGATCATAAGCTTAACAGCAGCCTATGGAATCCCACCTCTAAAGTATTGCTGAACTAGCAAGAGTGGAGTGGTTTAAATTCCTCTTTTTTCCCCAGAAATTTCACCGTAGAACTGGAAAAACAAATAATCTGAATGCCTCTCAAATCTGGATTTGTTGAAATCACTGTTGGGTGGATAGGGGAAGGAAGTATAACATTTTAAGTTAGTGGCAAATTTCCAATAAATCTGTATTAGGAAAAATTTCTGGACCAAAGGTTTTATGATATGATGATTATTTGTTACTTGTAACACAATGTTCCTCGTTTTGCATTAATCTTTTGTTAAGAGAACACAGAATAAATGCTCTTGACTTTGTAAAACACTTGTAATAATGAAATATGCAATTTTTCTTTGTACAGTCACTTTAAGATTACTGCTAAAGCTGAAAGGCAGGCTGAAGATAAGGGGGTGAAAGAGAGAAAATGGAACCACAAATGAGCAGATGTAGCATTTCTCAATTAGGGATATCACAAGTTCTAGGACCATGTACTCGATTTTAAAGCTGTTCCAACACACAAACAAGTTTTGAGCATCATTATAGAATGCTTAGGGAGCATACTTATTTTAAATTCGTGCTTAATTTGCATATGTACACATAAGAGTACAAAGTGGCTTTGCTGGGTTTTTTTTCAATTATGATTGACATGTGAAGAAAAATGGGGAGGCTATTCTTTTATTTTTCAGTGGCCAAGTTCTTGCCCTTTCTTTTAAAGCAATTGCTCAAAGTCATCCAGCAATGCTCTGTTCTTGTCAGCTTACACTGGTATAAACTAGACTGACTAAAGAGCACAGGGAAGTAATACCCTTGAGCATTATGATTGTGCAGAAATTACTGGAAGCTAGGGAGTAATGTTTTAAAGCATCTGGTTACTGTGTTGGAGCTTTGGAGTAACTTACATTGCCTAACAGGACCCTGTTTGGATGGGTGTCTAACCTGGTCTCTGGTGCAGTTCCAGATGTACATGCTCAATAATGCTTTGGCCAGAGAGGTAAATCAGAGAAGGTGTAGGTGACTGTACCCCTGAAAGAAAAGCCCTGGCAACCTGGAACAGCAGAAGGTCTACAAGTTGTCTCAGCTACTGTCTGTAGCTAGAAAAGTACCACTGTGAAATTTATCATGTTGCCTGAGAAATGACAGAACTTCTCTTCAAAGGTAATGTTAATGCTCAAAAGTCAGTAACATTATCACCAATCCTTTTGACTTTCCCAGATATTAGGCAAGAGTTAGCTGGTCAAAGATGATTCTGAGTTTTCAGACTCCTTATATTCAAAATAATGTAAGCATAAACAAAAACTTTGTTCAGTGAAAGAATAATATATTAAGCCATCCATTTAGCTAGCAAATAAGTGTGAAAGAAGAAACGATGGCAGGCTCATCTCTCTCTTAAGTGTTTGAAGATGTTAATGTGAATGAACCCTTTGCCGTTCTTCAAATTTATTGTACAGTTCCTTTTATTGTGGCACCTCATGCTTTTAAAACACATTATCTTTTGTAGTTGTCAGAGTTAAAAAGTGAGCAGAGAAAACCAGCAAACTTGTTTATCACTCGCTGAGAATGAGATATGTCCATAATGTAAAACCTGCTTAACTTTATTCAGGTGTAAAGTTGCAGTTACTTTTACACTAATCCCTGGGGTTTGGGGGGGTTGGTTGGTTTGTTTGTTTTCAAATGTTATAACTTCACATGTCTACTTGCTTAGAACACCGAACCATGACTGCAAAAAAGGATCAACCATTAGCTGATCCTGAACTTGTGCAGGATTTGCTGCTACAGTTAGATCTCTACAGGTCCATGGGGCCTGATGGGACCCATCTGAGAATCCTCAAAGAGCTGGCTGATGCCATCACTAGCCTCTCTCAATGATTTTTGGGAGGTCCCTGGAACCTGGAGAGATCTCAGTTGACTGGAAATGGGCTAATGTTGTTCCAATACTCAAGAAAGGCATTAAGGAGATCCCTGGAAACTACAGGCCAGTCAGCCTAACTTCAGTGCCTGGTGAAATTACGGAAAAGATTATTCCAGGAGGTATTGAAAAACACGTGGAGGACAACGCAGTCATCAGTCACAGCCAGCATGGCTTCATGAGGGGAAAGTTCTGCTTGTCAAACTTAATTTCATTTCATGACAAGGTAAACCACCTAGTTGATCAAGGGAAGCCAGTGGGTGTAATATTTCCAGATATCCGCAAAGCTTTTGATACTGTGTCTCACAGTATTCTCTTGGACAAATTGTCCAGCATACAGCTGGACAAGTGTGCTATACAATAGGTGAGCAACTGGCTCACAGGTCAAGCACAAAGAGTGACAGTGAATGGGGTAACATCAGGCTGGTGATGGGTCACTAGTGGGGTCCAGCAGGGCTCCATCCTAGGAATTTCTTTAACCAGTTTCTTTTACCAGTTTCTTTAACACATCTTTACACATGCTGATATGAACCCCACAAAAGTTCTACTGCTGGTATGGTGCAGCACATTTCAAAAGTTTTCTCAAGTCCCACAGACTTTAATAAAAACAGTTTTTATAAACTTGACACAAAAAACCCAGTGATCTCACCCTAAGTTAAAATGTGTTTTCAATATCAGATTAAATTTCTAAATGTGAACTCTTGCATCACATGAAACCACTCTTTCACACACTGTTGTTTCCACAATGTTCAGATAAGCACTGGTCCAGGAAGTGAAAGAAGTAGTGAGACTTTCATTTCTCCTATGCATCAGTACAGAAAGTCTTTTGCAAACTGATCTGAAACTGTTGACTTCTGCCTTTCATTATGTGTTTGTCTTCTGTTGGGTGAGACTCAAACAGAACAAAAATGAAAAATGGTGAAGTGTGTCAGTGGGAGTGTACACATGAAAGCATTAACCTCATGTTTGGTAAATCACTCTTTTTTTCAACTAAGCTCACAGAGCTCTGGGAACACACCCAGGCTGGAGAAGTGCCCCGTGTCAACTAAAAATGCCAGAGAGATGTGGCCACTTGATTAACAAGGGACATGTTTGCTAAAATTAGAAAAAAATGCCTTATTAATTGTCTACAGTGCAGTAGACAATATGCAGCTAATGAAGTGTTTGCTGTCTAACTGCCAATATAATAAAAGGCTTCCATTTCATCTTCGCCTATAGATTAGGGGCTTCTACACCCTTGAGGAAGAAAGGAAGACAAAACCTACAGGGCAAAATAATTACCAGACAACACATAATACAGAAAACAAAGTAATAAATTGGCTTTGTAAGTAACTAAAAATCCTACAAGAAGTGCAACTCATGTTTTCCATACATATATGTTGGGGTTTTTTAATATAGACACAATTTGTTTTGAAAGTTTAGTGAGATACATATATACACATATGTATGTATATCTATCTATGTATGTGTTCTGAACCTATGAAACAAACTAGATGCAAGTGCACATTTGCAATTTGTAAAGTAAGAAACTAGGTTGGGCATGAGCAAACTAAAGAACTTCTGGGCTCAAAATAAAACACTATTTAAAGACTCCTCCATGTTGTAAAGAAGCTGATCTGAAACAGACTAACATCAGCAGTGTGGCTGCAGCTGCTGCTGCAAGAGCTGGAGCTCCAGCATGTTAGATGTTTAGGTCAAAGCAGCCTGGGAAAAGATAACAAGGATCTTAGCCAGCCTTATCAGGGTGTTGTAAATAGTACTTGCTGTGAGTGAAAAAACATGGCTGGAAGACTGCCATGTGTATGGGAACGTGCCGGCTTGGAAGACCAGCTAGCAAGCATGAGTGTATCACGTGAAGGCTGTATGCTTAACTAGTATGAAAACATCCTGCTGGCTGATTAGCTAGATCTGCTTCTGTATGGATATAAGAGAGGACTTATGGAACAATAAATCAATTGCTTTGCACAGCAAAACAGAATCACAGAATCAACGTGGTTGGAAAAGACCTTGAAGATCATCAAGCCCAGCCATAACATAATCCGCCCTCCATAACATTTATCTACCCCTTCAATGCTTAAATCATGTCCCTAAGCACCACATCTCTATTTCTTTTAAACACTTCCAGGATGGTGACTCCACCACCTCCCTGAGCAGCCTGTTCCACTGTCTAACCACTCTTTCAGTAAAGAAATTATTTCTAATATCTAGCCTAAACCTCCTCTGGTGCAACTTCAGGCCATTCCCTCTCATCCTGTCATTATTCACTGGAGAGAAGAGACCAACTCCTACCTCCCTACAACCTCCTTTCAGGTAGAGAGCAATGAGGTCACCCCTCAGCCTCCTCTTCTTCAAACGAAACAACCCCAGTTCCCTCAGCCTCTTCTTGTAGGACTTGTCCTCCAGGCCTTTCACCAGCTTGGTAGCTCTTCTCTGGACATGCTGCAGCAACTCGACATCCTTCTTGCAGTGAGGGGCCCAGAACTGAACACAGTATTCAAGGTCTGGCCTCACCAGTGCTGAGTAGAGAGGCACAATCACCTCTCTACTCTGGCTGGCCACACTATTCTTGAAGCGGGCCAGGATGCCATTGGCCTTCTTAGCCACCAGGGCACACTGCTGGCTCATGTTAAATCAGCGGTCAACCAGCACCCTCAGGTCCTTCTCCAGCATGCAGCTTTCCAACCACTCATCCCCAAGCCTGTAGCTTTGCATGAGGTTGTTGTGACTGACGTGCAGGACCTGGCACTTGGCCTTGTTAAACCTCATACAATTGGCCTCAGCCCATTGATCCAATCTGTCCAGGTCTCTCTGCAGAGCCTTCCTACCCTCAAGCAGATTGACACTTCAACCCAGCTTACTGTTATCTGCAAACTTACTTAGGAAGGACTCAATTCCCTCATCTAGATAATTAATAAAGATATTGAACAGGACCAGACCAAATCTGAGCCCTGGGGGCACCACTGGTCACCAGATGCCAACTGGATGCAGTACCATTCACCACCACTGTCTGGGTCCGGTCATCCAGCCAGTTTTTAACCCAGCAGAGGGTGCACCTGTCTACTCTATGTGCTGCCAGCTTCTCCAGGAGAATGCTGTAGGACACGGTGTCAAAGACTTTACCAAAATCTAGATAGACAACATCAACAGCTCTTCACTCATCCACCACGCTGGTCACCTGATCATAGAAAGAGACAAGGTTAGTCAAGCAGGACGTGCCTTTCCTGAACCCATGCTGGCTGGGCCTGATCCCTTGGCTATTCTGCTCTTGCCACATGAGCACACTCGAGATGAGCCTCTCCATGATTTTCCCTGGTACTGAGGTCAGGCTGACAGGCCTGTAGTTCCCAGGATCCTCCTTCGGGCCCTTCTTGCAGATAGGCATCACGTTGGCAAGCCTCCAGTCGTCTGGGACGTCCCTTGTTATCCAGGACTGTTGGTAGATGATAGAAAGAGGCTCTGCAATCTTCTCTGCCAGCTCCCTCAGTACCCTCAGGTGAATCCCATCTGGTCCCATAGCCTTTCGAGAGTTTTGGTGCTGCAGCAGGTCTAACTGCACCGTCCTGGATTATGGGGGGGTTGTTCTGCTCTGCATCCTTATATTTTAGCTCAGGAGGCCGAGTATCCTGAGGGCAGCCAGTCTGACTATTAAAGATGGAGGCAAAGAAGGCTTTAAGTATTTCAGCCTTTTCTTCATCCTTGGTTGCCATGTTCCCTCCCTCATCCAATAAGGGATGGAGATTCTCCCTGTTTCTCTTTTGTTGTTAATGTATTGGTAAAACCTTTTTTTTATTGTCTTTTATAGCAGTGGCCAGATTGAGCTCCAGCTAGGCTTTTGCCCCTCTAATTTTCTCCCTGTATGTCTTCACAAGCTCCCTGCACTCATCTTGAGCTGCCCGCCCTTCCTTCCAAAGGTGATAGACTTTTTCTCCCTGAGTCCCAGCAAAAGCTCCCTGTTCAGCCTGGCCACTCGCCTTCCCTGACATCTTGTTTTGTGACACATGGGGACAGCCTGCTCCTGTGCTTTTAAGGCTTTCTTCTTGAACAGCATCCAGCCTTTCTGGACCCTTTTGCCATCAGAACTGACTCCTGAGGGACTCTCTTCACCAGTGATCTAAACAGGCTGAAGTCTGCCCTCCGGTAGTCCGTAGTGGAGGTTTTGGCGACCCCTCTCCTTATTTCCACAAGAATCGAGAATTTAACCATTTAATGGTCGCTAATCCCAAGACAGCCTCCGATCTCCACATCTCCCACCACTCCTTCCCTGTTAGTGAACAGCAGGTCCAGCAAGGCACCTCCCCTGCTAGGCTCACTTACCAGCTGTGTTAGGAAGTTATCTTCCATACATTCAAGGAATCTCCTAGCCTGTCTGCTTGCGGCAGAGTTGTTGTTCCAGCAGATGTCTGGTAGGTCGAAGTCCCCCACCAGAACTAGGGCTGGTGATTTTGAGACTTCTACCGACCACCTGAAAAATGTTTCATCTGCTTCTTCTTCCTGATTGGGTGGCCTGTAGCAGACTCCCAACAGGATACCTGCCTTATTTGCCTTCCCTCTCATCTTCACCCATAAACACTCCACATTATCATCTCTGTCATTGAGCTCTATACAATCAAAGCACTCCTTAATGTACAGAGCCACCCCACCTCCTCTCTTTCCTTGCCTGTCCCTTCTAAAGAGCTCGTAGCTATCTATTGAAGCATTCCAGTCTTGAGTCCCACCCCACCATGTTTCTGTGATGGCAACTCGGTCATAGTTATCTTGCTGCATAAGGACTTCCAGCTCCTCCTGTTTGTTACCCATGCTGCATGCATTGGTGTAAATGCGCTTGACCTGGGTTATTGATTTCATCCCTGATGGGTCACACCACCCTTAGGCTCATCTCTAGTGAGTCTGGTTGTATTGCCCTCCCGCCCTTCCCCTTCCAACCTATTTTAAAGCCCTATTAATGAGCCCTGCCAAGCCCCTTGCAAGAATCTTTCTCTCCTTTCAGACAGCTGAACTCTGTCTGTCCCCGGTAGGCCTGGTACAATGTCAATGTTCCCATGATCAAAGAAGCCAATGTTCCACTTGTGGCACCAACCTCTGAGCCACATGTTAAGCAACTGTGTTTTCCTATTCCTCTCAGTGATCAGTGTAGTTTTCTCTGCCACTGAAGGGATTGAGGAAAACACTGCCTGTGACAGTAGACCTCCCTTGTGGGATGGGTGTGGTCGGCATATGGGGCCTTCTGTTCCCCTCAAAAGGTAATCACTTACAACAATCACTCTCCTTTTTTTTTCCTGACACTAGTAGTCTCAACATGTGAGGCTGGCTGAGTCACGCCAGGCAACTCCCTGGGTGGACCTTCATCTATTTCCTCCTTTGCCTGGCCTTCCAGTTCCAGAGTTTCATACCTGTTGTTCAAGGGCAACCAGTAGAGTGAGGGAGGCCAGGAAGGGGTTTGCCTCCTCAAGCAGAGACCTGCTTCCACTCCCCACTGTCTCATAGCTCTCCTACTACCACATGGTGGCAGGAGGGGAGGGGATCCTCAACTTCCTGAGGAGCCTCTGCTGCCTTTGTTGCAGAGTGTGGCTCCACACGTGACTCTCACACTCCCTGATGCTCTTCCACCTTTCTAATTTCTCTTCCAGTTCTGTCACTCGACTAAGCAGATCATTCACCTGCTCACACCACACACAAGCCTCCTCCCTGCTGTGCTCCAGCACCAGTGCCAGGCTCAGGCATCCCCTGCAGCTGGACACTTGGACAGCTGCGTGTCTGGGAGGGAGTGCCGTTTGGATCCCCACTGTCTTCCTAGCAACAGCTTTTGACCATGTGGTCACCATGAGATTGAGATATAGATATAGATATAGATATAGATATAGATATAGATATAGATATAGATATAGATATATAGATATAGATATAGATATAGAGATACGGATATAGATACTGCTCCTAACTGCTGTATTGATTCTCTGCCACACCTCAGCTCCCCGCCCCCTGCCTATTTCGCAGCAGCTCTTCAGTGCCCTGCCTCTCGCCCTGCCCGCTCCTGTAACTGCCGTGCAGACTGCCGTGCCACGCCTCACACACATGCCATGCCCCGTTCACCCCGTTCCTGGTGGCTCACGCTCCCCAGGGGCGTTTAAATCTCCTCCGCGGCTCCTGGCCACGCCTGTTCTAAGCCTAATTGGCTGCCGTGGACTTCCTGGTCCCACTGGGGCTCGGGTGGGCAATGGGGTCCCTGAGCTCAGGAACCCCCTTGTGGTGCACGATTGAACCCCCACCTCGGGCTTACCTCAATTGCCGCCACCACCACCGCTGCTGCTGCTACACTGTCTCGTGCCCTTTTTCTTTTCAGCTATCTCAAGCAGGAAGACAACAGTTTTCTAGCATGTCAGTTCCTGAAGTCAAAGAACATTAAATACCTTCTTAGTTATTCTGCATGTACTGTCAAGGAGTCATGTGACTCCCTGGCAGATGGGCGGGAGAATCACAGAATCACAGAATCACTTAGGTTGGAAAGATCTTCAAGATCATCAAGTCCAACAATTAACTCTACCCTACCAAAGCTAGCATTAAGTCATGTGCCCAAGTGCCACATGTAGATGACTTTTAAACACATCCAGGGATGGTGACTCAACTACCTCCCTGAGCACCATGTTCCAATGTCTGGCAATGCCTTCAGTGAAAAAGCTCTTCCTAATGTCTAGTCTAGGCTATTTGGAGTGAAAAGTAAATGCTATTGTTTTTAAGTTTTTGTTTATGCTGTCTGCTTTTAAACATATTTGCTGCTTATTCACATGTGAATAAAATGCAACAGCTTGTGAACAAATAAGGATTATATACAATGTGTTAAAGGCTTCTGAAGGTTTGTTTAATTTTTTTTATACAAGGTGATGTCAAGGTAATGATGATCTCTTTCTCTTTTCCTGTAGATGTGTTAAAAGGTTTTGAAGACTTCAGAAGGTGTATGTAAAAAGGTTTTTAGCACTGTGAGGGTGGACATATTTCCTTTCTCACATATGCAGTTTGCAATGTTGCCATTCATCTGAAGGAGGGTCCTTTCTTTTCCCCTCCATCTGTTTCAGCTTATGCACACTCAAAATTCACAGGAAGACTGAAGAAAAGGGAAGATCTTCAATGATATACTGCTACCTCTTCATTCTATTGTTGTGTGATATGGTTCCTGCTGTATTTTTTTACTTTCCCTTGGCATTTTAAGAAACTCCAATTCTTCTGGTATTATAACCAACCATGTTCAGCCTTAGTCAAGAAATACACATTTCCCACAAAGATTTTTTATGTATCTGGAACTGTGCATTATCAGTCTCCATATAAGACATGGTAGGAGTCTGTTATTAGACAGTTATAATTTAACCCCCTTTTTTTAAAATCTATGATCTAGCTGCATATGTAAAGTGCGAAGCAGCATCCCAGTTACACACTGTTCTAAATTATGACAGCTCAATATAAATATGCACTAACTATTGAGATGTCCAGTCTGATGCACTTAGACATGCTTTCTACCTGCTTTTTTTCTTTACAGTGGTGAGTGACTTGGATGACATATGTAATTTGTGCTCAAAGGAGAGTGTTTATCAAGCCAGCTCTTATCAGTGTCCTGATAGCCACCTCCCTGATGACCACTTCTCCTTTGGACTACCAAGCACTTATTCCCAAATATCTTGTTCCCTTTAATCATTCTTCAGCTTGTTTCTTAGATCACAATGTTCAGTAGAGCTCCTCAGCAGAAGTCAAATGATCCCAAGTAAAGTCTTTGCAAAACAGCTGAAATCAGATCATTGGTAGAAGCAAACATGAAGAATACCTGGTATTCTGACAGAGCAACTTGGGCTGAATACTCAGCAGAGAAAGCAATATCCTTTGTTGCAAAGGTAATTAGTAATAAATAAGCAAAGGAGAAAAAATTGTATATTTACATTTCAGACAACTGGAGTTTAAACCTATCTTCACCTTCCAGGAATGACTCTTCAAGACTTAACATTTTTATGTTACTGTTACTTCTCTGTCATTCTATCATTCTGGCCAGTGAATAAAATTGGGCTGAAGAATGATTTAGACGTATATACTCTCTAGTAAAGACAGAGCCTGAACAGTTTTATTTTCCCCCTCTAAACAGTGTGTCATTGAAAGGAAGATTTACTTAAAGAAAAATCAAAAATGTAAAAATTAAAATAGGGTAACAGAGAAAGGAAGAACAGGGAAGGGAAGGGGAAGGGGAAGGGGAAGAGTTTGGGAGTTAAAAAGAAGGAGAGAGATATTGATCCCCATGATCAAGAACTTGGAAATGAAATGGGGAAAGCATACAGAGAAAATCTATTCCAAGGCAGGCAAGGTGAGACAGAAAGAAGAATGGTGAATAAAGAGAAAGTGTGTGTGTGAAAAAGGACAAGAGACAGCTCATTTTTGCTTTACCTTAGTATAATCAATAATGATTTCTGAAGAAAAACTTTGTTTTCCTGCCATAGCTTTTCCTTTTTTTTTTAAATTGGATTTTTAAATTAATTTTTAAAAGCTCTCTCAAAACCAGAAGTTTTCCCCTTTTTGTCATCAGTGTCAACCAACTACAACCACAACCCTTATAACAACTGCAAGATCCTGTCAAGGTAACTGGTCTGCCTTGTCAGAGGGTAGTAAATTTGGACTAGAACACTGCAAAGCTGTTACATCAGATTGCTTCCAAACCCACATTTCTACCAACAAGCAGGTCAGTTGAGTCCAAGAGCATAAGACATGCAGCTTAACCTCTCTGACCCACCTTGTGCTGTGAAACGGTGAGTTTGGGTTCTTCTCCTTTGGCTGTTCTGATGTACTCAGTTAACTAAAGACTCCAAGCAGAAGAATTTCATTCCTGGTGGTGCTTTGCAGCAGACAAGGTGGAATAATATGAATGGAGGCCCCAAAAATGTGATCAACATGGAATTAAAAGCCTCTGCCAGAGCAACTGGACAACCTGTAGGGCAGAAACAGAGATGTGAAGGGTTATGGAGCCTTTCCTGGTGAGTTGTCACTAGTTCTGAGCAAGTGACCTTAAATAAAATGCCCATTCAATAATTTTTATTGATTTGATTTGTATACTCTTTTCTAAAGGATTAGTCTGACCTCATCTTACAATATCTACTATACTGCAAACAAAAAGATGTGCAAAGCACCCTGAACATGATAAAGGGATCATATTCTGCTTTGATACATCTCCATGTCAGAAAATGGTTAGTAAAAAATGAAAAAGAGACAGTTTTTCTACCAATGATCATTCATTATCCCCTTCCCTCATCTGGTGCACAGACTATTCTGGGAAGAAGGACAGACTGAAACAGCCTCGGCAGAAATACAGACAGCAGGCTCCCTCTGAGAGGCTGGGCACTTCGCCACGTACTGAAGGAGAACGCGGTCTAAACGGAGGCGGGCTGTGCCGGTGGAGCCGCTGGACCCCCCGAGCCACCTGTCGGTGTCGTCTCCCCACCCCCTGCCGCTCGGAGCGGAGCCGGGGACTCGCCGCCTCCCTGCTCGCCACTCAGCGCCCGGGCGAGCAGCAGCGGCGGCAGCGGGACCCCGCGGCGGGGGGGCGTGCCCGGCGGCGACCCCTCCGGCAGGCACGGCACGGCAGTCACAGCGGTCAGGCACAGCACGGTAGGCAGGCTTCCCCGGCACCGGCGAGCAGCAGCAGGCAACGATCCAGACCCCGAGCGGCGGGGATATACTGGAAAGAGTCCAGTGGAGAGCTACAGAGATGATTAAGGGACTGGAACATCTGTCATACAAGGAAAGGCTGAGAGATCTGGGGCTGTTTAGTCTTGAGAGAAGAAGACTGGGAGGGACCTTTATTGATGCCTGTAAATATCTGAAGGGTGGATCTCAAGAATGGGCCAGTCTTTTTCAGTGGTGCCCTGTGATAAGACGAGGGGAAATGACACTGAGTTACAACACAGGAAGTTCCACCTCAGCATGAGGAAAAACTTCCTTACTGTTAGGGTTATAGAGCATTGGAACAGGCTGCCCAGAGAACTTGTGGAGTCTCCTTTTCTGGAGACTTTCAAGACCCGCCTGGACGCATTCCTGTGTGATCTTCCCTAGGTGTTCCTGCTGCAGCAGGGGGGTTGGACTCGATGATCTTCAGAGGTCCCTCCCAACCCCTATGATTCTATGATTCTATGATTTTAATCCATTATGCTTTGTCCGCTCACTACAAGCCCCTGAAAAAAAGTCCTTCCCCAGCTTTCCCGTAGGTTCCCTTCAGATACTGGTGGCCTCTATGAGGTCTCCCCAGAGCCTTCTCTTCTCCAGGCTGAGCAACCCCAACTCTCTCAGCCTGTCTTCAGAGGAGAGGTGCTCCAGCCCTTTGATCATCTTCACAGCCCTCCTCTGGACTTTCTCCAGGAGCTCCATATTCTTCTCATGTTGAGGGCTCCAGAATTGGACAAAGTACTCCAGGTGGGGTCTCACAAAAGCTGAGTAGAAGGGTAGAATCACCTCTCTTCTGGCGAAGAACTGGCGATGCTTCTTTAGATGCAGCCCAGGACATGGTTCACTTTCTGAGCTGCAAGTGCACACTGCTGGCTCATGTTGAGCTGTCCACCATCACCCCCAAGTCCTTGTCCCCAGGGTTGTTTTTGATTCAGTCTCCATGCAATCTGTATTTGTGCTTGGGATTGCCCTGACCCAGGTTCAGAACCTTGCACTTGGCCTGGTTGAACTTCACGCACTTTGCACGTGCCCATTTCTCAATCCTGTCAAGGTCCCTCTGGATGGCATCCCTTCCCTCCAGCATATCAACCTCACACACACTTTGGTGTTATTGGCAGACTTGGTGAGGGTGCACGCAATGCATGTTGCCAACCATGTTGCCGACAAAGATGTTAAATAGCACCAGTCTGAGTACCAACCCTTGGGGAACAGCACCTGTCACAGGTCTACATCTGGACATCAAGCCATTGATCACATCTCTTTGAGTGTTACCTTTTGAGTATTTCTCCACCTTTGTGGGTTTCTATATGGGTAGAAGAAAATTGAAATAATCCCTTGCTTTTTCACTGTTTAGCACACACAACATTAAAAAAAAAAATCAGTTATCAGCTATTCCTGGCTTACTGCAGAAAGCTTTTAAGGTAAGAGGAGAGCCTGATATAAATCAGCAGTAATACAGAAGGGACTGCTCCAGAACTCACCCATTAGTTTTAATCGTAGCTGTTGCTTTAAAAATATATATAAAAAGACAGGAATGACTAATGTGTGACTGACAATATATGTAATATATGAAGAGAATCACTGTTGTCCTTTGTCAATGTTAGCTACTCCACAGAAAACAACCTGGGTTTTTTGTTCTTTCTTTTCAATAGATCTGTGTAACATTTTAAGTTGTAACTGGTGTAAATGTTAAAGGACCAGTAAACTGATGGTAAAACTAGAAATGTTTATAAAGCTTCTGCATTGATGAACCTCACTTAAACAGCTTAGGATTCAAACAGGCACCGTAACTTAAATAATGTGAACAGCTTTATTGTTCACATTATTGTTTATTTATGCTACTCTGAAACACATTCATCCAAATGGTATTTGCTAGAAGCACTTTAAATAGTCACTCCCTTGTCACTCCCCCTCCCCAAATATTAGTGGGTTGTGTGTTGGTGTTGTTTTCGTGGGGTGTGTGGTTATGGTTTTGTGGGAGGCAGGAAAGATGTTTTGGTTTGGTTTTTTTCCCCAGGGTAGACGGTTGGACTCAGTGATCTCAGAGGTGTTCTCCAACAATGACAGTCCTGTGATTCTGTGAAATCCCCTCAGATCAAAACTGACTACCAGCAGCTAAAACTCTGTCCCTTACCTCATAGCTGCAAAGAGGCTCATGCAGCAGAGTTGCCTCAGCTGCTGGAAGGCAACATTTGCACAGCTGACAGCACTCCTACTTACTTACAAGGCATTAGCAACAGTCACACCGTTAACATCAACTTCCTAAATACAAGCTGCCTCTCCATCTTCTTATGTTTACAGTCCTCATTATTTCTCCATTACGTCATTATTACTGATTGCTCTCCTGGACTACGTTTCCTTTAATGTATTTATTTCTCCCTATGGTTTCAGGTTTTATTACGTAATGCCTTTCCTAAGGCAAGAAACCCTCTATTCTTCTTTACAACTAATTTATGCAAGTATTAACTATTCACAACATGTGTCAAACATCACCATTCAGTCTCATTTCTCCTGCTGCATCTACTTTCCATCCACACTCTAGGCTGGCTGCAACACAAAAATGAGCATACTCTAATTTCATTGTCTCTGAATGATGAATTTCTACTGGAAGGAAATATTTCCATTTATCCTACATACCACCAGAGAGAAGGTGTAAATATACTGGTGGACCAAACAAAATTTGAAAACAAAGTATTTTTTTTCAAATATCAACACTAAATTTTGGGGGGTTTATGTGTGAAATGATACACTGAAAACTACTATGATTAAGTACTGAGGAAAATCTGATTTCACCAAACAACATATTTTCAAACAGCTCAAGTGTAAACCGCTTCCCATATTTTATATGTTGCATTGTAGTATAAGACAAGACATTTACTCAGGTGACCCTGAGGACTTCATTTAAGTCAAGAAACAAAATTGTGTCTTCCATATTACTTTAGCGTAAGAAATTGTGGGACAGCAATCCTGCCTACAGCGTTACCAGAAAGTAATCTGGTCGTGTACACAGGCTGATAGACCAAAGTAATCACACTTACCCAATGAGTTTTTTGCTCTACTGTCTGTGTATTACCCATCTATTTTCTATCTGGCCTCCATCATAACAGAAGGAGAAGCATTCAGGAGATTTCTTTGCCAGCTGCATCATCAGCTACTTCAACAGTGAGATCAGCTATAAGCAATGAAAAAAATCTATAGTTCTGATACGTAACTTATTAATGAGCTCAATCTGAAATCAAATGCACTATGCATTTTGCTTTCAAAACTATGTTTTTGCCTTTTACAAATTAGAAGTTTGCTCAAAAATTTTACTGTTTAACTTTATCACTTCAAATTATTTTAACTGGTTGTCAAACACTGAGCCAGCAATGAAATTAATGAGAGATGCTCTTTATTAACCTCTCTCCCTTCCCAGAAGGGGAAAGGAAAGGAAATGAAGGAGAGACCCTTATGGGTTGGAAACTAAACTAAACATTTTTAATGATACAATAATGATGAAAAAGAAATAATGATATATATATACAAATTTAAACAAAACCAGTATCCTGTTCCCACTCCCACAACAACATTCACTTCACCACTGAGGCTGCAGGGCAGGCCCTGGGAGAGTTCTGGACTGGACTCCTGAAGTCAGTGCCAGACAAGAGCTGGATTCAGGAACACATAGATTCAGGACTGCCATGGACTGGGATCAAAGGCAGACGAATAGATGGAGTCCTCCCACGATGCTGGCCATAGATGAAGAAAGCTTGATCCTCATGATCCTTCAGATTTATACTGCAAAAATGCATGTAGGATGGAATATTCTTTTGGTTAGTTTTGGTCGCCTGTCTGGTCCACTCCTTGTAGGAGGGTCACAGGTGTGACCCATTTTCCTCCCTTTTTTTTTCTGGAGCATAAGAAGCTTAGCAAAACCAACCAGTGACCTTGGTCTCTATAGGAGTAAGTATAAGCAAGAGCCTTTCTGCATACCATTCTCCAACAGTAGCTATAAAAATTGAATGTTATCAGTCCTAGAAGCAGACACTGACTGAAAAACACAATGTTAATTTCAACAAGTGTGTTTACTTAGTACAGACTTAAATGAAAAGTAAAATTACTAGCAAGAAAATTGGTTCTGTCCTAACTCAAACCGGGACAATGATCAGCAATATTTCCGTACTTCATACAATAAGTAAACATATATTTGCATCTTTTATCTAACCTACTCCATAAAATATTAACTCTTTTCTCAAGGCCTTTTCAACAGCTAAGCAGAATAGTGCTACTGTAAACCAGAGATTTTTTCAGAGCCACTGAACTGTCATGCTGTGTTCACCTCCTGTGAAGTCCAAACACTGATATAACTAATTTTCCATAGATCTGCAACTATTTCACACTGTCTGCATGATTAACTTTGCTTTCCATGATTTTGACCTGCAAGTAGGAAACTGTGTCAGAAGGGATGGATTATTAGGAATAATTTCTTCACACTCCATCCATTTCTTGATGTAAAGGGCAACACCTCCACCATACCTTCCTGCCTGTCCCTTCTGAACAGCCTGTAGCCAAGTTTCAGTAATGGCAGCCAAGTCATAGCTCTCTAGCAGCACAGTGGCTTCCAGTTTCTCCTGTTCGTTGCCCATGCTGTGAGCATTGGTGTTGAGGCACTGCAGCAGGGCTGTTGGCCATGTGACCTTTTAGAGGAATACCTCTTGATTCCTTTGAGATTTTCACTTTTGTTTCCCTGTTGGCTCTTGTTACCTCAGGATCCTTTGGCTTGCTTCCATAAGGCTTCAAGAGTCCTTCAGTGAACACAGCACATCTCAGGCAACAAGCTGAGAGCACTTGCTAGCACTCTGTCCCTCAAACCTTGGTGTGCCATCCCACATTCGTATCTGACCATTCTCAGGTGATTAAGTAATTTCTAGCCCATCAATATCCCTTGTGTCTTTGTTGAAGCATGGTCCTCTACCTCCGCTGGTATGGCAGACTGAAGAACCTTGCAAGCTTGCCATCCTACAAACATTGAAGTGCCTCTCCAGGTTTGTCTCTAGTCAACCCAGTTTCGTTCCCACCCCACTTCAAATCTGGTTTAAAGCTCTTCCCATGAGCCCTACTAACTCCTATGCAAGAATCCTTTTCCCTCTTTAAGACCAAGTCCTACTGGTGACACCAGTCTTAGTACCAGATGTTGATCTAGTGAGTGTTGCTGTTTGTTCTCTCATTATTCTCTGCAACTGGAGGGATAGAGGAGAATGCTACTTGAGCTCCTGATCCCTTAAGAAGTCATCCAAGGCCCCTTGATTGCCCTCAGATTTCTTTTATCAACTACATGGCTCCCTATCTGAAAAATCACTAAAGGATAATAATCTGCGGGTCATACCAGGTTAGGAAGTTTTCTTGTCACATCCTTAACCAGGGACCCAAGGTTCCTAAGACTTCCCTAAGAAGTTTTTTCACCATAAGTATTTGCTTGCAAGCCAGCTTCCAGAGGTGTTGGTTTATTTAGCTCTAAAAATAAAGATAAAACTAAGCCCTATGTTTTTAATAGATTTTCTATTATTGACAGCTTTTCCAAAATAAGAAAGCAGTCAATATAAAAGAGTCTCTAGAATCACTTGCTTCGATATAAGTCACCTAAAGATCTGCTCAAGCCAGAAATTATGTTAAGGCTATACAACTATAATCTGGTCTAGTGAATCACAAGAATCTAAGAACAAAATTATACTGGGCTGCATGGTAACTTTCATATAGTTCTCGAAAAGCAAGTTACTTTACTTATTGGAAATTCCACAACCTCTTTCCAAACTTCATCATATGCTTAGTCAAGAAGCCACTAAAAATGAAAGGGAGAGGATATGGACTGGATTTCTACTCACCTGCTTTTGTTTCACAACTGATAGCCCCGGTGAGGGAGTTAACAAACACTAGTTGTAGTAAAGACTGGGAACTAGGGTTTGCTTTATTGAGAAAATAAATATCTGAATTATCTTCAGATATTTTTCCATTCTATCTGTAGTCAAATCACTTTGTTTTTTCCTACAGCTCATTTCAGCCTCATCAAAGCAGATTAAGGGACCAAAGCATTTTTCATATGGGGAAAAGCTGAAAGACCTGGGACTGTTCAATCTGGAGAAGGCTCAAGGAGGTCTCATCAGTATGTATAAATACCTAATGGCAGAGAATAATGGGAATTGTAGGGATGTGGGATTACTGGTGGAGGAAGCAGCTCAGTGAGAACACTACAGAAGACACTAGCAGTGAAAAATTGGAAGGATGCTGCATGGGAGAAGCTGAGGTTGCTTCAGGACATAACTTTGTGTAAAATCAGGCTTTATGTGTCGCACCACTCATAGGATGACTTGTTTGATGAAAAGAGTTAGAACTATTATGGTGCTGAATGCTGTTCATAGAATCAGAGCAGAGAGCATTGCCATGATACACTGCCCAGGCTACTCCATCCTTCTAAAAGAAACAATTCATCCAATGGTTTACCATACTCCAATAGCTATTCTTCTAGGTTGGTGCATTGCTACATAATAATCCCTCTAGCTTTAAATAGTCTCTCATCACACACAAATTTAGGTGTCAGCTTGCACTTGCCAGTGACTTAGCAGGAGTAAGAATGGAGAGCTTGGAGAGCAAATGGACAGCACTGGAGGGGAAAGGGTGAATGCTCTTTGTCTGGGTATTCAGGGTAAGGATATTTGAAAACATCTACACTTGCTTCATTACCACTTTTTTTTTCTTGCTATCACTGTAGTATCATATTGCCATTACTCTTCACTTTGATTCTTGCTTTCCCATAGTTAAAGGGTTACATAGGAAAGCAGTGTGGGAACTGGCTGCTCAGCCACTGTTCTTTAAGTTACTGGACGTGGAGTTGTTTTTATTAGTGCAACAAAACAATGCATAGAGACTAGGTTTTGAATTCACCAGAGAGCTACTGAGTCATGAAGGTTAGTCTAAGAAACTTGGTAGCAAAATCAGGCAGATTAGGTGGATTTAATAGCAGCTGTCAGTCTCTGAATGGAACAGAAGCTACTGGGAATAGTATTTGTGAGGCAAAAGTGAAGCAAAAGAAGTAAAAATTATCTAGTTCTGAGAAGAAATACAACCATTCCGTTTAAGCTATTCTGGAAGGACTGTTTTATGAAACACAAAAATGTAAGTTAATCCATAGATACAAACTAAAAAATGCTATTGCTCAGGCAAAATAAAGTATTCTCTTTGGTGTAGAGGTAATATCTGACATATCTTTATAGACCTGTTTTTTCCTCACTCTTTCAGAAGACTAAATACCTTTTCATTTTAAACACACTCTTCATTAAATAGGCTCAACTACTATTTCCACTGAAATTACAGCAATGTGAAATTAGTGGAAAAGGCGAGAGTATCCAGAGTATGTATACAAGTCTAGAGAATGACTGTGAGGAGACTGAGAAGATGACTTACTACAGTAAGTAGTAAGATAGCTTTGAAGGAGTGATGTTTACTGTTTGCTCTGAAACAATCAAAGAGCACTGAGATTCACACAATGATGCCTCTTTTACAGCTGACACTTCTCATTCCATATTTGTCATTTTCACACACAGAATCACACAGAATCACCAAGTCTGGAAAAGACCTTTAAGATCATCAAGTCCAGCCTATGACCAACACCACCACACCATCTAGACCATGGCACTAAGTGCCACATCCAGCCTTTCCTTGAACACATGCAGGCACGGTGCCTCCACCACTTCCCTGGGAAGTCTATTCCAATGTCTAATCACCCTCTCCGTGAGGAAGTGCTTCCTAATATCCAACCTAAACCTCCCTTGGAGCAACTTCAGGCTGTGCCCTCTTGTCCTGTCACTAGTTGCCTGGGAGAAGAGCCCAGCACCAGCCTGACTACAACCTCCCTTCAGGTAGTTGAAGAGAGTGATGAGGTCCCCCCTGAGTCTCCTCTTCTCCAGGCTTCCACAGGGAAGGCAGCAGCAGGTGATATTACAGTGGGGGTCTGCTACAGGCCACCTGATCAGGAGGACAGTATAGACGAGGCACCTTACAAGACAGATAAGAGAAGCTTCACATTCACAAGCCATGGTACTCATTGGGGACTTCAACCACCCTGATATCTGTTGGAGGGACAGCTCTGCAAAGCACAAACAATCCAGGAGGTTCCTAGAGTGTGTGGATGACAACTTCCTTCCCCAAGTAATCGAGGAACCAAAAAGGAGGGGTGCTGTGCTGGACCTTGTTCTCACCAACAAGGAAGGGCTGGTGAGGGATGCTAAGCTCAAGGGCAGCATTGGTTGTAGTGAACATGAAATGGTGGAGTTCAAGATCCTTAGGACAGCAAGCAGGGCTCTCAGTAAGCTTACTACCCTTGACTTCAGGAGGACAGATTTCAGCCTCTTCAGAGATCTGCTTGAACGTGTCATGTGACAACATCCTGGAGCAAAGAGGGGCCCATGAAGGCTGGCTGATATAAATATCACCTTCTCCAGATCCAAGAGCAATGCATTCCAACTAAGAGAAAGTCAGGTAAAAACTCCCGGAGGCCAGTGTGGATGAGCAAGCAGCTTCTAGAAAAACTCAAACTTAAGAAGGAAGCATACAGACGGTGGAAGCTGGGACAGGTACCATGGCATGTACCACCTACAGACAGGTTGTCCGAGCAGCTAAGGACCAGGTTAGGAAAGCCAAATCCCAGATAGAATTAAATCTCACCAGGGATGCAAAGAAGGGTAAGAGAAGCTTCTATATGTATGTTGGGGAAAAAAGAACAACCAAGGAAAATGTAGACCCTCTCCTGAAGAAAATGGGAGAACTAGCTACACAGGATATTGAGAAAGCTGAGGTTTTCAATAACTTCTTTGCATCAGTCTTCACTGGCAAGTGCTCCAGCCCCATCACAAAGGTTACAGCAAGGGAAAGCAGGGACTGGGAGAATGAAGTACCCCCTGCAGCAGGAGAACAGGTTCATGACGATCTAAAGATCCTGAAGGTGTACCAGTCTATGGGACCTGATGAGATCCATCCACAGGTCCTGAGGGAGCTGGTGGACACAGTTGATAAGCTTCTGTCCATCATATTTGAGAGGTCATGGCAGTTTGGTGAGGTTCCCACTGATTGGAAAAAGGGTAACATACCCTCTTATTTTCAAAAAGCGTAAAAAGGAAGACCTGGAAACTAGAGGCCCATCAGTCTCACATCTGTACCCAGCAAGATCATGGGGCAGATCCTTCTGGAAACTCTGCTAAGAAACGTGGAAAATAAGGTGATTGGTGACAGCTAACATGGCTTCACTAAAGGCAATTTGTGCCTGACAAGTTTGGTGGCAATTCTATGACAGGGCTACAGAGATGGTGGATAGTGGAAGAGCAACTGACATAAACTACCTGGCTTTGTACAAGGCATTTGACACTGTCCCACATGACATTCTGATCTCCAAACTGATAAGATATGTGTGCTGGTTTAGGTTGTGGCATGTGTTTGGTGACGGGGGAGGGGCCCTGGTGGTGGCTCCTGTGAGAAGCTGAAAAGCTCCCCCAGCTCCAAATCTTTGGCCAGGCCAAGCCATTAGAGACACAACAGATACGCCCCTGCAATTAACATATGAAATAAGGGCTATAATACCTGAGAGTGGAGAGGAGCAGAGGTGGAGAGCAGAAGTGAAAGCAGTGCTGGAATGGAGATCCCGATGTTGGTGAGGAAGAAGGGGGGGAGGAGGTACCCAAGCAGAAGTTCCCCTGCAGTCCATGATGAGGTGGCAGGCTGTCACCCTGCACTCATGGAGGAGAACTGTGGAGCATCCCCTGAAGGTGACAGGACATCCCCTGAAGGCCTCCCTTTTGCAGAGGGTCCAGAGAAGTGCCATGAATATGATCAAAGGGCTGGAGAACCACTCCTACAAAGATAGGTTGAGAGAGTTGCAGCTATTCAGCCTGAGGAAGAGAATGCTTCAGGGAGACCTTTTAGTGGCCTTCTAATACTTAAACGGAGCCTACAGAAAAGATGGGGAGAAACTTTTAACCAGAGAGGGTAGTGATAGGACAAGGGGTAATGGTTTTAAACTGGTCTAGCGGGAGGTGTTCAGGCTCATAGCAGGGAGGTTGGAACCTGATGACCTGTAAGATCCCTTCCAAACCAAACCATTCTATGATTCTGTTATTCTATACAAGATTCACATACACACAAGGGCAGGCAGCCCAGCACTGTCCCCCTCCTGGCCTGGCAGAGATGGAAGGTCACTTGTGCAGTACACACGGGACACTCTCCCAGTGACAGGGCAAGGAGGAACAGGCACAAGCTGGAACATAGGAAGTTCCATTTAAATATGAGAACAAAACTTATTTACTATGAGGGTGACAGAGCACTGGAAGAGGCTGCTCAGGGAGGTTCTGGAGTCCTCTTCTCTGGAGATATTAAAGACCCAACTGGGTGCAGTCCTGAGTAATGTGCTATAGGTGATCCTGCTTTAGCAGGGGAGTTGGACTAGGTGACGTCTAGAGGTCCTTTCCAATTCTGTGATTCTGTTCACAATCACATGCATATTTACAGATTCCTGAGTATTGGCACAGCCCCTCAGCTCACCCACCACTCTTGCACTGATTCTGGGCCCCTTGCCTGCCCCATGGGTCCCCAACTCACGCGCTGGTCCAGCTCAGTGTTTGCTTCAAACACTCAGGACTCACACACTTGCCCCACAGCACCCCACATTTGTGGGTCCCCTTGGACAAACCAGCACAGACCCTGCACTCACCTAAAACCCCTGTCTCAACCCAGGGTCTCCTACTTTCTAGCTGGTCCAGCTTGAAGCTTGTTGGTGATAACCCACACTGGGTTTTGGGAAGGATACGACACTCACTCCCCAGCAGACAGCACAAGGCATCTGTGGTCATGTGCCAGCTCAGTGCTGAGCCTCTGACTTGCCTTACTCAGACTGGTGATCCCCAGCAGCTGGTTTTGGGAACACACAAAATTCCTACCCCATGGCTGAAGGTTAAAGACCCCCACTTGCTCCAGCTGTTGGCACTGAATAATATAGTCATTTAGGTTTGAAAAGACCTACAAGATAATAGAGTCCAACCACAACCCTAACACTGACAAATCCCCCACTAAACCACGTCCCTAAGTGCCACATCTACATATCTTTTAAATACCTCCAGGGATGGTGGCTCAAGCCTGTTCCAATGCCTGATAACTCTTTCAGTGAAGAAATGCTTCCTAATAACCAATCAAAACCTCCCCTGTTGCAACTTAAGTGGGAAAAGAGAACCACATCCACCTCAGTACAACTTCCTTTCAACTAGTTTTAGAGAGCGAATGAGACCCCCCACTTGTTCCAGTAGCTGACACCATAGCCCAGGAGCAACCAGAACCCAAGTCTCACTCCAACAGCTTGCACCCACTCTTCTCACAATGGTACCCCAGCAGCTGGCACTCACACACATAGGATAGAGAGTGAGGCTACACAGGGAGATAGTTAAAAAGTTATTTAATGGGGATTTAGGACAGACTATGGCAATCAGTCTCAGGGCTCAGCCAGATAAGCATACTGACCAGACACAGTTTACATATGATCAGCTGCTTTTCTGCCTATTTCTCTTTTCTTCCTCCCCTGCACATTGCCTCATCAGTTTGCACAGTTGCACTGACTCCCCTCCAACGTCACAGACCTTCAGGTCTGAATGCTTATCAGTCGTGAAGTCCTGCTTGCTTGCAGTTTCTTGATAGCTGATCAGTTAGTATGACTGATGAGGCTGGCCTCTTGTCCTTGTTTCCATTATGATTTGCCTGACAGGTCAGTGTCTCCATGTATGTTGTTGATTCCCTGTCAGTATCCCATTTGACAAGGTTCTCAATCAGATAATCTTACTGGAATAAACACTCCTGCACTCCATGCATCCTTTTCAGTTAATGTGACTTACCAGTTTTGGTTCTCATCACTGCCTTCCTTATTGTTTGTCAGTCAGGTTTGTGTCTCTCTGTGTTCTTGTTTATGGCTTCTTCCTTTTCTAAATATCCCCTTTTGTGTTGAGAAAGTCCTTTGCCAGATACCTTAAAGGAGCAGACACTCACCCCCCACATACCGTTACAGTTAGCATATAACTGAAAAATATTATCACAATGTGTTACAATGAAATATGGAACAAGATAAAGAAGAAAAAATGAAAAAAAAAAATACAGTATACAAATAAAAAACAATCCCCATTGCTGTACTTGAAATAATATTAAAAGTGTCAAACATTATAATGCTGACAGAATATACATCAGTACTTTAAAACACTGAAATTTATTACATATGCTCAGTAGCAACAGTACTGTGCAGGAATTAAGGTCTCTGTAAACACTCTTCCTTTATTTTATCTACATTTAGAACAATTGTGCTTTTCCCAACACAAAGTAACAGTGCTCTTAAAAATAAATAATGTGCAATTTCAGAGTTATATCCTGAAATATGGTTATCTAGATCCCCATCTAAATCCTGGACATGTCTCTCCCAGGAAAGTCACTATAAGGAGTACTCAGCATTTTGTCAGATGAAACAGTACAAAAAGGTACTGAACCCACACCTGTTTTTCTTCAAATTGCAGACAATTAGAGAAAAGGTACTAACCTAAAGCACATGTTGATTATATTGTTTAACAAAAGAAGGGTACACTTTTACACATCAGCTTGTGTAAACCAGCCAAGGTTTGAAAGGTTCAGTAGATCCTATATCTGGAGAGTAGCTCAGAGCTGTGGGAGAGAGAACTCTTCCAAAACTGAAATCTTAACAAATACATATATCTATTATTTTTATGAAATATGAAAGACTCTCTGCCACAGAAACACTAACATGTACACTAATAAACAATTTACAATAAATGTATCTGAATTAAATCAAGTTGTCCAATGTAAAGCTGCCATAAGATTCAGAAAAATACAAACTGTCTGCTGCCTTGATATAGCTCCCAGTTATTTTTAACATTCTTTCAGGAACCATAGCTGGCAATTGATGTGAATGATGTGAGGATTAATTTGAGGAACTCTCCACTGATGAGCATTCCTCAGATGTTCCTCAACAGGGCTGATATCACTACAATATTAGCAATTCTTCTTTTTATCCTGTCTACTTCATAGTGCTGGATGACTAAAGTGGTCATCATAATAAACCTGTTTAACTGGTCTGTGATGCAGGCAGCACAGGAGGTGTGAATTTATACAAACAACAGAAATAATCCAAGGAGGCTACGGAGGATTAAGCTGTTGACTGTTGCCCAGTGAAGGACCCTAAGGTAAAATTTATTCCACTGTAAAGTCCCCATACAGTAGCTAAGCCTTTGAAGCTATGTCCCAGGTCTACTATAGGGATAAAGAGTCATACAGTGGAAGTAATTTGTTTTTTTCATTAACAACCTGGGCTGCCTCAGTAGGAACGCACAAAGAGCCCCAGAGCAACACAGAGCCAGGAGGTACAGGGGACAGGTAGAGAAAGAGTGTCTGCAATGAGCCCACTGCTATAGCTTCCCAGTGGTGAGAGAGCTAAGAACCAAGGCTGTGTAACCTGTGATGAAAATCTCTGGGCATGTCCCACCTCAGGTCACCCAAAAGTAACCAGTAACTGGTGGTTAAAAACCACCTCAAAACAGATGATTTGCAGCACAATAGACTGTACACCAGGGAGCCTCAGAAGCTTTGGGTGCCACATGCACACAGATCTTACACATGAACAATAGAGTAAAATGGCTCCTAGTGTTTGTGAAAAACTTATACCATCAAAGACTACAACTGCTACTTGCCTCAGAAGACAGTTTGAAACCTATCTATCACTCACTACATTACACCTTAGCTCAGGATAAAGCTGAGGCAGGTGAGACAGGACACAGGTTTGTGAAGAGTCCAATGCTTTTGGCAGGGAAACACATCCTGGGTGTCAATTTGAGGGGAAAGTGCTATGGGAAGGATAATTGTGGATGATAGAAGGAAGCTATGAGAACATGGCTCATGGTGCCATAAGCGTGCAATACTGAAACTGGAAAGCCTGCAGGAAGTGAGTTTGAGGAGGAATGGGAAAACTCTGTTACCTTGAAAGTAGGTGCTACTGTTTTGTCTTGTGCAACCTCACTCACAGAATGTGAACCTTGCAAAACAGGCTAAGGCCAAATTTCTCTTCAACTGCTGATTTCTAAGCAAAAACTATCTTCCATCAAGGAAGTAAGCCTTGTCATAAACTGGAAATTTACACAGGGTACAAACAACACCCTCTGGCTTATCAACAACAAATTAAACACATTCTGGTCTGTATTGCTATTTAGTTATTTGTGATGCTTTAGTTTCAATGATCACATTAGGACAACACCCCATGCCTTAGTATATAGCTAAAGTAAACTGCCCTAGGTAGGCAAGACTGGTCAATAGGGAAAGATGCTACTGTGTCTTACATGTATCAGAATGACTTTCTATTTTCCATCAACTTTTGGCAAAACTGTCTGGAAGGCAGAGATTTAGTAACTAATTTGCATAAACACAGACCTCTAATCATGCACAATGAAATATATGTGAACTTAAGAGGAAAAATTGGTAATAAATGCATTTTTAGCTAGCAAATATTTGTCAGTCTTGTGCTACATATGAAATTGCTCAAGCTAGTTCAAAATTCTATAGATACAATGAATATCATATTTGGAGATGAGGACCTAATGGAGAGCTGAAAACATAAAAGAAAGTACCCATACATTGTATCTGCATGCCTCCTCATTAGCCTTGCCTGACTTGAAAATGGTGGAGCCATGGTGTTCTTAATTTACTGGCTCCCTTAGTGCTGAAACATAACATGTGCAGACAGGTTGTGTCTCTCAGTATATGCTGTACTGATGCTGCATCCCATCCTAGCCTCCTGTAATTTCTTGTGCTCTTTTTTGAAAGAAGAGAGTGAAATAATTATTTATTTTGTTGATAAAAAAACCTGGTTCTCAGGAAACTCACTGTGAGATAAAGCAGCTCTGTGTTAACTCAGTCAATTACACATCAGAATATGAAGATGATACAAAACAGCTATATTAGAGAGAGACGTCATCGAACATCATTAGAAATTTAAATTTTAAAAGTAATGTTATACCTACATTTCTTCTATTTTCCATATAATTGGCTAGGTTGTTTTTTTTTCTTTAGAGGTGTTACAATGCCACCTGAGTTCCTTTAGACTTTGCTTTATTTTCAATCAGGAATAAAAATTGTCTGTATGTATATACTTGACTGTATGAAATATTTATTTACTCCTGAAGATTTTTCTGAAGAATGAAATTCTACATGCAGTCAGTAGAGAGACTTTGCTTTGGGATGCTTACTTCAAAAATTCAAATAACATAAATAATGTGTTGCCTTCAGCAGCAAAGGAAAATCATACTAAATCTACACCATTTCTTCAAAGAAAGGGAAGTATGTTTATAGGAGTAATCTTTGGTACCAAAAATAAGGGCACCTTCTTGTATGTCTTCAAATCTGAACACAACAGTAAAACTTATCATTAAAAATGGATCAAAAAGACTTATGAGTGGTTCCATGTAGAGGAAACTGGTGGTAGCTAGAAAAACAATTGGTACATTAACAGTCATGTGACAGCAGGATACAACACAGTAAAAAGTGATAAAATATTTGACTCTTCCCTCCACCCTCCCACCCTTAAATTTTTTTCCTAAGACAATTCCATAATATATATACTTCTAATTATTCATAACATCCTCAAAGCCCTTTAAGGGCTCCAATACTCAAAAGTAACAGAACTCAACTAACAGTAATAAGAACAGCAAGAAAAGCTGTTATAATACATGATCAGAAGGAGTACTGTGACTGAAGGCATTTACTGATTTATTTGATCTTACGGACTTCACTTTATCTACTCGATTCCATCATGACATTTTCTATCAAGGCCTGGTTTATTTGGTCAAGAAAATATTCCATCCACTGGTGTCTCTTCTGTGGGCTGACCACAGTGGCAAGTCAGCAGTAAACAAGCTATATTTTTCTTCTTTCATTCATGATGAATGTGTCACTGGCTTCTGTAAACACTACTGAGTATACATTCAAGCTTTGTTCTTAGTGAAAGTGGCACTTAATGGAACCCTTGCAGTCAAGATAGCTCAGTTACATAGCACTTTACAGGTAGGTATAATAGCTGGTTATGTACTTCCGGTAAAAGTCCTCTTTCTGATGGTTAGTGGGTATTGAGATATATCCTTATTGGATCCCACTGCCATTTCACAACATCTTTATGATGAAATGTGTATTCTGTACTTCTTATTGTAATTTATATGTGCTTTATTTCTGTCTGCATTTCCCTGTTGTTAATTTAAGTGCTCCTCTGTTATGCAATACATACAACGTTTTAAATTCTAATGGCATCCTATGAGGACTGGCATTAGAAAAGTATCGATACTTCAGATCATCATAATAATGATACTTGACTGGTTTTCCATGCAAATCCTTTGGGAATGGCCAAAATCCATACAGGTGAATTTCATCACAAAATCTAGTGGAAAGCGTATACATGAGGAGACCAGTGCTGGGTCGTTTAATGTGGATCTTGTTTGTCAGCCAGTAGCTGCAAAGAAAGAAAAAGTACATTAAGAATCTCTCACACAACTTCATGTGAATAAATGCTGTAAACTTATTTTGTCTATTATGCATTCATTTTACACTATAAAAGAGCAAGTGTTTCCTTCTCTCTAAACTGAGATAATAAAGTATGACATTATTTTGGCCCACCTTTATTCCCTCTAGATTCCATCTAGATTTCATCTCTAGAAGAGAAGTGAGGTCTTATTTAACACAGTGCTGAATTAAACCTGGCCAGCTAAGGTTCTTCGTTCAGGCTTTAACCCTAACAAGAAGTTTATGATATCTGCAAATACTAGAAAAGTGCAGTTAGCATACTCAGCCAGAACAGTGAACAGTCTCTTGCTACAAACTTTGACCTATTGCAGTACCCAATTCACCTCATCAAGTCAGCCCTACGCTGAATATTTGATTGGCCTAGCGATTACTTCACAGACTGCTTCTCTAAATATAAAGGAAATTGAAATAATAAGCATAACACCTTGAGAATATAACTTTCAGAAGTAAACAGAAGTGAAGATTTAATTACTTTGCTTGTAAGTACATAAAGCTTCCTGTTTGCTAATGGCAGTCTCCAGAAAAGCAAATTCTTACACTGATAATTTTAAAAAGGTTTTGTGTTTTTTTTTGGTACCCAACAGTACACAGATCCAACTGAACGTACTGAACAGTTTTCCTGAGCCAGTAACATGTCTGATTGTGGTTTTAGAAGCTGCAGAGAGTTTTCAAAGAAGCAAATGGTGTGTAGGTGCAGAAGGAACATGAGAACTGTACAGGATTCCAGCATGTAGCTCACGTTGGTACTTCCAAGATCTGCCACTAACACCATTTTAAATCCCCAAATTTCAAAAATAAAACTTAATTCAAATAGTGCCAACCTATTACTGGTAAAACGCTTATCGCAAACCTGAGTCAATGTAAAGCTTGCTAGTACTTTATAGAAATAAAAAAAGGGTATTTAGAAACTTAAACCTGGTCATTTGGCTGGTTCAGATAAACAGCAGCCACACACATATTTGTACTACTCAAACTGTGGGAATGAGTGGCTGCATGTAAGAGATGTAAGAGAGCTGTTACATAGTGTGATAATACAAACCTGAATCATTGTATTGTATCACTATATCCTTTGTTGGTTGCAGGCCTATTCTACCATAAACTAGACAGAGAGTCAAGGGAGGCAAGCCTCATGAGACCACAGTTAGCCTAATGCTAAACAGGTTACAGTAAGGTTGTAACTCTGAGTATACAACCAGATTGCTTTAAAGACATTTAGTAGTGCAGCAGGAGTAACATTCCACCCACCACTGAGGCAGGATAGCAAAAATATGTCTTTAATCAAAGCCTGAAGTGTCTTTAAAGCATCAGATGCTCTGCAACATTAAAAATAGCCATCCCATTGAAACTGGCCTTTTCAGGTTCTCTCTTTGCCAAAACCATAAACCTAAAAAGGTTCATGTCTTTGACTCAGAGATACATATGCATGGGAAAGGTTTTTGGGGTTGGCTTTTGGTTTTTGTGGGGTTTTGTTTTGTTTTTTGCATTGCACTCAGTTTCTTTTTTGAAAGCTGAAGGACTCTGCAAGCAGAAAGCAGTTCTAGGCTGAGTGGTTGCTTCTCCAAAGCAAACGGGAAATTTTCTTTGGCAGTAAAAAGAAAGATGGTAAAAAGCATATATAAGAAGCAAATGCAATGGTTAAATGTACAAATGAAAATATCATTTGCAATTAAAAATAATATTGCATATAATTATTTTATTGTTTTATACATTTGAGTTTATGAGACAGGATTTCTGAGATAGGATGCTAAGTAGCTTGCTTCCTACTCTAAGAAACTGCAACATCTTAAAACCAGACAAGCCAAAGGAGTCTCCAATTCCAGAAAAACTACCAAAGAAACAAATCTGACCACTTTTGGCACTTCATATCATAGATAAACAAAAAGAGATTTAAAAGGAAGGCTAATTACTCAATTTTTCTAGAAACTGGTATTTTTCTTTTTAAAGTCAGCACTCACTCTAATGACATGGAGTCAGACATCTGCATAAGTGTCTCTAGCAATCAGCCTGATGCATTTGGTACTACTCAGCACAACTACTACCATCCCAGCTGAATTTCACCCTTCCAGGAATATGATGACCATGGCAGAGAATTAAATTAACAGTAAACAGGTGGATCTAAATATTTGAAAGGACACTGCATCTTCTCACTTAAAGAGTTTCTGTACAGGAGTAAGAATGTAATGGAGGAATAAGAAAAAACCTCTCACAATTTTAGAATATAAAAGTAAATATTTTATTCTGCTTGTCATATTCAGTTATATAAAAGGGAAGTTTAACTGTTTGGTTTCTCTTAAAAATGAAAATTATATCAGAATTTTGTACTCAAAATATGATACTTGCTGTACTTACTATCAAAATTTTGCAACTTGGGATCAATTCTACTTCAGATGAAAAAAAACACAAGTAAGGCAATTAATGAAACAGTTAACAGGCTTTCCAGCTGAAGCCTCCCATAGATCATTTGATCTCTCCAAATCCCTGGCTCCCAAACTCTGCTTGACTTGACAAAATTGGTTGTGTGGTGTAAGTAGTCTTTGCAATTTTGGTTGTGAAATGTATGTTTCATCTTAAGTCATTGAAGTAGCCACTCTAATAGGAAAATTGGTTAAGACTGGTTTTTAGAGATTGATTGATGTTGTAAATACTTTACCAATGAACATTTTTGCACCTGCTACTAGTTTCTGGAGTTTTGTTTTAACTTTAGTTTCAAGCCTAACGATACCCTTCTTAAGAATTTATTTGGGATGCAGTCATTTTCTAATATTACAATGTGAGAGAAGCAACTTACCACAGTTCCAAAAGAGAATTTCTTGTTTCTCATAACTAATTTCTAGATCTTCACCCATGACCAATTCCTGATTTTCAGGCTGGATAGAGAAATAAGTTTAATTGACAAAGGAATAGGTGCATCTTGCCTCGTTAGAAAATGGAGTCTGCTATTTAAGCACTGCTATTAAGCCTGTAAGTGGAAGACTGCAGCAATACAGTGCACCACTACAGTGGTCCAGTCACTTGCTTTGATGGCTGTGATTAAACAACTCCTTTGTGGGGCCATGCTGTAAAGGACACTACTGAATTTATTGAAATGTGCCAATACTTCTTTTCTATAATATTGATGACTTAACAGTTGAGTATGATTCTATGAGTAGCTGGAATTCAAATAGATCTCATTTCAAATTACTTTTAATCACATGGCTGATGGTAACTTAGTAAAGACACCAGCAACGTATCATGACTTTCAGTTTAATACTCAGAAGTGAAAGGTAAACATTTCAGTAGTAAGTGAAAAACAAAGCACCACTGAAAAAACAGAAAAACCCATGAAAAAACAGAGAGTATGTTGAACTATCCCAAATGAAAGGAAGGCCAGTTCAGGATCAAGTATTTTATTCTCATGAAATTACACTTAATAATAATAATCATGATTGCAACAGGTAACTAAAAATAGCACAATACATCGTAAGACTAAAGAACACCCTGCTGACAGAAGGGGACTACTAAGACTCTTCCATTAAAAGAATGTATGGTCAAGCAGGTACTGGTTCTTCTACCTATGCCCTTCTGCTCCTACTCCTTTTTTCTGGTATCATCCTGTTTATTTTCACCTCAGCAACTCACCCCAAATCTAAGCGTCTTTGCCTCCAAAACCTTTTTACCTGCCTCAGACATATTATGCAGTCTGCCATGGCCACACAGCTCTAGACATTCTCTTTCATCCAGTCCAATATGGATCTTTGTTCTATAATCCTTTCTTTTTACTGGCCATATACACTTCAAAGAAATTTCACATTACTTGAAAATATGAACAGTGACCTGCTGCATGTTTCATTGTATGTTACATATGAAAGTGAAAATTATCAAAGACATCTTTCAGTATTTCTGTTAAGACTGTAGACAAGTATTGTCAATAATGGATTTGTGCCAGCATTATTTTAATACTTTCTGATGCTTTATGCATAAATAAAATGTGTATTCCATTCTTTTTAATGTTATTATCTTACCAAGATGTAGTTCTTACAAGTAGTTCCACACCATTAATACAAGACTTGTATGCTTTAATATACTGTATGTAAAAATGTAATTTTTGGCAGTCTTCTTAATATTTACTAAGACAATAAAAACTAGGGTTAAGATGAAAGACTTACTTGTTAGATAAAATAATTTTATTTTAAACTGAGACACAAGTATAAAAACTAAACCTCTCGGCCAGAATCATGGGATTGGAAGGGAAATCAGCAGATCTCTAGTCCAAACTATTTCTCAAAGTAGGGTCTCTCGGACACTTGCTGACAGGGCTGGCACTCCAGCCCAGCCACGTCTTTAGCCCCCCACTCAACTTGATCCAGTCAGCCAATGTCTCTCCCGTATTACAGGGCAAAATAAGGCACTGTGCTCCAGGTGTGGTCTAACAAGTAGAGGGAGCCAATCACCATCTTCACTTGACCAGTCCTGTCATGCTCCTGTCAATATAGCCACTGATGATT
This sequence comes from Hemiprocne comata, assembly GCA_020745705.1. Taxonomy (NCBI): domain Eukaryota; kingdom Metazoa; phylum Chordata; class Aves; order Apodiformes; family Apodidae; genus Hemiprocne; species Hemiprocne comata. The sequence goes on along the minus strand of CM036616.1, from coordinate 84,892,671 downwards.
TTGGCCCTTTGCTGCCAGAAAACACTGATGGCTTTTGCTCTTCTTGCTGCCTGCTAGGATGCCCAGGTTCCTTCCAGCAGGGTTGATCCCAGTCAGAAAACCTGTATGGTAACATGTTTGTGAATTGAGGTATTTGCATGCCAATTCTTGCCATCCCAGGAGCTCTCCAAGTAGAGAAGCAAAAACTGGAGAACCTCTCTGCCAGGAACCTCCAGTCCTGCACTTGCTGTACCTCCATCAGAATAAATGTAATTACTTTGGAAAGTAAGAATTTGTTTCTGTTGATGTCAATAAATTCTCGGGCCACTTGAGTTTTGGACTTCTAAATATACTTACAAGTATACCTTTTTTTTTTTTTTTAACGTTTTATTCTGTCTTTCAATCCTCACAAACATTCATCTTTTCGTAACCTCAGCTGACCTCAAACTATATAACTCAATCTTGCATTAAATAAACAGGTTACCTAGGGAGGCTGTGGATGCCCTCTCCCTGGCGGTGTTCAAGGCAAGGTTGGATGAGGCTTTGTGCAACCTAGTCTAGTGGGAGGTGTCCCTGCTCATAGCAGGGAGGTTGGAACCTGATGATCTTGAAGGTACCTTACAACCTTAATCATTCTACAATTCCAGATTCTAAATCTGAAATAAAGTGAAACCCAATGAAAAATAGACCATGAGCAGAATATAATATATATTGAAATAGTTGTAACCAATTCTTCCCCTCTGGACTCTGAAGTAGTTACCATGTAGTACAAATTACAAATCAAGTGTACTGTATATTGGCCTTAAGCCTTGTGTCTGCAGTAAACTGATATGATTTGTAGTGACCTGGAAAAATGAATGGAACCATGAAGGTAAGGAGTATGTGTGGGAAAGCTCCTTCTAAAGCTGAAAACTGAAAGAAAAGCAATTAAAGATGTAAACCCTTATGAATATGAGATACATTAATTTCTTACATGCATAATCACTGTCAAAAGATTGCTTTGGCACTTAGCTAGTCTTAGTGCTTACAATTGTTGGGTTGGTGTGGCACGGTTTGGTATTGGGGGAGGGGCCTCAGGGGAGGCTCCTGTAAGAAGCTGCTGAAAGCTTCTCTGGCTTCAAATATTCAGCCTGCAGGTATTCAAATATTCGGCCAAGGCAGAGCCCATCAGCGACAATGGATGTGTCTCTGCGATTAACATATTCAAGAAGGTGAAATGAAGTGCTGTAACACCTCAGGGCAGAGGAGAGGGGGAGGTGAGAGCAATGCAGAAGCATAGATACCAAGGTGAGTGAAGAAGGAGTGGGAGGAGGTGCAGGCCATGGTGAGATGGCAGGCTGACCCCCTAAAACCCATGGAGGAGCATCATGGAGTAGTCTGTGAAGGACCACAGTGGAGCAGATGTGGACTTGTTGCCCATGAAGACCCTGTGCCAGGGGAGATGACTGTTCCCAAAGCAGGCCATGACTCTGTGGAAAGACCAAGCTGGAGCAGTCTGCTCGTGAGGCACCGCACCTTGTGGGAGGGACTCAGAGAGGTTAATGAAGGGCTTTCTCTGCAGGGAAGGACCCAATGGTGCAGCAGGGGAATCAAGAATCATAGAATGGCTAGGGTTGGAAGGGACCTTAAAGATCATCTAGTTTCAACCCCCCTGCATGGTCAGGGACATCTCCCACTAGACCAGGCTGCTTAAGGCCTCATCCAGTCTGGCCTTGAACACCTCCAGGGAGGTGGCATCCACAACCTCCCTGGGCAACTTGTTCCAGCATCTCACCACCCTCACAGGAAAGAACTTCCTAATGTCTAGCCTGAATTTCCCCTCTTTAAGTTTCAACCCATTGCCCCTTGTCCTCTCACTGCACAGCCGTGTAAAAAGCTTCCCCAGCTTTCTTGTAGGCCCCCTTCAGATACTGGAAAGCTGCTATAAGGTCACCCAGGAGCCTCCTCTTCTCTAGGCTAAACAACCCCAAATTCCTTAGCCTGTCTTCATGGGGGAGGTGCTCCAGTACTCTGATCATCTTCGTGGCTCTCCTCTGGACACGCTCAAGGAGTTCTATGTCTTTCTTATGCTGGGAACTCCAGAATTGGACACAGTACTCCAAGTGGAGTCTCACCAGAGCAGGGAGAATCACCTCTCTCAACCAGCTGGCTATGCTTCTTTTGATGCAGCCTAAGATATGGCTGTCTCTCTGGGCTGCAAGTGGACATTGGCAGCTCATGTTAAACTTCTGGTCAACCACTACCCTGAAGTCCTTCTCCTCTGGGCTGTCCTCAATCCTTACTCCTCCCAACCTGTATTCGTGCATGGGATTGCCTCAACGCAGGTGCAGAACCTTGCACTTGGCCTTGTTGAACTTCATGCAGTTTGCATGAGCCCATTTCTCAAGCCTGTCAAGGTCCCTCTGCATGGCATTCCTTCCCTCCAGCTTGTTGACGTCACCACACAGTTTGGTGTCATCAGCAAACTTGCTGAGGGTGCACTCGATTCCACTGTCCACGTCACCGACAAAGATGTTAAACAACACTGGTCCAAGTACCGACCCTTGAGGAACACCACTCATTACATGCCTCCATTTAGACACTGAGCCATTGAAAACAACTCTTTGGGTGTGACCAGTCAGCCAGATCCTTCTCCATCCATCAAATCCGTATTTGTGGTCCATCCATCAAATCTGTATTGTTCCAGTTTCGAGACTAGAATGTTGTGAGGAACAGTGTCGAATGCTTTGCACAGGTCCAGGTAGATGACGTCTGCTGCTCTGCCGTTGTCCACCAAGGCAGTGACCCTATCATAAAAGGCCACCAAATTAGTCAGGCAGGACTTGGCTTTAGTGAAGCCATGTTGGCTGTCACCGATCACCCCTTTGTTGTTCTCGTGTCTTAGCAGGGTCTTCAGGAGGATCTGTTCCAAGAACTTGCAGGGCAGAGGTGAGACTGACTGGCCTGTAGTTCTCTGGGTCTTCTTTTTTCCTTTCTTGAAAATGGGGGTTATGTTTCTCCATTTCCAGTCAGCAGAACTTCACCAGACTGCCATGACTTTTCCAATATGATGGACACTGGCTTTGCAACTTCATCCACCAGTTCTTTCAGGAGCCGCAGGTGAGTCCCATCAGGTCCCATGGACTTATTCACCTTTAGGTCATTCAGGTGGTCTCGAACCTCCTCTTGGTCTGCACTGGGGGGATTCTCCTTTTCCCAGTCCCTGTCTTTGGTTTCCGTAACGTGGGGGGCATGACCGGACTCCTTGCTGGTGAAGACTGAGGCAAAGTAGTCATTGAGTACTTCAGCCTTCTCTGCCTCTTGGATGACCAGCTCTCCTGTTTCCTTCTGAAGTGGGCCTCTAGCCTTCCTCTTATCATTAACATACCTATAGAAACTTTTCTTATTGCCCTTAACTTCCCTTGCCAGATCCAGTTCTCTCTCTGCTTTTGCTTTCCTAACCTGATCTCTTGCTTCTCTAACTACCTCTCTGTACTTCTCCCAGGGTACCTGGCCTTGCTTCCACCCTCTGTAAATTTTGTTTTTACACCTAAGTGTGTCCAGAAGTTCCTTGCTCATCCACACAGGCCTCCTGGCCCTCCTGCCTGCCTTCATCTTTGTAGGGACACATTGGTCCTGGGCACGCAGGAAGTGTTCCTTGGATATGGACCATCTATCCTGGGCTCCCTTCCCATCCAGTGCTTTGTCCCATTCTACCCTAGCAAACAGATCCTTCAAGAGATCAAAGTCTGCCCTTTTAAAATCAAGCGTGCTCAGCTTGCTTCGCACTTTTCTCTCTGCCCTAAGGATCTTGAATTCTACAGTGTCATGGTCACTGCAGCCTAGTCTCCCAGTGAGTTTCACATCACTCAGTGCCCCATCTCTGTTGGTGAGAACAAGGTCCAGCACAGCTCCTTTTCTGGTTGGTTCCTCTACCATTTGGAAGAGGAAATTGTCATCAATGCACTCCAGAAACTTTCTGGAATGCTGGTGCATTGCTGTGTTGTCCCTCCAGCAGATGCCGAGGTGATTAAAGTCTACCATGAGGACTATGGCTTGCGAGTGCAAAGCAGCTCCTATCTGTATAAAGAAGGCCTCATCCACTTGGTCATGCTGGTTGGGTGGCCTGTAGCAGATCCCCACTCTGATATCTCCTGCCCCCGTCTTCCCTTTAATCCTGACCCAGAGGGTTTCTGTCAGCTCCTCATCCATCCGCAGGCAGAGCTCCATGAACTCCAGCTGGTCATTGATGTGGAAGGCAACGCCCCTTTCTCTTCTGCCCTTGCTGTCCTTCCTAAACAGTTTATACCCTGCCATCCCCATGCTCCAGTCATAGGAGCCATCCCACCATGTCTCAGTGATCCCAATAACATCATAGCCCTGCAGCCATTGGCCTTAGCCACAAGGGCACACTGCTGGCTCATGGTCATCCTTCTATCTACCAGGACGCCCAGGTCCCTTTCCCCTACACTGCTCTCCCACAGGTCAGTCCCCAACCTATACTGGTACATGGAGTTGTTCTTTCCCAGATGCAAGACTACACTTGCCCTTGTTGTATTTCATTAAATTTCTCCCTGTCCAACTCTCCAGACTGTCTAGCTCTCGCTGAATGGCAGCACAACCCTCTGGTGTGTCAGCCACTCCTCCCAGTTTCGTGTCATCAGCAGACTTGCTGACATTGCACTCTGTTCCCTCATCCAGGTGGTGGATGAATATATTGAATAGTACTGGTCCCAGAACTGACCCTTGAGGGACTCCACTAGATACAGGCCTCCAGCTAGACTCTGTTCTACTGACCACAACTCTCTGACTTACTTCCTTCAACCAGTTCACAATCCACCTCACTACTCAACCATCCAGGCCATGCTTCCTCAGTTTAGCTGTGAGGCTGTTGTGGGAGACGGTGTCAAATGCTTTACTGAAATCAACATAAACCACATCCACTGCTGTACCATCATCTATCCACCTGGTTATGTCTTCATAAAAGGCTATCATGTTGGTTAAACATTCGTTCCCCTTGGCAAAACCATGCTGCCTGCTCCTAATGACCCTCTTATCCTCGATATGCCTAGAGACAGCGGCAAGGATAAGTTGTTCCATTACCTTTCCAGGGATGGAGGTGAGCCTGACCAGTCTATAGTTACCCAGGTCCTCCTTCTTGCCCTTTTTGAAGACTGGTGTGATATTTGCTTTCCTCCAGTACTGAGGCACGTCTCCTGTTTCCCACAACTTATCAAAGATGATGGAGAATGGCCTAGTAATGACTTCTGCCAGCTCCTCAGCACCCATGGGTGCATCCAATCAAGACCCATAGATTTATGGATGTCCAGATTGCTTAACTGATCCCTAAAATGACAGGCTACATTCAAATACTAGATAACTTAGCACATTTAGCATCTACATCTTTATTTGCCATATCTACAAAACCCATAATATTTCTAAGTATAAATGAGATAAAATCTGATTGTGTATATTTAAATTGATTTTTTAACTCCTGCCTCTGAACAGGGCTGAATCTGAGGAAACATGCGTGTTATAACCCTGAATAGCTCCAAAAGATCATAAGCTGATCTCCAAGTAAACCGACCCATATGCTCTTGCCTGTCACTGAAATTCTGTTCATTCTACAGCCATTACCTGGAGGGAATCTTTTTAAAAAGAGCTTTCTGAGAAATATTGTAAGGTATTTGGAAAGTTAAAATAGCAGTATTAATACGACATAAGATAGAGGGAAAAGACTGTAAGAAAGAAGACAAAACATTTCAGAGTTACTCAAGAGTGTCTGTGTCAGCAGGAGAAGCTGGAGGATGTATATTGGACAAGACAGAGAAAAGCAGCATAGGTTACCAGAAGACTAACTTCTGTATGACTCGAGAGTGCCTCCAACAGTCAGTATTCCCTATGCACCAAGCATGCTGAGGTTGCCTAGACTCTCATCTTCCTTCAACTTTCAGAACACCACAGAAACACTGATCTGCTGCATCGGTGGTTAACAACAGAGAAGAGGAGAGAAGAGGCTACTTAAGTATGTAGCTACTGAAATTCGAAAAGAATATCCAGAAATAGATTTTTTTAAAGTAATTTAAGCCCTCAGGAATCCATTTACACAAAAAAGAGCGCTGAACCTGCAGCAGTGAGTATGTCGAGATTTCTGCTGCATAGCAACTTAAACACATATCCTTGCTTCAGAATCATGGAATTCATCAGCAGACACTCTGACTAACACAGCACATGGCTCTGCTGAAAAGTGTTGTTTTATCAACTCATGCACAAAACCATTTTTAAGGTGTACCAGAGTACAACTTACAGTCTAAGAAAGCAAGTAGATAAACTTCTGTAGAAAAGGTTTTCCTTCCTGGCAAATCAGCTCCTTCCTGAGGTCCAATGGAAAGAGATATTTCTCTCAGTGAGGTGTTCCACAACTACCTCATTTCTGTGACACACTTAGACAATAACATACTCCTGCAATATATAAAATGGGGAAAAATACAGAATTCTATGAATGATAGAATCACGCAATAGTTAGGGTTGGGAGGGACCATGTCTTGGGCATGGACATCTTTCACTAGACCAAGATGCTCAATATCCATCCAACTTGACCTTGAACACTTCCAGGGATGGGGCATCCACAACATCTCTGGGCAACCTGGTGTATTGGCTCACCACCCTCATAATAAAAAAATTATTTTCTCTAATCTAAACCTACCTTGTTTCAATTAAAAAACATTGCCCTTTGTCCTTTCACTAGAGGCCTTGGTAAAAGGTCTCTGTCTTTTTTATAAGCCCCCTTTACCCACTGAAAGGCCACAATAAGGTCTCCCCAAAGCCTTCTCTTTTCCAGGATGAAAAAGCATAACTCTACAAACCTGTCTTCATAGGAGAGGTGCTCCAGCCCTCTGACTGCTTTCATGGCCCTCCTCTAGATCTGCTCCAACAGGTCAATGTCTTTGTTGTACTGGGGACTCCAGAATTGGACACAGTACCCCAGGTGGGGTCTCAAGACAGTGAAGTAGAGGGCGACAAGCATATCCCTTGACCTGCTGGCCACTCTTTCTTCCATACAGCCCAGGATATGACTTGCTTTCTGGGTTGCAAGTGTCTTATTTCCAGCCCATATACAAAGATATGAAGATATGTTAATGTTTTATTCATGTTAATTAATTCTGACCTGCTCAACAAATTGCTGTTGGTTTTTTTTTCAATCTATGGCCATACACTATAACCCACCAGTGACAGTGGTAAATAATAAAATTGTTTCAATTTCTTTTTGTTTTACTCTACCTCCAAAAATTACAGATGAATGAACTACCTTCACACTTACAAAATAAAAGTCAATGTGTCAGTCTGCAAGTTCCAATCCACCTATTTTTGATTAATTTAGACAGAACCTGCATCAAGTAAATTAGTTTTTGATAATACATTGGTTAAAGGCTGATGGCATTAACAGGCTTCCCCCCCCCCCCAGCCCTTACAATTCCAGTAGCTAAGAAGACTATTTTTTCATATATTTTACTCTTGCCCCACTGAAGTGGTTAACACATGGAAATAACAAGGGATACAATAAAACCTTAAAAAAATATGGAAAACACTTGAACAGAGTGATGATTAGGGATAAAAACAGTGATTAGAAAGCACGTATATGAATTTATGAAGATTTGAAATGAAAGATGGAAGATGTGCTTAGATGATTCATAAACACTCCAAGCTAATGCAAAACAGATGTCTGTAGCAAAGTACAGTAGCAATGATGAGAATACAGCACAAAAGAAAAAGCATTTGATTAACTAGGGAAAAACACAGAACTGGCAAACTGAATACCAAATCGAAGCAGATATTTTCCCATAATTTGACAGTCATTCCTTTTCTTTTGTTTCAATTTTCCTACATGATTTCACAGAATAGAAACTATTTTCCTATGTGTATAGCTACAAAGGAGAGAAACAAACTGACTGATGGATGTTTCCATTCAAAACTTTCCTGTGACTTGTCAACATACTAATTTAGTCAGCTCTTTCTTTTTTTCTCAACTTTCTTCCTGCTGCAAATGCTAACCTGATAAAGGCCAGGCTAGAGCAAAAGGTGCAATCTCATTTACATGGAAGTTTATAGGTATAGTCTGATTCGTTTCAGTAGGGCTTGGGTTTCATCCAGATAATCTAACAGCAATCCTTTTAATTAATGCCATACTTTCTGTTACTCGAGTATCTTCAATTTCCTACAGCAAAATTTGCAAGAAATACCTGGATGGAACTTCATAATGTCTGTGTATAATCTAGAAGACAGTTTAGCTAAATCCTTTTCATGCTCTGCAGGTTTGTCTGAAAGTCCAAGCTTTCCTAGTTGTCTTTTACAATCAAGGAGGAAGGCGCAAAATACCCAGCAAAGCTTTTCTGAGTGAGACAGTTAGTTGATGGGAAGGATGCTTCTGTCACACAATCTTACAGACCTATAAAATAGCCATTGATAATAGCAACAGTCCTCTGTCTCTCATGACTGGAGACAGTAATACATTCAGAGAATTTGAGTAAATGCTAACACTTATGACCAGTGAATATAATGGGAGAAATGTGCCTACACAATTGTGCTAATGTGCTTCAATTAGACCATGTGTCTTTTATTCTAGATGAACACACGCCTTCTGACCAGTGATTTTAAATAGTGCTGAGCTGCGCAGTTTTCCTTTGTGATTAAACATACATTACAGAATATTTAAACACCTCTAAACTAATTTTAACTGACTAAACAAAACTGACTTCTGTACAAATCTTTAAAAACTGATCCACACCACTACATCTCCATTTCCCAATCAACAGTTCAACACAAGCAAATAAGGTTAAAAAAGTTAAGTATAGTGAGAGTGCAGAAAAACTAGTGTTGGATTTCCATTCTGGAAAGCACACTAGGCCCAATTCTAGCAAAACAGTTACAAAAGTAAACAAAGAAAGCAATTGTATTTTAAGTAAATGGGGCTAGAAATGTGTGTTTTGGAGGGAGTCCATTAGTTCTCTTCATCTTGTATGTATTGTATATATTACTTATTCCTTCTCCAAAAATAGTACTGGCATAAATTTGGATATAACAGAAGTGATAAAGGAAAGGGATGAATGGGAGAAAGAGAAAAATCATCATCAGATTGGAGATGGCAGAAAAAATATTTTACTGGTTTTAGAGAAGTAACTACCATTGCCTTCACCACTGCCTTTCTATTCAGTGTAAGAAGACTACCCTTCTCACACACAGAAATTTATATAGAAGTGGGGGAAATAAGGCAAAACAGAGAAAGTATGGAAAAGTGACAGACAAAAGAAAATGTGTAGAGTATAGAAGAAATAGTATTTCCTCACAGCAAAATGAGAAGGCAGTCATAGAAGACAGCTATTTTACTTCACTGAGATCTTCAAGTTTTTAGGAAACTTACAGCCTCAGCTTATAGTTTGACTGACAATCATGCTGTGTGTATGTTTTTGAAGCAGAACTCTCTCTTCTGTTGAAGGAATACCTCTGCCTGGAGCGGTAACACTGCTGGAAAACATTTCTTTTCTCTCATCTTCTAGGGCTTCCTTCCCATTCATGGATGGCACAAGAAACAGCACCACTGCTCTATGCTGTTGGCAAATCTAAAGAACCTAGGGGTCGATCCTGACCAACTGTGACTGGGGGTTAGCTTCCTGGGCAGAACTTCGGTTGATTTCAGAGGTTAGCCTCCAGCTGAAGGATGAAGATCCAAGCCCACACTGGGACCTCTTCTATTGCTAGAGCTAAAATTGAGAAATCAGAATCCAATCTCATCTGGCTCCCAGGGAGAATTTTAACAGGCAAGAGATTAGGAAGAGTGATAAGTAAGAAGCCTGATTTCTAACAGCCAGATTCCCTTCCTGAAAGCGCCTTTATCTATACGTCTTAGAGGAGCTCTTCAAGCTACTATAGCTTTACTATTAAGGCTATTGAAGCAGTTCCTCAGTAGGAAAACTTGATAATATCTTGGGTCAGCAAAGATATCACAGGCAAGAAATTAATCTCATCTATGTCCTGCACACTAATGATGAATTCTTTAATAAACATAACCCCCATTTTCAAAAAGGGAAAAAAGAAAGGCTTGTGGAACTACAGACCAGTCAGTCTCACCTCTGTGTTTGGCAAGATCATGGAGCAATCCTCCTGAAGGCTCTGCTAAGGCACATGGAAAATGAAGTGTTTGGTGGCAAACAACATGGCTTCATCAAGGGCAAACCATGCCTGACAAATATGGTGGCCTTTTACAATGGGCTCACAGAGTCAGTGGACAAGGGGAGAGCAACCGACATGATCTACCTGAAATTGTACAAAGTGTTTGATGCTATCCCACAAAAAATCCTCATCTCTAGATTGGAGAGACATGGATTTGGTGGATGGATCACTTAGTGGATAAGGAACTGGCTGGATAGTCACACTCAAAGACTTACAGTCAATGGCTCAATACACAAATGAAGACCAATGATGAGTGGTGTTCCTCAAGGGTCAGTACTGGGATGAGTGCTGTTTACCATCTTTGTTGCTGACATGGAGAATGGAATTGAGTGCACACCCATTGAGTTTGCTGACAACACCAAGCTGTGCAGTGTGGTCAAGACACTGGAGTGAAAGGATGCCATCCAGAGGGGCCCTGATGGGCATGGGGGCCTATGCTAACCTCATAAACTTGAATAAGGCCAAGTGCAAGGTCCTGTACCTGGGCTGTAGCAATCCCAAGCACAGTCACAGTCTGGGCAGAGAATGGATTCAGAACAGCCAAGGAAAAGGATTTGGATGTGTTGAATGCTTCCATGGGTGGGGTTTCCATAGTGTCTCTGTTGGTAGATGGCTCAACATGAGGTGGCAATGTGTGCTTGCAGCCCAGAAAGCCAGCCGTATCCTGGCCTGCATCAAAAGAAGCATGGCCAGCAGGCCAAGGGAGGTGATTTTTCCCCTCTACTCCACTCTTGTGAGACCCCACCTCAACTACTTTGTCCAGTTCTGGAGCCTCCAGTACAAAAAATACATTAACCTGTTGGAGTGGGTCCAGAGGAGGGCTATGAAGATTATCAGAGGGCTGGAGCACCTCTTCTATGAAGACAGGCTGATAGAATTATGGTTATTCAGCCTGTAGAAGAGAAGGCTCCGGAAGACCTTATAGCAGCTTTCCAGTAACTGATGGGGGTCTTCAAGAAAGCTGGGGAGGGACTTTTTACAAGGGCATGTGGCAACAGGACAAGCAGTAATGGATTAGAACTGGAAGAAGGTGGATTTAGATTGGACATTAGAAAGAAATGCCTTAGTGTGAAGGTGGTGAGACACTGTAACAGGTTGCTCAGGGAAGTTGTGGAAGCCCCCTCCCTGGAAATGTTCAAGGCCAGGTTGGATGGGGCTTTGAGCAGCTTGGTCCAGTGGGAGGTGTCCCTTCCCATGGCAGGGGGGTTGGATCTAGATGATCTTTAAGGTCCTTTCCAACCCAAACCATTCTATGATTCTAAGATTCTATGAAATGCAAAATGATAATTTTCCTAGGGCATGACTACTAAATATCTATTAGAGTACAACAATTATACAGATTCTATTTCAGATTCTATTTCTATTTCTAGTAATTTATTATGAGAGAAGTAATCTTAAATTTTAGTTTCAAGTGAAATAATACATACTCATGTCATTGAAATAAAACATAATACAACAAAACCACTTGTTCATTATCTTGAATTTACATACTTTTTCAAACTGTGCCCTGAGGTCCTCACTTCTTCTGGGAGTTGGTGAGGGTATGACAAAATGTTCATTGAGAATTACCGTGTGCAAAGCTGTCTCCTCCTATGTCAAATGGAGTTGAAAAGAAATCTAGTTTTTCAAAATGCAAGAATGGGACTTATTAGAAAAGACTCTTCAACCAAACAGCCAATGCTTCTCTTGAAAGCCATGTCAAACTAGGAACAGGGAAATATCTTTTGTTTGAACAAAAATGCTATTTAGCTAAAGGCTAGACAGGGAAAACAAATAATGCATTCTTCCTGAAAAGCTTTAATCATACTAATATGCAGCAGGCTGACTCCTGGACATTGCTAAGTGCTTAGAAACACAGAGGCAACTGGTTCAAATTTTAAAAATAAACATTTCAAAACCCTACAGGATTCTTAACATTTTTTGAAAGCATGACTACAACTTACAATTTATTAGTATTTTTCCTATGAAGATTGCAAAAGAATGTTACTCGAGTGGTGTAACTGAAGTTATGTAGCAGGATGCTCCATCTCTCAATATGCCTGCCTCAGTTTCCCTCCATGAGTCAACTGGTTTTTGTCTCTCAGTTTTGCAGGCCCAGGCCTGGAGTGGAAAGATTCCCATGAGAAAGGGAAGGGCCTAGCAAACTCTGAGCTGTTAACTACCTTGAAAAGTACAAACAGGGGCCAGGTTGATGTTCACAACACCAGCTGCTCTCTGGTGTTGAAGAACACGGAGCCCAGCCCAGCCACAGCCAGGCTTGGAACGGAGATAAAGAATGAACAGATAAACTAATGAGTTTGCTTGGTGAGAATAGGGCCTTCATGGTTTTTTTCTACTGTTTTCCTTTTATTCTCCAATGAAAGATTTTAGAGGTATGGCTAAATAGTTAAATGACAGCAGTCAATCCACTTTATTCTATAAAAGTCTGGTCCCATCTTTGATCAGGAGGACTTCTGTACACTTTCCCAGGAGGTGTGCTGGATCTTCTCCTATCCAGCGGTGACACCTGCCAGAGGGACTAATTCCCAAGAGCTACACTCAGGGACACCCAGCTGTGACCAGGCAAGCATGAGAGATATTAACTCTTTCATTGTCTTTATTAGCAAACTTAACATTAAGTAATCTTCATCATTAAGTTTAAGATTGTAGGATCCTTTAAGAGTGATAATTAATGTTCTAGGCCTAATATAGAATTTGATCATAAGTAGGTTGCTAGCATTTTAGTGGTTAACCTTTGTTGTTTGATCTAACTGCAGTAACCTATTATTATGCTAAAAGTCATGGCAGGGGCAATGTCTTTCCTAAGTTACCATCAGCAAAGTAATTAACAGTAATTTGAAGTGAGATCAACTATAAGTAGAGTACAGTAAAAACGCAGGGAAACTGGGAGGTCAGAAGTTGAATGCAAAGGGGGTCTTAGCAGTGAATTTTACTACTTATAGTGAGATCTTTAGTCTGAACTCAAGCTACCCAACTTCAAGTCATCAATGTTATAGAAATAAAGTGTGTTTATATATTGGCACATATCTCAGATATTTTATGCCTGGAACTAGAAACTGAAAACAAACCCAGAAAGACAGATTTCCTGTTTTACCTCTGTTTCAGATTATGATCATGGTACCAAAATAGCAACAATGGCTGAACAATTGAATTACTTAAAATAGTAAATCTCAGGCAAATTTTGCACTTTACAACAGCCTTTCTGCATTACCCTTGTCAGTGAGGAGTCTACTGCTCTCTACATGGACTCAGTAGGAAAAGGAGAGATGTTCGCTACTAACAACATCAACAACTTGAGATTTCAAATGCATCAGCCAAATCTTCCTCTACCCACATCCTCTAAAATCTGTTCTTCTCCCTCCCCAGAACTCACTCAGTTCGCCTTCTAATTGACTTCACAGCCAGTGTCATCTCCATGGATATTCTCCCACTATGAAATGTCCCTGCGGACTCAGAGATACCCACAAACTACAGCGAATTAATTCCTCTGTGAAAACCCAAAACAAATCCCTTGCAGGCAGTTGAAATCCCAATTGCCATCAGTGGTGTACAGGTCAAGTAGTGTGTTTTGTTTCTAGTTGCAGCTTAGAGCAATTCCCTATAGTTGGCCATGCTGCACAATCTTGGCATACAGTCTCCACAGCATGGTTCACAGTTTAGCTTATGAGGTTTCATGCAGCCACACAGTTTCCCATCTGCTGCAGGCACGTGTACCTCACTGTTCAGAGAGAACACACTGCAGCACTGAGGGAGGGGATTTCCTGCTCGTCCTGTGTTTATCAACCCTCAGGGTTTCCCTTTGTCAGTCTGCAAAGCCCACAGATGGATTTCACATTGTATGAGCAGTCTGGAACAAACAGGAGGATACTGACCTCTTAGCCCTTCTGTATGTTACATTTCAAAGGAAGCTGAACATTTTTATATAAGCATAAACGGTGCCACCTGTTGGTTTCAGTATGATTCTGATACACCCACTATTTCCTCTCTGCCCACACTTCCAGCAAGTGTGCACATATTTATACTGAAATGGAAAAAATTTACATAAAAAAACCCTCATGAGCCTTCAGAATGTTCTGAAACCAGCAGTTGCACTTGTTCTCAGTAGGTCTTATGTTAAATCCTTTTAGAGGTCTTCTTTTTTGCATGCTGTAATAGAAAATGATTACTTATTCGGGTTGGAAATTCCCCTGTATCCCATTGCTAGCCAATAAAGTACAAAAAAGTTTAAAACAAAAAGCAAGTTGTAGCAATAACCTCCTCCATGTCAATTTTCTTTGGTTTGGTAACTTCAGAGATAAAACGCCTAAATGCTGCTCTGCCATTGTCCACCAAGGCAGTGACCCTATCATAAAAGGCCACCAAATTAGTCAGGCAGGACTTGGCTTTAGTGAAGCCATGTTGGCTGTCACCGATCACCCCTTTGTTGTTCTCGTGTCTTAGCAGGGTCTTCAGGAGGATCTGTTCCAAGAACTTGCAGGGCAGAGGTGAGACTGACTGGCCTGTAGTTCTCTGGGTCTTCTTTTTTCCTTTCTTGAAAATGGGGGTTATGTTTCTCCATTTCCAGTCAGCAGAACTTCACCAGACTGCCATGACTTTTCCAATATGATGGACACTGGCTTTGCAACTTCATCCACCAGTTCTTTCAGGAGCCGCAGGTGAGTCCCATCAGGTCCCATGGACTTATTCACCTTTAGGTCATTCAGGTGGTCTCGAACCTCCTCTTGGTCTGCACTGGGGGGATCCTCCTTTTCCCAGTCCCTGTCTTTGGTTTCCGTAACGTGGGGGGCATGACCGGACTCCTTGCTGGTGAAGACTGAGGCAAAGTAGTCATTGAGTACTTCAGCCTTCTCTGCCTCTTGGATGACCAGCTCTCTTGTTTCCTTCTGAAGTGGGCCTCTAGCCTTCCTCTTATCATTAACATACCTATAGAAACTTTTCTTATTGCCCTTAACTTCCCTTGCCAGATCCAATTCTCTCTGTGCTTTTGCTTTCCTAACCTGATCTCTTGCTTCTCTAACTACCTCTCTGTACTTCATGGAGAATGAAATGCCATATTCTGTTCTTGATCTAGCTCTGCCAATGCCAATGTGGTAGCCAAAAGTGTAATACAGAATCACAAAAGGAACGATAATCACACCCGTACATATCCATTTCTACCTTCTGTCAGTTTGGTTTGGCTTTTTGTTTTGTCCCTCTAACAGCTCCCCCCCTAAAAAAAAAAAAAAAAAAAAAAAAAAAAAAGTAACAAAGATCAAAGCAGAAAAAAAAAGTTTAGTCCTTTAAATTTTCTATTTTTTTTTCCAGATGAAGGGATCAATTTGGAAAAAAATATTAATACATATATTTAGAACTAGTAATATTTGTCAAATGATAACATGGTATCATGACAACTCTCCACTCTTATGGCAAAGTTCAGGTGCAAAGGCATTTTTAGCTACATGGTAGCAGGTAAAAAGCTTGGAAGGGATACAGCCAGGACAGCTACCTAAACATACCAAAGGGAAATGTCATCTATATAGCATAAAAAGCTATAGCTTTTTTTGCTTATTTCCACATTACCGTGGTAATTAACTAAGCATTTGAAGAAATTTTTTACTGGCTGGATGCACAATACAACTGTTCCTCATCACAAAAGTTCAGTAAGATCAAAGCTAAATGCACACATCTTCGAAAAATCTTGGTAGGCATTACCATCAAAATAAAAAAAGAGCAGAATTGTTATTGTAAGTTTTACCTCAGAAAACTCACTTAAAAAAAGGAAGGATACCTGACAGAACTTCGTTATGGACATATGCACCATGCAGAATCAACAGAGAGCTCACATCATGTGTCAAAAAAAAGAGAGAAGCTCCTCCCCATCCTATTAGTAATATGAGTCCAACATGATTCTCTATGGACTCCAGTCTTCCCTGTGCTTTGCTCCCTAAAGACAGACTATAAAAACTGTTTCTGGTTTGCTTCTCAGCTTCGCAGATAAATTTTTTTGACAGAAGTACAAATTGGCCGAACAAGACTGAATTAATAAAAAAAGCCTAAAATTAAATAATGGTATTAGTACAGTAGCAAAACAGTTCTCAATATAAATATAAATCTGCAAGTACATTGTGTGAATAAGCTAAGTGTTATTTATTTCCAGTTCAACTGCTAAGTTGTACCATTAGGTACAGTGCTGTTGTTCATGGTAGATAAACTAAGCTGCAAAACTTGAAAATGGGCCATTTAGTTACTACTTTTCTTATGACTGACTTGTTGCTCTCCTCTAATTGAAACATGAAATTCAGCCTTTAAAGATTTTTACACACCTTAAGTATATGCATTGCTGATAACCATGAACAAAGCAGTTGCCAAAGCAAAAGGGACCAAAAAAATCCAAACCAAATCTCACAGAATTTTATTATCAAAATGTAACTGAAGATAATGGTTCTCTCCCTCCAATCATGAGCAGACATTTCATGGCCTACTTTGCAGACCAGGCCATGAAAAATATAAAAAGCAGACAGTTTAGTGCACATTCAGTTTCCCCCTTGTGTTCTCCTCTGCTTTAACTGTGTTTGCCCCCACTGAAAAAGCTCTCGTTTCTCTCAAAAAAACTGTATATCTCTTGATAGACCTTGCTACGTCTTCCTGAAACACAGTAAAATAGGAGAAGTTGTGCAAAGGAAATAAAAGCTCATCCTGAGAACCTTTGAACCAGATAAGGCACCCTCATGGGGTTTATGGGCCCTGCCACCCTGGTAATTAATTTACTGCTGGGCTAAAAGATTAACCCTGGAGTGTCTCTGCTTCAGGAATGGAAGAATCAACTCCTGCTTTCCTATTAGGACAGGACTCCAGGATCTGAAGAACAACTTCACACAACAGATTAAGTTCTGAAAATCCAAACTGGCATCACATTTGTTTGTATAACTTATCAAACAAAGCCAGTTCTACTGATGCTTTTTGAAGGACACCAGGGTACTGTAATATAGACCTCCTATTTTAACATCTGTATATATGAAAAATGGGATTGTATTTCACTGAAAAGTAGTGTTAGTTTTTTTCCTAGTATTTGGAATATTTGTATGACATAATGCAAAAGACACAGTCATTTCACATTAAGTATAGTCTTGTATTTTTAGCTCAATGGACATTTTTTTAATCTTTTGATTTCTGCAGTGATTATTTATTCATCCAGGTACTCCAAAATGTCTTAAGAAATGCATTTTAGCAGTAAAGAGGTATAGTTTGTTAGCAGTAAGAAAAAAACAGCAGTGTTTACAATATAGATTGCTCCCAGCAATTGTTTGTTTATTAGCACAGAGCTGCTGGAGGAGTACTTGATTTCTGTATGTTTGAGTTTCTTTAAGTGTTTTTCTGTAATTCCCTCAGCAAAGGACTGGAGCCATGGTGAAGCTGTGTAAAGGTCACCACATTCAAACAGCAGCTGTTTGCTTTCACTAATAAAGGAAAAAAGACTATGCACTGAAAAGTGACCATAAATAGGCACAGTATACTCTCTACACAGGCAAAACACTGAGATTTCACTGGGAATTCTGTCACATTTAATGCAGGACCAGCCTGAATGCAGCTATTTTGCAAGCAGTAGCAAGGAGGAAGTAAGTTGAGCAGAGGCAAATCCCACAGGATGTCCATGCAATTGTTCCATACCCAAAAGAAGGGAAGGAATGTGAAGAAACGTCAGCGATAATGCTGCTGAGTGACTTAGTTCATGGGGTGGCTCCAGCAGGAAGAAAAGCCAAGAAAACATTCCTACACATGAAGATGAGTGTGAGAACTTTGTGACTTTGTTTTGTGAAGTTGGGAGATGAAACATGAGAAAAAACTTCTCAGAAATCTACTGTATTGTAAAAGCCTGCATTGCTTGGCAAGGGGGGCTTGGGGGGTGTTGGTGTTCTGCCTCTTCAGCAGGTATTCATCAGCAGAAGCAGGAGAAGAGCAGCTGTGCAAAGCTCTGGGAGATAATTCTAGCCTCCACCTAATGTACCAACAACACGCTTAGACTCAGTAGCTCTCTCTACTCTCTCCAGGGAACTGAAAAACAGAACCCACAGTAGAAAACATCTGCTGTTCCTACTTTCAGGTTTGGTTGTCTGCTACCATTGCAAGTAAACAAGAAGACTGGGACTCCAATCCCATCAGGTCACTTCCTGTTTGCCTACAGTATAATGCACATTCCATTAGAGCTGCGCTACTGAGACCAGATTCAATACAGACACTGTGCACACCTCAAAGAGTATCATCTCACTTGGAAAGAGTTCAGCATTAAATCTCAGGCATACTTAAGAAATCAAAATTTCCGAAATTTGTTGTTAAATTCAGTTTAAAAAAAAGAAGAAAAAAGGGTGGGTTTCTCACCACAAGTACTTCATAATTAACCTTCCTGGCAGTGGCATTAGAAAAGCAAATAAATCTTAGAATCATAGAATGGTTTGAGTTGGGAGGACCTTAGAGATCATCTAGTTCCAACACCCCTGCAAGGGCAGGAACATATCCCACTAGAGCAGGTTGCTCAGAGCCCCATCTAACCTACCCATGAGCACTTCCACAACTTCCCTGGGCAACCTGTTCCAGTGTCTCAACACCCCTACACTACAAAATTTCCTCCTGTCTAACCTAAATCTCCCCTCTTCCAGTTTTGATCAATTACCTCTTGCCCTCTCACTACAAGCCCTTGAAAAAAGTCCCTCCCCAGCTTTCCTGTAGGCCCCCTTCACACACTGGAAGATGGCTATAAAGTCTCCCCAGAGCTTTCTCTTCTCCAGGCTGAACAGCCTGAACTCTCTCAGCCTGCCATTGTAGGAAAGATGCTTCAGCCCTTGGATCATCTTTGTCACCCTTCTCTGGACTTTCTCCATGAGCTCCATGTCCTTCTTAAGTTGGAGGTTCCAGAACTGGACAAAGTACTCCAGGTGGTGTCTCACAAGAGCCGAGTAAAATCACCTCCCTTTGCTTCCTGGCTACACTTCTCTTGATGCAGCCCAGAACACAGTTGGCTCTCTGGGCTACAAGTGCACATTGCCAGCTCACGCTGAGCTTGCCATCCACCATCACTCCCAAGTCCTTCACCGGACTATTTTCCATCTGTTCTCCACCCAAACTGTATTTGTGCTTGGGATTGCCCTGACCCAGGTGCAGGACCTTACAATTGGCCTGGTTAAACTTCATGCACTTTGCACAAGCCCAATTCTCAAGCCTGTCAAGGTCACTCTGGATGGCATCCCTTCTGTCCAGCGTTTTGACCTCAAAACACTTCGGTGTCATCAACAAAGTTGCTGAAGGTGCTCTCAATGTCCATGTCACCGACAAAGATGGTAAATGCCACCAATCCAAGTACTGACCCCTGGGGAACACTACTCGTCACAGGTCTCCATCTGGACATTGAGCCGTTGATCACCACTCTTTTGAGTGTGACCATCCAGCCCGTTCCTTACCCAACAAGTGGTCCATCTATCGAGTCTGTATCATTCCAGTTTTGCTATGAGGATGTTGTGTGGGACAGTGTTGAAGGCTTTGCACAGGTCCAGGTAGATGACGTCGGTTGCTCTTTCTTTGTCCACCAATGCTGTGCCCCCACTGCAAAAGGCCACCAACTTAGTCAGGCAGGATTTGCCACTGGTGAAGCAATGTTGGCTGTCACCAATCACTCCTTTGTTTTCCACGAGCCTTAGCACAGTCTTCAGGAGGATCTTGCCAGGCACAGAGTTGAGACTGACTGGTCTGTAGTTCCCTGGGTCTTTCTTTTTTTCCTTCTTGAAAATTCTTCTTGAATTATGTTTCCCCTTTTCCAAATCCTTTTAATCAGTTAAGCTCTTCATTTATAGATTCTGGTTCCATCTTGAACTCTGTTATATAGAGATTACCTCAATTATTCTGTCAATAATGTGTGCACAATTACACTAAAAGTTCCGTAAAACAGCTTTTAGAAACATTTTGTGAAAAAGTTATGGAAGTGCCCCAATTCACTTTCCAAATCCAATATCTTAACTTGAAATACAAGCTTGTTGATAAAGAAGTACAAAAGCAAAAAAGAGAAAATTAATTATCAACTTGATCTAAATCTACTGAAGTAAAAAATCTGAACCAATGGTCACTGAAATATGATACTGATTAAAAAATTGTTTAACTTAGTATTTACATAAACTCTTCTCAAAACTTTGAACGCCTCTGAGATTGTAGAGGAGTGGCCATCACTCACAGAAGTTTAACAAGGCATGAAATCTGCAGAAAAGCCTTTTTTTTTTTTTTCAAACACCACATTACTTTTTTTATGACCCAAAAAGTACAACGACCAAAATGGACGGGAAAAAGTAAAGTTTCTCAAAATTATCTCAGAATGCAGTCATTATCCCGCTATTTGATCAAGAGCAACTCCAAAATACTCTGCTGCTCAGAAAGTTTCCTTCATTAAAAGAGAAGGAAAAGTAGCAGAGAATTTCAGTACTGTACTTGATTGCAGCAATACTGCCCCCTGTTATTAAGTAAAACAGTACATAGGAATACAGAATTTGGCCTCGCCAGATGGGTATAGAAATAAGAAAGTTAATGTTCTATTTTTAGTAACAGCCTGTGCCTTATGCTTGAAAGACTGATGAAGGAAAAACCTAATTTGCCTTCACAATTTGACAGTGTGATACAGACAAGAAGCAACGGAGACAATGCTTTCCAAAACTTGTTGCCTTCAGCCTGCAACCTTCAGCATCAAATGTCTCTACTAGTACTTAATTTGTCAGGTTGGAATTTTGAACTTTAATTTACTGATGATTAGCTACTGACGTATTTAGACCTCAATACACTTTCCATATTTTAAATAAAATTTTAGATAAATTAAATCAAATAACTGTTTTAAATTTATATTTACACTGGGAATTTGTCATTCCAAAAAAAGGAAGACTTCATAATTGTAACTTTTTAGGACAGATATCTTTTTTTAGGAAGTTTTTAGTCCTGTATCAATGTAATTTACATTTTTAGATTAAGGAGACCTGTAGTTGCAATATAATATGCTACAACTTAAAATAAAAGCCTCACTTCAACCAGCTGAATGATACGGATATGGTATAGCCCTGTGGTATACCACATACACAGATGGTGTATCTGTGGGTGCATAAGTCTTATGAAACAGCTAAATGGAATATTTTAGCTTATTAAACTTAAAATTGCACCTTTTATTAGTCTTCATAAGAATATGCTCTCAAGTTGAGGAATACTCCTTCAGTATTAGATCTTTGGCATGGTTTGACAAACATCTCCCTGCATTTAAGTTCTTGTGA
Organism: Hemiprocne comata; assembly: GCA_020745705.1. Classification (NCBI taxonomy): domain Eukaryota; kingdom Metazoa; phylum Chordata; class Aves; order Apodiformes; family Apodidae; genus Hemiprocne; species Hemiprocne comata. The sequence goes on along the minus strand of CM036616.1, from coordinate 84,871,216 downwards.
ATTCGGGAGGATTTCAAAATACAAAAAGCAACATAAGACTCACACTGACTTTTTACTGATTCTTTTATCATTAAAGTTTTAAACAGCTCTAATTACCTTCATATAAACTATTATTTAATGCAAAATATGTTAACTCAAATAAAGAGTAAATTAAAAAGTCTTTGAATTATCAGGGCAAGAAACCAGAAACAAAAGAAGTGAAAAGAAGAAGTTTGAGGATGTTCAAAATCTCAATACAGGACAGTGATTGCAAATGCTACATTCCCAAGTGTCTACTCTACACCTTTGCAGCTTTTAATGAAAATAATTGAGCTACATTTGAGCACAAAGATAAAACTATTTGAGAATGCTTGCAGTCTAGAAGACTAAGGCTGCAGATGTAAGTAGTTTCCTTGTGTAAAGCAAAACAGTCTAAAAAAGTGCTTCGTGCAGTTCAGCTTTCCTCATCATGGTCCATCTCCCTTTTACAGATTAAGAGGCTGAAAGACATCTCCTAAGCCATACATTCAGTCTTGCATATATGAACAGGCACCCTATGAAGGAGATTAGATGCTTTGCACACATCTTACTGTGTGCAGGGTTTGTGAGCAGATTTCCTGTTTTTGCTTCTTGTTCAACTAACAGCAATCTTCACCTTATGTCTGTTTTACCCTTTCTGTTTTGCACCACGGCCTCCACTAGGTCATCACTGTTAACATGGTCACAAAGACTTAAACTTGCAAGCAGAGAGCTTCCAAAAGCACCAAATATACAAATATATCAAATATAGAAAAAGGCAACAAACCAAAAATAGTTCAGATTCACAAAGCAACTAGTGTTTTATAGGAGTTCCTTTTAGTTAGGCTCATAAATCATCAGTTGACATTGAAATTGAAATAAACAAGAACAGTATTATGAAGACCTTCCTTAAAGCTAAGTATGTAAGCTGCACACGCTGTTTTAAATGGCAGCAGACTTAGCTGCCTGTTAGTTTCAAAGTTAGTAGCTTGCTTAAACTTTCTGAAGTCTTAGGACTCAAAATGGACTGATTTGATAATCAGGTTATGCAGCTTTAAATTTTACTTTATTCTTTAAGTCATTGTACTTATTTGTAGACAATATTTTTTGGCTCTGGTACATTTTAATTTAAGAACAGCTTTTGCTTATTATTTTGTCATACTACATGTTATTCCACTTGACATGGACTATTCCATTTGACATGGGGCTAATTCAGCCTGGAGAAGGCTTCAGGCAGATCTTACAGTGGCCTTTCAATACCTAAAGGGGGCCTACAGGAAAGATGGGGAGAGACTTTTCACCAAAGAGTGTTGTGATAGGACAAGGGGTAATAGTTTTAAATTGGAAGAGGGTAGATTTAGGTTAAATATTAGGAAGAAATTCTTCACCATGAGGGTAGTAAGGCAGTGGAATAGGTTGCCCAGGGAGGTTGTGGATGCTCCCTCCATGAAGGTGTTCAAGGACAGGCTGGATGAGGCTTTGTGCAACCTGGTCTAGTGGGAGACGTCCCTGCTTATAGGAAGGAGGTTGGAACTCAATGATCTTTAAGGTCCCTTGCAACCTTAACCATTCTATTATTCTATGACATAAAAACCTAAGAGATCTTAAAGAGATATAATTCAACCTGTAAAGACACAATACTCTTTCCCTAGATTTAACTTTGCTGTAATACAAACCTCATTATTTTGGGCTGGTGTTTTAAGACTGCCTTCTAAGAAATCTAAATAGTTGTTCCAAATGCATTACTGCTAACTGTATCACTTCCAAAGCTGACTCACATAGACATACTCACCTTAAGCACCTTGCCTTGTAAAGTCAAGATTTAGACCAAAGATAAATTTGACTTCTTGTTTTGTTCTTACTCAAATTTAAAAAAGTGAACAGTAAAGAATACATTATGATACTTGGTTGCTTCCCACAAGAACATAAAATGGGAAGTGAGGTGATTAAACAATGAGGTTTGAAGTGGAGGACCTAAGGTTTCGACCACAGATTCAACAACCTGACAAATTTGTACAGTTATATCCAATTGACACTTGTAGGTATAATCTGAAATATGATATAGTCTAAATTTTCAAAACCAATTCTGATGGCAGAGCTTTTGTTGCCTTTATTTTTCAGGTAATAATTCTTATTTTCAAGTCAAAGTGCCCTAAAGTACCTTCAAGTTGGCCAACTGTAAGATTGCACATTCTGATTTACCATTCCCATTTTATAATTTTGCCCAGATTTAGCAGATGGAAATGAAAACAGCTGCTTGTGGGCTTGAAGTAATCTTATTTATTTGGTATACACACACACAAAACTCGCTACACCTATTAATGTATTATAGCCATTTTAAATACTTGAATATGCAACACAGTCAAGGCCTATAAATAGCTAAAGTGTAACTGTATCATAACACAACTATCCGAAGAACTACAGAAACTGAAGAAGCCAGTAAAAAATTAAAGGATTTCCAAAATATTTCCAAATTCCAAAGGGAACAGATTATTTTTTTCCAGTGCCAGAAGTGCACCACATGAAGAACTAAGCAGTTGAGACACAGCAGAAAAAGTGTATTCAGAAGTCCTAATATCCTGAGGAACAATATATTTCTAAGCTTTATTCTCATACTTTTACTAGATTGGGTAACAATTCAAACATCCTCTTTAATCTTATCTCTGCTTCTGTAACAGAAACAACTTTTTAGGCAGATACATAGTAACTGGTGTACAAGCCAACACTAATACTGCAAGACATCTCCCAAAACCCCACAACAGACAGCATAGTTCAAAGAACTCCAGATGAGTACTATCATACTGTCATAAATCACTGCACAAAAAGCTATTGCACTACTGTCTTCTGAAGGTTTTTCATACATAGCTCTATATACTCTTACTTGTAGTGACAATGACATTGGATCCTTCATCTGACAGTCTTGTTTAATTACCGGGTTGAAAAAGTCTTTGCATGAAGTATGGATGCTTTTTTTTTTTTTTTTTAACAACTGATTACGTTAATGTTTTCGGTGATTCTGATCAATGTTTTGTAATTGCCCAAGCATCTGGCCATATTCAAAGAGAAAGATTGCTACAAAGTCCTAGACATTTTACAAAGGTGCTTGTTAGTTTCAGATCTGCCAGACTTCATTATTTCCATGCTTATTACCCTACCCCTATGCTATTTAAATTCTATTTTTTATCTCCATAGTCTTGCACAAAAGAAGACATGTAGCACTTCCATTGTCCTCTGATTTGATGACTCACAGATATCTTTTGAACTCACAACTATTTTTTAATTAATTTATCACTATAGTGATCATAAAAAAATTTTGTACATAAAAGTGAAAACGAAAAGCTATTGTGCTAATGCATTTCAGTTGTTTGCAGGCTAAATCAGTGGACATTTATTAATAAAACCCCCTTTTTTTATCATCAATGCAATCCAGTACAACAATAATGGAAAGATACTCCTTTTAAAATTTTACTTGAACTTTTTTCTGCCTGCTAGGAATTCCAGTTATGAGCTTCATTGTGCCAAAGACAGACCAGTCGTTTCCAGACACTTACCCTCTGACAGCATGAATAAGTCTCAGTGATGGATAGGCAGTTCGCACTTTCAATTTATTCTTAAGGATTAATGCATTAACCCACTCCACGTGCTTCTCTCCGCCTTTGACCATGAAAGCAGGGATCCAAAGGACACTGTCATTCAGCATGGATAGTCTATGCACAAATTTTTCTTTGTCACTCTCATTCCGAAAGCCTCCAAATGCTCTTTGTACAACTGATGGGTTCATGGTAATAAAATCAGATTTAGTTCCCACATCGGCGGCAAACTCCACCACAGGAGCTAGATTGCACCTGAAGAGGAAGAAATTAATGGAAAAATGAAAATATATATGAAACTTCAACTCAGAAAAATGTGTGCATGAAGGGAAAGCTGAAAATGCACATGCAAGCCCATTTCAATTTAACCTGAGGAAAAAATACCGGTGATAACAGGTGTGATAAACATGTAGTATTTTACCCACTTTCAACACTTGTTAGACAAATGTCTTAAAAACATTAAATGTGCATAATGCTTCAAAAAATAGAAAGTTTTTTGTACATTTCAAAATCACATCATCATGTTTTAAAATGCATTGACAGCGAGAGTACCGCTTATGGGTAAGAGTACGGTTTCTAACACCTATTACCTTTCATTAGTGTTTATTTGTCATCATGGTTTTTTGTTTGTTTGGGGTTTTTTTACAATATAGTATGTGAATATGATTTACAAATGAACTTCACCTCATGTTAATTGAGCTTTTGGTATTTGGTGTTATTACTGCAGCTGATTGGAAGTTTTGAAATCCAGTGTTTTCATTTCATTTAGAAATAGATTTTTTTGAAAAAAGTATTAATCTTCCAATTTTTCCTTGATGTTTCATTTTCAAACCTTGTTCAATTTTGCAGTAGTTCTGTGCTTTTTTCTAGGTTTGAGGAAAAGGTCTAATCAGGTCTTTGTTCAGTATGGGTTTGACTTCAGTTATATAAATACATAAATACATAATCACACATAGGCAGCATTCTCCATGGCCATCATTGGAGGAAGGTGACAAAATGGAATTCAGAAATTATTTGTGATTTCAGTGACTAGCATGATCCAAGAGAAACTAATGCTTTCTGCAGCACACTCAGTGAATTAGCCTGTAGCTGCTATGCCCCAAATATGTTTCTTGACACAACAAAATTTTCACAATTTAACAAAGTGCTCTGTTGAGGTGAAGGAAGCTAAGAAGCAATGTTGGAACTAGGTCCTTCAAAAAATTTGCCTGTTACTACACTTCCAATACAAACAGTATTCTATTAGTTCTGCAATTCTTTTATGGTACAGTAAATTTTTACTTATGCTTATCCCCTATCATCTTCTAATGGCCAGATCTCCATTGTCATAAAAATATAACTGAAGTCAGCAGGGCAACATAGATTAACACCAACTAATGATGTAGTCCTCATTGACAATACAAATTCCTCAGAACATAATTTTCATTCTGCAATTATCAACTAAAGAAGTAGATGTATCTTCTTCTGAAACAGATGTTCTAGAAACTGTAAAGCCTCTATACTCTTAGGACATTCTGATATATTCTTTATAGTCTTAGAAGACCTGGTCTCCTAGGGGTGGATGCAGTTAACCTGTCAGAGAAAGGGGAGAGCATCTTTGGCCGTAAGCATGCCAATCTAGTAAAAGAGGGCTTTAAACTGGGGTTGCTGTGGGAAAGGATGCTCAGTCCTTCCCACTACTACCATTTTGAGGCCATTGCCAGTAATAGATGCCCTTGGCCTGGAAAAGGACCACAGCTAGCATAACACCTGACATGCAGGAGAATGCAGTCCCAGCCAGTAAGTCAGCCTCAATGGGGTCCCAGCTTAAATGACTCTATGCAAACGCATGTAGCATGGTGAACAAATAGGAATTACAGATGTGTGCATGTCTGCTGGGTTATGATGGTTATTGGCATCACTGAGACATGGTCAGATGATTCCTATGACTGGGGCATGGGAAGGGATGGGTACAAGTTCCTTAGGAAGGACAGGCAGGGGAGAAGAGGAGAGGGAGTCACCCTCTACATGAATGACCACCTGAAGTCCATGGAGCTGTGTTTGGTGATAAAGGAGGAGCTGACTGAGAGCTTAAGAGTCAGAGTTAAAGGGAGGGAAGGGGCAGGTGATATTATGGTGGGGGTCTGCTACAGGACATCTGACAAGGATAACCAAGCAGATAAGGCCCTCTATAGACACAAAGGAGCAGCTGGTACACACGAAGAGTATAAGGTTGTTACAAGGTTATGCAGGGAGAAAATTAGAAAGGACAAAGCTCAGCTAGAACTCAATCTGGCTAGCATCATTAAAGATAATAAAAAGTGCTTTTACAAGTAAATTAACAGTAAAAGAAGAGCAAAGGGGAATATCTACCCTCTACTGGATGCGGGAGGAAACCTTGTCACTAAGGACAAGGAAAAGGCTGAGCTGCTGAGCACCTGCTTTTCCTCAATTTTTGTCAGCAGTGCTAACTGCTACCTGGGGGTCCAGCTCTCTGAATTGGAAGATAGGGATGAGCAGAATGCAGCCCCCACAGTCTGGGAGGAAATCATCAGTGACCTATTGTGTCACATAGATGTGCACAAGTCTATGGGACCAGATGAGATCCACCCAAGGGTACTTAAGGAGCTGGCAGAAGTGGTCACCGAGCCACTCTCCACTGTTTACAGTCCTGGCTAACCAGGGAGGTCCCAGGTGACTGGAAGCTAGCAAATGTGATGCCCATCTACAAGAAGGGTCAAAAGGATGATCTTGGGAACTACAGACCTGTCAGTCTGACCTTGTGCCAGGGAAGATTATGGAATAGGTCATCTTGAGTGCCATCACTCATCACATACAAGACAACCAGGCGATCAGGCCCAGTGAGCATGGGTTTACAAAAGGCAGGTCCTGCCTGACTAACCTGATCTCCTTCTACAACAAGGTGACCCACCTGGTGGATGAGGGAAGAGCTGTGTACATTGTCCATCCGGACTTTAGTAAAGCCTTTGACACTGTCTCCCATAGCATTCTCCTTCAGAAACTTGTGGCACTGGGCTTGGATAAATACACTGTGTGCTGGATTAAAAACTGGTTGGATGGCCAGGCCCAAAGCGTGGTAGTTAACAGAGTTAAATCTGGCTGGTGTCCGGTCACAAGTGGTGTTCTCCAGGGTTCAGTGCTGGGGCCTGTCTCTTCAATATCTTTATTAACAATCTGGATGAGGGGATTGAGTGCACCCTCAATAAGTTTGCAGATGACACCAAGCTTGGTGCGTGTGTTGATCTGCTAGAGGGTAGGGAAACTCTGCAGCGGGACCTAGACAGGTTAGATCAGTGGGCCAAGGTTGATAGTATGGGGTTCAACAAGGCCAAGTGCTGGGTCCTGCACTTGGGTCATAACAACCCCATGGTAAGCTACAGACTTGGTGATGTGTGGTTGGAAAGCTGCAGGTTGGAAAAGGACCTGGGGGTATTGATTGACAGTCAACTAGATATGAGTCAGCAGTGTGTGCAGGTGGCTAAGAGGGCCAATGGCATCCTGGCTTCTACTAGGAACACTGTGACCAGCAGGAATATGAAGGTGATCATCCCCATGTATTTGGCACTGGTGAGGCCACACCTTGAGTACTGTGTTCAGTTCTGGGCCCCTCACTATAAGAAGGACATAGAAGTGCTGGAGCGTGTTCAAGAAAGGGCAACAAGGCTTGTGAAGCACCTAGAGCAGAAGCCCTATGAGGAGTGGCTGAGGGAGCTGGGGTTGCTTAATCTGGTCTAGTGGGAGATGTCCCTGGCAATGCAGGGGAGTTGGACCTACTTGATCTTTAAGGTCCCTTCCAATCCAAATCATTGTGTGATTCTATGATACGAAGCTGTCCAAGTTTCTGATGATGTGGGCAGATCTAAGCTTTCTTAGGAAACAGATTTACATTCTTCAGTATCTTTATACATCTATTCCATAAACTATCTGCAGCTCTTACAGGCTGTTAAGAGTAGTATATTTTAGAAAATTATAGTTAGGGCACAACGAAAACTTCCACTGATTTCAATACTGGCTTTGAAATTTTTTTCTAAAAAACTTAATGCATGAATTTATAACCTGGAAGTGTAGAGAAGTTCAGCATTGCATAAAATCTAAAAGTTAAAACAAAAATAGAATTAAACCAAAGACTTTAAATCAACCATTCAAATTCATGGAATTACTGCTCCTCTTGAAAATACCTCTCTTAAGGGTAAACTGCATAACATAATAAAGGACTCTTACACAGCAGGATTTTTTTCAGTAGTCACATATATACACACATGCTGACATTTATATTAATAAAAAATACAAGGCAAAGATTGACATTTCAAATCCTTCTTGGTGTTCAACTTTGATGACCACCTACATTTCAACACTACCTTGTTCAGAAAGCTGTACACCATATGCAAGGTGTGCACATATAACATAATCATTACTGTTCTAATATGATTCCATGTCTTTTGACAGCTCCTTTCTGATCTGCTAACAGCATCAGTGCCTAAATCACAGAAGTATATGCAGTTTGAAACATGTATAGAAATGTAATTTCACCTACTTCCTAAAAAAAAAAAGCACATCATGGGCATATCAAATACAAGGTCTAACTACCTTGCATGTCATTACTATTCCATCAGTAGTATACTTAGTATCAAATACTGTATTTCAGAAAGGTACACCGTGTAAACTCTATTAAATATTAATATATTGCATCTTCAGATTTTTCAATTATAACGTCAGAAGACAGCAAGCAATCCAATCGCACTCAGTAACAATAGGGTTGTCTATGAACAGTTAGAGTATCAGTAATATTTTTCAAGCTTTAGTGTCTCAAATTAGATTCCTGATTATATTAGAGGCAGTATGGCATTTTGCTTTCCAAATGCTGAGCACTTATTAACCTTTGATCTTTTAAAAATTCAGTTATATAAATACAGATTAGTAGCAGTGCTGAAGTTTGAAATAATGTGCTAAGTACATCTGCACTTTGAAGGCTATTTTCAAAGAAGTAACAAGATGCTAGTAGTAGTACACTGCTAAGTACATTATTCTAGTAGTACATGAATATAAGACAAGTTTACACAAATTTCTAGCTCTGTTAAGGAAAGAAACATTACTAAATTTATTGTAGTTGACCAAGTTATAATAATATTATCCTCATTAAGCCACTTCTTGCTTTCTTCAAGGTTACTTCCTTCAAAGTGTGATTCAAGGACTCAATAAATTAGAAGTGTCAATATTGAGTATTTACTCTGTATTTATCCATGAGGTTGGAAAACATAAAACATCTGCTAGAACCCATGTATTAAAATCAGCACATTCTTCAGTAGGGAGTAAATGGAACAGTTATGTCAGAAATGTTTCCATATGAGTTCAAGAGTTCGTGTACTAGTGCTGAACTGTAACACCCTTAACTGCTAGTACTAGATAATTTAGATTTCCAGATAAATTAAAGAACTTTTTTTAGAAAGGTATGTCAGGGCTAATGAAACTAGCTACAGTGTATTTGCACATAGACCTAAGTATATGTTAATAGCTTTTGTTAACTGTTTCAGGCCTTTTATATTAACCTCTAATGTATGTTTATTCTATGACACATTTTCAAACTGTAGTTGGATTTTTTAAGTTTATTTTGTTAGTAGACATCAATAATATCCTGTCAATTTTCAGGACTCTTTCAAGAAAACTTTGTATTCAGAGACACACATAAACACATACTTATTTTCTGTTAAGAAGCCTATTAACTGAAAAACTTTGAAACAGGCGATGCAATATTCTTCCCTTGGCATATTCTTTAATTCTAGCTCAATTGTCAGAAGACAAAGAACGCAGAAGATACCCACAACACTGATGAGGAGGTGAGGGCCATTCTGCACCACTAGCTTTACAATTACATGCCTAGGAATTTGTACATAACAAATTCAACCTTCCTTTTTTTTTTTTTTTTTTTTTTTTTAAGTTACCACTGCTGCACCAAATCCAGCCAGGAATACTAAGTAGAAGACTGTAATTTACTAAGTTTCCTCTTTTTCATATGCTGCATTACTGACACCTTGCAACTATAGAATTGGTTAAAAATTGGCTCCAAAACACAGTTTTCTGCAACATACCATTATCTTCCAGTCACTCTAAAAAAACTTCACTATTGCCTTCCTGTTAGTCAGCCGGCAAGAAAGCAGGCTGCAGGTCACAGCTGAGTAGGACACACTTGCTACAAGGTTACTAACACTGAGAATATGAGAACCGGTTAGAATAAGCAGTCATACATAGCACTGAAGATTGACTTGAGCAATTAAGCAAACAGCTGTAAATACGAGCATTGAGAATATATCTCACATTATATTAAGTCCTTCTAAGCCCAAGCTATCAGCTGCTTCCAGAGAAAATGATGAAATTTGGCTTGCCTCACCAAAACTATTTTTGCAAAGTAATGTTTTTAATGAGTTCCTTTAGTTTTTTTAATCCATAAGAATTCATTGGAAGTGTATTCTTTAAACCTAATGAGCTTATGTCTGTTTTGTTCTATATATTTTTTTTTTAATCAAAAGCTCTAGTTCCTTCTTTTTTCCCTTGCACTAAACTTCTACTTCTTCTAAACACTCTTTATAGTAGAAGTGCTCAGAAACTAGCCTAATGAGAAAAAAAAATGGTACATTTGGGAGAGGGGGTTATGAAAAAACCTAAGTAAGTGGGAAATATTCATTATCTGTGCGATTGGTAGCATACCATAGAAAATAATATGCAAAGTACCTCCAACAACAGCTGCAGACCCTGCTCTTCCCAGGGTATCAGCCCAGATCACATCCAAAACCTCAGTGCAGCCATTTCAACAGGGTAGTTAGTTTAAACTTACTATCCAGCATCAATTATAACAATTAGGTAGTAAGTTACAGGGCTGCCTAATTTACATAGTTTTAATGTATAAACAAGATAATGAAAGGCAAAAATACATATAGAAAATATTAATACTAAAAATGCAATGGTTCCCACACGTAAGTTTTCACTGTGATAGCAGAAGATTTTCAACAGGAACATGCACCACATCACTAGAATGGGAGCTGGAGTAAAAGGGAAAAACTACTTCATGTCTGAAATGTCACATTGTATTTGGCTATCTGTAGAATAACTGATATCCTAAGGCACCAGACTCAGTGATTGAAACCCTGCTTCCTCCATAACTGTGTGATGCATTTATTAATTACAGGGGGATATACTAAGAAAAAGCGTGGGGGAAAAAATAACCAAACTGACAATGGCTAGAGTTGTATGCCATGAGAAAAGACTGTAGAATGGATTAAATGCTGCTATATCCACACTTAGGTCGAAGTAATCAACCCTGGGTTTGCTGTGACCCCTTTATGGCTCAAACACATCCATAACATTCTCAGTCTTACAGAGAGCAGAGCTTAACACAGAAAAAAATGAAATAATATTCACAAAAATACACTAAAATGAGAAGTCAGTTATTTTACAGAGATTCAGCTTAATTTGCTTGGTCAGTAATAAACATACAGCCCATGTATACGCACGCAAATGTCCAATACTTAATATGCATAGGCCATGTAACAGTATTCTTTTTCAAGCTAATTTTAAATAAAAGCCATAAAAATGTGCTTGATTACTAATTCAATTTTATTTTACATTGAGAAGTAAAAAAATATTCTTCACACAATAATAATGCAAGAATTGGCCATGAATTTGTACACTTGTTAATACTTTAAAAATTTGTGCACTTCAGGTTTACAGGTTGAAACAAATATTTAGAAATCACTCTAAAGACCAAGTTGCACAAGTGCTGTAAAAACATGTTTTGTTTAATTAATATCTTCTCCTTGTAGATCAAAGTCAAAAACACCCATTCCACAATATCAGGCACATACATGCTAAGAAGCCAAAAAATGAAAATCAGATTGTTGCTGGAAAATGTAACATTATACCTCTCTGAAACATAAGGCCTTACCTAAATTAGCATCAATAACATACACTCCTTCCTGAATAGCCTGCAAGCTTTTATATTCAGGGTTATATCCAGATTCCTCTTAGAACCAAAATGTAATCTTGAATTAAAAGATTCTTGATAGTTTAAGAAACACTTGTTTCAAGGCAGCAGACAACATAACAGCTGGAGTACTCTGCCCAGTCTACTTGCAGGAAGGACATCACCCTGACATCTGCATACATCTATATATGCATATATATATGCATACATTTCACCCACTTTTTAAAATAAGGTATGCAGCAGCATTGTGGTAACTTTTGCATACACACACACCCAAAAATTAGAGGTCTACAAAAAAAACCAAAACCACATGCACCATTTCCTATCTTTCCCTGAAAACTCCAATGATTAGTAGAACATATGGATTCTCATGTTCTGCATACTTGTTTGGCTCCTGATAAAACTAATAGTGCTTCAAACTAACTACAGGGATCTGGATTAGAAGGGAATCCCCTGACATATCACATTTCTTCCCAATTCTTATCTTTGCATGATACAATAGAGAATGTCTCACAAGAGCTGCAGGAGATGTAGAGACTCAGGTGCAGCATAACTATGGATTCTATTCACAGACACAGGAATCACAGCTGTCTTTTAGGATGTGCCATGTAAAATATAACATTGACCTCATAATGCCTGTTATGACACAAGTACAAAAGAATCCTGAATTTATGACTGATTTCACCATAGTCAGAAGATGTATCTTGGTAACATCACCATCTAATAAACTTCGTTATTCCTTGTTGCCCAAACTAGAACCTATACTGATAATAATTAAATTCTTTCTTCCCAGCAACTTCCTTAACACCAGTGACTGAAATGCAAGTTACCTTCAAATGACAAAGCACACTGAAGTAACAGAAAATTATGAGTCACATTTTAGAAACAGTGGCAAAGCACATTATTGACCTCTTTATTGTGTGTGAGTCCTTGCTGCAGCACTACCCATGAATTTGAATCATACTCTTCTTTCAAATACCATTACTTTGATGCCAAAATAAAGGAATTTCTATCACTGAAACAAACAAAAAAGAACATACAACACTGAAATACTGAGAATGACATTTTGATGTAAGAAAACCTCAGAAATCAAATTAGTAGTTTCCTGAATACTTGTATCTTTGCCTTTTTATCTGAAAATACCTTACACATTACTGTCTATAAAGGGTATATTCAATAGAGCAATTATCAAAATGCTACACAAGTCTTACTATTCTGATACAGAAAACATTAGAACAGTTCTGTAATACCATGAGACAGAAAGTGTCAAAAAACTTATTATCCTTGCAATAAATTCAGGCAAAATTACAGTTTTCATTGTTTTGGAGCAGCACTTTGGGGTCATGAATTTGGAATGTAGACAAAAGGAGTATAGAATCCCGAAATGAATAATTGTCTCAAAACAGCCGCCCTGACAAACTGGACTGTCACAGTTTGGCTCCTGGTTGGCAGTCAAACCAATAACAGTAACACTCTCGATCCACCCCCCCACCCCAAGGTAGGGAAAGAGGGAGAAAAAACGAGAAAGAGAGGCTTTCTGGGTTGAAAAGTGAAACAGATTGATTTTAGTAAGTGATAAGGGAATAAATATATTTGTAAAGGGATGTGCAACACCCAATCCCCTCCCTCCTCCCCCAGCGACTCTCACAGCAACTCTTCTCCCTGGTGACTCCCAGCTGAAGGGGGGAGTGTCCAGGTGCATGGATGGGGTCCTCAGATGTTGGCTAGGAAGAAAAAAATGGAAAAAAAGAGAGAGAGCCAAAGAGAGGGTGATAGAAGCAACAGTAGAAGAGACGATAGAAGCCCCTCCTTCAGTGGTCATCCTGATAAGCTGGACACTGTCCTTTCAAGGGAAGCCCCTCTTTGGTGGCCACCCTCATAGGCAGGACACTGTCCTCGTTTGATATGGGACAGGTGCAGGGAAGCTGTACCCTGTGGAGGCAGAGTGCCATCCTGTGTAAGCCCCCTCTAAAGCCACCGAACAGGGCACGTGTGGAAATAAGGGTCATTGCTCGGTCAACCTGGCTGGGGGGCCCAAGTGATCACCTGGACTCCCATGCCCTACCAACTCATTTCTAGAACACTTTAAAAGTCAACACTGAGCCTGCACAAGATACACCAAGCCCCCTGAAAAAGGTGGGGCTAGGCAGCATAAAAGATGCAGGCTTGGGACACCTGGGGCACACCCACCCTCAAAGGACCACAGCTTCCTGCTAAGATCATCACTGGATTCAAGGGTGGTAATATCTTTTCTATCCCCCTTTTTTAATCTCTCTCTCCCCCTTTTTCTTTCTCTTTCTCTCTCTCTGTCACTCTGTGTTTCTAACCTTATCTCGGCACATAAGGGTAACACAGTTTCTAACTTCAAGTTTTTATAACCCATTGCTTCGTTAAGTTTTGCTAGTCGTAACCTGCTGTTTTGACCATTTTGTTAATTCTGCTACTTTTAATCCATTGCTTTTGAGAGTCTAGTGTGGTGTGTTTCAACAAGCTTTATAATCTTACTCAACTGCAAGTAAAGTTGTGTTTTGTATAAGCCTCCTGGGTAACAGTCTTACTCCTGGAGTACCACACAGAGAATTCCTGAGCTTAATCTCACCAAATGGATTGTTACAAAAGAATTAATTAAGGGAGGATGATTGGCTCCAGCTGCACCTAGGCTCCCCTCTGAGAAGTTTAGAAAGCAAGGGGGTCCAGTCCAACTCTCCCTGGGTCAACCCCAACCTCTGGGGAACTCTACCCGTGCCCACTTTGTGGGATGTACCACCATACCCACTTTTGTGGGAAGTGGTATTTGCTTCAGGCCCCCACCTCTGGGACATACCACTGTACCCACCTAATGGGACAAGATATTCAATTGGGTTCCCCACCTTTGGGGAGTCATGCCCTCCCTGTGGGACATTACAAGCCGTAGTTTGAAAATTCAAAAATGGAGAGCAGCAAAACAGGCAACATTTAGACTGTTCTGAACATTGTCACACATATTCATCAAAACACTCAGCCAATGAACAAATGGATTAGTGAAGCTCTCCATATACTCCAAATTAAATAAAAGGGACATTTCCAGAAGTAGTGCAACCATGTGAAAAACTGCAAGATTATTTGCTAGGTTTGGTGGGTTTTCTTGTTTGTTTTTCAACCAAACCATTGCAAAACCTATTAGGCCTCTACTTTTAAAAAGTTCCCATCATGAATGATGAATTCTATTAATTAAAAAAAAAAATCATAAAATCCTGTTATATTTGGTGTTATTCCAGTTCTGAACCCAAAGCTGAACTGAAATATTTTTGGCACTTAGTGGTTGCCAGAACTAATTTGAGGAATCTGAAAGTTATTACTTCTTAATGTTTAGTATTGTTATTTTACATCTACCCAAAATACGGTTGTATTTTTCAGGAAGATCTGTGTAACTACTGCATTTCAAAATGTACCACTTATTATAAAAAGTCCATCTTTTTTGTAAGATGTAACAACTAATACAGCCCTGGCATGAGATCTTCAGCATGAGAAAGTGTGGACAATGGAGGATGAGAGGTATTGCATTTAAATCTCACAGGGAGTGAGCACCATATATCTAAGACAACAAACAGCTAGAGAAACAGCTGAACAAAGCAACGTGCAAAAAACAGCTCCTGCAACAGCACTGTGCCATTTTTACATTTCAAATGTAATCTGGTTCACCACCTCATATTTTCATTCTAATTTATTTTATGGATTCAGAGGTTTTTAAATGCTTCACACCCTTTCTGGCTATAGTATTACAATGCAGCATGCTTTAGCTCACCACTATGAAAGCAGCAGATGTGCAAAGATCAAGAGCCACTTAGCAGGGTGTAAAAACATAAGAGGTAAAACAGGAAAGCAATCTTGGAAATAGGAAATAGTTTATAGTGAGCACAGGTGTTTTTTAATAGCAAAGAGTCTCCTTACATCCCATTTTAACTAGATGGATCACATTTTCTCCTGTCAAGATAGGCACGACTTCACTCAACTTGTGGAACTGATTTATGCACTTTCAGAAGTATCTAAAAAAGGATTTTATTGGTTTACTTGTAAAATTTGCTGACAGAATTATACGTTGGCTTGCAGGCATGCTTATTACTTGACTCTGGTTTAGGTGCCTAGTCTTAAAAACTTTTCGTAATAGAAGTATTCTAATTACCCTGTGTCTGTTGGATCAATGTTCTTTGAGACACATCTCAAAAATAACATACAGTACTATCAAAATCACCTGGATAATATATTTAACCAAAACAGTATGTCATACTTGTCACAGCACATAGATATAATGCACTCAGCATCAGGAGACTCTAGAAAAATGTTGTTCGTCAGCCTATACACCTAACTGCATATGGTATTTAAAAGCAATTTCTTTTCAAAGCAACATCAGGTGTCCAGTAGAATGAGTGCATTTTCTAGATAAATTAAATTAAAGCAAAGAGAGTAAAAGTGTATCATGATATATTTTAATAGCAGAATTCTAACAGCAATTGAGATGAGCATTACCAGGTATGTCAGTACCATTTAGAACATGTGACTACATATCATGTTGCATACAACTTTTTAAAAATGGAAAACAAGGAATGTAGGAGCTATAACTCTGAAAAATGCTTTGCTTTTTTCTTTAACTCAAAATACTTATGTATTCATTGCTACTTAAACAGATGTTATGTATGTATGCCCCATCCAGACATACATAAATAAATATAATTTATTTTAACCTATGAGGTAATCTGTGAGCCTCTAAAATGTTCTACCTTTGATTTGTAAATCCAAAAATTTAACTCTATTACAACTCTCTATAGGCTGCAGGGTCAAGCATTCTACTCCCAGAACCTTATAAAGATTATTATTCACAATATCATTGGACTTTACTAGTTGCTACACTGATCACTTTAGTGGTGACACACCATGAGACATAGGCACCATGTGACAGATGTTTCTCCAGTCTAAAGAACTGATTAGCAATGGTAACTTCTGGATATTTCTATTAAGCTTTCCTCTTTTATTCATAATACATCTTTAAGAATATTATCTTTACTACACATGGCTTGAATTAGCTAAAATCTCCTATCGGGTATTAACAACTAGTTTCATGGCTGGTTAAAACATGGGGAAGAGCATGCAAATGACTTAAAAGAAACTTAGCACATGATTTAAGTAAAAGTATGTACGTTGCCTTCTTAAAATTTTCATCTAGAAAATCTAGAATCTTAATTTTTCTGTAGTCCTGTTAAATGCATCACATTTAATCTCTGAGGAATTACAAAAGCACAGGCTAAATGTGATTTAAAAATGTGGTACTTAATATTTGGATTCCTTTGGCAATAAGGATACTAATTTGAAAGACTATAGTCGTACAAGTAAAACAAATAAGGAAAACAGAAGAGTGGTGTATTATTGTATCAGTTGCCACTTGCTAGCAGGCCTTTCAAATAAAATAGACCTTTCATGTGTATATCCTGTTTTGATTTATGTACTGAAAAAAGGTAGTTTTTCTTTTCCATATCCTTTTGTATTTTTTTGCCACCCTCTTTCTCCAAGGTGGCAAAAGGAAAAGCAAAATCTCACAATGACAACTATTTCTATATTGTTTTCCATCACTGTTCGTTTGTTTTCTGCATTTTCACCCATCTCAAACCAAACCAATAGAAATTTCTGCTTCACAAGCAAAAGGACCTGTCTTTTGCCCAACCTTCTAATCCATAGAATTCCAGGCTGTCAAATAAGGCCAGCTATTCTCCTTTATTTACTATTGATTTGAGAAGTTCAAATTCGATTGTGCATGTTTGAAGAACAAATAAAAAGTGAGGCATACCAACATTTTTGCCCAAAGTGCAGGGAAACATTTTTAGAGCAATGTGAAGGGATTTAGATGTGTGAATTCCAGTTACCTTAACAGCAGACCTCTGGTTCAACATCAAACATCATACTGAAATTTTACCCCATGTTGCACCTAAGTAATGTAGTAATTTATCTTTATTGGCCAAAGGCGAAGAAAGAGTATTTTTGAAAGAGAAAACATTTTACATTTAATCAATGAAGGCCTCCATAAGAATATGAATTTTGTTTGGAATAAAAACAACAACAGTAAGAGTAAGTAACACAAAACTCTCTCCTCTGGCCCTTGTTTCATTTTCACTGTAAGAATAATTTTCTTGTCAACAATATGGGCATGTATTTAAATCTGGGGAGTCACACAGTGAAGGATACTGTTTCAGATTAATTTCAGATGTCTAAAAGATGTATCTTAAATTAAAACATTTCTCCCAGCTTTAGTCCAAGAAACATAGCAGGCGGTATCTTCAGCAGCAGATGAAAACTCACCTTATTACAAAGTCATGGCTATCTATCTCTTTTCCACATCCACTGTCCAGAAGGATGCCAGAATTCCCAACAACAGCACAGGTTTTAAATCGGCGATTCTTCATGGGGGAAACTTCAGGGAGAAGGCTGTGCAGATTCTGAGAAATGTTTAGGGTGCGACGTCTATCCAGTACATAATGGATTACATCTCCTGGCTTGAAGCTGCTTTTGACCACTGAGACATCTCTTTCAGCATCCAAAAATCGAAGAATGTTCTTTCTGGGTTGACAGAAAAACGCAGGGATATAACCCAACACTCAACTACTCACCTGGATTTTATCTAATAGTAATACAGAATATAGAGAACATACAACATAAAGCAGATGGTAGACCGTGTCAGACAGATTAAGGTAATTTACCATGGTCTAGGACAGAATTAGAGCAAAGCTGTTAGGACAGAGTTAAAATCTTGGTTACAATAAAACCAGTAAACACTACAGTAATAGAGCTTAATAACCTCTTCTGGATAAAGGCACTGAGGGATCAAGGGAAGAAGACCTTGGAAATTAGAAGATATACTATTTTTTAATATTTTACCAAACTTTGGAATAAAAGGAATAAAATAAACTTTGGAATAAATAAGCTTTCAACGTAGAAACATAGTTAAATATATGAGGCATTTATGATTTAGGAAATAAATGCTTCACTACAATCCCATCTCTCACAAATCAGCTTAGTTCAGGAAATAAGATATTGATACACAAGTGTTCATCAAAGTGACAACATCAAAAGCCTAAAATTATTACATATTTGCGAACCAGTACACTAGAGAACTGCAATTTTTGTAAAAGCAGACATTAACATAACAGGAAAAAAACCCCAAACCTTAGAAATCTACCTTTAGATGTTTATAAATAACTACTGTTTTAAAAACAGATAACAAACCAAACAAACGAAGAAAAAACCCACTCAACACAACCTCAAATTCCACTGGATTGGAAGCCACTAGAATATTTGTGAACTTAATCTAGTTCAGTAACCTTCACCCAAAGCAGATATTTAGGTAATAAGCAGAGTAATAATTAGTCTTTGTAATAATTAAACTGAAATGTGTGAAACTGACTGTAGTGATAGAAGTAGCCAACTGAAGGATTTATTTTATATAAAGGGCCCATTGTTCATGTGAACTAGACTTTTTTTATAGGTGTTTTCTTATAGATTCTTATTTAATAAAAACAACATATTCAGCTTAGTGTAAACTTGCTCCTAATTAACTGAGGTTCATCCAAAGTTATCTTAAATTAGCTTGAAATAAGAACATCCACAGTCTTTTGTACCAATCTAAAAAAAATCGGCTTAAAAACATATTGCAAATTAAACTACTGCAGCTTTGGATTTAACCAACCTTTTAGCTGATTTCACAGAAACACTCGTGAACTCTACGATTGCTTTAAATCAGTCAGTCCAATCCTCTATCTTACTTCTCTGTAATTAATTGTTTAAACTATAATCAGGGTTCAGACACACACAATCAATATAGGAGGGTTTAACAAGCTACCATGGGTCAAGTGAACTATTGTGATTGAACAGTTGTATATTCCCAGTCCACAAAAAGGAACTGGTGAAGAATTTCTGCTTATATGTCAACTGAAGATGTTAACTCATGGTAATTTTATCTCCTTATGGGGGTGGGGGCAGGGGTCTAAGAACTGACACATGTTGAATACCTAAGTGCAAAAAAGAATTTTTTTACTGACTGCAGCTATGTAATGACTGATACCCACACTAGCATTGTCAAGCAGTTTTCAGTACACATTTATTCTTAGAAAAAAAGGCTGAAAAGGACTCAAAGCCAGATTTGCAGGAGCTCACGGGTAGCTCAGGACTGCAAAGGAGCAAAGCTTACAAGCTTGTGTCCACCCCTGCTTTGCAAAGCATGTACATTATGAAGAGGCATATAATCACATGTGAATTCAAGCCTATACTAAAGTACAATACACATATGGAACAGATGTGGAGTGCTGAGCAGGGACTGGGTGTTCACTACATATTAATTTGAATAGAAACTTTTGCCTCTGCAACTCTAACAAGTCACGAAGAAAAATTGAAAGTTTGTATTTTCCACTGCTGGCAGCAGGTAAGGTAGAATTTAAAAGGGACTAGACGTTTTGTTGAGTAAGGGAATGCTATTTTTATGCAATAAGTTTTTAGAGCAGAACTTCTTCGAAGCAGATCAAAACAGGAAAGGATAACTAGAGATGCTACTTCAGCAATTGCAAGACCCAATGAGAAATACAAAGGGGAAATAACTCCCCCGCAAGTAAAAAGGAATTAACTATAGGAACACCATTTTTACTGGCCAGCTCGTGTCACTGCCTCAAGGTGGACAAACATGCCTGAAACTTGCAGGCAGTAATGCAAGTTAGGAAACAAGTAGCAACGTTTGTCCATAAATACAGTATCTTGTGTATTGTTTTAAAGCATAAGAGGAAGGCAGTGAAGTTATGCAAACAGTGCAAAAAAAAATAAATTCCTTGCCTTCCATTATGAATTTGGTTACTTAACAGTTGAAGCTTACTTATCTATGTGCTTACAAAGGCTCATGAAAGTCCTCCAAAGGGTTTCAAATTAATTTGAATTAAACTTAGATTAGCAATCACTAACTTAACAGAGCTGAAATTTCCAAAATGTCTAAGGATTTGATTTTTCTATAAAATTATGATATGGAGAACAGTAGCTGAATCTTAAGATCTGCTCATATATTTAAAAACATTTTCTTATCTGAAGTTGTCAGTAGCATATTCAATTAAATATATGCACAGGTATTACAGTACATGTAAGAATTCTTGTATAGCAAGGATCCGTAATAATATTAACATTAATTATTTTTATTCATCTGACAGTATCCAGATATCTTTTAATACTGAAATAAATATGATTAAGAATGCAGATATTCATGCTATTGTTTTAAGTTCCTCTGTGCTTCTGACTCATCTGTACCACAGGGATAGTAGTACTTCCCATTTTCATGCAAATACTAAGAGAAAAAAACTTACGAAGGGATATGACAAAAAACTGAAAGTACACACATGAGTGTCTCAGTCAGACTTGAGGCAGTCTGTTCTGCCTCAAAAAGAGCACTGAAAATAGCACAAGGTTATTCTGATTAAACTGACATGATAAAGTAGTTTAGAATAAGTGCTAATCCACATACAGTTGCATATAAAATTCAAAAGCAAGTTCAACTGGAGGAAGGAAAAACATGCATGATTTTTAGTAAACTTTCAAGCAAATGTATTCTGCAACCTTAAGCTAAAGTGTGTAAAGAAACTCAAAATTTAATTTGAGGTGGTCTTCAAGTATTGATTTTATGAATAAAACTATTTGGGCTGTGGTCTGAGCTCTCTGCGGGCAGGTCAGGCAGATGTGGCTTGCTCTTATCTGAACCAAAGCAGTTTAGTAGCTAAGTAGCTTCAGAACATGTTTGCAACATGTTTACATGACTCACAGAAATATGGTGTCACAATCCATGGTTGGCCTAAGGTTTTTCTGAAAACTAGAAACAGATGTTCATAATATTTATTTACCTACTACAACTCCCAGTTATCTGATAAAATACATGTAACAGATAACACTGTCCATGAACAGCTTTCTAAATTATATAACTATGTATTTCTCTGGGGCAATATGGTGATATTTTTCTATTTATGTGCATTTTTCTTGTTTTATTTTGTACTGTAGTCTTTGTACTACACAATTGTTATTTAACAGCAAACTTCCCCTCTTCTGCCTAAGAACTTTGTGGAAAATAAACCACTTAAACATTTGATTTTCAAGATTACAAATAAATTAATATTTTTAGACATTGGCAAGAACACTGAAATGTGAATCCCAATGCTTTTCCTAGAAAAAACATTCCTTTTGAACAAGTCAGCACCAGAGATCCTCACTGCTGGAGCATCTGGACTTGTCTGGACCCTAGCCAAGAGGGGAAGCCCCTCAAATGCATTCTCAGTACCCAGGATGGTGGGCTAGCTCACCAGCAACCACGTTATGGAAACAAAGATGGACTAAGTTATTACCTAGTCCACTCTGCTCTGACTTATTTTCCTTTATGCCTTTATCACCCCCAGCCCATTTTTATGCAAGATATATTCCTAACAACCTCCCATGGCAGGGACTCAGTAAATTCCCTATGCAATATATGTCTGTGCTTTCCTAGCCTTACTGGCAGTACAATACTCCTTAAGAGCTTTTTTCATTACTGAAAAGCCAATGGTTATTTATATCCAAATGTTTTTATTTTATTTGAAAGGCATTTCAGCATAAAAATTTCTATTTCTAAATATTGTCTTGATCACTTTGACAGTAACTAATCAAGTTTTGAATTCTTTTTTTTTTACTCATTTGGTACTTTTTTCCTCTTTCTTTCTTCATGAGACAAACAAAACATACAAAATGCTTTTGATAAATAATTACTAAATGTCCAGTGATATCTCAGCCCCACGAGTCTCCCATTCTACTGATGTTAGTGCAGATTCTCATTCTCTTTCTTCTATTTAATTTTGAAAATTCTCTTAAGATTTGGATTTGTTAAAAACACTCCTAATTGCAACTAACCATGGAAAGGTTCCTGGCATTCCCAAGCCCATGAAAGACTACTTAACAGAAGTGCTGTATTATGGGGAAGTTGCTGTCTGTCTCTGCTTTCATTCTAGCCCTCCTTGTGCCCTTTAGGGCACCCCACTCCCCCTTGACCAGAAAGCTCACTTCAGTAGCTGAAGCACATAATAATCAGGCACAGATCTTCAGCAGACACGTAAAAGATAAAGAGGGCTTTTAAATAAAGTGTGACCCAACTACTGCTTACTGTATGAAGGCCAGCCATATGTCAGCTTCCCATAAACGTAAGCAAGTCAAAAGAGTCAAGCGAGTTAAACACCCCATCTGACAATAAGCACTGACTTTTCAGTTCAGGAAAGGGTCTAAGGAGACAAAAAGCCCTCAAGGTTTTTTATTACTAAACTGGACTAGAGAGTCCCAGTTTGCATGCCTTAGAGACACAGAAGATCTGAAGGATACAGTGCAACTGGCCCCAAAATGTTGCTCCAAATGCTTCAGAGCAATTGTACTGCTCCTTTGCAAGTGCAGTATTTACCACTTGCACTTCTAAAGAGGAAGTCACACTTCTTTTTTTTTTTTTTAAGATGCTGTTAACATCTCACAAGTTCTCACATGTTTCTGACAGGAAATTTCCACTCATTGAGTTATCTGTTACATGGCAAAGAGATAAATATGCGCTCGACACAGTTGTTTGTTTTCATTTTGCCTTTCTCCAATTCAAAACCTTCATTGCTCCTTCCAACATAAACACCTACATTTAATAAAAAATAAGTGGAAGAAGAAAGTCACCCACTGAGATGTCAAAGTGTAGCTCCTTCACACAGATCACAGATGTGCTGGCACCAGTCCTGTGGGGAAGGCTTTCCCAGATAGACTTGCACTATCTCAGCCACACCTCCCCTTTCTGAAAATATGGCCTTCAGTACAACCAAAATCTCCAATTTGCATAACTGGAAAACTTTCACATTGTTACAGAGATTAGAAAGGGCCTAACACACAAAACCTTGAAGAAGTTGGATTCTCTCTCTTCTTCATCACTAAAATAATTCAGACAGAAGACAAGACAAGCAAGCAGTCTTTTTCCCTCAGGCATAGGAATTACCAATTATTGTTCAAAGAAGTTCTCAGAAATCAAAAAGTAACATCAGTTGGAAAAATGACTCTCCCACTAGAGCAATCATAATTGGCAAAGCAGTAACTTTGCTACAGTCTCAATTAATAATACCTATAATTTCCACCTCAATAACAGAAAGTCTAGCTCTTTCTTCTAATGGCTGCTCAGTATCTCCACAGGGCTGCTGCTCTCCCACAAATGCTGCCACATGCCCTAGACTGCCTCTTCTGGCTACAAGGTCTCAGAGACCATTTTGTGACACCAGAAACCCAGTGGAAGCTTTTCATTCTCCAGTGGAGTCCTCATAGAGGAGGCTTTTCACTCACTGACTCCTATTTCAGCCCAGATCTTTGAGGCTGATACATCAGTCACTAACCTGAGGAAAAAAACCAACCAAACAATACCAACAAAAAAGATTAATAGAGATGATGTCCATGGTCAACAAAGCAATTCACAAAGCATAATATTCCAGACACCAGCTAACTAGGTCCAGACAAACCACTGATCAACAGTCCTCACAGAAATCAAAACTCACTATCAAATAGTTCCTACGTTTTGAAATTGCTAATGTGGCTGTCAAGATGACATAAGACACAAAACATAGCTGCCATTTATGGGTAATTCTAAGTGTTATAAAATGTCTTTATGTTGTACACTTCACAAATTATTTCTTCACTGATAAGAATTGATAATTTTTTATACAGTATTCCGGCAGTAGCTTTTTTTTTGCTTCTCTCTTACCATTATTTGCTTTGGTCAACCTCACACCACAAGACTACCTCTGTCTGCATTAACAGTCGCAATAATAGAGTATGAATAATCTTCATGCTTCTACACAGTGCATGTAATGTACTTTGGAGGGCTGAACAGTTAGTTTAACAACGAGAACACTAAAAGACATTGTTAGACACATTTGAAATTAGTTCTGATAGGTCCTTAAGTGTAAAAAATATTTATAGCTAAGGTGCTCCTTACTGCTGTGACACAGAAGAAAAAAATACAGCAAACTGCTTGTAAAAGCAAAAGAAGAGTACACATTGTTTAGTTAACATCAGAGCAGAACACATATCTCAAGGTACTGCATGTAGCTTCTTTAAGAAAAAGCATGCTAAACTTCCCTCCCTCACTGCTGAGTACCATAATTCAATATGCTATGTATGTTAGCAAAGAGGATTTCTGGAAATATAACTGGCTGGCAAAACCAATACCTTTCTTACAGTTTATGTCAAATTTTAGCCCTGTCACATTAATCTAAAATTTTTTACCTTTTCAGTGAAAACACCTGCTCTCTGCCCCAGGTTCATGATGGTAGCTATTTAATCTCAAAACAAGGCTAGCAATGTGGACATCTAAATAACCTCAGCTCTATGTTCTCTACAGAATGCTGATAAAGTGGAACCTTTGCTGCTTAAGCTAGTGTACAAGGTACATACTTTTTATTCATTGTACTACTGAGACAAAAAAAAACCCTTCACTGGACACTTTTAAAAAAACACATACTCCCATCAAGATGCTTCTGTACATGAGTAATTTATGAAATGAGTGAATTTCCCCCCAACAGCCAAAAATAAGGAAAAAAACTGATTCTGAAAATCATAATTTTAGCAGATTTATATGATTACTCTCTGTTAAGTCTGTTACATCTAGCAAAGGCTTGAAAAATCTAAAGCATCCACTACTGTTTTACCTATTTCTCTGAATTATGTATTTTGCTTTTGAAAGAGGTGAAAAATGAGCTTAACCCGAGCTTCATTTTCTTTCTTAAGTTGAATAAAAGTTCCTGTAATATTTTTACTTTTTTTTTTGTTTGGCTTGAGCAGTGAGGTGTATTGGTTTTAAATGGTTCTGAAATATGTTATTTTTTCAACAAAATGAAAATGTATCTGTCTCTACTTACAGTCACTCAATGGATTCCAAATCAGATTACTTCACAAGAAAAAGTGTGCTATTTTCTCCTGATCGTCAGAACCAAAACCTATGATTTGAAATTTCAACAATATTCTCCTGAAGTTACTCAACATCTGTCCAACTTAAACTGTCAGTTGTATGCATATAAATTTTAAATACTTTTACTGATACAGAAAGTCTGCTTATCTTTCCTAGACTTCCTTGGAGCAGAATGTAGCCTTTATGGAACAACCATACACTGGTCAAACAGGCTGCATCTGAATAGACAGTCCTGGAAGAAACTCCATTCCTGAGCTACACCTGAGCTGCATTTTAGGGTGATGACCAGGTCTTCAACAGTAGGAAACCCAGGTGCCTGGACAGCAGCTGAGTGCCTGAGGGTCCCTTAGTTCAGATGATTAGGGAGTGGAGACTCCATAGTGTCCCACAGAGTACTTGCCAGGAAAGGGAGACACAGCTACAGGCTACAGAGTATTAATTTGATGCCTACTCAAATTCTGCCACTCTTTACATACCCTGACACCATTTCTCAGCTTTCTCAGTGGAGCTGCACCATGTCCACCACAGTGCAAGACTTCCAGAACAGCAATCCTTTACTACAGCTCTATAAATTTCTGATCTACCCTACCTCCCCTATGTTTTAGAATTAGGGATATAAAATATCTGTCATTAAAAAAACCCCCTAAGTTCCTACATGGAAGCATGGCCTGTTTATGCTGTCCTCTAATTAAAATAAAAAATAAAATAAAAAAGGAAATAACATATATACCACATTTTTGTTATATCAAACTTCTATTCACCATCTTAATATTCAGAGAATCAAGTCTACTCTGCTATGTGATTGCTACTAAAAATAGTTATTTTCTATCATTTTTCACAGCATGTGACACTCCTAGCTCTCCACACTGCCAACCCATGCTCCTTTCACTTCTCTCACTGCTCATGTTCCTGATTAAGACCAGAAAGAGATGATTACAATACAACACACCAGGGAGCTTCTGCTTTCTCAAGTTGAGTAGACCCACTTTAACTACTAAGACACATCAGAATTGTCACCCACTTTGACTCTGCTATGGTGTTTCCCTGGCTCAGAGTATGTCTAAGGCTCTTTTTGGCTTCCCTGACTTCCAGAATGAAAACTGCGTTAAGTATGGGTATTGTTAATGCCTAACCCTGTGACTTGGACTAGCCACAGACAGGGTTGGATTAGCAGCACCTATGTCCTAGCTCTTGACTCCTACATCTCAGGTGTCTGCCTAAGCACCCTTTGCAGTTAAGGAAGAAAAACTGGTATGTTCAAGGTACTCCCATATGCTCTATTTCAGACCTTTAGGACGAGAGGAAACCATGTGCCGATTTTTCGCCGCTGTTCTAGACAACTAGCTCAAATGTGGACATGCATAACATAGTTAATGACTGCACAGGTCTGACTGACACAGCCAGATGAAAAAATTTATTTATTCTTATGAAAGATGACTTGACTTTCAAGTCTAACGTTAATTCCTTTGCATTTATCGCTGCACCCTAAATATGTATAGGTATAAAATATCCAGTCTGTTTTCCAGTCCATAAGAATTATGGACAATATGAAATGAAATTAATTGTAGGTAATATGAAATTAACTGCTTTTTAGTTAAGACACTCACCTTATTTCCAATACCAAAGAAGAATTGATTTTCCAACCTTCTATAGCATGCTGGAAGATTGAGGAGCCACCCTTTCGAATTATCTTATCAGAACCATTGATCATTGATCTCAAACTCAGTTCACCATCTCTGCAATGCAACATAGAAAAGACACAATTACATGAAAGCTAACTCTAGTTTAAAGTGATTTATGTCACAAGCACCAGTGATATTTCCTTTTATTCACAACAAAAAGAAGCAATTATCTCCCCTTCATACTTATTCTGCTTGCCAAAGCAAATAAATTGTACCAATGGGACACCCGCATCTAATACCTGAATGTGCAATTTAAGAGCTTAAACATGTTTGCCTTTGGAATGAAACAAACAGAACAATGATTACAATAAACTCTGAATTGTGAACCTGGACCAAACTTCAGTATGTTTGTTAGGCAGATTCTGCACTTCTATGTTCCAAATTTCCAGCACTAAACTAAGAATAAAGTGTTAACTTTCTAGCCTTCCCTCAGCAATTGCTCATGTTCTATGATAATGGCCTAATAGTCTTCCTTTGCCTCATATTGATACTAAGACTCTCATGCATGGAATTCTGGAGTTTAACAGCATAGAAAACACAAAATTTTCCAAGATTTCCTGAAACTTTTGTATGCACACATTCAAACAATGTAAACTGTCTTATCTTCATCATCAATCTTGTCTTATTCATAGATTTTGGTAAGGTAACCTTAAAAAAAAAAAAGTAGTAAGCTGTGGATGATGACCACAGCACATCTGATGAGGTATCATAATGTTGCAATGACAGTAGCTAAGAGAGTCAGACAAATGTGACAGTGAAGCTAAAATACTGCAAGCACAACTTTAGGTCTTAGTTCAAAACTCAATTATCTCCATATGCTTCCACTCTCTTCCACAGTTTCCATTCAGGTGCCAGAGCAACTTTCAGCTCAGTTCAAACATAGCTGTTTACCATAAACACATCAAAGTTTCTGTATATAACATTCTACCATGTTGAAATCTTGTATCTCAACAGTCTATAGAACAGTAATATTCAGAAATCTCTCCATGCTCTGAAATACTGCCAATAACAGTAACTTCACTTAGCTTGCAAACAGAACTTTTCACCACCAGCCATCAACCTATAAAATGGAAAAGATGTGAGACTGTAAGCTTTCTAGAGAATCGCTGACTCTTGCTTTCCTGTGGCTGTAAATTCTGAAAACAACTAGATCCTGGCCCTTAATAAGAGCTACAGCAACATTACTGTGGTATGGAGTATTAGTATTTGGTAAATTATACAGCAGACTAAACTCAAAGTAACCTGCAATGGGACATTAACAAAGCTAAATTACCAAAAGTGGTAACATCTAGTCACTTGCAAACAGTGCTATGATTGCAAAAGCCCCTGTAGCTAACAAACCACTATTACCACTACACTTCATCAAAAACACTGATTAATATCAACACTCCCTCCCACATCCCCTCTCTGCCATCATGCTGCAGCAGTGATACTGCACTGACTTGTAGGTAGGAGTGCCACCCACCAAAAAACCTACAACTTCAAGTAATTGTGTAGGTACAAGATCTATATGAAAATTACCCAAATCACACTAAATTTAGAGCAAGGGAGGATGCTGCAGAAAACCTAAAATTCAATAATCATAAAGTAACTAATGTTTTTTTGTCATTTTAAAATGCTTTATCCCCTAAAAGTTTTCCATAATGGTTGTAAATATATTTATTACGTACATTTTGCCGCATGTATTTTCAAGATGCACAGGTTATATTCATCTAAAGAAAAACTACCAAAATACTTCCAGGTAAAGCCCAGAAGTACTTCTGAGATGTCTTAAATTTATGCTGGGTTAAATGTAATCCAATAGACTCTTTAACATGGACATAGGCAACAAAACTTCGTAACAAAATAATGTTGCCAACACCTACATCACCATAGCACTTGAAATGTGATTGCCTTTCATACTCACAATTTACATCTGCAGTGAGCTACACAGATTGTACAGTAAAACAGTGTTAAATTATGTTCTCATGAGCTGGAGGAAGGTCCTAGGCACTTTGTGTTAAAATTCTAGTATCAACAAAAAAGCGTTCACTTACATGCTCTTTTCCCTTTTACTGGTGTTTATTTATTTTTCACTTAAAGTAATATTAAATAAACTAACACATAAAAAGATAAATTTACTCCAGAAAATCCTTCATTGTGTTAAAAACTGTGAAGCAAATTTGGGCTACAAGTGGATTCTGCCTAATGACTAATTTCTGAATCATTTTAGCAGCTGCCTCTAGTCTGACAGGAAGTACATATTAAATACATGGGCAGCTTTAAAGCTGATTCGCCCACATACAATCGTTTTCCCTTGTATTTTTGCACAGCTACAACCTCAAAATGTTAAACTTTTGAAAATTAATACATATACTATAGCATCGTGGCAGAAACTGGGCTTACATCCAGGCTGAACAAGAGGCAAAGTTATTAAAATGTTTCCTATCATGGGAAGAAAATACCGCCTCATCGGTCATAGATACACACAGGCAAGGCCAACCCCTGCCCCCGGGAGACGCCGGTATCACTGTCATCCAGCTGTGCCCAGCCACGCCCAGCTCCCGCACCCGCCTGCCTGGGCAAGCGCCGGGGAAGAGGGATGCACTTTCTGCCTTTAACTCTGAGGACCGCGAGGACGAAGGGAGGACTAAGTAGGCTGTAATTGCCCCAGCTCCCTCCAGGCCCATAGAGGCACTTAACAGCCTCGTTATGCCCCCTCCTCAAATTAAGGCAAGGGCTAACACTAAAAGATGAAAATGTGCTGTGAAAGTATCTCTCACTCAGTCACCTCGTACAATTTAAAAAAAAAAAAAAAAAAGTGTGAGCCCCTTCCCCACTTTTGGTGATTTCATTAT
Organism: Hemiprocne comata; assembly: GCA_020745705.1. NCBI lineage: Eukaryota > Metazoa > Chordata > Aves > Apodiformes > Apodidae > Hemiprocne > Hemiprocne comata. Next base: position 84,841,145 of record CM036616.1, on the reverse strand, counting down.
GCAAAACGGAATTCATGCATCCCTCTGTGAAAACAAAAATTATACGCCTACAAGGAGAAACAGGCCTGGTTGAAAATCCAGCATCTTTCCACGATAGATGCAAGTTGTGACAAAAGTAAGGAATACAAGCACGCACGTACACAAACAAAACCCCCGGCCCTCGACGAACAGCCGCGGCCAAGTGAACTTCCCCAGCGTGCCCTATTACTGGGGCTGGGGAGAGCAACACCAGCCGCAACAGCGGCACTAGGCAACCTTCCACCCGTCGCTGTCTCCCTCGTTCCCAGCCCACAGCCACAGAGCTCCGCCAGCCAAACCCGCCCGTAACCCGTCCCGCAGTGGTCCAGCCGAGCAGCACCCGCCCTCCCCTCCCCTGCGCCGACCAGTAGTGCAGTGGCACCGCAGGGCAGCAGGTCATGGGCCGGGGCGCGCTGGGTGACCTGAAAATCCGATTAGTGCCGCGGGGAGCGACATTGCCCCGCCGCCCCCTCGGAGATCCCTCCCGGCGCGGCGCTCCGCAATTACCCGGCGAGCGGTGCCTCCTGGCGCTCCTCGGTCCGCGTTATTTCCTTCGTCTTATAGAAGATGAGGAGGAGACTTATCGTGCACACAGTCCACCTCTTCCTGACTGAACGCATGTCTTCTGAGAAACGCCGTCCCCCTCCCCCTTTTCCTTTGTTTGTCAGGGGTGTGCGGAAAACAACTCCACACGCGGCACAAACTGCCAAAACCACAGTAATTTTTTTTCCCAAATTAATTAGAGTAAAAAAAAAACCCACAACAACAAAAACCCTACCAAAACCAAACCAAAGCAACAAAATGAGGCGGCCGCAGACGCTCGGCGTCGTTTGGCTTTTAGTTTGTCTTTCTTTCAGCCCGTCCTCCCCTGTCCATGAGCCGGGCCCGCAGGCGACGGCTCGCTCTTCTCGGCGAGGAGGGCAAGCCTACGGAGCCGTCACTGCGCTCCCACCGAGCCAAGCTGAGCCGTGCTCTTCCTGTCGCTTCTCCACTCCAGCTCCAGCTCCAGCTCCTGTTCTGCTGCGTCCGCTTCGCGTCCGCAGCAGCGACGGCTCCGGGACGCCGCCGCCGTCTTCCTCCCCGCGACGGGGCGGTGGCGGGCTGAGTGCGGCCAATGGGCGCCAAGCGGGGGAGGGCAGCCGGCGCTGAGCAGCGGCAGCAAGCAGCTGGCAGTCACGGCTCGGGGCTGCGCGGGCCGTAGGGACTGTAGTGACTGGACGTGCGAGCAGCGGGATGCAAGTCGCGGGGAGAGAGCGCACGGGAGCACCCGCGGGGCCGTGGCTGGAGGCGCCTCTTTTGTAGCTCAGCTGTGTTTGAGGAGGGGGTGACTTTGTCCCCTGAAGTACGTTGTGTCCCGTCGCCTGTTGGGTTTCAGAAAGTTTGAGTAAAAGATCTCTTGTATTGTGCCACTAAAAAGAAACGACATGCTTCCTTTTTCTGAGAAGGATAAGGGTTTTGTTATTTTTTTTCCCCTCTCTCCTCCTTTTACCGTTTTAAGCTAGCTCCCAAAAGACAGACAAAGAGGCTATGTTTAGGGAGAAGACGTTATTGCAGGTTTGTGCAAAGCTGGGTGCTTGGGGCCTTCCCACAAATCAAGCACACCAAACGAGATTTTTCATCACATATTTATACACAAAATTATAGTTACTAGGTTTCCAAGTCCATTCTCCTTATAGTGATTGGTTACATATAGTTACATCACTTTTTCTGCTATCACGCATGCTCAGGGGAAGGGTCTTCACCTGGGCAGGGCTCTTTTTGACCTGGGGGTGTGATTTTTAGCATTATAATGACATTACAATGAGCTAAGTTCACCTAAAGGGCACAATAGCGCACCTTCTACAGCACCAACCACCCAAGACTGGTTTAGCTGTCAAACTTGCTGATTTTAGGTTTTCTTTATTACCTCCTGCATTCCTTAGGTCCAATTATCCATATAGATGACCTCAAGCCTTCTCTGCCAAGGTGGTAATTCACATGAGACACTCAGGAATAGGTGTGGCTGATGCTTTATTCTTGCATTTGCTTAACATTTTCAACTGTGATTTAGTCCTATGCACTATCTTTAATAGTATTAGCTATTCAAATTATGTTGTAAAAAAGGATAATTAATTAAAACAATGATTTTATGATAAATGTTTAAGCACTGCTTATACTAGTACCTGTTTTCATGCAAACATATTATCCTTTTTTATTTTCATTGCTCATGGAAAGACACCAGATATCCTCTTTATTTAATGTTAATGTGCACAGATTAGTAATACTTTGCAGAAGAATTCTTACAGAAAAAATTTCAATATCTTATAGAATCATAACATGGTTAAATTTGCAAGGGACCTTAAAGATCATCACGTTCCAACCTCCCTGCTATGATCAGGGACACCTCACACTAGACTAGGCTACACAAGGCCTCACCCAACGTGGCCTTGAACACCCCCAGGGAGGGAGAACCCATGACCTCCCTGGGCAACCTATTCCAGTGCCTCGCTATCCTCATGGTGAAGAATTTATTCCTGATGTCTAACTGAAATTTACCCTCTCCCAGTTTAAAACCATTAACCCTTGTTAACCCTTGTCAAAGCTCTCTCTGGTGAAAAGTCTCTCCCCATCTTTCCTTTAGGCTCCCTTTAGGTGTTGAAAGGCCACTATAAGGTCTCCCCAAAGCCTTCTCTTCTCCAGGCTGAATAGCCACAACTCTTTCTGCCTATCTTCATAGCAGTGGTGGTCCAGACCTTTGATCATCTTTGTGGCCCTTTTCTGGACCATCTCCAACAGGTCCATGTCTTTCCTGTGCTGAGGGCTCCCCACAGTATTCCAGGTGTGGTCTCACAGGAGAAGAGTAGAGGGGCAGAATCACCTCTCTCACCTTGCTGGCCATACTTCTTTTGATGCAGCCCAGGACACAGCTGGCCCTCTGGGCTGAGAGCACACACTGGCAGTTGATGTTGAGCTTCTCATCTACTATCACCCCCAAGTTCTTCTCCTCAGAGCTGTTCTCTATCCATTCTGCCCCCAGCCTGTATTTGTGCCTGGTATTGTTCCAACCCAGGTGCATCTTATATGCCTCTATTTGTTATCATCCATACATACTTTTGTTAAAATGTCTTTCTCTTTGAAATATAATCTACTAGCTGTTGTAGTAGAAGCATAGTCCTAATTACACTTTCAGCATTACTGGCATTGCAAATAGCAGTATTTTAAATACTTCAACTTTATAATTCAACAGCTTTTCTATACAAAGTGAAATTAAAGACGACGCAGTGAACTTCATATTCTTTTAGTTATTCCACTGTATAGGACTTGTTGATGCTTACATTTCTCTTTATGTTCAGAAACACAAAAAGCAAGTCACATTCAGATTCACCTCCCATTTCGTTTTTATGACCAATATGTAATGATGACTTAGTATTCGCAATCACTTTCCAGAACAAACAACAGGATCAAAAACGTGGAGACAGTTGCCATAACCTTACAGGAATCTCTCAGCAGTTTCCTAATGTGTGTGATCGGAAGGGAATGTCTTTTTCTCTAGAAGAAATGCTACAGCCATTCCTTAGAAAGCATTTGAACTAAACCCCAATGAAACCATATTCTCTGCTTTATGTTCTTTTGTGTAATAATGTATTTATCCAGTACGGAGGTCCCCAGATGAAGTTGTAGTAACAGCAAGGAAGGATGTTTAATTTAGGGTCACCCACCGTTGTGTTTATTACATTGCAGACTTCTCTGATCTAAGCACACTTTAATACAGTAGTAAAATATAAGCTATATTAACATGTCAAGGAAAATGTTCATGCAGATAGATGCTAGCCTAATAATCACTTGTTACAATCTCCTACGTATTTTTGTGACCCAGGATATTGCAGATGTCCCATAGACATTAGTTATGAATATGCATATTTTCTGCTAATGCAAACTGGCTATCAGCTAGTATGCCTTTCAGGAAGGCTAAAACCTTGCTACTTTAAAACAAAATGTCTGTCACATTCCTGGAGGCTACATGTATGAAATTTTATAATGATCAGAGTCACTATTTCCCATATTTTTTCAGTGAGACTCAAGAGAGTCTGCCCTTATGGAAAATAATAATCCTGTACTTTTTATAATTGAGATAAACAGAAAAAATGGGGAAAGATAAATAAGTATTAGAGAACACTGGGAAACTAACTGAAGGGAAGAGGAGATAAGAGGAAGTAGAGTTAAGTGTGGAGATGAAGGGGTTAAAGGGTTGGGAACTGGCAGAGAGGTAAACAGCTGTATTTGGTCTAATAAAATAAATAGGTGTCCTGGTTTGAGCCAGGATGAAGCCAGTTTTCTTTCTACTGATTTTTTTTTCTTCAGTGAACTCTTTTAAGCAGCAAGTTTTCCAGCTAGTGGACTGATGACACCTGAATTTTTATAGTTAGTACCCAGAGGCCAGGGACACTTTACTTGTTGAATCTACTGCTTCAGATATTAAATGAGCAGAAGATTTGTATCAGCAAACCTCCCATACAGAGGAGTGGACTAGACAGATGGAAAAACTGTCCAAACAGAGTATTCCATCCCATATCTAAAGTCAGGGATCAAGGAATTCAAGCCCCTTTCTTCTTTCTTCTTTCTTCTTTCTTCTTCATCTGCCTTTCTTCTTTTCATGGCTTGTGTCTGGGGAGGACTCCAGCCATCCATCACCATTGATCCCCAGGCTCATGTGTTCCTGACCCTCGTAACTCTACCCTCAGCTCCTGTCTGCTCTGCCACTATCTCTGACAGAATAGTCCAGGATATTTTGGAACTGCTCACAGCCGAGGAGAGTGCTGTGGGAGTTGCTGGGGGCTGGGGGAGGTAATAAGGGTTTTGCACACTCCTGAACATACTTGTATATATTTTTACTTCCTTTCTTTTATTGTTAGTATTTAATTAAAGCTGTCTAGTTTAGTTTTCAATACAGAAAGTCTCTCCCCTCCTTCTCTCTCTCCTTTCCCTACCTGGGTGGGAGGGAGAGGGGATCGAGAGCATTATTGTTTCTGGTTTAATTGCCAATCCTGAGTTAAACCATGACAATAGAAGAAGTTGAGAGTCAAGAGATGGTACAAGAGCCTACTTGAGTGGAGGAGCATAACTAACTCTGCCCTACTGAAGAAACTGAGGTTAGAAATATATATAGCTGTGTCTGCCTTTTTTCTTAATTTGTCCTTCCTGTGAGAATGAAACAGGTGCCTCCCTTGCTTAAACGTGCCTGAGCTTGAGTTCAAGCTCCAAGTATACCTCACTGTTCAGATACAATTCTGTTTTGGAGTCTGCATGAAGAATCCTTCTAGAATATAAAGCACGGTTCAAGTAAGAGACTGCTGTTTACTTACAAGTTTCTTTTTGGTCAAATGAGAGAAAGTCAAGAAAATTTCTGGCCATATTTCCATCCTTGCAGTTTAACCATCTGTAGATTACAAGCACAATTAAAACATAACCACCCTGACATCTGCTGGAGGGACAACACAATAAAGCACTGGCAATCCAGGAAGTTCCTGAAGTGCATTGATGAAAACTTCCTCCTCCAAAGGTAGAGGAGCCAACAAGAAAAGGTGCTATGCTGGACCTTGTTCTCACCAACAGAGACAGACTTCTGGGTGACGTAAAACTTAATGGGAGACTAGGCTGCAGTGACCATGACATGGTCGAATTTAAGATCTTTACGACAGCAAGGAGGGTATGAAGCAAGCTTGCTGCCCTTGATTTCAGCAGAGCAGACTGGTTGCCTCAGGGATCTGCTTGGGAGGGTGTCATGGGACAAAGCCCTGGAGGGGAAGGGTGCCCAAGAAAGCTGGTCCATATTCAAGGATGCCCAGGAACAGTATGCCCCAATGAAAAGGAAGGCAGGCAAGAGCGCCAGGAGGCCTGCATGGATAAGCAAGGAGCTCCTGGATACAGTTAAATGTAAAACCAAAACGTACAGTGGGTGGAATCAGGGACAGGTATCCTGGCAGCAGTGCAGAAAAGTTGTGTGAGAAGCAAGAGATCAGTTTACTAAAGCCAAAGCACAGGGAGAATTGGATCTGGCCAGGGAGGTTAAGGACAACAAGAAAAGTTTTTATAGGTACATCAATGAAAAGGGGAAGACTAGGGAAAATGTGGGCCCACTCCAGGACGAGACTGGAGACTTGGTCATCCAGGACATTGAGAAGGCTGAGGTGCTCAATAACTACTTTGCCTCAGTCTTCACTGGCAAGGGCTCCCATCATGACTTCCAAGTTGCAGAAGCCAAAGGCAAGGACTGGGAAAAGGAAGACCGCCCGACTGTAGATGAAAAGCAGGTCCAAGACCATCTAAAGGACCTGAAGGTGCACAAGTCCATGGGACCTGATGGAATTAATCCACGGCTCCTGAAAGAGCTGGCAGATGAAGTTACAAAGCCTCTGTCCATCATATTTGAAAAGTCCTGGCAGTCTGGTGAAGTTCCCGATGGCTGGAAAAGGGGAAACATAACCCTCATTTTCAAAAAGGGAATAAAGAAGACCCAGACAACCACAGGCCAATCATTCTCACCTCTGTGCCTGGTAAGATCATGGAGCAGATCCTCCTGAAGGCTCTGCTAAGGCATGAAGATATTAAAGGGGTGATTGGTGACAGCCACAGCCAATTCGGATTCACAAAAGGGAAGTCCTGCCTGACTAATTTAGTGGCCTTTTATGATGGGGTCACCGCCTCCGTGGACAAGGGCAGAGCAACAAACATCATCTACATGGACTTGTGCAAAGCATTCAACACTGTCCCGCATGACATTCTGGTAACTCAACTGGTATGATATGGATTTGATGGACGGGCCATTCGTTGGATATGGAACTGGCTGAATGGTCACACCCAAAGAGTTCTGTGATCAATAGCTCAGCGTCCAAGTGGAGGTCAGTGACGAGTGGTGTTCCTCAAGGATCGGTACTCAGACCGGTGCTGTTTAACATCTTTGTTGGCAACATGGGCAGTGGAATTGAGTGCACCCCCAGTAAGTTTGCTGATGACACCAAACTATGTGGTGAAGTCAACACACTGAAGGGAAGGGATGCCATTCAGGGGGACCTTGACCGGCTTGAGAAGTGGGCTTGTGCAAACTACATGAAGTTCAATGAGGCCAAGTGCAAAGTTCTCCATCTGGGTCGGGGCAATCCCATGTACAAATACAGACTGGGAGCAGTATGGATTGAGAACAGCCTTGAGGAGAAGGACTTGGGTGTGATGGTGGACCACAAGCTCAACATGAGCTGGCAATGTGTGCTTGCAGCCCAGAAAGCCAACCATGTCCTGGGCTTCATCAGAAGAAGTGTGGTCAGCCAGTCAAGAGAAGTGGTACTCCCCCTCTACTCTGCTTTCATGAGATCGCATCTGGAGTACCATGTCCAGTTCTGGAGCCCCCATCATAAGGACATGGAGCTCCTGGAGTGAGCCCAGAGGAGGGCCACAAAGATGATCAAAGGGCTGGAGCACCTCTCCTATGAAGAGTGGCTGGCTAAGCTGGGGTTGTTCAGCCTAGAGAAGAGAAGGCTTCGGGGAGACCTCCTAGCAGCCTTCCAGTATCTGAAGGGGGCCTACAAGAAAGCTGGGGAGGGACTTTTTACAAGGGCATGTAGTGACAGGACAAGGAGTAACGGGTTTAAACTGGAAAAGGGGAGATTTAGATTAGACATTAGGAATATATTCTTTGGTGTCAGGGTCATGAGACACTGGAACAGGTTGGCCAGAGAAGTGGTGGAAGCACGATCCTGGGTGGTGTTCAAGGCCAGGTTGTATGGGGCTCTGAGCAACATGATCTAGGGGAGGGTGTCCCTGCTTCAAGCAGGGGGGTTGGATTTAAATGATCTCTGAGGTCCCTTCCAACCCTGGCCATTCTATGATTCTATGACAGAGAAACAGGAACCATGCAACACTACACCTGTCCCTCTTCCTGCTCAAGCCCCTAGGTGTGCCACAAAAGTGTGAGCTGTGTTCTCTCCAGGTAGCTTCAGCAGTAATTAAGGAATATTGCAACATTCAGTTAGGTCTGAAATGCCTGAATAAACAGTTCTGGAATCAATGTTGTGAATAACAGAGAGCAGGCACCTTGCTGAATATTAAAAAAATATATAAAAACATACAAAAAAATGAAAAAGATTACAAGGACAGCACTTATTATTAATCATAATAAGCACAGCCCTGGGAATCTAATTTTCTAGCTGTTACTTACTAATTCCGATGTCCTATTGCACTACTGGTTAGAGCCAGACTGTTCTTCTATTAATAGGTTAATTGAAAAATACAGCATATAGCATGAATAATAAAAATCTAGAAAACAGTATGATCAGTTTGTTATCCTGGTAAGAGGTTTTAACTGCAGTTTAGAGGAGAGAAATGGATAATCATTCGAGCAAAATTCAAAACATATAGAAGTGTCCATATCTCTTCTTCAGCAGGAATTTATGAAAACACATTTGCTTCCAGAACATTCAAGTACATGTTATGAATGGTACCTAGAGAAAATATAATTTGGATTTTCACATCGTCTTGTCAAGCTTTCACAGAGACAATATTGCTCACATGCTAAAAAAATCAACAACAAAAGGCCATTATAAAACTGGTTTGTTACAGTAATATATCAAGTAATATCAACAGCTGAACAAATTAAATGGTGTAATGAAGAAATATATTTATATTTTAAAAATATTTACTGTTATGTCTTTATTAACGACTAACCAGGTAACTGATGAGGCTCTGATCACAAAAGAAAAGCTGTTCAGTGAGACTACTTTGCCTTTTCATAGGCTTCTCTGAAGCTGTAGCACAAAGTGTTGGCATTAATCCACATGATGCTCCTAAAAGTATTAACAATTTACCTGTTTATCACAGAATCACAGAATGTTAGGGGTTGGAAGGGACATCGAAAGATCATCTAGTCCAACCCGCCTGCCAGAGCAGGACCCTCTAGAGTACGTGACACAGGAAGATGTCCAGGTGGGTCTTGAAAGTCTTCGGAGAAGGAGACTCCACAACCTCTCTGGGCAGCCTATTCCAGTGCTCCATAACCCTTACAGTAAATAAGTTTTTCCTCATGTTGAGGTGGAACTTCCTGTCTTTTAGTTTGCATCTATTGCTGCTTGTCCTATCACAGGGTATAACTGAAAAGAGATTGGCCCCTCCTTCCTGACACCCACCCTTCAGATATTTTTAAACATTAATAAGAACCCCTCTCAGTCTTCTCTTTTCTAGATTAAACAGCCCCAGGTCTCTCAGCCTTTCCTCATAAGACAGGTGTTCCAGCCCCTTTATCATCCTTGTAGCCCACCATTGGACTCTCTCAAATAAATCCCTGTCCCTCGTGAACTGGGAAGCCCAGAACTGGACACAATACTCCAGATGTGGTCTCACTGGGGCAGAGTAGACAAGGAGGAGAACCTCCCTTGACCTGCTGGACACAGTCTTCCTAACGGACCCCAGGATACAATTGGCCTTCTTGGCCACAAGGGCACATTGCTGTTCCATGGATAACTTACTGTCCACCAGGACTTCAGTGTCCTTCACAGAGCTGATTTCTAACAAATCAGCTCCTAATCTGTACTGGTGCATGTTGTTAGTCCTACCCAGGTGGAGGACTCTATACTTATTCTTATTGAACCATAAGGTTCCTCTTTGCCCAGCTCTCCAGCCTGTCCAAATCTTGCTGAATGGCTGTACAGCCATCAGGTGAACCAGCCAATTCTCCCAGTTTTGTATCATCAGCAAACTTGCTGAGGATACACTCTGTCCTGTCATCGAGGTCATTGATGAAGATGTTTAACAGGACTGGACCCAGCACTGATCCCTGGGGAACTCCATATACAAGAACCTTAGGATGTTCAGTCAGTCCTTCCTCTGACTGTATTTATTCTACACTTCAAAAGGTAGGTCTGGCCTGTGAAACTTCCATGTCTCAGTTCACCAAAGATAAGAAGCAGACAATTTTTCAGCTGTAGGAATATTACAAGGATTGTCCTGCAACACTACCACGAGGACTTCATAAATATGATAAGGATGTTGATAAACCTTATGTGGCTTTGCAATTAACCAAAATACATAGCATAGATACACACACACACACACACACACACACACACATATAGATGTATACACTCATTAATGTAGTAATCTGAAAATACTATTTTCCATTCCACATTTTCATTTTCAAAACAAACATAATCCAACATATTTATAAAAATACATAAATTACAACACTTTACAGGTACTATGCAGCAGTTAAAAATTCACAGCCAGTGGAAATAATAAAAAATAATAAAAGCACAGAATCAACACATAGACAGATTGATCATTCCAATTCCACTACTAAAATTATTCTCCTATTTTATCTAACAGTATGCTATCATTTCAGACATCTTGGACTACTTTTCTTTCATGATACTTACCATGCACTTAACATACAAGATGTAATGCCAGCTGTGCATTCAGTAGAAAATACAGCCTTTATGTTGTCTGACTGTAGAGAAACAACATTGTGTTTTCTTCTGTGAGTTTGTCCACAAATATTTTTTTTTTTTAATTTATACTGTTTTTCAGTGAAGATTTATTTATCTTGGTGATGGAAAATAACTGGTAGGCAATAAGCTCATATTAATAAAGAGATAGGATTACCTGACCATATATAGATTTTTTTCATTCCCAGCAGTTTCAATTTTTAGCGTACCTGTCAGAGCATAGGGAACAAAATTTATGATCAGTGCTCTTGTCAACAACAGAAATGAAATAAAATATGAAAATGAAACTGAATGGGCTGAGGGTTGTTGGGTTGGTTTTTTTTGAGATTTTATGCAAAACATTTTGGCAAATCCAAGAAGATATGAGAACAAACATAATTAATCGGTTAAATAGTCAGTTAAAAACTTTGATCTTATCGGCTGAATTGAAATCATGTTTTGTTTTTGAAGAACACAGCTGTACTGGGCAGAAAATGACAGCTGCATTAGAACTACCTCTTCTATTGCCAAGAACATACCTAAAATTTCACCAAAAAAGCTTACTGGATATTATACTGGGCAGATACATACTACACAGTTGTGTCGTCACCACTACAATAACCTTCAACTCAAGGACATGAGAAATACCAATGATGAAACATAGAGCAAGGTGTCTGAGTCCCTCCTTTTCCTACCACTTCATCCATTGATGGAAAATTCTGTATTTACAGCAACAATAATACCAAGGCCACATTTGAAGCATTATTCCTGTTTCTGTTAAAGTATATCAGTATTCCAAAAGGGGATTTCATTCTAACTAACAGCAAAATGTAATATATGGGGAGTAGACCACTATTGTTAGTATACTCTGACATATTTATAAGGTAAAATCAGAAATTGAGACCTCCAGTATTCCAGACAAGCCATTCAAAATCCTCTTATGCCAGAGTATTTGCTTTTCTTATGTCAGGGCAAAAAGTGATTGCTCTGTGAGGTCAGAAACCTATTCCAGTAGTGAAAAGTGCTGAATATCTAATCGTTTTATTACAGGTAATTTCACATTTTTTTAGTATTTTGTCCACTGATGCAGAAATGATCCTATACATTAGATGAACTATTACTCCGTTAGAACACTGTAATTTACGTGTCACAGAATGCAAAGGCAGAGACTGGGAAAAGGAAGATTCCCCCACTGTAGGAAAAGAGCAGGTTCAGAACCATCTAAATAATCTGAAAGTGCACAAGTCTATGGGAGCTGACAAGATCCATCCGTGGCTTCTAAGGGAGCTGGCAGATGAAGCTGCAACCCTGCTTTCCATTTTAAAAGTCATGGCAATCTGGTGAAGTTCCCACTGACTGAAAAAGGGGAAACATAACCCCCATTTTCAGAAACAGAAGGAAAGAAGACCTGGGGAACTACAGGCCAGTCAGACTCACCTCTGTGCCCTGCAAGATCTTGGAGCAGAGCCTCCTGAAGGCTCTGATAAAGTACATGGAAAATGTGGAGGTGGTTGGTGGTAACCAACATGGCTTCACCAAGGGCAAATCATGCCTGATATATTGGTGGCCTTTTTTGCTGGGGTCACAGCATTGGTGGACAAGGGAAGAGCAACTGACGACATCTACCTGGACTTGTGCAAAGCATTTGACACTGTCCACGTGACATCCTGATCTCAAAATTGAAAGGATATCCATTTGATGGATGGACCACTTGCTGGGTAAGGAATTGGCTGGATGGTCGCACTGAGAGAGTAGTGATCAACAGCTCTGTGTCCAGATGGAGACGAGTGATGAGTGGAGTTCCCCAAGGGTTGGTACTGGGACCAGTGCCATTTAACATCTTTGCCAGCAATATGGACAGTGAAATTGAGCGCACCCTCAGCAAGTTTGCTGGTGATGCCAAGCAGTGTGGTGTGGTTGACATGCTGGATGGAAGGGATGCCATCCAGAGGGACCTTGACAGGCTTGAGAGGTGGGCCCATGCACCTGGGTTGGGGCAATGCCAAGCACAAATACAGGTTGGGCAAGGAATGGATTGAGAACAGCTTTGAGGAGAAGGACCTGGGGGTGTTGGTGGATGAAAAGCTCAACATGAGCCAGCAATGTGCGCTTCCAGCCCAGAAAGCCAACCGTGTCCTGCGCTGCATCAAAAAAAGCATGGCCAGCAGGTTGAGGGAGGTAATTCACTCCCTCTACTCTGCTCTCATGGGACCCCATCTGGAGTACTGGGTCCAGTTCTGGAGCCCTCAACACAGGAATGATATAAAGCTCCTGGAGCAAGTGCCGACGAGGGACATGAAGATGATCCAAGGGCTGGAGCACCCCTCATCTGAAGACAGGCTGAGAGAGTTGGGGCTGTTCATCCTGGAGAAGAGAAGGCTTTGAGGAGACCTTATAGCAGTCTTCCAGTACCTGGAGGGGCCTACGGGAAAGCCACAGCGAGACTTTTTACCAGGGTGTGTAGTGATAGGATGAGAGGTAATGGTTTCAAGCTGGAAGAGGGCATATTTAGGTTAGACATTAGGAGGAAATTCTTTAGTGTAAGGGTGGTGAGACACAGGAACAGGTTGCCCAGAGAGGTTGTGGATGGCCCCTCCCTGGAAGTGTTTAAGGGCAGGTTGGACAGGGCTTTGAGCAACCTGGTCAAGTGGAATGTGTCCCTTCCCATGCTGAAAGTTTGGAACTAGATGTTTTTTAAGGTCCCTTCCAACCCTATCTATTCAATGATTCTATGATTCTGTGTTCCTCACTACTGTGTATGATCTTATCAAAATACAAAAATTTCTTCAGCCACGGCTAATGTGATTGATCTTTGATCAATAGAAGGTATATCTGAAATGCTGTTCGGGCCTGAAGTATCGACAAGATAGTTCTGGTACACACTTGTATTTAAAAAACAGAAAGTATTTCTGCTGCTTGGGGAGTTTTGAAGTACCTGGTTGGATGTTTGCACTCAAAGAGTTGAGATCAACAGTTTGATGTCCAGATGGAGACCAGTGACGAGTGGTGTTTTCCAAGGGTCCACACTCAGACCAGTGGGTATAGATGATCTATAAGGTCCCTTCCAATCCAATCCAATCCAATCCAATCCAATCCAATCCAATCCAATCCAATCCAATCCAATCCAATCCTATCCAATCCAATCCAAGCCAATCCAATCCAAGCCAAACCAAGCCAAGCCAAGCCAAGCCAAGCCAAGCCAAGCCAAGCCAAGCCAAGCCAATCCAACCAAACCCATCCCAAAACATTCTATTCTATTCTATTCTATTCTATTCTATTCTATTCTATTCTATTCTATTCTATTCTATTCTATTCTATTCTATTCTATTCTATTCTATTCTATTCTATTCTATTCTATCCTATCCTATCCTATCCTATCCTATCCTATCCAAAATGTATGCAAATGAGTCTGGTGCCCATGTTTCCATCAGAAAAGTTTCTCATATGCTAATATGGCAGAAACACTGCTATATGAATCTGTATGAAAGCAGGCAACTTGGTGCTTTAAGCTCTAGCAAGGTTCACAGTGCAGTGATTTTTTTATCTCTCTGGGGCCTAGGCTGCTGGCTTTATTTTGAACACACTTCCTGAATGAAACCTTGCAGAAATTCAGGCAGAAGAAGATGACTATGTCATTCTGTCTTCTGCACAGCTGTTCTATGCATTTTCTAAGGGCATGTTGAAATCTGTCTTCTTTCTGCTCACTACTGGCAGGAGGTGATTCTGTGCTTCCAATAAAAGCTAGGAAAACTACAATTGTGTCTTCTGCAGCTACTTTATTTACTGTAAAGATGTAAATATTTTAGTGTCAAGAGATAAAAAAAGAGAGATTAATCCAGAGCTTCACTCTTGCATGGACTCTAGAGTGCACACTAAAATCCTTCTGCTGAACACAATATTATCAAGATTACAGCTTTTAAAAAAGCTGTATTGCTGCTTATGAGAGGGACATACAGACATGCCTGAGGTGGTATAGAAATGTTTCTTCAAAGAGAGGTTGAGTAAGCAAGTCTTCACTCAGTCCTGTAGGGTTTTTTTAATATATATATATATATATATTTTTAGTACCTCTTCTACAAATATACAACAAAATTAAGTAGTCTGTAATTGATTGGCTAGAGTTTTTCTGATTGTGATCACATAGCTTGCAGCTTTTAACAACCTTAATCTTACAAACCAGAACAGTCACATCAATACAAAAATATATATCAGAAGAATAAACTACCACTAACCTAGCCTGAAAAGCCTGAGATCTAGCTTGCAAAATTTTTCATTATCATTTGTGACATAATTCCAGATAATGAACACATTTGTTTAAATGCAAGGTATCAAAAAGAAAAACCTTTAGATAAAAATTTACTGTTGAGGCAGCATATAACTCTATAAGAGTTATAACTGAAGACCTTTATTATTAAAAATGGCAGCAATTTATACCCCTCTGACTCCAGATGTTCCACCCCAGTACAGACCCCGTTGGTTACATACATACACAGTTCATATATGATTGGCTACGTGTCTTGTCACTTGCTCTCTGTGTCAGGATGACCCAAGGTGTTTCGCTTCCCAGCCGGTGCCTCTCAGTTCTTGCTACAACATTCTTTTCTCACTACTTCACGAGATAACAACCATGGGATACCTGCTTGTAGGACACCTGCTGTTTACTGGTCCCGTGGGGCAGCAGCCTGTGGGGTACCAGCCTGTGAGACACCAGCTTGTTTACTGATCCCACGGTTTGCTTCAGAGTGCCTGACAATTTGGTCAGCAGCACCTGCAACACTGCTGTTTTAATTCAGGCATATTCATTTTCTATAAATCCCATATTAATTTTCCATAAATCCCATGCTAATTTTCCATAAATCCCCACAATTCACTACATTTCTTGAATGCCAAGTTGGGTGGGAGTGTTGATCTGCCTGAGGGTAGGAAGGCTCTGCAGTGGGACCTGGACAGGCTGTATCAATGGTCTGAAGCCAATTGTGTGAGATTCAACAGGAACAAGTGCTGGATTCTGCACTTGGGCCACAACAACCCCATGCAATGCTACAGGCTTGGGGCAGGGTAGCTAGGAAAGTCCCCGACAATCTGGATGTCCTAGTTGACAGCCAGCTAAATGTGAGCCAGCAGTGTGCCCAGGTGGCCAAAAAGGCAAACAACATCCTGGGCTGCATCAGAAAGCTGGAGAAGAGGAGGCTGAGGGGAGACCTCATAACTCTCTGTAACTACCTGAAAGGAGGTTGTAGTGAGGTGGGGGTTGGCCTCTTCTCCCAAGTAAATAATGATAGGACTAGAGAAAATAGCCTGAAGTTGCACCAGGAGAGGTTTAGACTAGATATTAGGAGGAATTTATTTACTGAACGAGCAGTCAGGCAGCAGAATGGGCCTTCCAGGGAGGTGGTTGAGTCACCATACTTGGAGGTATTAAAAAAAACATGTAGATCTGGCACATCGGGGCATGTTCTAGTGGGCATGGTGGTTTGGTTTTTTTTTCTGGGTTGACAGTTGTATTCAGTGACCTTACAAGTCTTTTCCAAGCATGACAATTCTGCGATTCTGTGAATATACTGCTGGTTTAAAACAGGTGCTGCAGTTCTATTAGTGATTATATTACGGACAAAGAACAGCATTGTGAGTCAGGATGTATGGCCTTTCACTCAAGATTCTGTCAAAAACCTTGTATGGAAACTTACCCTCCCAATACTCCCAGCTTGTAAAGCAGGATAACAATGCTAGGATTACTGCAATGTTACAACACTCGTTAACGTTTATAAGGAACTATTAAAATTTTTCCATGAAAACCTGCAAAAGATTTTTTTATTCCTTTAGCTGAACTGTAGCCTCTATTATGCTAGCTAGCAATTCTCTGAGTCACTTCAGAGGGGAAAGTGAAAATAGAACAGTCCCCTTGCCTAAATACTACCTTGTCTCCAAACAGTATTATCAAAACAGGATTTCTGCATTCTAGAAACACTGGAGAAAAAAAGGCTAGTTACATGTCATTCATGCTGTTATTTCAGCCCGTATCTTCTGTGTTCAGGAATATGTACATGTGTGGAATCACAAACACATCCCTCCTGTCAGGTCAGCTAAATGAATGTCCAGAACATTAAGTCTAAGTCAGCAGAACTTATTTCTGAGTGAAAGATGGTAAGGTAATGTGGTCAACTTCTATTTTTCTACAATGAAGAACCCTGATGGCAGTCTTTCATCACTTTGCTGAAAACTGAAGATTAAATCTGAATTTCACGAAGACAGTAAAACATGCCATCAGCCAAAATTTTGATGATTCCATGAATTAATAATAAAAACATGCATGCCAAGTATCAAATACATTCAACAAGTACAGCTTTCGGCATATTACTTAATTTGGGCTTTGTTTTGTTTATATCTACAATGTTCCCTGCAAATAATTGCTAAAATAAATTCCAGCAATCAGATTTTAAAGATGCAAATAGAAATGTTTTGGACTTTCATATTTGCAATAATATTATATTAAGACTACCAGTTTGCTCATCTGTCACACTAACAGAGGTCAGGAAACAGATGTAAAATGCAACATAATGAAAAAATTGCAATCAGGCAGTAATGGAGAAAATGAACGTGCAATCTGATAAATTTTAAAAAGGAATTTAAGCATGAATACAATTTAAGTTATCACTGGTATAACCTGTTCAAATGTGAATTTGGAAGTACTGATACATAGTGTAAGCACACAAGTTTGTTATTCACAGAATTACAAAATTGTCAGAGTTGGAAGGGACCTCTAGAGATCATCTAGACCACCTCCCCTGCTAAAGCAGGATTGCCTAGAACACATTACTCAGGACTGCATCCAGGTGGGTCTTGAATATCTCCAGAGAAGGGGACTCCACAACCTCCCTGAGCAGCCTGTTCCAGTGCTCTGTCGCCCTCACCTTAAAGAAGTTTTTCCTCATATTTAAGTGGAACTTGCTCTGTTCCAGCTTGTGCCTGTTGCCCCTCATCCTGTCACTGGGAACTACTGAAAGGAGTCTGGCTCCATCCTCCTTGCACCCCCCCTTTAGATACTTACAGATCTCCCCTCAACCTTCTCTTCTCCAGGCTAGAGTTCCAGCTCTCTCAGCCTTTGCTCTTAAAGGAGATGCTCCCATCCCCCAGTCATCTTTGTTGCCCTTTGCTGTACTCCCTCTAGTAGTTCTCTGTCTCTCTTGAACTGGGGAGCCCAGAACTGGACACTGTATGCCCCACCAGGGCAGAGTAGAGGGGGAGAATGACCTCTCTCGACCTACTGGCCACACCATTCCCTATGCACCACAGGGTTCCATTGGCCTTCTTGGTGGCAAAAGCACATTGCTGGCTCATGCATAGTTTACTGTCTAACAGGAGTCTCAGGTCCTTTGTCTTGGAACTGCTTTCCAGCAGGTCCACCCATAACCTATATTGGTGCATGGCATTCTTGCTTCTCAGGTGCAGGACCCGATACTTGACCTTGTTGAATCCTATTAAGTTCCTCTCTGCCCCACTTTCCAGCCTGTCCAGGTCATTCTGGATGGCAGCACAGCCCTCTGGAGTGTCAGCCACCCCTCCCAGTTCTGTATGATCAGCAAACTTGCTGAAGATACACTCCGTCCCCTCGTCCAGGCCATTGATTAATATGTTGAACAAGACTGGACCTCGTATTGACCCCTGGGGGACACTGCTGGTTACAGGCCTCCAACTCAACCCTGCTCCATTGGTCACAACCCTCTGAGTTCTGTCACATAGTCAGCTCTCAATCCACCTTACTGTCCACTCATCTAGCCCACACTGCCTCAGTTTCCTCATGAGGATGTTATGGGAGACAGTGTCAAAAGCCTTGCTGAAGTCAAGGTAGATGACATCTGCTGCTCTCCCCTCATCCAGCCAACCAGTTATGTCATCATAGAAGGCTAGCAGATTGGTCAAGCGTGATTTATTCTTGGTAAATCCATGCTGACCACTCCCAATAACTTCCTGTTCTTCAGCATGTTTAGAGATGACATCCAGAATGAGTCACTCCATCACGTCCCCAGGGACAGAGGTGAGACTATCTGTGCTATAGTTGCCTGGGTTCTCCTTCTTGCCCTTTTTGAAGACTAGAGTGATACTGGCCTTCCTCCAGTCCTCAGGCACCTCTTCTCTTCTCCATGACCTTTCAAAGATGTTGGAGAGTGGCCCAGCAAAAACATCTGCTAGCTCTCACAGCACTCATGGGTGCATCCCATCAGGGCCCATGGACTTATGTATGTCCGTTTTGGCCAAGTGGCCTCTAGCCCAGCCCTCCTCTTCTGAGGGAAAGTCTTCCTCCCTTGCCTCCAGGGACTGGGATTCATGAGAGACAGCTTTAGCAGTGAAGGCTGAAGCAAAGAAGGCATTCAGTAACTCTGTCTTCTCTGTGTTTGCCACCACTAAGATGCCCACCTTGTGCATCAGTGGGCCTACATTTTCCCTAGTCTTCCTTTTTCTATTGATACACTGAAAAACCTGTTCTTGTTGTCTTTAACCACAGTGGCCAAGTTGAGTTCTGCTTGAGCCTTGGCTCTCCTAGTTTTCCCTGTGCATAGCTTCACTACATCTTGGTATTCCTCGTAAGTTGCCAGCCCCCTTTTCCAAACGCCATAAACTTTCCTTTTGTTCCTGAGGTCCAGCCAAAGCTCTCTATTTAGCCAGGCTGGTCTTCTTCCCTTTTGGTTCATCTGTCAGGACCTGGGGATGGCCCTCTGCTGTGCCTTTGAGAGTTTCTCCTTGAAGAATGACCAGCCTTCCTGGGCTCCTTTGCCCTTCAGGCGAGTTGGACTAGATGATCTCTAGAACTCAGTTCCAACTCTGACAATTCCGTGATTCTGTGATTATAATGTTATTACTGGAAAACACTTTATAGATAAAGATTCTCTCTGTAATGGTAAAAAGTAGAGGACCTAAGGCATACTGTGAAGAGAAACTGTTCATTCGTAAGATAGAAAAAATTGAGGTGTTAGAACAGTAATGCAATACTTCTTTTATCTACATGTCTTTTTAAACACAGTAACAAAAGATGGTTTTTTCCACATTGAATCAAGACTTTTGTCATCCATTGCAAGATGACTGTCTCTGTTAGTTACAGTAAACCAGACAAGTTTTTATTATATATATGTATTTCCCTTTATGTGCAAAAATGATCAAAGGCATTTTTTGAAAATGTTGTTTTAAATAACAGTAAGCAAATCAGTATCTTTTCCTTGGGAAAGGAAATTGATAGCTTAGAAAGGCTCAGCTTTTCACTTTGCATTTTCAATATTAGTGAAAACTTACTTTGAAATTAACAGCTACCCATTGTGATGCGACTGAATTACAGCCCATGCTTGTGGCCTGCAAGACAACATTGTTAGGAATACAGCGTAGAATTGTATTGCAAGACTGTTGTCCTTGACCTTGAAAAAATGTTAGGAAGCCCTTAATTCACATTCATACATGAAGATGAGACCTTTAAATTGGGCTTTTTGCTTTGCCAGATACACTGTTTATCACATTAAGGAATAGAGTGTGCAGTCAGAATGAGGCGTCGCATTTCATGAGACAAATGGTACGAAGCTTACCAATTTTATGCCTGTAGTACCAAATGTTCCTATAAATACTCAGTATATTTTAGAAGAAAGTTGGGGGGTTTTTAATTCCTCAAAGCCCTAATATTAAGATATGCTATTTTCTTTCCCACATTTATACAACTGTTCCTGAGTCAAGAGCCTTGCAGAACTGGGGACTTAACCACCTGTATTGTTAGCCTGTGTATTACAGAAGCAGATGAAAGGTGCTGGAAGGCTGACTGCAGCACGTAGGTGGGAGTTCCAAGGAATTTGAAGAAGATCATTCAGCAGGAACAGGTGTACTGGGTCTGGCTGGGCTGGAGTTAATTTTCTTCATAGCAGCCTGTAGGGTGCTGCATTTTGGATTGTGACCAAAACAGTATTGGTATCACACCAATGTTTCACCTATTGCTGAACAGGGCTTGAACAGCATAAAGAACTTCTCTGTTTCTCTTTGTGGTCCCACCAGTGAGTAGGCTGGGTGTGAGCAAGAACATGGGAGGGGACACAGCTGACCTCAGCTGACCACAGTAATATTCCATACCATGTAAGGTCTTGCTCAGCAGTAATACTGGAAGTGGGGAGTTTTTGGAAAGTAACCAATGCCTGGGGACTGACTGGACATCCATCTGCTGGTGGTGAGTGATTGCTTTCGCATCGTGTGGGGTTTTTTTTCGTCTGTTTGTTTGTTTTCTTTTCACTTACTGAACTGTATCTTGACTCAAGAGTTTTTTTACTTTCACCTTTCTGGTTCTCCTCCCCATCATGATAGGGGGGAGTGAGCAAGTGACCGTGGACTTATCTGCTACTCTAACCCCCAGTCTAGCTTGTTCTCTTTTAGCTTGAGAATTATACATGTCTTTCCGCAAAGTGGCTCAGCTTCATGCAAAAATTTGGAGAGTGCCTTATTCCTTTTGCACATTAGGGGACTTCTCTGCAACTGGAAATGGATGGTTTGAGCTTACTTCTTCTTCAGGTGAACCTAGAAATCAAATGCTTAGGCGTGAGGTAAGAGGTTTATTTGTTATTATAAAATGGCTTCCTTCATCCATGGTTTGACCTGAGCTCTATGTTGTCTGAGTTTATTATATGTATCTTTAAATTAAGTTACGCAGAGATTTAGGTGCGATTTTGGTGCTTAGCTGTGAGTTGCAACAGTTGTGAGGCTGTACTGAGCATGTGCAAAAAAAAGTCCAACACTTGTATTTTAAATCTGAGGGCTGCTTAAATAATTTTCAAGGCCTGACATCTTCTTTTTAACTATCATCAGTGGACAGTGTGAAGTCACCAGTCACAGCCTAACAGCATTTAATCAATCAGAGAAAATGATACCAGAAGTCTAGGGACAATGCAGAGAGACTTCAGGGCCCTGGAACAGCTGGTTAGGGGATCAGGACCACAAGTGGTGTTCTCCTCTACCCCACCAGCAATAGGGATTGATGAGGGGATAAACAGGAAGAGGCAGAAGATTAACTCCTGGCTCCAGGACTGGTGTAGCCTACAGGACTTTGGCTTTTTCGATCATGGATGGACCTACAGGACACCAGGCATGGCAACAGGTGGGGGAAGCCTAACCCAAAGGGGGAGAAGGATCCTGGGACACGAGTTAGCAGGGCTCATTGAAAGGGCTTTAAACTAGGTTTGAGGGGGGATGGGGGCGAAACCAGGCTAACCAGCGATGAGCTAAGGATGGCCACCAGTCTGCCATCCCAGTCGAGGTGGGAATGGGGATAAATGCGGCAACAAGAACACAGGGCTCACTAACAGGTTGGTAACCACGCAAGTGGTCGGGATCTCTGTACCACAGCTCAAGTGTATATGTGCCAATGCCCGAAGCATGGGAAATGAACAAGAGGAGTTAGAAGCCATTGTGCACCAGGGAGATCACGATACAATTGCCATCATGGAAACGTGGTGGGATGATTTGCATGGTTGGAGTGCTGCAATGGTTGGCTATAGGCTCTTTAGAAGGGACAGGCAAGGCAAGAGAGGTGGTGGAGTGACATTATATGTTAAAGAGTGCTTTGACTGCCTAGAATTCAATGTTAGACACACCAAGGCAGAATGTTTAAGGATAAAAGGGAAGGACAATGAGGCTGATATCGTAGCAGGAATCTGCTACAGACCACCCAACCAGGATAAAGACACTGACGAGACATTGTTTCAACAACACAAAGATGTCTTGTGTTCACTAGCCCTTGTTCTCGTGGGGGGCTTCAACTTACCAGATGTCTGCTGGAAGTACAACACAGCAGAAAGGGGCCAATCCAGGAGGTTTCTGGAATATACAGAAGAGAATTTCCTGCTACAACTGGTAAGTGAGCCATGCTAGACCTACTGTTTACGAACAGGGAAGGGCTGGTGGAAGATGTAGTGGTTGGAGGTCATCTTGGGCACAGCAACCATGATATGACACAATTTTCAATATATGCTGAAGTTAGAAGGGTTGTCAGCAAAACCTCTATGTTGGACTTCCGGAGGGCTGACTTTAGTCTCTTCAGGATGCTGATTCGGAAAGTCCCTTGGGAAGCAGCCCTCAAAAACAAAGGAGCCCAGGAAGGTTGGGCTTACTTTAAGAATGAAATTCTGAAGGCACAAGGGCAGGCTGTCCCTGTGTGCCAAACAAGGAGCTGACAGGGAAGAAGACTTGCCCGGTTGAGCAGGGAACAATTACGAAAACTCTGAAATAAAAAAAGACACTATCAGCTTTAGAAAAAAGGGCAGGTGAATCAGGAAGTATTTAAGGATATTGTAAGGTCATGTAGAAAGAGAATTAGAGAGGCAAAAGCCCAGCTAGAACTTAATCTGGCCATCTCTGTATAGGATAATAAAAAATACTTTTATAAATACATTAATAATAAAAGGATGGTCAGGGAAAATCTTCATTCCTTATTGGATGAGGGGGGGAACTTAGTAACTGAGGACAAGGAAAAGGCTGAGGTGCGTAACACCTTCTTTGCCTCAGTCTTTAACAAAAAGACTAGCTACCCTCAGGACAACTGGACTCCTGAGTCAGTAGACAGGGATGGGGAGCAGAATGCCCCTCCTGTAATCCAGGAGGAAGTAGTTAGGGACCTGCTGTGCCACTTGGATCCCAACAAGTCCATGGGTCCGGATAGGATTCATCCTAGGGTGCTGAGGGAGCTGGCAGAAGAACTGGCTAAGCTGCTCTCCACCATTTATGACCAGTCCTGGCTCACTGGGGAGGTCCCAGATGACTGGAGGTTGGCCAATGTGACACCCATCCACAAGAAGGGCTGGAAGGAGGATTCAGGGAACTATAGGCCTGTCAGCTTGACCTTGGTGCCTGGCAAGGTTATGGAACAGATCATCCTGAGTGCCATAAGACAACCAGAGGAACAGGTCCAGCCAACATGGGTTTAGGAAGGGAAGGTCCTGCCTGACCAATCTTATCTTCTTCTAAGACTGGGTGACCCTCCTAGTGGATGAGGGGAAGGCTGTGGATGTGGTCTACCTCAACCTCAACAAGGCCTTTGACACAGTCTCCCACAGCATCCTCCTGGAAAAGCTAGCAATCCACGGCTTGGAAACGTACACCCTTCGCTGGGTTAAAAACTGGTTGGATGACCAGGCCCAGAGAGCGATGGTGAATGGAGCTGCATCCAGCTGGCGTCTGGTGACCAGCGGTGTCCCCCGGGGATCAGTATTGGGCCCAGTCCTATTCAACATCTTTACTGATGGTCTGGATGTGGAGATTGAGTTTGCAGATGACACAAAGTTGGGGGGGAGTGTTGATCTGCCGGAGGGTAGGAAGAAGCTGAAAAGGGACCTGGACAGGCTCCGTCAATGGGCCAAGGCCAATGGTATGAAATTCAACAAGACCAAGTGCAGGGTCCTGCACTTTGGCCACAATAACCCCAGGCAGCGCTACAGGCTGGGGGAAGAGTGGCTGGAGAGCAGCCTGGCAGAGAGGGACCTGGGAGTGCTGGTGGACAGCTGGTTGAACATGAGCCAGCAGTGTGCCCAGGTGGCCCGGAAGGCCAATGGCATCCTGGCTTGTATCAGGAATAGTGTGGCCAGAAGGAGTAGGGATGTAATTCTCCCCTGAACACAGCACTGGTGAGGCCTCACCTCGAGTACTGTGTGCAGTTCTGGGCCCCTCACTTCAAGGAGATTGAGGTGCTGGAGCGGGTCCAGAGGAGAGCAACGAGGCTGGTGAAGGGACTAGAGGGAAAGTCTTATAGGAGTAGCCTGAGGGAGTTGGTGTTGTTTAGCCTGGAGAAGAGAAGACTCAGGGGGCACCTTATCACTCTCTTCAGCTACATGAAAGGAGGTTGTAGTCAGGTGGGGGCTGAGCTCTTCTCCTGGGCAACTCACCACAAGACAAGAGGGCATAGCCTGAAGCTGCACCAGGAGAGGTTTAGGTTGGATATTAGGAAGCACTTCCTCATGGAGAGGGTGATTAACCATTGGAATGGACTGCCCAGGGAAGTGGTGAAGGCACCGTCCCTGGATGTGTTCAAGGAAAGGCTGGATGTGGCACTTAGTGTGATGGTCTAGCCAGTGTGGTTGTGTTAGGTCATAGGGTGGACTTGATGATCTTAAAGATCTCTTCCAGCCTTGGTGATTCTGTGATTCTGTGATTCTGTGAGCTATTAACCACTACCCTCTGGACATGATCATCCAACCAATTCCTTATCTGCTGAGCAATTCACCCATCAAACCCTTATCTCTCCAATTTAGAGAGATGGATGTTGTTGAGGACCATGTAAAAAGCCTTAAAGAAGTCCAGATAGATGACATCTGTAGCTCTTCCCTTATCCACTGGTGTAGTCACTCCACCATAGAAGACCACCACGTTCATCAGGTCAGACTTGACCTTGGTGAAGCCATGCTGGCTGTCTTGCATCTCCTCCCTGTCCTTCATAAGCCTTAGCATAGCTTCTAGGGGAGGATCTGTTCAACAGTCTTCCTAGGCATAGAAGAGAAGCTGACAGGTTGGTAGTCCCCAGGGTCCTTCTTTCTACCCTTTTAAAAAATGGGTGAAATGTTTCTTTTTTTTCTAGTCACCAGGGACTTCATCTGACTGCCAGAACTTCTCAAATATCATGGAGAGTGGCTTGGCAACTACATCAGCCGGTTCCCTCAGGGCTCTGGGATGCTTCTCATCATGCCCCATCAACTTACATATATTTAGGTTCTTCAGGCAGTCATGAACCTGATCTTCTCTTAAAATGGGATGAAATCTGATCCCCCAAGTCCCTGTCTTGATGTCCATCTACTCAAGAGGTGTGGGAAGAGAGGTTGCCAGTGAAGACTGAGGCAAAAAACTTGTTGAATACCTTGGCCTTCTCCTCATCTGTTGCTACCGCTGTCCCAGTCTTGCTTATCCATGTGGGAATGCTTTCTTTGATCTTTCTTTTCTTGCTGGCATACCTGTAGAAGCCCTTCGTAGTACTCTGTGCATTCGTTGCCAGGTTCAGCTCCCTCTGTGCCTTGGTCTTCCTGACCCCATGTCAAGTCCCATAGGAACAGCTCCCCAGATGTGGGCGCCCAAATTAAATATCACATCCCACGAGGTGGACTGTACACCACCCCATGACTCAAGCAGACATCTTGATATCTTCAGGAAGATCATCTTCTAGGGTGGTGATCCTAGAGTACAGTGGGAGAAAATAGGAGAGACAGGAAATGACACCGGTAATCATGTATCACAAAAGGGATATGCCCATTAACAAAAATTAAAACCCTGCAAACAAAGTTAGCTCTATCTTTCTCAATCATGATCCCCACCCTATGAGTATTAAAGATTGTAGGACAGATGATAGCTACATCTTCGCTCAAGCTTCTTCAATTGATGTGGTGGCATTTTGTATGGTGATGCAATATTCTCTGTTGGTTAACTTTAACATTCCAGAGACTCCTTGTTCTTCAGTCAGTTTAATATTCAAAGCCAGGTGTTTCTGAAGCATCAATCTGGGGACTGGCACTACCTGTGAATTTAGTTTTCAAAAGCATATCTAGTCCAATTACTCAAAAGCTGCACTTTCCAAGTTATCTTTTCTAACACAAACTGGTGTATTTTAGGGTTACATATGGCATAAATATGTTTTCACACATAAGAGATATAATAATCTAGTATTTGAACTCCAGTTATTGCCCAACTGGGACTCTCATTGGACGGCCTCCCTTCTTGGCATGACTGTTGGCAAGAGACCGTAAAGTTAAAAACACAAGCTGGTCATAAAGAAGGGACACCCACTTTACATCTTAAGCCAGTAGGATATTTTAATGTTAAATAAGAGTAAAATTTTCCATTAGAGCATCCCTGTGCCAATCCCGAAGAGGCTGGATGTATATTCTAGTTTTTCAGGTATACTGATCTGTAAAATATAAAATGGTGATAACAGACTTGGTATTCAAGGGTGTCCCTTGTAGGGGATAATGAGTATTGGGCACTCCTCATCGTCCCATCAAAGAACTATTGGTGATGTCACATGCTCATTATTAAAAATCATGGTAGGCCTTATTTTACTTCCTGATCATTTCACTACTGCAAGGTTTACCATTAAAAAATAAGAATCGACACAATAAAGTAGGAGTGATATTTATAAGCTATTTTCTGTTACAAGCTCTCTATTTAGCTAGGCTGGTCCTCTCCTCCATTGACTCGTCTTTCGGGACCTGGGGATGGCCTTCTCCTGTGTCTTGAAGAGTTCCTCCTTGAAGTATGATCAGTCTTCCTGGGTTCCTTTGCCCTTCAGGATTGTCTCCCAAGGGACACTCTCAACCATGCTCTGAAACAGGACAAAGTCTGCCCTTCAGAAGTCCAAGGTGGCAGTTCTGATGGCTCCCCCTCCTTGCTTTTCCAAGAATTGAAAACTCTTGTCATTTCGTGATCACTCTTCCCAAGACAACCTGCAACCTTTACATCCCCCACAAGACCATCTCTGTTAACAAGGAGCAGGTTCAGCAGGGCACTTTCCCTAGTTGCCTCCCTCACCAGCTGTGTCAGGAAGTTGTCTTCCACACACTCCCAGGAACCTCTGGGACTGTTCCCTCTCTGTTGTGTTATATTTCCAGCAGACATCTGGGAAGTTGAACTGCCCCATGAGAACAAGTGCTAGTGACTGCGAGATCTCTGCCAGCTGCTTATAGAATATTTCATCAGCCTAGATGTACATCCTGGTTGGGGGGCTCTATAACAAACTCCCACCATGATGTCTGTCTTACTGGCTTTCCCTTTGATTCTTACCCATAAACACTCAACAGTGTCATTCACATTGTTAACTTCCAGGCATTCAAATCTATCCCTAACATAGAGGGCGATCCCACCATCCCCACTCCTCCCTTGCCTATCCCTTCTGAGAAGTCAGTAGCCACCAATTGCAGCTCTCCAGTTGTGTGACTCTTCCCACCACGTTTCTGTGATGACAACTGTATCACAGTTTTCTTGCTGTACAACAGCCTCCAGCCATTAACTATTAGTTTTGTGTTGTAACCATGTGTGGAGGTCTATGATATTCTGACTCGTGTTCCAGAGAAACAACAACTTTTTTTTCTATTTCTGTGAACCTAAAGATCCTAAAGACCAGCTATCAATTAAAAGAAAAAATGCTTATGTACTTAAGGCTATAGCTAGAAGCTACCTAAAATATGAAACTGATTACTTATTTCTGAAGGTCTTATCCTGCAACATTTTGTATATAAGCATGCTATAATTCCATAAACACAGAGAAGAATTGTAATTCTGTGTCTCTGTGAAGAATTCACCTTACAGTGTACACTTTTTGTCTGCACTTTGAAGAAGTTGTATAGGATATGTCACAGGTTGAAAATTCATTTCAGCAAGCAATAACACATTAACAAACAAATAAAGAACTAAAATTATTTTTATGTCAACTGAAGTGTTATACAAGTGGTGCTGTGACTGACAACACCCCCCATTAAGAACTCCTTGTAATAATCAGTATTCTATGAATTAAGCAAAGAAAAACTTTAACCAGAAGGACTGATTGAATAACTCACTTTAAAAAAGAGATCAGACAAAGAAAATGTTTTTGAATACTTGCTTGCTTATGAATTATCAAATGTTGGGATATAATTTAGTTTAAACACTTCATGGACTATTATCCTAATGTCCTGGTTTGAGCCAGGATGAAGCCAATTTTCGTTTTACTGATTTTTTTCCTTCAGTAAGCTCTCTTTTAACTAGCAGCAAGTGTTCCAGCTGGTGGACTGATAACACTGGAATGTTTATGTTTCTGCTGAGACTCCAAGGTCGCTTCTTAGCTCTGCTGCTACAGAGGCTACTGGGGCAGGAGAATTGTATCTGTGACCCCCCATACAGGAGCTGGACTAGACAGACAGCAGACCTGACCCAAGGTATTCCATTCCATAGATCTACGTAAGCTCCGAGGAAGGTCAGAGATCACAGAAAACAACTTCCTTCCTGCTTCTTCTTCATTTTTCTTCTGTCCATGGCCGGTGTCTGGGGAGAACTCCATCTATCCATCACCGCTGACCCCTAGGCTTGTGCACTCCTGACCCATAGATCTACCTTTATCTGAGGCAGCACTCCAGGACATTTCGGGACTGCTCACAGCTCAGGAGATGCCAGGGGAGTTCCTGGGGGCGGGGGGAGGCAAGAGGCTTTTGCACATTCCTGAACATACTTGCATATAGTTGTACATATTTTCTATTGTCATTAGTGTTTAATTAAAGCTGTCTGGTTTAGTTTTCAATCCAGCAAAGTCTCTCTCCTTAAGTCTCTCTTTCCTTCCATACCTGGGTGGGAGGGGGAGGGGATCAAGAGCATTGTTGTCTCTGCTTTAATTGCTGATCCTGAGTGAAACCATGACTCCTAATAACATGTATATGAATTTATATCAGAGACTAGTGAATGCTATTATTAATATCATGTGACTACTCACCTTTAGATAAGAACTGTCATTACAATATTGTTCCTTAGATAAATTATTTTACATAATATATTCTGCTTTTTGAAACCTTCCTTATCATGTGCAAATTTAAAAAAAAGCTTTAGGAAATGGTTGTAAGAAACTCACTGCTGTGAAATTTATAATAATTTTCTGCTATGTATTGCTTCACAAATAAATATTTGTTTATCCAAATGCTTATGAATACATATGATGAAAATTTACGTCTTTAAGTATGATTACTTGTCTAATATAACTCCTCTTGAAAGCCGAAAGTTAAATGAAGAAGCTATGTGGGAAAACCAGTGGGTCACAGATATTTATTCTCTAGAGTTCCTGGTGGTGGAAGTTATTACCTGGTGGCAGAAGTAAAAGCACTTCTGAAATCATAGAATGGTTTGGATTGGATGGGACCTTAAAGATTATCTAGTTCGCACCCCTCTGCGATGAGCAAGGACACATTCCTACTTAACCAGGTTATAGAATTATAGAATTCTAGAATCAGAGAATCATAGAATCATTAAGGTTGGAAAAGACCTTCAAGATCATCAAGTCCAACTGTCATCCCTACACCCCTGTGAGCTCTGAACAATCTCCAGAAGCACCACATCTACCCATTTTTTTAACACCTCCAAGGATGGTGCCTCCACCACCTCCCTGGGCAGCCTCTTCCAATGTCTCACCACTCTTCCTGTGAAGAAGTTTTTCCTAATAACCAATCTAAACCTCCCCTGCTCCCGTTGATACATGCCCTTGCAAAAAGTCTCTCCCCAGCTTTCCTTTAGGCCCCCTTCAGGTACTGAAAGGCTGCTATAAGCTTTCTCTTCTCCAGGTTGAACAACCCAACTCTCTCAACCTGTCTTCATAGGAGAGGTCCTTCAGCCTTCTGATGACATTTGTGGCCCTCCTCTGGACTCACTCCAACAACTCCATGTCCTTCTTGAGTTGGGACTCAAGACCTGAACACAGTACTCCAGATGGGAGTACTGAGAGGAACAGAGGGTGAGAATCACCTCCCTGCCCTTCACAGAAGGTCAGCAAATCTGTTCAGGCAGTATTTGCTCTTAGTGAAGCTCTCTCTGTCATCAATTGTCTCCTTATTTTCCATGTGCTTAAGCATAGTTTCCAGGAGGATCTACTCCATGATCTTGCCAGGCACAGAGGTGAGGCTAACTGGGCTGTACTTCCCTACGTCTTTCTTTTTTATTTTTTGAAAACGGGGGTTATGTTTCCCCTTTTCCAGTCAATGAGAACTTCACCCATACTGCCCCAACTTCTCAATTATCATGGAGAGTGGCTTAACAGCTTCATCTGCAAGTTCCCTCAGAACTTGTCGATGTATTTCATCAAGTCCCATGGATATGTGCACCTTACTTAACCTTGAACCTGAATTACCCCTATCATTTTGGTTTTCCGTTTTCCCAGACCCTGACTTCACCTTCTGTGACCTGGACAGTGCGGCTTGGACACTTGCTGGTAAAGACTGAGGCAAAAAATCATTGAGTACCTCAGTCTTCTCTACATCCCGGGTAACCAGAAAATTTCTGTTTCCTTGTGGAAATGGCCCACATTGTCCTTCATTATCCTTTTATCACCAACATATGTATAAAAGCTTTTCTTGTTGCCCTTGACATTCCCAGGCTATGAGGACTTTAGCTTTCCTAACCCAACTCCTGGCTGCTCAGGCAGTTTCTCTGTATTTCTCCCAAGATACCTGTCCTTGTTTCCACCCCTCTGTAGGCTTTTGTGTGTGTGTCTTTGAGTTTGTTCAGGAGCTCCTCGTTCATCTGTACAGGTCTCCTGTCCTTTTTGCCTGACTTCTCTTTATTGAGAGGCTTAACTTCTGAGCTTGGAGGTGGTGATTTTAGAATATTAACCATCTTTCTGGACTGCTTTTCCTTCCAGACCTTTATCCCATGGCAGTCTACCAAGCAGGTCCATGAAAAGGCCAAAGTCTGCTCTCCTGAACTCCAGGGTTGTGAGCTTACTGTGTGCTCTTTTCACTGCCCTAAGGATCTTGTACTCCCTAATCTCATGGTCTCTGCATTCAAGGCTGCTCTTGAGCTTCACATTCTCCACCAGCCTCTCCTTGTTGGTGAGAACAAGGTCCAGCATAGCACCTCTGTTCATTGGCTCCTGGATCTTTTGGAGAAGGAAGTTTTCAGTGCATTCCAGGAACCTCCTCATTTGTCTATGCTCTGCTGTGGATTTGGAGTTACTGAAGTTGAAGTCCCCCATGAGTATAAGGGCTTCGGAATGTGAGGCTACTCCTCTCTGTCTGTAGAGGGCCTCATCTTCTTGGTCTTTCTGGTTGGGTGGCCTGTTACAGACCCCTACTATAACATCCCTTGTTCCTGCCTTCCCCTTAATCCTGACCGGAGAGTGAGCTACATACATTCTCCTATGATTCAGTATCTGCCTCTATACCCAATTACTTTCCCCTGAAGACTGGTCTTCAAGGAGATGAGCAAAGAATTTGCTTTGCTTTTTCACTCAGTATCGATACAGTGCTGATGTCATTGTAATTCCCCTTCACAAGCTGCAGTGTAAAGTGAGACTCTTATAAAAGGGTATATGTAGAGGAGGGGGAAATTAGAGGCAGTTGATTAATTACACTGGTAACTGGAGCCTAGCAATTAAGTGGGCATTAGAACCTCATTACCATCCCTGATTAAATTCAGAAAAGTGCAAAAACATATGATGCATAAGGCAAAATGGACTGTAATTAAACCGCTAAGAATAGTTGTCAGGAACGTATATGTAGTCTTTTTGAACAGATGGTGAAAATTTCTTTCCTGATCATTAAAATGTAATATGTTTTATTAAAGACTAACAAATACAAAAAGAACAAGAAGAGCCCTGATCTATATGGAAAGGTAAATATTTTACTAAAAATGAGCATTATAAATATAAACTGCAAGGCATAAAAATAAGGATTACAGAACATTTATACTGACAAAACCTAGTTTACTTGTAGCAGCACAGGCAAAAGAGAGGCACTAGCCAAAGAAAGCTTTCTAAACACCTCATTAATGAATATTCAGAAATATCTAAAATTGATATGAGAATGTGTCTGTTTTGATTATGATCACAAAACTCAAAAATTATATACAAGATTAAACCAAAAAAAGTCATCTATTATTAGCTTAATAAAGTCCATATATTGTTTGTAACTGTATTTTGAAAAACAAAATTTAGAAGAGATTGAAAGTTCATAAAGATAATTATATTTTACCACTGTCCAATGGATGTTCTTGCTCTTCTGGCTTTTCATTATATCTTACACAGCTGTGGTAAAAGCAAGGATATCAAGTAGAAATTAAAGCTGCCTGATTCTAATATGGAAATCAAGGATTGAAAACCAGTGCCTTCAGATTCATAAAACTCTGACTCAGTCATTTTTAGACACTCTAAGAGATTTCTTATTTTAAACTAAATGTTTTCCTTCAAGATTTTAGAACTTCAATGGCTGTTCTTGTTAAAAAATATTTCTGTTGCATTGGTATCATATGAATGCTATCATGTGGATCCATCTACAGCACACAATTGTTTGCATTTTTTATTAAATAATAGGAAAGGATTTCTTTTTAGTGTTTTATTGTCACCCTCATAATCCTTAACTGCACCCTATGAACTTAAATCACACTGGCTTGCAGATGTATTTCCCAACCAGAACAGATTGCCTCATTTTCAAGTGAGATTTTGACAGGGGGACACAACACTAGAATTTCAACTGTCTTTTAGTATAAAAGCCTTGTTATTTCTTAAGTTTTAATTAGTATTGTATTCTTCTGTCAAAGTGTTCTAAGAAATATCAAAATGGTTTCCAATAACTCAATAATTAGTAAGTTTTAACTGCTCAGCTGTTTATTATCCAGAATCACAGAATTATTCTGATTGGAAAAGACCTTTAAGATCATCAAGCCAAACCACAGCCTACTGAGTCCAGTGCTTAAACCATGTTCCTAAGCACCACACCTATACATCTTTTAAACACCTCCAGGGATGGTGATTCAACCACTTCCCTGGGCAGCCTGTTCCAGTTTTAATGAAACTTACAGTGAAGAAGTTTCTTCTAATATGCAGTCTAAATCTCTCTTGGTACAACTTGAGTCCATTTCCTCTTGTCCTGTTGCTCGTTACTATGTTGAAGAGACGAACCCTCACTTCGCTACGACCTCCTTTCAGGTAGCTGCAGATAGCAATAAGGTCTCCCCTCAACCTCCTTTCTCCACACTAAACAAGCCCAGTTCTCTCAACTGCTGCTTGTACAACTTGTTCTCTAGACCCTTCACCAGCTTTGTTGCCCTTCTCTGGACTCACTCTGGCACCTCAATGTCTTTCTTGTAGTGGGGGGTCCAAAACTTAACACGGTATTTGAGGTGTGGCCTCACCAGTGCTGAGTATAAGGCCATGATCACTTCCTTAGCCCTGCTGGCCACAGTATTTCTGATACAAGCCAGGATGCGGTTGGCATTCTTGGCCAAATGGGAACACTGCTTGCTCACATATTCCATCAATCAACACACCCACATCCTTTTCCACCGGGCATCTTTCCAGCCACTCTTCCTGAGCCTGGGGTTGTTGTCGCCCAGCTGCAGAACCCAACACTTGGCTTTGTTGAATCTCATACAATCGGCCTTGGCCCATCAATCCAGCCTGTCCAGGTCCTTCTGTTGGGCCTTCCTACCCTCAGGAAGATCAACACTCCCCCCCAACTTGGTGTCATCTGAAAACTTGCTGAGGATGACAATCAACTCAACGACCCCATTCAGATCATTGATAGTGATATGAAGCAGGAATGAGCCCTGGCGAACACCACTTGTCACGAGCTGCGAGCTGGATTTAAATCCATTCACCTCAACTCTTTGTGTCTGGCCATCCAGTCAATTTGCTACCCGGTGAAGCGTACTCTGGTCTAAGCCATATGTAGCCAGTTTCTCCAGCAGAACGCTGTGGGGAACATTGTCAAAGGCTTTACTAAGGTCCAGTTAAACAACATTCAATTTTGAATCAAAAGCTCTCCTCTATATTCTCAATTTGCCAATCCTTTCACAAGGATCCATCCATCCATCCATATATATGTGTGTAATTTTACTCCTGTTTGATGAAAACTGTAGCAAATAATGCTGACCAATTTTCTTTATGGAGCTTCTCCAGCTCCCACGGTAGTAGGAAGTATCGTTATTTACTACCATTGCAATTAATTACTGTAGCATGTGCACCCTCCATGCTTCTTCTAACATCTTTTCAAGATTCATGTCTTCAGGTGGTTTTCGTTTTTGGAGTTTTCACCTAATATCAGATGCTGATTGTCCCAAAAATAAAGATACTAATTGTTGGTTTCCAATATCTGAGGATTGGTCAAGAGGGGTGTATTTTCTCATAGCTTCTCGCAACTTGTAAAAAAATTCTGATTTTTGATCTTTGATTTTTTGAGTCTTTGATTTTTAAGCATCTCTGGCCTATGCTACAGGCAGAGCAACACCTCTGCAGCCCTTTAGATCGATTTTGTTCTTATTCTAGGGCTAATACTAATGGGTCTTAGGGACTTGCATTTACTTCACAATCCTTTTGCCACTCTGGGTGATTTCTGAGGGTGAAGAACATGTTCGCATAGGAAACATCATCCCATTTCCCTTCTCTCCTTAGAAACAAAATTAGCTGCAGCAAAGTATTATATTTCACAGTGCTGTTTACTGGCCATTTTCCCCCATCATCTAGTTTATACAGCTGCCACCCTTGGTTGCAATATTTAATTAGAGTTTTCTGATTTATGCTCTCTCCTGGAGGTCTGCCTGTATCTTTCCAATGAGCTATAATACAGCCTTGTGGACCTTTTTTCAAAACTCCTCCACTCTGTGACCCACCCATTCTGGATTTCTAATTGTTGTTCTTGTTCAGGAGTAAGCCTCCTTCAGTTACAGCAACAAAACCAGGTAGAGAGGTATGTATCAGATATAACACAAAACTTTCCACAAATTTTACAATATAATTCAAGAGAATTCCACAAATACTGTATTTAGGGAAATTTAAATCAGTAGCACTCTCTGCACACTGATTCAACTGCTAAGTGACAATTTTTACAGCGGGGACACGGAAAAACTGATGACACATTACCAAGCGAAAGGGTATACACACTGCTTTCCTTAATACCCTTTCCCATACAGCTCCCAAGGTGTTCTTAGTTTTACACAAGACAGTACATCACTCACTTCATTTGTCTCCAGCTGCACCCCTCACGGGTAACGGAACCTCAGATCAGAACTCTGCACTCACTTCGCAGCTGTGCCCCATCTCAGTCACACAGTCCTGGCCCGTCCATTCATGCAAACATCCATTCATACAAACGTCAAATCCAAATAAATTTAAAAAAACATAATAGTTCCTTATGAGTATGTCCAAGTTCAATACCAATAAATCCATTCTGTGATATTTTATCACTCAGTCTCTAACAGTCACTTTGTTTATCTCCAGCTGTTTCCCCTGCAAGAGAACAGAACCGTGGATCAAAACTCCACACTCACTTCATGCTCAATTGCATGTCTCAATCACACAGACATTTAACAAACACATTATGCATTAATTCACAGAAAGAAAATACATTAAATTATAAAACAAATGGGTACCCCAAAACCACCAGTTTCAAATTGGCTCTTTACAACATACGAATCTAGGATACACTTAAACAAAACCTACAGTGGGACTCCAACCCACAGTCCTAGATTACACTAAACAGGGAATGTTATATCTGTGAAAACAAAACACCCCCACAAACAGCACCAGCTACCACTGCTGCTGCAATTAAGAGCCAATCAATCATAATACCAAAGGGTACTCAGGGACTCTGGACTCCCATACCCTGCCCCACACAGGATGTCTCCTATGGCTTATGGATTACTTACTGGTAATTTCAAATAGCAAAAATACCAAAAGAATACCTTATCCGTTCAGATAGTCCTTGTCTGTCCCTGCAGTGATCAGAGTGAATCAAGGAGTCCCTCCAGAAATCT
Organism: Hemiprocne comata; assembly: GCA_020745705.1. Classification (NCBI taxonomy): domain Eukaryota; kingdom Metazoa; phylum Chordata; class Aves; order Apodiformes; family Apodidae; genus Hemiprocne; species Hemiprocne comata. Next base: position 84,805,209 of record CM036616.1, on the reverse strand, counting down.
CAGGGGCACCCTAGGGAGTCCTGTCCTCAGCAGGTCCTGCAGCTGGACAGAGAGGGTCCCATCTGGGTAGCCAAATTGATGTGAGGAAATAACTCCATAGCCCCAAGAAGCTATAAAGCAGGTATTCTTTATTGCAGGGCTGGGTGCGTGGGGGATCACTCCTCCTAGCACGCACACCAACAGATGAGAGTGATACATATTTAGTCACTTAAAACATACATATGCAATACTTTTCTAAAAGGTAGGCAGGATTATACAGATTAGTTCCCAGAATTCATTATAATATTCAAATCATTTCCCCAAAATCATTAACGTAAAGCTACACCAATTCCTGCATGCACAGTACCTCTTGGTGGTCATGGGCAGGGGTCTCTTGGAGGAAGGCTCGTAGTCTGCCTCGCTGTGCTGGGTCATGTTGTTCCTTATTCTTGTGAGTTGGCTGATGTTGCAACCACAGACCAAATTGAATCTGGTTTCTGAGCTCTCAGGTGAGACACATCCTATTTCAACACGATGCCTCTAACAAACATTAATAGATTCTACTATTCAGCATCATAGAGGTTTAGCAAATTTGACCCTTAAGTCTCTAATTCAGTCTCAACTAATGCTGTAGTACTGAAGCAAGCCAAAAAGAAATATTTTTTGTTACTTCTGCTAGATTTTAAATGGTTGGGCATGCTAACATGTACAGTTCAGCAAAAACATGACATTTCAAAATGACATTCCTAAAACCATTAGCTTTTGAAAAACTCTATAACCCTTTACTTAGAAGACTCACCAGACAGAAGGAGAGGACTTAAGAGACATGAAGGAATGGAGGGAGGTCCAACCTTGGAGAAGCAAGCAAAAACCCTCCCAACCCCCTCCACCAATTGCCCTTGAAGAATAGGTATGAGGCCTTGGAAATTCAGGGACAGGAAAATGAAGTTGGAGGGGCAGACTTATCTAGTGAAGCACCTAGGATTCGTCAGTCACCCCATGCCTTAGGACTTCTTCAATCAAGAAGAAAAGGAAAGTAATTGTGGTGGGTGACTCCCTTCTGAGGGGAACAGGAGAGCCCATCTGTCGACCAGACCCATCCCACAGGGAGGTCTGTTGCCTCCCTGGGGCTCGGATTAGAGATGTTAAAAGGAAACTCTCTAATCTTGTAAATTCCTCTGATTACTACCCACTGCTGATTTTTCAGGTTGGCAGTGATGAAATTATCACAAGAAATGTAAGGGCAATGAAGAGTGACTTCAGTGCCCTAGGACGGCTAGTTAGGGGGTCTGGAGCGCAAGTAGTGTTTGCCTCCATCCCTCCTGCAAGAATGGGTGGGGAGGTAAACAGGAAGAGTTTACAGGTCAATGAATGGCTAAGAGATTGGTGTCAAAGACAGGGTTTTGGTTTTTTTGATCATGGGATGCTATATGAGACACCTGGCCTGATGGTGGCAGGTGGGATACACCTGTCCCAGAGGGGGAAGAGGCTTTTGGGGCAGGACTTAGCAGGGCTCATTGAGAGAGCTTTAAACTAGATGTGAAGGGGGAAGGGGAGAAAACTGGGTCTGTTAGGGACAAGCACAAGAGGAACGTACCAGGGCCTGAAAGCAGGTGGTTTAAAGAGGATTTGGTCCCACCAGTGGGCTCTGTTTGTTTCCTGAAATGCCTGTATGCTAACGCACGCAGCATGGGGAATAAGCAGGAAGAGTTAGAGGTCAGTGTGCAGGCTAAGGGTTATGATCTGGTAGCAATAACAGAGACGTGGTGGGACAGGTCACATGACTGGAATGTGGCCATGGATGGTTATGTGCTTTTTAGGAAAGATAGGGCGGGGAAGCGAGGTGGTGGAGTTGCTCTTTATGTGAGAGAGCAACTAGAATGTATTGAGTTTTGTGCAGGGGCTGATGAGGGGCAAGTTGAAAGTCTGTGGGTAAGAATTAAGGGGCAGGCTGGTGTGGGTGATACAGTCGTGGGGGTCTACTACAGACCTCCTGATCAAGGCGAGGAAGTTGATGAGGCTTTCTACAGGCAGCTGAAAGTAGCCTCACAACTGCAGTCCCTAGTCCTCATGGGAGATTTTAACTACCCCGATATCTGCTGGAAGACTCACACAGCCAGCCTTTCACAGTCTAGGAGGTTCCTCCAGTGCATTGATGATAACTTCTTAATGCAAATGGTGGACAAGCCGCCTAGAAGAGGAGCGCTGCTGGATCTTGTCCTAACCAACAAGGAGGGCCTTGTTGAAGCAGTGGTGGTCAGTGGCAGCCTTGGCTGCAGTGATCACGAGATGGTGGAGTTCAGGATCCTGTGTGGAAGGAACAGAATACCCAGCAGGACCAGAACCCTGGACTTCCACAGGGCAAACTTTGGCCTCCTCAATCAGCTGTTAAGGGAAGTCCCATGGGACAGGGTGCTAGAAGGTAAAGGGGCTCAAGATAGCTGGTCAACATTCAAGGACCACTTCCTGCAAGCACAGGATCAGAGTGTCCCAATGGTTAGGAAATCTAGTAAGGGAGCTAGGAGACCAGCAT